>OZ038453.1:13045813-13664566 GCA_964036195.1 Sphaerolaimus hirsutus | reverse complement strand
GGCAAACAGTCGAAAAAAAGTATTTAAATTTTTAAGTGTTTTTTCTGAAATGAATTTTCGAATTTTCGAATTTTTCTTCAAAATAATTTTCGAATTTCAAATTTAATTTTCGAATTTCGAATTTTCGAATCTTTTTTGGCAATTTTCGAATTTTTATGGCTAGTTTTCGAATTTTTTCAAATAATTTTCGAATCTTTTTTGAAAAATATTGAATATTAAGCTTTAAACACAGAATTTGGACTGTCTTCATGTACTGCTCAGTTGTTATAACCTTATTTTAACCATAAATTAGCATTAAAAATGGACGAAGGAGTTATGCAAACCAGTGTGCTGCTTCATTTAATTCACACATTGATACATTTAATTCACCAACAGAGTGAAGGCAATAAAAACAACAATTTAAAAGTTGGCATCAAATAAAATATCAGCAAAAAATACAAAATTTGCATCAAATACCATATTATTTTTTCAGAGTGGAAACTTGGGGGGGTTAAATGAGGGTGGGTATTTCGACGGGGTGTATTATTTAACCAGAAATTTTTCGAAATCCCAGTACTAAATTGTTGTTTTTAGGTAACACAGATGTAAAAAATGCAACAAAAACTGCCATTTATAAGACTCTATATACTTATATACCGCAAATCCTCAAATAAGACCCCCCCTCGAATAACTCCCCCCCTTGATTAACTCCCCCCTGTTAGCGAGGTGAGGAAAAAATAACTCCCCCCCTCGAATAACCCCCCCCCTCTTGAATAACTCCCCCTCTGGATGAAAACGATACAATACAAAAATACAAAATAATATATGCCTATACAGCAGCGACAGCAGATACATGATATGTATGGAGTGTATACACATCATTTTGTTGTTGTTAGACAGGTAAATACCTGAATTACATGTGTTTACACACTGCATCGACACAATGAATTAAGTCCAAGTTTCTGGGGAAAAATTAACTCCCCCCCTCGAATAACTCCCCCCCTTGAATAACTCCCCCCTCTAAAACGTCTGAGGAAAAAATAACTCCCCTGGGGTCTTATTCGAGGATTTAGGGTAAGTACGTAGATGGTACTAAATTAGATGGTGCTAACGTAGATGGTACTAACGCCATTTATAAGACCCTGTTCTAAACAGCACAGTCATTGTTTTTTATGTGTGTTCTGTATTTCCCAGATCACAAACTGCATTACGTTCTCTATACACCAAATTGGGGGGGGGGGGGTGGTATTTCGAGGGGGGTTTATAAATTAATAGTGAAAATTTTGAGGGGGTATTTCGAGGGGGGATATTTTCGAGGAAATACAGTATAAAAAACGGATGCGTCAAAGTCCGCCTCTTCCGCCATGGATGACATTTCAACGTTTTTTTGTTACGTTTTGCTTTTCGATACGCGCCGCGTATCAATTGTCGATTTATTTAGCACGTTGAACTTAACAGCGTGTTTTGTTGTGCCTTGAATTCCCTAAAAAATTCGAAAACTACCTATTTTAGAATTTTAGAATTTTCGAATTTTCGAATCTTTTGAAAAATAAATCGATTTTTAAGTGTTTTTTCTAGGGGCGAAATAAAAATTCGAAAATTACGAAAAAATTCGAAAATTCGAAAATGTTTTCGAATTTTCGAATCTTTTTTTGCCATCGTTACTAATGGGTAGTAAATAGTTGAAGAGATGATTATTTCTATAAGTCTAAATGTTCTAAAAGTCACTCCAACAAGTCTATTTCGTGAAAATTGCATTTTTGTTTCATTTCGAGTTCTCTTTTAGCAATGCATGTCCAATGTCTGTCTGCTATAGCTAGCTGTCTCTTAGGCCGGAATTAGAGCTCAGCGTCGATTCGACGTGAAATGACGACGTGAAATGACGTCGTGAAATTAATTACACGAGTGTGGATCATGCTACGGGTCTAGAATTTTCTAAGGATAATATATGAATCAATACCTTAATCATGTCCAATACTGAGTGTTATCAGCCACAACTAGACCGAATTGAAAAATTCAATTTTTATCATTTCACGTCGTCATCATTTCACGTCACAGTGTCAGGGAACAACTTGACATTTCACGTCAGACTATTGCAAGCAGCAGTCTGACGTGAAATGTCAAGTTGTTCCCTGACACTGTGACGTGAAATGATGATGACGTGAAATGATAAAAATTGAATTTTTCAATTCGCTCTAGTTGTGGCTGATAACACTCAGTATTGGACACGATTAAGGTATTGATTCATATATTATCCTTAGAAAATTGTAGACCCGTAGCATGATCCACACTCGTGTAATAAATTTCACGACGTCATTTCACGTCATCATTTCACGTCGAATCGACGCTGAGCTCTAATTCCCGCTTTATAAATAAGGTTTCAAGTTGATCAAAGTGTAAAATGTTCTGCCTCTGCTCTCAACATGAATGGGAACAGTGGCCTTTCCCAAAATGCATTTGGGCAGGAAGAAAAACCTTTGTTTATTTGTTTTTAGTCGACAGGAGTTGTTAAACATAGTGATTTTTTCAAATAAACGTAAAAATAAGTAGTTGTACTTTACTCACTGTTGAGTACAGAAAACGTAAAGTAAAATTTTCTATTTTTACACTGCGTAAAAGGTGAGTAAAATACTTTTGGGGGGAATGTGAAAGCAAGTATTTTTTTCTCAGAGAAAATGTAAAAGTGAGTTGTCATTTACTATGGAAAATGTAAAAGCGAGTATTTTTCTGACAGAAAACATAAAAGCCATTATTTTTTTTAATCTACATGGTCCGGCTGAAAAGTCCCCGGGCAGTGCTCGCCATTTGCGCTTTGGGTAAGCTACATTCATAAAATTTTGACAGGTTTAGATTTCAGGTGTTTTGAGTTTTCACCCAAAATTTTAACCCTCTAGCTCTACCCACTGCGGAACTGTGGGGGTTACAATTACAGTCATTTGTACATCAGTACAAAATGACCGAAATTGAAACCCCCACAGTTCCTCAGTGGGTGGAGCTAGAGATGTGAAATTTTGGGTGAAAACTCAAGACACCTGATATCTTAACCTGTCAAAATTTTATGACCGTAGCTAACCCCTAGCGCAAATGGCGAGCACTGCCCGGGGACTTTTCAGCCGGACCATGTAGAATACATCAAAGATTCGTTTTACCTGGTCAGTGTTTCTCAGGAAAATTTCAGACACTTTCTATGTCACCATTGATTTTTCGTTATGCTGCAAATGCCCCTTTAAGTAAATACTATTTCTGTACTCGCGTAGTTTCAAAAAGTACGTGTAACTGCACTTACGGGAGTACTGGTATTTTTCACAACTATGCAAAAGCATCCAGGAAGAAGTCCAGTAAACAAGGCAACTGTTACCGGTGAAAAATGTGTTTTTCCCGGCCCCAAAAAATTTGCTTATAGGTGATCAATTTTTAGAAGTTGGTATTTTATCCCACATGGACTTTCACACATTTCTTATAATACTTTTTTTTCACAAATTGAGTTTTTGCTTGATACAGCATGGAGTTATTGGCTTCAATGCTGTAGATTTTTTTGAAAATTGTTCCTAGTTGTTCCAAAAGATATCAAAATGCAACACTTCGGGTGAGTGATGTCGCAAACGATGTACAATGGTGACAAATGTACGGGATGGAATTCTAGATGCTTATCGGTGCTTAACTCATCGTTTGAAATTTTGATATTATTGTCTTTTAGAGGTGGATGGATACATATGTATTCCATTGTGTTCCCTTTGTCGCCATTAAATATCGCCAGCGCCATGGGGCAGTTCCACCACTAATACTTACAAGCTACAGTGGAAATGAGTGAAGTAAGGATTTTCCACAAAAAAAGTGGATAAGCTTGAAAATATGCATATTTAAAATAATCGAGGATAGTCAATAAAATAGCACCCCTCGGTCAATTGAAAAAAAGATATGGTTTATTGACTAATTTCTGAACATCCGATTAAAATAGTTCCTAAAATTTCAAAAATTCAAACAATAAAAAAAAATCCTTGTAAACAAATTTTCCACCAGTGCTAAATACAAATACCGTAAATTTTCTTATTCGGCGACAGTGTTCCAATAATACGACATCTCCAATAGTGCGACAGGTTTGGGCACGTTGTGTGAGAATAACGCGACACTCTCCAATAGTATGACTAGGGTGTCAAATTTCCGTTTCCGTTTCCACCTTTCCGCAGGAAAATTTTTTACCTTTCCGTTTTCCTTTTTCCGGCAGCTGAGATTTTTTTACCTTTCCGTTTTCCGGCAGCCGAAAATTTTTTACCTTTCCGTTTTCCGTTTTCCAGCAGCTGAAAATTTTTTACCTTTCCGTTTCCGTTTTTCCGGCCCATTTTTCCGTTTTCCGGCTAAATTTGATTTACCTTTCCATTTCCATTTTTCCAGGCCATTTTTCCATTTTCTGGCTCGATTTTCAGTTTTCTGGCATTTTTCCATTATTTTTTTCCAATCTGTATTTATCTTTTTCCACTATGGTGTTTTTAACTACCAGGTTCTTGTGTCGTTCATAATTTTTATCTGTATCCAAATCTGCAAAAAAACACAAAGTAATTTTGGACACGTACTTAGCAGTCCGCTGAGTATACATTTTACTGTTCAGATACATCAAAGTTCACTTTTGCTAAATTCTCATTGTTGTTGTAGTGTATTTTTGCTACCTTTTGATGATTTTTTGTTGGTTCAGTTAAGCTTGAACTACAAGTGAAGTTACTGGCATGTAACGATGGCAAAAAAAGATTCGAAAATTCGAAAATATTTTTGAATTTTCGAATTTTTTCGGAATTTTCGAATTTTTATTCCACCACTGGAAAAAACACTTAAAAATCGATTTTTTTTTTTAATTCGAAAATTCAAAAATTCGAAAATAGTTTTCGAATTTTTCAGGGAATTCAAGGACATAAAACACATTATTCGGTTATATGTGCTAAATCGATCGATAATTGATACGCGGTGCATCTGAAAAAGTCTATCGAAACGAAAAAAAACGTCAATGAACATTGAAATGACATCTGTGGCAGACCCAAAGCTGGAATCGGGGAAGGCATTTTAGGGGGCGGGTGCACCACACTTTGTGTCACCCCATTCTGTTGCATGTCAACCAAATTGTTTTGCTTCCTTGAATCGTCCCCCAATCCCAAGAAGGGGGGTCGATAAAAAGGTGTTGACTTTACATTACCGATCTGGCTAGTTGACATTAGCTTAATAACTCGGCCATTTCTTGGTCGATTTGGACTGTTAAATACTTAAAATGATCTGCACAACCTGTAGATTCCATTTTTGATGCTGGATTAGTGATGTACACCCATGTTCATTTGGGTTCGGACACATGCACATTTTTTATAAAAAGCTTTATTCTGCCGGAACTATATCACTTTGAAAATTTTTGCTGGTACCCCCAAAAAAGCCCTCACATTTATCTACAAAACCCATGGGACACCCCCCAGTATAACGCCATGTGGGCCGCGAAAGAGGCCCACACATTTTTTTAGACAAAATTTCATTGCTTACTTGGGTTCGGACGCGTTGGTTATACAGCTAATATTCTGTCTTTCAAGGCTGAATTTTGGCTTTGAAGTCAGAAATAAACTCTAGCTAGTTGCCAGAGTCCAATGCCTTTAACAATCAGATTAGGATAGACTTTTATCACTTCATGCCTTTTGATACTGACTGAATGAGTAGACAATCATTTTCCCCAGTTCCCCACAAATGTGCATCACTCAAGCACAGTTGGCATGCGATTTTGGGCATTCAGCAGTGTGTAGGGCACTGGAAACAACCAGGCCAGCTAGAGAAGGTAGTGGGGAATCTTTTATACACACCCCCATTCAAGGAAACCTCCCAAACTCGAGTCGCTTAAGAGCAAAATTGCAAAATACAAAAAATGGAAAATTTACTAGTAAAAAGGTAAGATACACACAATATTTTTTTGCACTTAAACGTCTCAAGTTTGGGAGGTTTCCTCGAATGGGGGTGTGTATAAAAGATTCCCCACAACCTTCTCTAGCTGGCCTGGTTGTTTCCAGTGCCCTACACACTGCTGAATGCCCAAAATGGCATGCCAACTGTGCTTGAGTGATGCACATTTGTAGGGAACTGGGGAAAATGATTGTCAACTCATTCAATCAGTATCAAGAACCATGAAGCAATAAAAGTCTATCTTAATCTGATTTTTAAAGGAATTGGGCTCTGGCAACTAGCCAGAGTTTATTTCTGTCTTCAAAGCCGAAATCCGGCCTTGAAAGACAGAATATTAGCTGTATAAACAACGCGTCCGAACCCAAGTAAGCAATGAAATTTTGTATATAAAAATGTGTGGGCCGCTTACGTGGCCCACATGGCGTTATACTGGGGGGTGTCTCATGGGTTTTGTAGACAAATGTTAGGGCTTTGTTTGGGTACCAGCCAAAATTTTCAAAGTGATATAGTTCTGGCAGAATAAAGCTTTTTATAAAAAATGTGCACGTGTCCGAACCCAAATGAACATGGGTGTATAAATTCATTATGCCAAGTTGACGCAGTATTTCAACGTGTAAAATAAATTTTTCTGGGGGGGGGGGGTATTTTTTGTCAGTGATTTTTTAGGGGACTTATTCGAGCGGGACTTATTCAACAATTAATGGTAAATATATAGATGAAAATCACATAAATACAGGGTCAAATTGCATAAAATTTTTGCAATTACATAATCAGCAAATGTACAACAGAATGGAATGACACAAGTCTGGTGGACCCCCCCCCCCCATAACAGCCACCCACAATTCCGGCTATGGGCAGACACGGTCACATTGAAGAATGAACAGGAATGCACCGAGCAGCCATAAATATTTCAACATAACTACTTAACAGCTTAAAAAAGCTCTTAAGACAATATTTTTCTAAAAAATTCGAAAAGTATGTAAAAAAATTCGAAAATTACCCAAAAAAAATCGAAAATTGCCCAAAAAGATTCGAAAATTCGAAAATTAAATTTGAAATTCAAAAATTAACTTGAGGAAAAATTCGAAAATTCATTTTGGCAAAAACACTTAAAAATTTAAATACTTTTTTTCGGAGGGTTTGCCATCGTTACTGGCATGATCCATAGTTGCAGAATGTACAGCTACCACAATCAAAGCCAAATAGGCAAACCGGCATGCAGGTTTTCCTTCTGCAAATTTGCCCATTTCCATACAAATTTCACTTTATTTTTTTCCATTTCCATGAAAATTTCTCTTTCTGTTTTCCGTTTTCCGGAAATAAATTTTTTTTACCTTCCTGTTTTCCGTTTTCCGTTTTCCGCTGAGTGAAATTTTTTTACCTTTCCGTTTTCCGTTTTCCGGCAGAAATTTTTTTTTTACCTTTCCATTTTCCATTTTCCGTTAAGTAAAAAATTTTTACCTTTCCGTTTTCCGTAAAAAAAATTTTTTGACACCCTAAGTATGACACTCTTCAATAGTGCGACACCTGAGAAAAAAATGAAAAACAACGTAACGATGTTGCAATCTGCGGAAGCCGCGGATTCCGCGCTTTTGGTTCACCAGAGTCGCTGGGCAGTTCGCAAGAGCGCCAGCCGCGTCACCACCGCCACTATTTACCGTCTTTATTGCTTTACTATGTCATGCTCACGTTTGAGTTATGTGGACAGTGACGTTGTTGATTTGATGAAAACTATAATACGACACTCTATTAATAGTACGACACCTAAAAATGTGCTGAAAATAATAATACGACTGTCGTATTATTAGAGAATTTACAGTATGTTACTGCAACATTTTCCAGGCACAAGGCAAGTAAAGTTACAACGATGTGAAATTTATAAGATGTTACTGGGAATGTTACTACCGTATTTCCTCGAAATCCCCCCCCCCCCCCTGGGGGTGACTGTTTCAGAGTGAGAATTTTAAGGGGGTTAGAGGGGGGCTTATTATTTCGCCAGAAATTTTTTGAACTTCCAGTACTAATTTGTTGTCTGTAACGTACGCAGACGTCGAAAATAGCAACAAAAAGTATCATGTATAGTAGTCTATAGACCTATAAAAGTATGTAGATAGTACAAACACCGTTCTTACGTAACACAGACATTGTTTTTGACGTGTATTCTGATTCGTGTATTTGTGGCTAGGTATTTCATAGCAGAGTTGTTGAAATACCGGTATTTTTGGAAAGTGTAAGTGTAAGTGTAAATACACTTTCCAAATTTTGAGTATGGATACCAAAAGTGTAAGGTATTTTAAAAATACCTAGGAAAGTGTAAAAAAAAGTGTAAGTGTAAAAAAAAATTTTTGAAAGAACTCTCACTGTTGAGCATTAGAATACACCACTGTTTTGACCTTTAGATCAATATATTTGTCATTTTTATACATCATTTCACATTTCACTGCCTTTTATGAAACATTTCAGACTGTAGCAAATACTGTAGTGGTATGAAGTTCACTAATAATGACACTTTTTCAGTGTTGATATTTACTGATTAAGCAATGCGATACACACTGCTTAAATGCAAGATTGGACATGCAGCAAATGTCAATGCAAAACCCAGTTGACTTTGTGTCCAGGGGGCAGTCCCAAGCCCTGTAAAGTGTAAAGTAAAGTGTCAAATGCAAAGTAAAGTGTCAATTAAAACAAAAAAGAAAAGATTTTATTACTGAACTTTGCATTACAATTGACAGTTTACTTTGCATTTGACTTTACATTTGACACTTTACTTTACACTTTACAGGGCTTGGGATTGGCACCAGCTGGTGAATTTCCATTGATCTTGTCCTTTTTACAAAAGTATGATGAAACTGTAGAATACCATGAGTACTGATCAAAGGTTGAGATCAAAGGCCAGTTGGTACATTTGCCATATTTTGTACATTCAATGCATAACTGCATGTGTGCACTGTGCAGTTATTTTTTGTACATGACGCTATTTTATGCTTTCTCAAAAGCATAAAACAGGGCCATCTGAAAGAAAAAAATACACTTTCTGTACCCAGGTATTTTGCTCAGGAAAGTGTAAAAAAAGTGTATGGGTATTTTATGAAAGTGTAAGTGTAAGTGTAAATATAAATACCCATTTACCCGGGTATTTCGGGTAAGTGTAAATACACTTTCGCAACTCTGTTTCATAGTGCCCATTTTGAGGGGGGTATTTCGAGACGGGGGTATTTCGAGGGGGGTATTTTGAGGAAATACGGTATATAGAATTACTCTACTTTCCCCTTATTGCCAGAACTCGTACAACTGCAACATTTTTTTACCAAACAACTTTACTGCAACAACATTACCCTGCTTGGACACGTTGATGACCGGTTTTGGGTATACAAAAGCGTACTCCTTACTATGATATTCGTGAAAATTTCTGACGAAATAATAGACCCCCCTCGAATAAGCCTCCCCCCCTCGAAATACCCCTCCTCAAAATTTCCACTCTCAAAAAATAAACCCCCTGGGGGTATTTCGAGGAAATATGGTATATAGAATTACTCTACTTTCCTCTTATTGCCAGAACTCCTACAACTGCAACATTTGTTTATAACTAAGAACACAGAAATAGCAGCAATGTGCAAAATAGCCAAAATCACAGCCACCACATCAAGTGAATGCAATTGGAAAAAGTTCAAATCGTTTGAAGTTGTTTGCAACACTTCCAGGGTTCCAAATTCTGCCAAAAAGTTCACCCACTGGATCAAAGATTGCTCTGGTTTCTGTGGCTGGTACTGTAACATTCTAGACAGCCTTTGAGCATTTTTCTTGTATCTGCACCAAAAACCAATGGTAGAAAAATTATTACTGCAAATGGGTGTGCACACACTAGTTGACAACTGAAACTTCTGATGCTGTCAACTACTGTGGATGGAGATAAAATTGGATATTTTCCAAAAACTCAAATCTGTTTGAGATAGAGTTATCAATTTTGGAAAATGGGCTATCAAGTGTCAACTAGTGTGAATAGCATCAATATCCTTGAACACTCTGTGTAATTATGACACCGGCAGGAAAAAAACAATAACTAAACCACACAAACGTTTTCTTGCTCACAACAGCCTTCAATTTCTCCAAAAATTCCCCACTCGATCCATCAGCCATGTTTGCCTTCTTCTCAACCAGTTCTCCAATTTTGTGTCTCCTTACAGCCAGTGCAGCATTGTGGAATTGGTCCATAGACAGAGGAATCATGAGCACAGGGATACCACTCAGGCAAGTCTCCAACAAACTGTTCTGCCCTCCGTGAGTCACAAATGCTGCCGTTTTGGGGTGTGCTGAAAGTGGAGACTTAACTACCGTATTTCTTCTGATAGTATGGCATACCTCTAATAGAACAACACCTCCCATTGAATGGCAGGTAGAAATTATGCTGGAAGAGTGCCAAAATGCAGATTTTCGAAAATGGCTGGTGAGAACATCTAAGGTGTTCAGAACTATGATAAAGGTAACGATGGCAAAAAAATATTTGAAAATTCAAAAATATTTTCAATTTTAAATATTTATGTTACCCCTGGAAAAAAACCAGTAAAAATCAACTTTTATTCAAAAAAATTCAAAAATAGTTTTCGAATTTTTCAGGGAATGCAAAACACATTCTTAAATTGAATGTACTAAATCAATCGACAATTGATGTGTGGTGCATCTGAAAACGTGTAATGTAATGAAAAAATGTCAAAAACGTCGAAATGGCATCCACGTAGGCAGAGGCAGACCCGGAAACAGACTACTGTTTCCTAGACTAGAGATGGAAATAAATACAACAGAGAAAATGGTCCCATTTAGAAATTGGGTGCCAGGGGCACCATGGCAACAGAGCACCAAGCACCAAGGGCACTTAGACGCCATTCGGAAGTGGGTGCCAAGCGCCAAGAGCACCACGGAAATACAGCGCCAAGCACCAAGATTGCCATGGCGCCATTCACAAAGTGAGCATGAGGCACCAATGGCGCCACAAAAAAGGGTGCCAGCCAAGCGCATCCATTGAGGAATGCACCAAACAGTTTAACTATCACAGCAAAAAATGGTGTGTGATGCGCGGTGAAGCGTCTTGAAGTGCCTTCACGCGGACGCTCAGTATCAGCGTGAAGACACTTCACTGTGCCTGCAGACACTTCATGAACCACACAAAGTATGCTGTGTTGGTTCGTGAAGAGTGCTTCACTAATATTTAGCGTCGTGATGATAGGTGAAGTGTGTGGAAGACACTTCACCCCTAATTTCGTGATGTGTGGTCAAGTGTGTGGAAGACACTTCACCCCAAATTTCGTGATGTGTGGTCAAGTGTGTGGAAGTGTCTTCACAAAGGCCGCTTCACACATCCAGCCCGCTTCCACACACTTCACGAACCTATTTTTGCAGTGTATTGAAACTGCGGCACCATACACCGTTTTTGAATCTTACTATTCTCTATTATACTTGACAACACCTATTTTTAAATTGTTGTTTTCATTGACTTTCACTGTGTTAGATCTATGTGCGAATGAAATGAAGAAGTGGCAAACTCGTCCACAAAAACCATTTATCATGCTGAATTACAGTGAAAATAAGGTTGAACTGGGAACGAAACGTGAAAATTGCCTAAATTATGCGCTTAAAATTTGATAAGTATAACAAAATTTGAAAACTACACAAAAAATTCGGAAATTACCCAAAAAGATTTGAAAATTCAAAAATTAAATTTGAAATTCAAGAATTTATGTGGAAAAATTCAAAAACTCATTTTAGAAAAAAAACACTTACAAATGAGATCATTAGATAACGATTTCGCATTTGGTTTTGTTTGAATTGATGCTCTTATTCTTGTATTAAAATGTTGCTCATGTTTCATAATAATTAAAATACTATGTTCAGATGAGTTTCATTAAAATACTATGTTCAGATGAAAAATCTGTGGAAAACATTGGTGAAAAAATAGAACAGCAGCCTCCAATAGAACGGCAGGTAAAAAAAGTTGTTGAAAAAAGCAGGACAGTGCTCTTCTATTTGAAGAAATATGGTATTTGATAAAAGAAATGGTGAACTTGCTGAATGCAGTTTCCACTCATTGCGACAAGAAACACAAAGCAGTTAATAAAAAATGATTACCCAGTATGTCAACTTGTGGTAGCCATTTTGCAGCAATCATATTAGCAGGGACATCAAAGTTGTCTGCAAATTTTATTGTCATTTCACAGTATCTTAACAGTAGAATAGAAAATGTGAAATTGAAAAACTAACCAAAAATATCTCGTGACCCATATTTCCATATGAATGTGTAATCTGGCATTTGTGTGGCTGCACCGATGATTGTCGCCTTCCACCCATTGGGCATAGTTTCAGCTGGAGCCACAGAACCAAATGATATGAAGATCACTCCAGATTTTGAGTCATCATAAACTTTTGACCATTCCTATGGCATAGGCTAAAATTTATGTGCGTCATCTCAGCGGAAACTTTTTTAATGATCTAGATCACCTGATTCAATGGTTCTGCCTTTCTTATCCCAATTCCCCCAATGTGAACAAAGTTGGGGAACATGGGTGCGGGGAATTCAAGCATCTCAATGCTGTTTGCCATGTACAGTTGTGCCTTTTGACCAACCAATTCAATAACATCTGGAAAATCTCTCCCCACATATTCTTGGAACACAGGATTCACACTACCCTGGAATATTCCAAACAGTACGTAGTAATATTATCTAAAATTTAAAAAATACTATCAATAAATGTACTATCGAGCATTCAATCTCACATAATACTGTTTTATCCTAAGGCCACCCATGCCAGAACCAAGAAAGTTCATTGTTCTTTGGTAAAGTGTCATTTGGTCACTGTATGATGAAAACAAATCTGCAATTTATACATTGATGAATAAATAAACAAAGCTATTGATAAAAAATGAAAAAATGACAAACTTGGCACAAATGCGGCAGAAGCGGGCAGCCCAGCCACCCAGGTGACCATTTGTGGGAAGGCACAGCTGGGGGCCCAGATCAGTGATTCTATGCCCAACATGTGGGCGATACCCACCCAGCACAGGTGGTAGTGGTGCCCGATGGCCATGTCAAAGTGCTCCGCTTTCAGAGCTGACAGCATGGCCTTGTTGGACACTTCAGCTGTGAGAGTAATAAATTTGGGTACTATACCTGTCACTCGACACATGTGAAATGTGAAATTATCACAAAGCACTGCTGATCACACCTGCGAAATTTGGATTGTTTTCCAATCAATTACCATTTTACTCAATAATTCACACTCAAATAATTCTTCCCTTTAGGCAAATAATATTAATTGGTATAATTTGAACAAAAATGACATGTTATGTTCTTGATAAAGCGTATATCATGAAATGAGTTGATAGAAACATGCTTGTAAATTTTGGTGGAAAAATAATCTCCCCCTCAAAAAGTTCTGATGGAAAAATAATTCTCCATTTATTCAAGTAAATACAGTCAATTAATTTACCTGTGCAAGATTCCTTGTACATGTCGACTGTTGTTTGAAAAGCCTGATTTCCTACTTTGTCATAAAATGCAGTGTCCCTGAAGATGAAATTCTGCAAATAATGTTGCACTAAGTCCCATTTCGTTCCATCCGATCCTTTCACTATGTATGACCTGTGCAGTTTTGTAATCAATACACAATTATTTATTATTAAATTATTACCATTTTATGGACGGAAAACACACGGTGCAAAAACGATCAATGTCCAAAATCACCTGGATCTTCTGCTCTCAGCAAAATGTGTTATATTAAGGTCTGATTCTTTGACTATTTGAGCCATATAAATCCAAGTTTCATGACCTGTTAAGTCAATTTATAGTGACATTTTATTCAACTTTTACATCTGAGATTTCAATAAAAATTCATTGTGCCACTGAAAAAAAAATACAGAATTTAAAATCACCAGCATCTGTAAGGATGTCAGCCATATTGTTGTAAAACATCAAATTACTTCTACAAATAGCAGGGAGAAAAATGAGTATTTTTGCAGCTGAACAAAACTGAATTGAGAATGTTAACAGTAAGAATATTTTGAAACACCCCATTTCTTACATTTCTGTTTTAGTTTTCTGTTGTTTTTCTTGTTAGAGCAGCAGTTAATTACTTGGTTGACCTGTTAACAGAGAGCAAGAACAATTGGGTAGTTGAATATATCAGACAAATATATATTTATACTCAAGTGAAATGATGCACTTTGTGTTGGCAGCATGCCAACAATTTTTTCGCAACAATAAGTTTTGGTAATTATTTTAGAAGCACCCCATGCGTGAGATATCGTTGCCTTTCTAAATACTATTGTCTATTATCTATGAAAATTATCTAGTGCTATTGAAAAGTAAATGTAGTTTTGTGTGCATGCACTTATGTAAAATGTGATATTTTCATGGCAGGGATCTTTTCTGCAGTTTCTACAGTTGCTAAAAATACTGCGTAAATACGTTTACGTTTTTCCTGAAAACAATACCGGTACTCACTTACTTCATTGAAAAAATACTCATTTTTACGTTTTTTGTCAGAAAAAAATATATCCATTTTTACGTTTTCTGTCAGAAAAAAATATCCATTTTTACGCTTTCCCTTGGAAAAATACTCATTGTTACGTTTTGTCTGGAAAAAAAAGTATTTTACGCACGTTTTACGCAGCGTAAAAGTGGGAAAAAATACTTGACATTTTCTGAACTCAGCCGTAAGTAAAATAAAAATACTTTACGTTTACGTTTACTTTGAGAGAATTACAGTACTTTTAACAATTCTTCTGTAGCAGTGCAGCATGGCGGCAACATATTTATCCTGTAGTGAATACATAAATAAAATACAAAATAACTGAGAGTGCGGGCAGAGTATCAAGGCACCTGATGCAAGTGTGGAAGTAGGTACCATAAATTCTCTAATTGGGTGCCAGGCATACTATTGTTTTCAGCACATTTTTAGGGGGCACACTATTGGGATGGCGTATTGTTGGAGAGTGGTGCATTTTATTTTTCGTTGTGCTTCTTCAACCAGCCGCAGCTTTTCCCCCAGTGAATAGTGGCAGTAGTGACGCGGCTGGCGCTCTTGCGAACTGCCCGCTGAGCCTTGCGAACTGCCCAGCGGCTCTTGTGAACTGCCCTCAGTCTTGTCCGATCATACTGGCGCATCATACTCGCACAACGTGCGCAAGGGTGGCGCACTATTGGAGGGGGCGCATTATTGGAGACCTGACGCCAATTAGAGAATTTGCGGTATCATGAATATTCAAAATAAAATGATTAAAATACTGTATATCCTTGAATTATACCCCTTGAATAACTCCCCCTGTTGGTTGAGTGAATAAACAATAACTCCCCCCCCCCGCCCCCTCTGTGATAGGTGGAAAAAGGTTGGGTCCATTTAAAAACAATCAATGGCCCCACACAAGCTGGTTTTCAAGGTTCCCTCTGTGAAAACCCATTATTTTGTTTTCAAATGCATTTAAACAGTCTGTGTAATCAGCAAAACGGCTGCCATCTTTGTTTTTTCTGCCGGTAGAACACATATTTGAAAACTATGGTAAAATGCTGCAGACAAAATATTTTTTTTGCAAAATAAGTACGCATTTGTAGGACAAGCTGTAAGTGGCGTGTGATGCAGAAAATTATGCTTGATTTTTGGGACTGTATTGTATATTTTTAGCGCTGTGATACATTTTTTTATAAATTAATTCGTTTCCTAACTATAAATATTTTTAAAAATTCTGTTTTAAATTGTGGATGATATCCGTCTCATATGTATGTCCAGTTTTTTTTCTCTTTCATTTGATACCATGTTTCGCAATAGAAGTTCAAAGATGGTGGAGAAATTGTTGTGATGCTCAAAACATCAAATAATGTTTTTAAATTACATCCTTGTATCTGTAATTATAGCATTGTCACAGTAAAAAGCCCTTATTTTTGCACTTCGAACAAAAAAACCTGAATTCAATAACATTTCCGCAAAACAAAAAACGGTATTTTTATACAATCAACTTTATAATTTTTTTAAAAATCACAAGTGCAATTCAAACAGCTGAGTTTGTATGTAAATGAAAGCCAAAAAAATGAACTACAAGTGAACACTGACTGTGACGATTTCACATTCAATACACTAGCACAAAAAAATAAAAACAATTTTATTGTATTGTTTTCAGAAATGTTTTCATTTCCTATTAAAATCTGTCATGAAATTTAACACAAATGTGAACATTTGTGAAAACTCATTTAAGTTGTGATCATGAAACTTTGGCTAGTGTAAGCAACCAGTGTTGGCAATGTGCCAGCACTAAACAACATTAGCTATGATATCATACACCTAGTCCATATTACCAATTCTGTCACTATTCTCACACACAAATTCATCATTCTGTTTGTACGGTTGGTCAATACCGGTTTATACAGGATGCATTTTGCATGCACACTGCTGTTGAACACAGGTAATGTGTCCACTACAGATTAGTAATGAAACACAAATGAAATTTAATTGACATAATTATTTACTGCACATTTCAAAACAACATTAAAATCACTGCAATACAACATGATCTCAGATAATCACCAAAAAGATCCATCACAGTTACCATGTTTATTGCACATCACCCTGATCTGCATATTAATTTGCCATATTAGCAATGATGTTGATGAAAGCGTTGAATACTATCAACACATTGCCAACACTGGTGGCTTACTCTAGCCAAAGCTTCATGATCACAACTTAAAGCAGCGTCGAGCTAGAGCACCATTTGTACATCAGTACAAAATTACTGAAATTGTAACCCCCACAGTAACGCAGTGGGTGAAGCTAGAGGGGTGAAATTTTGGGTGAAGACTCAAAACACCTGATATGTTAACGTGTCAAAATTTTATGACCGTAGCTTACCCCTAGCGCGAATGGCGACCACTGCCCGGGGATTTTTCAGCCCAACCATACTTTTCAAAATTGGTATTAAGTTATGGAAACTAGTGACGTCGCCTGAATGTCGCCGAAATGGCATAATTTAAAAAAAAATTTAGTTCATTTTACAGACATTCCAAGTTTTCACGGAGCATACCATTTGATGCAGCATAAAATACTGCATATACTGTGTGAATTTTACATGAAACCATTCATCCAGTGGTTTTTGTAGGATTTTGGAGTAGTCTGGCGAAATTCTGAAAACTAGCGACGCTCGGCGACGATTTCTGTACATTATGTGTGTACAGCGACGCATTTTTCAAATGTGTAAATGGTTTTGAAAACTGGCACGTACAGCGACGTAGGGCGACGTCGCTTTACGTTGCCGTCCATGTTCATTTTTCAAAAATGTTTACACATTTGTTGAAATATTTTAAACATTTTACACCATCTACATACTTATTTAAGTCTCTAAACTATTATTTTTATGATTTGTTTGACTACTGTTGCATTTTTCTAAGTCTGCATACGTTACAAACTAGGTGACGCGTATAGCGACAGTGGCGACGCGTCGCCGCTACAGGGCGACGCGTCGCTGTACGGTTTTCAAAAATGTTCTCCAAATGTGAACTTTGTGACTTACCGAAACCAATTTTCAATTAATTTTCACTTTTTTGAAAAATAAAAGTGCAAATTGCACACTTTTGAAATACGTACAGCGATGCGTCGCCCAGAAGAGTTTTCAAAAAGGAACATTGAAAACCAGCTTGTGTGGCCACAATGAAGTCAGACCAAATAGAGCTATGCCTCGGCTGCAAAGGCAGTGCAGTGTGTGAAACAATAAATACAGAAGAATATTAGCCTACGGCAGCGACAACAGATACATAATGTAATTCCAAGGGGGAAAATGTTAAAATACTATGTTACTTTTAGCATTTTTTCAAGAGCTCCAGGTCCAGTTTCACCTTTTAACAAAGCAAGCGTTAATCAACACAATTAGGCACATATGTTGTAAACAAGTCAAAGATCATACCGTATTACCTCGAAATACCCCCAGGGGGTTTATCATTTCGCCAGCAAAATTTGAGGGGGGTTTATTCTAGGGGGATCTATTATTACGCCAGAAATTTTCAGAAATTCCGCATACTCAGACGTAGAAAAATCAAGCAATTGCATAGATTCATATTTGTTTATAGGCATATATAACTGTAAATATATAGGTACACATAAACCCTTCCCTAACGTCACTCAATCATCAGTTTTAACGTGTGTTCTGCATTGTACAGATCACAAACTGCGGTATTTGTCATGTACGTTCTCTCTACACTCAATTTTAGGGGGGGGGGGGGGTATTTCGAGGGGGGGTTTATTATTTCCTCAGCCGATTTTTTTTTTTTTTTGGGGGGGGGTATTTCGAGGGGGGGTTAATTCAAGGGTGGGGATAATTCGAGGTAATACGGTAAATAAATATATGCGCAATCGTACGAAACTGCTGTAGACCATTGACTTCCATAATGTCCGTCGAGTTAATGAATGTACTTAATGTGTACCTGTACACAATTCGGCAAATATGGTGTAAACAAGTATGAATGTACTACGTAAGTATTTAGTGTGCACACAATTTGGCAAATATGCTGTAAACAAGTGTAGTAGAATACTTGAGTGAACTTACTGCAAGGTTCTTGTAGTAAATTCACTAAACTACTACACAAGTATGAATGTATTTAGTAGTTTACATACAAGTGTACAGTGGTTTACAAAGTGCTGATGATTACCTGAGTAGAATTTTGTAAATTGTTCCAAATTGCAAAAAAAAATTCAAGGAAACTTCAAAAGTGTCAAAATGCAACACTTCGGGAGAGTAATGTTGAAAAAAATTGGAAAATGATGAAAAATGTTCGGGATGCAATTCTAGATGCTGTTTTCGTTCTTTATTCATCTTTCGAAAATTTGAAGTCATCGTTTTTTAGAAGTGGATGCCACATTCATACTTCATTGTATTGTCCTTTGCGCCCATATTAAATCTGGCCAGTGCCGTGCTGCTATGCCATCAGTAATACTTATAAGCGATTGTGGAAGTGAAGGAAGTATACTCTGCGGACATGATGGCATACAATGTTCTAAAAGAATACGCAACGACTGTAGCGTTAACCAACTGGGCACTTTGCCAAACGTAGCTGTGCACAAATTATTTCGCAATACGAGGGAAACGAAATTAATGAAATCTTCCCGATAGACCAAGAAATTAAATAACAATTGATATATCTTACGTTTATAATATTTTAAGAGTTGATGTTTAATTAAAACGAGAGTGATTTCGCTCGTTTTCGAAATGATTAGGTACACTGTTCCAACACTTACCGCAGGTCGTTACCGTAATGTGCCGATTACTGCCCCTCCCCAGTCGTACAGCAGGGCGCTCTACATACACTTCATTTTGTTCCTCATAAGACAACATGTGTTTTGTGTGAGGTCTAAAAACGCTTGTTTCGTGAATTGTGATGTAAACAGCGAACGTAAATGACAAAAGCTGCGGTTTGTCATCCGGGCAATGTAGAACACACGTTAAGCACAAGGACTGTGATGTGAAAGCGCCATGGCGCTAGCACCAAAGCAAAAAGCCATTTCTTTTCGTAAATCGTAAATCTGGATGCCTCACTTTTATTTCATTGTACTGTCGTTTGTCTCAATGAAATCTTGCCATTGCCATGGTGCTATTCAATCACTAATACTTATAAGCGATGGTGAAAGTGAATGAAGTAAGGATATTTCAATAATAGTGGATAAGCTTGAAATTTATTTGAAATAATCGAGCACAGGCACTAAAATAAAGCAGTCCTTGATCATTCGAGGTAAAAAATCGTGGGTGATTGTCTAATTTCTGGACTTTTGAATAAAATAGTGCCTAAAATTTCAAAAATTCAAACAGTAAAAAGTAGAAAATTCTAATTTCTAAACAAATTTTCCGCCAAAGCTACTCATATTGATTTATTCCTTTTTGTGCTTACTGTCATCGCTTCCTTTGCAAAAACACTTTCTCAAGAGAAGAAAAGCGAAAATCACAACCAAATGAATAATAGCCAGAGTCACAAAAACTACATCAAGTGAGTGCAACTGGACAAAGTTCAAATTTTTTGAGGTAGATTGTAAAACTTCCAGGGTTTTGAACTCTGCCAAAAAGTTTACCCACTGAACCAAATTCTGCTCCGGTTTTTCTGGTCGGTGCACCAACATTCGGGATAAACGTTGAGCATTTGTTTTGTACCTGCAAATGTGATTTGTAATCGATTCATTTTTTAGATTGATTTCTCCTCCTGGGGCGAAATTCAATTTTCTTGGAAACTTTGTTGCTCTACGCCCGATTTATAATCATTGTATTACTGCCAGACTGACACAAAATCACTGAGAGCTAACAATGGCAAAAAACGATTCGAAAATTCGAAAACATTTTCGAATTTTTGAATTTTTTCATAATTTTCGAATTTTTATTTCATCCCTAGAAAAAACACTCAAAAATCGATTTATTTTTCAAAAAATTCTAAAATTCTAAAATTCAAAAATTCGAAAATACTTCTCGAATTTTTCAGGGAGATCAAGGCGACAAAACGTACTCTTCAGTTCAACGTGCTCAATAAATTGAAAATTGGTACGCGGTGCATATGAAAAAGCGAAACAAAACAAAAAAAAACGTCCAAAAACGTTGAAATGTAAAATGCCCTGTAAAATGTGGAGTGTCATGCAATTGTCAAAAGTTATGAAAATGCCCGGGAAAATGGGTAACATATTTGCAATTTTCCACAGCATTTCTATGACTTTAGACACTTTGCATCACATTTGACATTTCACAGAGCATTTTACAGGTGTCTGAGATGGCCCATAGGAACTGCACATATTCATAAGTATACTCAGTGAAGATGATACTCTGCCGTCGTACTGATTTATGTCTCAGGTTGGAAGCGTGCCAATAATCATAAAGCATGCTATTTTTGTATAAAATATGGAAAAATCATTGTTGTGAATAAGTTAATGTATCACGTTATAACTGAGATGAATTCTTTCAACTTTTTATAAAAATCACATGCGTAGAAAAATATTTGACGCGTGCAGGGTGCAATGTTACTGGAGTATAAAAAGATGTGATCAAAGATATTATCAAAGAAGAGTGGTTTGAGAAGTACTTACCTGTATCTTGTGAAGTTAGCACTGTATGCACTGAGTATGCTCAGTGCGCTATATTCAGGCAACATTACACTGTACATTTTTCTGGAGGTAACACTCCATCATGACGTCATAACCACAGTTGGCAGTGAAGCTTGTTGGCACTTACAGCTCACTGAACCGGTTCAGAGTTGGGATGAAGTGGAGTGGAGTGGGGAGTCGGTTCACAAGTTTTTGGTTGGCTGTCTGCCTGCCAAAGACATAAATCATATCTATTTGTAGAGTATCACATCTGCCGAGTGTAGCCACTTCCAAAACTGTCCAAATTCGTCATTTAAAACTTCAGATTCAATATTTTTACAAAAAAAAATCGAAAATTATTTGAAAAAATTCGAAAAATAGCCAAAAAATTCGAAAATTGCCAAAAAAGTTTTGAAAATTTGAAAATTCAAAAATTAAATTTGAAATTCGAAAATTCATTTCAGGAAAAATTCGAAAATTCAAAAATTCATTTAGGAAAAAACACTTAAAAATTTAAATACTTTTTTGGAGGGTTTGCCATCGTTACTGAGAGCAAAGCCATTCTTGAAATACATGAAATTTTGTCATAACTTCGTCGATTTATAAGAATTGTTCCACTGCCAAGAAAAAAATGAAATCATTATTTACAGCCTTAATTTATTTATTGACACTTTTTTTATATCGCACGCTATTTCGACAAGCTTTCATCAAAATGCGTGAACTGCCTTGCTCTCAGTCAGTGCCCTCATTGGGCCCGCCCACATACACCAGTTGACATCTACACCAAATGTCAACTGGCTCCGATCCCAATTGAAACCGAGTTAACGAACGACATTCAAATGCAAGCTTGGAATTGGGATCGGAACCAGTTGACAATTGGTGTAGATGTCAACTAGTGTGTGTCGGGCCAATGGCGCATTGTAAATTTGTAGGGCATGATGTACGCCTTCGGTTGCCCTTCGCTAACGCAATCTGGCCGCAGATCACATTACGAAGTTCAAAAAATTATGATTCAACGCGCACGCAAACACGCACCTTTTGTCACTTGCAACTTCCTTTAACCTCTCTGTAAAAACTCCAGTCGATGTATCATTCATGTGGGCTTTTTTCTCAATTTGCAGTCCAATCGTGTGTCTCCTTGCGGCCAGTGCGGCGTTGTGGAACTGGTCGCCGAACAGGGGCACCATGAGCACGGGCACGCCGCTGATGCACGCCTCCAGCAGGCTGTTCTGCCCCCCGTGCGTCACGAATGCGCACGTTTTGGGATGGCCTGAAAGGAAAGTTTACGTAAAACACAGTCGGAACACGTTTTAATGCACGACAAACTTGTGTCGCGCAGTTTTTTTTGCGCGACACAATTTCGTTGCGCAGGTAGTTATGGAATGGCGCCATTGCAGCTATGAGGCTTTATGCATCACCAGCGTTGTCTCCTGCACAACAATTTTTTTTGCGCAAAAAACTGCGCGACAAAAAGTGTGTCGTGCACATGTGGTGCCATGGCACAACACCCGTTGGCGTCTTTAAATGGCGCCATTCCGTCACGGGTGGATCCCATTCAAGATACAGCCCATATCACAGTATGTCTCCCTACCAGAGTTGCGAAAACGTATTTACGTTTACCCGAAATACCCAGTTATTTGGGTATTTATACTTATGTTTACGTTTACGCTTTCCAAAAATACCGTTACGTTACGTTTTCCTGGCACAATTACCTGGGTACCAGCAAAAAAGTAAAAAACATGTGAACGGAACCTTATTATTTGACAAATGTAGTGTTATATGGTCAGTTCAACATGCTTAAATGTTAAGAGGTTGCCAATTCTGCAAGTGGAGAACTAGAACGATTTATCAGTGAGAAGTCAAAATTGAGAGAGATGTCAATTTATTAGTGAGAAGGCAGGTAAAAAGAGAAAACGTTTTTAGTGTTTCCTTGTGACCTTGTTTGTTTTTTTAGTTCCCCACTTAAGGAATTGACACACTAGTTCACACTTAACTACACCCACTAGTTGACAACAATGCCAAATGTCAACCGGTTCCAATCCAACTCAATATCCCGATCCCATCATTATGTGAAAAAAATATAGGTAATATCAATGTCAATGAAGATAATAGGAACGTATATAGATAATGTTGTAAAAACGTTGTTTTTATATTAACTGATAGTGGTAGCACTTGATAAAATTTTTTTACGTTTATGTTTTATTTTACGTATTCCCAGGTATTTTAAAAATACCTTACGTTTTAGTATTTATACTCCAAAATTTGAAAACGTATTTACATTTACGTTTACGTTTTCCAAAAATACCAGTATTTGAACAACTCTGCTCTCTACACATGCCCGCGAGAGCAGATCACATGTCGCGTGTGCAATACACACGTGTACATGCGGGTGGTGTTATGGAAATGCGAGTGCACATGTATGTAAATCAACTTGTTAATAATATAATAGTTCAAGTCATTAGTAAATATTATTATGCATGGTGTGAATCATGTAAAATAAGCTGATGCAAAAAGTTCCATGGTCATTTGAAACATTATTTTTCAGAGTAATTTCTTACTTGATTCTATTGGGGAGGAAATTTTCATCAGAATTATCAATTTGTTAATGGTTTACATTGCAGGATTATTCAAAATAGAAAGTTCTTCAAGGTATAATTATAGATTATTTGACTATTATTTTCTTAACTTATTTTTTTTAACCTTTGGGAAAATAACACACTATCCATCCCTAGTCCAAACAATTTATTTTATTTTGTCATTTGTTGTGTCACAATATTTTACTGGTACAATACATATTTTTGTTGTGATCACTTATCCATCTCACAATTATATGCAGCTTTTTCCATCAACTTATGTAAACAAAACTCAAGCAAACAACAGTTTGAACTACTGCATGATTAACAACTGAAAGCACATGCTATTTTGCTCTCATGAATGTTGAAGATGTGGGCACTGAAAATAGACTATAATGTATAGATAATGAAATACATGGACATTCCGCGTGCACACACATTTCCATAACACCGCCCGCATGTATGTGTATTTATTGCACACTCGACATGTGATCTGCTCTCGCGGGCATGTGTAGGGAGACATACTGTGATATGGGCACTGCGGCATGTGTAGGGAGTAGTGATGGAATGGCGCCATGGCTCTGGCGCCATTTGAGGGCGCCAAAGGGCGCCGCGCCATGGCGCCATTGGCGCTTGGCGCCCTTTTTCTGTGGCGCCCACTTGCTAAATGGCGCCATGGCGCCCTTGGCGCTTGGCGCCCTTTTTCCGTGGCGCCCTTGGTCCTGGCGCCCTGCCCTAAAAGTGCGCCAAAATGGCGCCAGCAAGATTTCAAGGTGAGTGCTATTTACGTAAATGAAAAAAATAAAACAGCGTGTCCGTGGATAATCGAAATTCGCTGCAAAGATGGACGAAGTGGTGCGAGTGGATCAAATTTTTTTGTCCAACGGTTCAACAGATGTGTCTGATAGATCAGAAGCTGAGAGTGATGGGCGGGGGCCATCAAACTTGCAAGCCCGTGAATCAGCGCGTTCAACTCGTCACCGCAATCCCGTTCTCGTCCACTTTCACGCAAAGAAAATATTTACAAACAAAAAACAGGAACACATAATTTGCACTTATTGAAGTGAATGCGTTTTTTTGTCAAGTGACAATTTCCATTGTTTTTAAATTGAACTTTGGATGAGTATAATTTTATGCAATTTTTTTTGTGGCTGCTCTTTTTTACTGATTACATCCCAGAGAATGTTAAAAAAGCAGTGAATGTGTGCGCTACCGGCTACAGTACTTGAAAAATGTTTTTAGCACACACTAGGTATTGTACGCACTTATTGAGCCTGGCACCCTTGGCGCCCGGCGCCCTATTTTTCAAATGGCGCCATGGCGCCCTTGGCGCTTGGCGCCCTCTTTCCGTGGCGCCCTTGGCGCTTGGCGCCCTCTTTCCGTGGCGCCCTTGGCGCCTGGCGCCCACTTTCCGAATGGCGCCATGGCGCCCCTTTTCTCTGGCGCCCTTGGCACTTGGCGCCCTGTTTTCGAATGGCGCCATGGCGCCATTGGCGCCTGGTGCCCTTTTTTCTGGCGCTTTTCCATCACTAGTAGGGCTACATACTGTGATTTGGACTGTATATGTGTAATGTAGCACACTCTTCCGTCACTACCTGCCCAACAAACTTGTGTCACGCAAAAAATGCACGAACCAAGATTGTTGTGCGTTGGAAGTTGTCCTGAGCCCGTAAAACAAACACTTCTATCGGGAATTTTAAAGTTCTAAAACAGGCCTACTAAATGAATATAATGACACTCGGAAAAAATTGCTTGAGTGAAGTTAACTAGCGCTTGATTGAAGCCCTGTTTTTGATTCAAAATTTGTAAAAATTCCACCAAAAAATTATAAATCTGAGTAATATAGTATAAAAAAGAGTATGAAAACAAACCCAACAGATCCAACTGTGGAAGCCAGTCCGAAACAATCACATTTTTTGGGACATCAAATTTGTCTGAAAATGAATCCTTTAACATCTTCATTTTAAATATCAATCTATTTAGTTACCATAGATGTCCATGGAGTCATACTTCCAAATGAAAGTGTAGCTGGGCATCTGCTGGGCGGCCTGTATGATGGTCGCCTTCCAGCCATCTGGCATCAAGCCAGCTGAGGCCACCGAGCCAAATGAGACGAAAATCACACCTGACTTGGCATCACTGTACACTTGAGACCATTTCTGCATCATGTTCATAAACAAAATGTTTTATTTTAAATTTATATCAATAAAAACATTATTACAATTTCAAAAGAGGTCATTTTAAGTATTTTACCGCATCCAATGGTTTCGGCTGTTTGAGACCAATTCCGCCAATTTCAATAAAATTCGGCAAAAGTGGTGTGGGAAATTCGAGCATTTTTATGCTATTAGCCATGAACAGCTGCACATTTGTACGTGCCAATTCCAAGAGATCTGGAAAATCTGCGCTCACTTGTTTCTGGAAGACATCGTTCAATTCTCCCTGGAAATAGATTGTTTTTACCGTATTTCCTCGAATTACCCCCCGGGGAATTTATTTTTTCAGAGTGGAAATTTTGAGAGGGTTAAACGTGATGGGGGGTATTTAGAGGGGGGTTATTATTTGTAGACTTATATAAGTACGTTGACGGTATAAACCCTGTTGTAACATAACACAGTCATTGTTTTTCACGTGTCTTCTGCGTTTCCCGGAGCTTTTGTCATCTACGTTCTCTATACACTTAAATTGGGGGGGGGGGGAATTCGAGGGGGGGGGGGTTATAAGTTCATAGTGTCCATTTTGAGGGGGTATTTTGAGAGGGGGTATTTCGAGGGGGGTATTTCGAGGAAATACGGTATTTATTATTTATCGCAGGCAGGAATTCTGTTGTTGAAAATGATAACATACCTGTTTGGAAGAATAAAACAAAGAGAAGTAAAAAAATTACTAACGTAAAATATTCTGCTAAATCGGCTGCCAAAAATACTGCCGATAAAGTTCAGCGAACGCTCTTTAAAGCTCATTTCATCGCCATATGATGACATAATGCCTGAGTTGAAGGGACGGTTTTCTCCACACAGGGGTTACACCAGTGTGTCAAAAAAAGATTTTACGGAGAATGGAAAGGTAAAGAATTTTCGGCTTCCGGAAAACGTAAAGGTCAAAATTTTTCAGCTGCCGGAACACGGAAAGCGAAAAGGTAAAAAAAATCCTGCAGAAAAGCGGAAACGGAAAACAGAAATTTGACATCCTAGTTTACACCAGGAGGTACTTCAAGGGGGTATTTCGAGGGAAGGTTAATTTTATCCACTCATCAAGTCTTTCCAAAAACACAAACTCCAAACAAACTTGGCACAAAACTGGCTGCCGGCGGCAGTCCCGCAACAGCGCCCATCATGGGAAAGAAAGAGGAGCTACTCGCCCAAGGGGCAGTTCCAGACCATGTAAAATGCCCTGTCAAATGTCAAATGTCATGCAAAGTGTCAAAAGTCATGGAAAGTCATTGGCAACAGAGTTGCCATTTTGCAGGGCATTTTCCATGACTTTTGACACTTTGCAAGTCACTTGACATTTTACAGGGCATATTACACGGTTTGGGACTGGCACCAGATCACCGATTCGATGCCCAGACTATGGGCGATGCCCAGCCAGCACAGGTTGTATTGGTGGCCGATGGCCAGGTCGAAGTGCTGCTTGCGGAGGTCGGCCAAGGCGGCCGTGTTGGACAGTTCGGCTGGTTGGAAGATATCAGATTGAAATTGGGTCAAAGAAATCAAGAGCCATCCCTGGTAGGCTAGTATAATACTTAGCAATGTCATATTAAAAATGTCATGTTGTCAAAAGACCACCATCCATGTTAGATCAATGTTTTCAACCATCTGGTGAAGGCATTACTCTCCATTTGAATGAAACCCACATAAAAAAACCTCGGACAAAATCAATTCCCTACAGATTCATTCAATGTTTATAGGGTCATTTTTCACCATCAACCCTATACTCCAATCTAATTGACATTAAAAGGTTTCTCGGGTTTTACCGTATTTCCTCGAAATACCCCCCCCCTCGAAATACCCCCCCCCTCGTTTGACCCCCCCCCTCTCGGGACCACTATGAAACAATCACCCCCCCCCTCGAAATACCCCCCCCCAAATTGAGTGTAAAGGGAACGTACATGACATATACTGCAGTTTGTGTTCTGTGTACTGCAGAACACACGTGAAAACAATGTCGGTGTCACGTTAGAACAGTGTACATACCATCTACATACTAATATTAGTCTACAGAACCTTATAAATGGCGGTTTTTGTTGCATTTTTCGACGTCTGCGTACGTTTCAGACGACTATTTCGTACTTGGTTTTCAAAAATTTTCTTGTGAAATAATAACCCCCCCCCTCGAAATACCCACCCCCTCGTTTAACCCCCCCCCCTCTCGGGACCACTATGAAACAATCACCCCCCGGGGGGTATTTCGAGGAAATACGGTATATTACAAAATATTTGAAAATATAAAATACATAGAAGATTTCCATTTTTCAAAGATTTTCCAAAGAGATACCTATAATGATATTTTCTTTTGAGGGACTTTTCTTGCGCTTTTCTTGACACATTTCCCAAAATTTTGAGAGTGACTTAATCAAATTTTATTCTCCCACTTGAATAATACCCCTTGAATAGTTCCCCCTCAAAAAGCCTGCCAAACAAATTATTCCCACGGGAATTATTTGAGTAAATACATCGAATAAATGAATATTGAAAAGGTGAAGATTTCAATGTCTACTGACCAGCGCATGATGCAACCATAAAACTTGACATGAGCCGAAAATTCTCATTGTGATTCTTGTCCATGACCTCAAAGTCTGTAAAAATCATGCTATTCATATGATTTTCCACTGCCATCCACTCTGATCCATCGAGTGTGGGCACGATGTACGGCCTGAGACGTTTTATACAGTTTTACCATATTTCCTCAAAATAGTGTTGCGCCCGCGGCAGGCGCGTCCGCACGCGAGTGTCGCCCCGGTCGCCCGCGGCACTTGACACCGCAATGCGGCCGACATATATAAAGTGCGCTGCGCATTTGCAGTTCAGTTCAGTTGTGTTCCATGCATAACTCATTATCCTCACCCCATACCAGCTCGAGAAATAAATGTGCATATTTAAATTGTGAAGCCAGTGTCGCGAGGCGACGTTTTGCCCCCAGAAATAACACTGTATCACAGACACATTTTCTCTTCTCGGCACCAGCACTGGGGCTTGGCACTGCCAACGATGGGTAAGTTCTCCAAAAAAAAACACTTTCTGTGTTTTGAGTTTTTCAAAAATGAATACCTGTGTTTTGAGTTTTTTTCTCGAAAAAAACTTGAGTAACTCTGTTTTTATTTCTGTGTTTTTTTGTAAAAACTCGAGTTTTTGAGTTTTTTTTCTAAAAAACTCGAGTTTTTTCCAAAAAATTTGAGTTTTCCCCCAAAAATTTTTGATTTACAGCATTTCGATCTGGAAACAGTGGTTTTCTTATAAAATATTGGTTTTGCACAGTTTTTAACCCCACATAACATATGTGTATTCATTCAAGTGTCAAAAAAGTCCATAAAAATGTCCACAATGAGGACATCAACATCACAACACCAGCAACAAAATGCCCAGAAACGACAATTTATGCAGTACTCCAAAATTCTTCAATGGACGGTATGGAACTGGCACTGTATGGCACTGTATGGAATTGATTTGAACTACAACTACCATATTACCTTGAAATACCCCCATGGGGGTTTATTATTTGGTCAGAAAGTTTTGTACAGATCATAGAAAATAGTAGGCATTTACGTACCCAAAACAGGTTATAAATGAGTACAAACAGGATATATTTGAAATAAACATGTAGATAGCTACACAACCTAGTACAGTTATGTGTAGCTGCGATGCAAATTAGCAGTAATAAATACATCATGTACATTGGATATGTGCTGACCATGGCAAAATGGATGGATAAAGAAATACAGAGATCTGATAATTAGGCTCATATTTATCCATTTACCTATTTGCACTATTTTACATTTATGCACTATATTAATTTACCACGCAAATTGTATTTCCTGCACTATATTATGTATCCATGGAGAATATTCAATTAGGAAAGTGAATTGTAAGTTATTGATATGTTTATGTGGAATATTTAGGTTAAAAGATCAAATAAGTTATTATTAGGTGTATTAACATGAAATTAGGCTCATTCAACTCGCCGTAATTTTCTGATTATTATTATATATACATTTACATGGTTTACTTGTAAGTTGACAAACTCAAATCTTGTAAATATTTATGCGCTACGTATTTACTTTGGCCAGCGTCCTAATAGAGAAATAGCGCCCTGCACGCAACTAGCATTCGCTATACGTATTTTTTTGAGCCCTTTGCATAGGCACAATTGGTATAACCCCGCTCACTACTTTATATTATATTAATTTGACATTTAAGTTAATACTTTGCTCAAGCTAAATATATTAGAAACCCTGCTCAATTAAGATATCCATTTACCTCGAATAAGTCCCAATTTGTCAATTATGAAATATACGTTTCCAGGAAGTGATTATTATTGTTGCTTTGAACATACCCTGCTCTATTCATGTCATTAGGAATATTTGCACTACTAATTACAATTTCCAAACCCTATTTTATTAGTTCCGATGTGTGTCAATGTTTTCTGACAAATTGAAGCAAATTAGTAAATCGGCCGAGTTTGCCGACTTCGCGCCTCTCAAGATTAATAGTTTTTCCATTAGCCCAATTTGTACCTGGTATTTCTTTACCATAAGTATTTGAATGTTTGCACGCATAGAATAAGCCAACTGTTTCAGCTAAATGTGTTTCACTATTGTATTTGTGTCTTATTTATGCATTTGAATTTAGGAAATTACTGTAGCTGTGTTTTATACATAATTTCCGTGTCTTAGCTACTTTGGAAGTTTTTACTTCAGTCTGCGGACCCACCCCAAGTCTTCAAAATAAGCTAGCGATAGAAACTTCGACTAGGAAGCTCGCTAGGCTTTGCGCTTTTGTATCACGCTGTATCTGATCAAAAACAAAGTACCTGAAACAATCTCGAAACCCCTTTCAACACGCAACCACGAAATAAACTCAACTTGGCTGTTGACAAGTGGACGTTCGGCTACAACGGGAAATCAACCACTCTAAAGGCCGTTTCTCACTACAGTCTTGAAGCAGCCGGATTCGGTGGTAGAAGACGCTGACTTCGGTGGCTTCATCACATGGCGCAGCGAGCAGGGTGATTGCATGACATTGTGCTATCACCAAGCCGGAACGGACATTGTGCGGCAGTTGGCAGAACTTCAAAAGTCCTGCTGAACATCAATTGGCCTTGGCTGAGCGTTGGCTGTTGATTTGCAGACAGCATTGTGCCAAAGTCACGGCACTCCTGTCTACATCCTGGGAGCGGTTCTACGCTCACGCGCGGAGGACACTGGAGTTCTGACAAGCCTGTCAGGATTTCAGGCAGCTTTCACCAGTGCTCTGGCAAGGTGCTAGACGCTGGGCGGCACCGGCATTTGACAAGGTGTCATTGTCGGACGGTGGTCAAACTTTCGCTGGACGCTCCTGGACATCCGGACGCCAGTGACCGCTCGCACATCCTTCCTATGCCAAGGGAGGGTAACCTGACGGAGACAGGATCGCCACAGAGCCACGCTAGTCAAAGGGCTGTTTTTTGGGCATTCGCGGAGGTCCCTCGCTCCACTGGGTTAGGGTGGACTCATACCTCGGAAGTGCAAAAGTAGGGGTATCAGTGTACAAAGGGCTGTAGCTGACAGAGAGCTGTAGCTGACAGAGAGTGGATTTGAAAACCAAGTATTAGGATACTTGGTAGCGTGTAGGGGCTTTGCGGAGCTCCCATCAAATATACACGCTGTGCCTGCTCGGTACCATCAGATCAGACAGTACGAAAGTGCCAGAATTCTGCATTGCACAGGCGCAATTGCAGAGCAGTGTACAGAAACACTGCCCAGAATCAGAAAGTGCACCAGAGTGCACAGAAACGTGTCATAAGCGACACGGCAAGCGCAGCACTGCGCACAGCGGCACAGGAGCCGCTCAGGAAGCAAGTGGCCGGCGTGGTCACGGGGCACACAGGCGTGCCAGAAAGAGAGCCAGAGCTCTCAGAAAGAGTGTGTACTTTGGGGCGCACACTGCTGGGCAAATAACTGATTTATTGTCCAGGTGGATTTGACCGGTGTGTTGAAGTCAACGCGTGTAAACAATCACGTCAGGGGCTTTAGGAACACACCTGGTGCCAGTGCAGTAAAGGTTAACGCGTGATAAAACACGTCAGGGGCCTGTAGGACTGCATTGGTATTGTGCGTGGCACAACAAATCCGTGGTGCACAGAGCACTGCACAGAAAGACGCAGAGAAGCTCACAAGCGTCACAGGAGACGCACTATAAAGAGAAACAGTGAAGGAAAAATTCATCAGCAAAAATGGTTTCACCAACGGGTCACATCAGAAAGACCCAGGGCCAGCAAAGCACAGGGTAGACAGCAGATTGGCAAGAGAATTTGCCAAATATGACCCGGAAATATTTGCGGGAGCATCAAAGGAGGAGAAGAGGACAGAAATGAGAAGAGTGATTGCATCTATCAAACAGGAGGGTGCAAAATTGGAGAGTGCAATGACTGCTGTGAGAACTCAATTTGACGCATGGAGGGATGTCGTCAAAGACATTGACGAACCCGATCAGATGGAACAAGAACAGAAGATGTACCAAGATGCATATGATGAGTATGCAAATATGTCAGACTTGGTGACACAGAAAGTTGCAGCAATGAACGTGTACATCGAAGAATTGCAAGATATGATCCAGCAACTGAGCGGAAGTACCATGTATGAAGTTAACACAGCATTCATACAGCAGATGGCTGCACAGATGGCTCTGACAGCTCAGGGAGCTGCTCCGGGGGCCAGTTCAACCAATGCAACCACAGCAAAGAGCGTCAAATTACAGAAACTGGAAGTGGAACAGTTTACTGGGGAAATTGTCAAATTTCGATCATGGTGGCAAATGTTCGAATCCCACATTCACAATCGGACAGATTTGGAGGACATTTCCAAGTTCTCATACTTGAGGAGCTTGCTGAAGGGTTCAGCATTCGGCATGATCAGTGGATTGAGTGTGACCGCAGAAAATTATGCACCCGCAATTGCAATGCTCAAGAAGAGATATGACCAACCAGTTGTGGTCAGAAACACGCTGATGAGTAATATCATGAAGCTGCGACAGGCCAGGAATACCTGTCAGGACATGAGAATTTTGTTTGATGCAATTGAAAGGCTGCTCCAGCAGTTGGAGTCACTGGGTGAATCAGTGGAGCATCCAATGCTGTTGAGCCAGCTGCAACAGAAAATGCCACCCGAGGTTCTCAGAGAAATCCAGAAGGAACAGGGAACTGAGGAAGCCTTGACGGTGGAGAAATTCAGAAAGCTGTTTGGAAAGCAGCTAGCGCTCAGTGAGGCTGTACAGCATGCACAGCAAACTGAGGCACCAGTTCAGCAATCGCGCCAGGGATTCGGGAATAATCCACGCGCACAGCAATTCAATAATTGATTCCAAGGCAATGGGAATCGATTCAGAGGGCCAGAGAACCCAAGGACCAGCACAGGGAGCATGTCTGTGATCCAGAATGGTCAGAGTGCACCACAGGCTGGATTCATGAATCCTGGGAGGCCGTGTGTGTTCTGCAATGACACACAGCAATTACACTTCAATGATAAGTGTCCAAAGTTCAAAACTGCCAGAGAAAGGAGGATAATTTTGTCAAAGGCAGAGCGATGCCTGAGATGCCTGCAGAGAGGGCATTACATGACTCAGTGTCAATTCACGAGAAATTGTTTCTATTGCAAATCTAATAGGCACCACACGGCAGTGTGCCCAGAGAAATTTGGTGATAATGTCAATGGAAACGCTGGAAGGCAGATTCCAGCATTCAGAGCAAATGGTCAACAGAATGGCCAACAGTCAGCAAACAATGGCAGAAAGTCTGTGCCGACGGTCAATCAACCAGCACAGAGCCAACAGAGAAAGGCCACAGTGAATTGTGTCACTGTGGAAGAAGCTGGACCAGAAATGGTAGAAACGGAAACCATATCCAGCACAGTGGTTACAGAACCAAATGCAAAGCAACAGAATACGTCAGTAAACCTGTCAGTAAACAGGAATATGTCAATGTTGATGACAGCCAGAACTGTGATTGAGGCTTCAGAAATGGATACAGAGATGGAGCCTGAACAGCCACCGCTACAGATTCAAGCGTTCCTGGACACAGGATCCCAGGGAACGTACATGTCAGAGAAAGTGGCCAAGAAACTCAATTTGAAGAGTACAGGTGAACACCATATCCAGGTGTACACATTCGGAAATGAAAAGCCGCACTATAAAGTGGTACAGCAAGTGGAATTCAGAATGCGGCTCAGAAATGGCCAGAAAGTTGATATGGTGGCTGATGTGGTCCCGACGTTGACCACAGAACAAGTCAAAGTGCCTGTGTCAGAACAGGACGAAAAGTACCTGCAGAAGTACTTCCCGGATGAGAGTTACTTTGCAGACAGAATTCCCAAGGAAAAAGGGACAGAGTGCAAGTTCAAACCAGATGTTATAGTGGGTTTGAATTATTTCTGGGACTTGATGTCCAGAAACACCAGCACCACCAGACTTCCGTCAGGATTGTATGTAATTCCATCGGAATTGGGATTACTGATGGGAGGTGGGCAGCTGATAAGCAACAGAAATCAATGGACCACGGATGGTGCATATCCGGTGGTGGTCAACACAATTGTGCATCAAATACAGAGAGAAAAGTGGTACGAGGAAGCACCGTTGTCAATTGCTCCTGTACCAAATGTCAAAGATATGGACAGACTGGATACCATTGGCATAATGGACCAGCCAGACCTCGTCGAGGATGATGAGGCCATCAAGCAATTCAATGAAAGTGTACAGAGAAACCCAGATGGACGGTACTCTGTAAAGTTCATGTACAAGCCGAATTTGCATGAACTCCCAGACAATAAAGCAATGGCGTTCAAGAGGTTCAGGTACCTCACCAACAGGCTCAAGAGAGACCCAGAATTATTAGAGAAAATTCAGGCAATCATGAAAGCACAAGAGGAGCAAGGAGTGATTGAAAAAGTGCAAGAGGATATTATGGATGGCAGAAAGTTCCATATATTGCCTCATCAACCAGTGATAACGTCAGAGAAAACTACCACAAAGGTCAGAGAGGTATATGATGCCTCAGCAAAACTGCCAGGCATGCCAAGCTTAAATGAGTGCATGTACCGCGGTCCAGTGATACTACCACAGTTGGTAGGGATGCTGATGCGATTCCGATTGCATGGAATCGCACTGGTTGCAGACATAGAGAAAGCGTTTCTGCAGATTAGTCTGCAGGACAGTGACAGAGATGTGACAAGATTTCTGTGGTACAAGGATCCCACAAAACCATCCATGGAGGACAATATTCAGATTTACAGATTTGCCAGAGTGCCATTTGGTATAATCTGCAGCCCAGCGCTGCTGGCGCTGACAGTCAGATACCACCTGAATCAAGCTGGCACAGAGAATGCAAAATTGATCGATGAAAATCTGTATGTGGATAATTTGATCCTCAGTGTGGACACAGAGCTGAAAGCAATCGAATTGTACCAGGAATCCAAAGTGCTGTTCACAGAGGCACAGATGAATCTGAGAGAATGGAACAGCAACAATAACAGCTTTACTTGGCAATTGGCAGAGTCAGATGTGGCCAAGGAAATTGTCACAACAGTCCTAGGAATGAAATGGGACACAGAGAGCGACCAGATGTGGCTGAAAACGCCAAAGACAGTTCAGCAATCACAATTATCAGAAACTGACCAGAAAATCAAACTTCCCACGAAAAGGACAGTTGCAAAGGTGACTGCGGGATGTTTTGATCCAATGGGACTCGTCAGTCCTGTCCTACTGCCAGCAAAGAGACTTTTGCAGACGTTATGGCATTCAGGACCAAGTGCCAAAGAATGGGATACTCCCCTGTCTGAGGAACAGACAGCAATTTGGCAGCAATTAGAGACAGAATTGCTCAAAGTTGGACAGATCAAGTTCAACAGAAATTTGAATTATCAGAGTGGTGCAGATGCACAACTGCACATTTTCGTTGATGCCTCAGCAATGGCATACAGCGCAGCGGCATACATATGCCAGAAAACAGAAAATGACAGCAGCACGTCAAGCCTGCTGTACTCCAGATTGAGACTAGCTCCAAAGAAACCAGAAGTGACAATTCCACGGCTGGAATTGTTAGCAATGTTGATCGGCAGCAGAATATCGAAATTCATTCACAAGGAGCTCAAAGACGTCAAATTCAGTCAGACAGTCGTATGGTCAGATTCAACCTGTTGTCTGAAGTGGCTGACAACAGCGAAGCCACTGGCATGTTTTGTCAAAAACAGATTGGATGAAATCAAGAAAATTCAGAGTGAGACAGAAAACATGCACATTAGACACATCGCAGGACTGGAGAACCCAGCTGACATGGCCACAAGAGGCATGAATATGTCAGAGTTGGAAGGCAGTAACCTGTGGTGGAAGGGGCCAGAATGGCTAATGACTGGAGAGTGGCCAGAGCCAAAAGTGGAGCCAGTCACGCCAGAGGTAATGGCAGAAATCAAGAAAGAAGAGCTCAAGTTCCCAAAAGCCAGTCCAATTTACCTGGGTGCCACACAGCAAGTGGTCAGTGACCCAGATGCCAGCAATGAGCAAGCTGATGAAAGCAAGCAAAGCAACCCGTTGGGAATTGAGATACAAAGATTCTCATCATTGACAAAGTTACTGGATGCTACAGTATACGTGATGAGATTTGTGCGACAAATGCACATAAAGCGCAGCAGAAATGGCAGTCAGAGTGGACTGTCAGAAATTATGGAAAGTATCTGTGGAACAATGAAACCACAGGGAATTATCAGCATTGAAGAAAGAGAGGTTGCGTTGAAATACTGGATCAAAGTAACGCAACAGAATCATTACAAAGGAGTGGCAGAGATTCTGGCAACAGGCCACAGCAAAGGCAGCCAGGATGGCAAGAAAGCAGCTGCAGACCAGCAGCTGATCAAATGGCTCAATGTGCAAATGCATCAGGATGGAATCTTGAAGTGCCACGGCCGAATGGAGCATACTGACCCACAGGAGGTCACAATGCCACTCATACTGTTGCCAGCAATGGCTACAGTGACTCAGCTGATCGTCAGAGACCAGCATGAGAAGTTGATGCATGCAGGAGTGCAACATACATTGGCAGCGATCAGACAAAAGTACTGGATTACACAGGGCAGACGGGTGATCTACAATGTGACAAGAACCTGCCCGATCTGTAAAAAATTGGGAGCGAAGCCGTACCAGCTTCCACCAATGCCAGATTTGCCAGAAACCAGAGTTCAAAGAGCCAGACCGTTCCAGTACACGGGTTTGGATTATCTGGGACCAGTTTGGTACAAAGTGGACAAAGATCACAGGAAAATGTGGATCTGTTTGTTCACATGTATGGTGACACGTGCAGTTCACTTGGAAAGTGTGCTGGACATGACAGCACAGGAATTCCTGAACGCAGTCAGGAGATTCATCGCCAGGCGCGGAAAGCCTGAGGCAGTGATTTCAGACAATGCAACGCAATTCAAATTGACAGAAAAGGTGCTCAGAGAAAGCACTGATAAGACCATTAATCCTGGGAAAGAATGGTCAGAAATGGTCAAAAGTGAAGCAGTACAGACATACTGCTCACAGCAACAAATCCAGTGGAACTTGACGACTCCTATGGCACCATGGCAAGGAGGAGTCTATGAGAGAATGGTGGGCATGACCAAGAAACATTTCAAGGCAGCTGTGGGGCACAGAATGTTAACCCTGCAAGAGTTGTTGACACTTCTGCCAGAAGTTGAGGCAGTGATCAACAGCAGGCCAATTTCTTACATCTATGGTGATGTAAAGAGTCTCAGAGTGCTGACACTGAAAGACTTCCTGACAGGGGAAGGTCAGATTGGAGCACCACAGTTTGATGCAGACAAAGATGGAGAATTTGTGCCCAGAATGGATAATGCAGCGAAACTGCAGAAATATTGGGAGACAACCCAGCAAACTTTGGATAAGTTCTGGGACTTGTGGCATCAAGAGTACATCCCGAGCTTGAGGGAAAGGACTCAGGTGACACACAAACATGGCAGATTGACAGCGACTCAAGAACCCAAAGTGAATGAAGTTGTGCTGATTTATGAAGAGAACATGCCCAGAGGTGCATGGAAGATGGGTCGCATCGAGCAGTTAGAGCCCAGCAAAGATGGACAAATACGCTCAGCAAAAGTCAGAACTGCCAACAGAAATGTGGTCAGCAGACCACTCAATCAATTGTATCCACTGGAAATCAATTCAAAGACAATGGATATCCCAGAGACAGCAGTGACAGTCAAAGTGGATTTACTGGACCCAGCAATTGTCCAGAAACGTGTCAGAAATCAAAATACAGACAGAGACCCTGTACCAGATCCTGCTAAGAGGAACTCAGCATCAGATAGAGTCCTGAGAAGTGCGACAGGGAAAGCCACAGTAACCACCAGCAGTCTGGTGATTGGAATGCTGTGCATGGTGTTGATGCTGACAGGCATGTCAGAGTCAGCAATGCTGAGAGAAGCTGGCAAGGCTTACAGCGAAGTATTTTCCAGAACATATGTTCTTGAAACCTCGACAGTAAGGCCACCATCATTGGCAGCGCGTCATGGATTGTCGCCTTTGCCTTCAGAATGGCCACCAAAATCTGTCAGAGAAATGCAGACTTATGAGAGATTCAAGGATGCAATCAAGGATCATCCTGTGGAACAGGTGATCAGCTCACAAAGCCAGAAGTATCAGATTTGCACCAGTGGAAGACATGGACATGCGCTTACAGTTCCTGAAGAAGTGCAGTGCCATATCCCACCAAGGAATTTTGTCAAAGCAATGAAAGTTACACTTTACGCACAGATGCAGATTCCACAGAAAGAAAAGGCATACAGATGCTACATCAGAATCAAAGAAATCATCACACACACCAGTTTCTGGGGGGCGAAAGGCATTACAGGCAATTTTGAGAAATACCAGCAAGTTGGCGTGGTAGCCTGTAACTATGCAAGAATTCACAAGATGTTCAGAGGAACACCTTTGGTGGAAATGGAGCCCAGAGTGTGGACAACCAATCAAACCTTGAATGTGGAATATTCATGGTGTTGTCATGACAAATAAAATGTCGTCAGTAACTTCTACATGGAAGAAGGAACTGTGGCTTCACTCGATGGAAAGACTGTCATCAGCGACTTGCAAGATTTCAGCCAGTGCAGAGCCATGATGGGACATTGCAGAGACCACAATTATGGAATCACAGTGTGGGATACGAAGAATTTCAAGCATCAATGTGCCTATGAGAGAATTGGCAGATTCAAATCAGAAATATCTGGCCAGACAATTATTGTGTCAAAGTTGCAAGCAGCATACTCCCACAGCAACTAAACAAAGAGGCCAATTGGCTCAGAATGTGTTCCGGGAGACACATACTACACCGATCAAGGAGGTGTATTTATCCAGTTTGACAGAAGAGAAGATGTGCCTGTGGAATGGGCAATGCCAGGAAAAATAGTGGAGGCAAAAGAGTCGACAATCAGTGGAACATTATATGCCAGATTGGACGACAGAAACTCCAAGTTTCAATTCCTGCAACATGTGGTCAGAGAGATGACTCAAGCGCAATTTGCAATTGTATGGCATCAGTTATGTCAACTTCGTAAGAACCAGTTGGACATGTTGACTCAGCTTTTCCGCATCGATCCAACATTGGGGATTTGAGCCATGCTGGGAAGACAGGATGTTCATGCAGAATGGGCTGGAGAAGCAATTATGTTTTGGGAATGCAAGGAAGTGCAGCCATACATAATTTATCAGACAGGAAAAGTGGGAGAGACATGTTACAAGTACACACCAATGAGATTGGACAAAGACGGGCCCCTGTGGTTCAAGAGTCCAGGCAGCAGAGACTTGGTGGAGAAATCACCAGAAGAGGAGTGCAGCCACACCACACCACACCTGTACAGAAATGAACATGGACAATGGAAGTCCGCACATGGAATGGTGCATGTCACAGAGACACCAATTGAAATGACATGGAAAGGACAATGGCAGGCCTTCACGTTTGAGGCGCCTCACCTGTTCACCAACATTGTCAACAGAGCGACCAATTTCATGGATGTCAGAGGCCAGATTCAGAGACTACAGAATTTAGAGCATGTGCAGAACCAGTTGATCGATTACACAGCAGATATGTCATTGGATCCCAGAGTGATCAGAAATTCAATAGAAGGCATTGGAGCTGGAATTGGACAGACAGCAGCGGGAATTGGCAAGGCATATGGTCACTATATATCTGGAATGTCAAAAGGGTACACCAACTTTATGGGAGGAATGCTGAAAGGACCCTTTCAAGTGATCATCAACACAATCGCAATGCTGCTGGGAATCACAATCCTGATAGCTGGAATTGTAGCTGCAGGATACCTGTGGTACAATTGGAGAATTGCCACAGGGAAGCCAGTGATTCCACCATGCGTATACACATGCATATGGAAATGCATAGTGTGTCCGTTCAAATGCTGTGCTGACCGTGGAAAAATAGATGGATAAAGAAATACAGAGAATTGATAATTAGGCTCATATTCGCACATTTACTTATTTGCACTATTTTACTTTTCATACACTATATTTATTTACCATGCAAAATATCAAAATATATTTCCTGCACTATATTATTTATCCATGGAGAATATTTAATTAAGAAAGTGGTTTATGGGAAATTGTTATGTTTATGTGGAATATTTAGGTTAAAAAGTCAAATAAGTTATTATTAGGTTTGTGAATATGAAATTAGGCTCATTCAACTCGCCGTAATTTTCTGATCATTATTATATATACATTTACATGGTTTACTTGCAATTTGGGAAAGTCAAAACTTGTAAATATTTATGTGCTACGTATTTACTTAGGCCAGCGTCCTAATAGAGAAATAGTGCCCTGTGTGAGACTAGCATTTACTGTACGTGTTTATCAAAGCCCTTCGCGTAGGTATAATTATATTAACCTTGCTCACTATTTATATTTATATTTACTTGACATTCACGGAAATACCCTGCTCAAATTATACCTAAGAATGTATTATAAACCCTGCTCAATTAATATACCCATTTACCTCGAATAAGTCCCAATTTGCCAATTATGAAGTATACGTTTCCAGGAAGTGATTACTATTATTGTGTTGAATACACTTTGTTCTATTTACGTCATTAAGAACATTTGCACTACTATTTACAATTTCCAAACCCTATTTTATTAGTCCCAATGTGCGTCAATGTTTTCTGACAAATTGAACCAAATTAGTAAATCGGCCGAGTTTGCCGACTTCGCGCCTCTCAAGATTAATAGTTTTTCTATTAGCCCAATTTGTACCTGGTATTTCTTTACCATAAGTATTTGAATGTATGCACGCGTAAAATAAGCCAACTGTTTCAACTAAATGTGTCTTATTATTGCATTTATGATTTATTTGTGCATTTGAATTTAGGAAATTACTGTAGCTGTGTTTTATACATTATTTTCCGTGTCTTAGCTACTTTGGAAGTTTTTACTTCAGTCTGCGGATCCACCCCAAGTCTTCAAAATAAGCTAGCGATAGAAACTTCGACTAGGAAGCTCGCTAGGCTTTGCGCTTTTGTATCACGCTGTATCTGATCGAAAATAAAGTACCTGGAACAATCTTGAAACCCCTTTCAACACGCAACTACGAAATAAACTCAACTTGGCTGTCGACAAGTGGACATTTGGCTACAACGGGAAATCAACCACTCTAAAGGCCGTTTCTCACTACGGTCTTGAAGCAGCCGGATTCGGTGGTAGAAGACGCTGACTTCGGTGGCTTCATCACAAATGCATATGGCTATGCTTCAGAGCCGTCAGATATACTATCAAGAAATCAACTCAGAAAGAGACCAATTATCCACAGAGGAAAGTGCGCAAGACAGAGTTGAGACTAGCAATCAAGAGGAGAGCCAGATCCAACTCAACTCATCCAACCGTCAGATTTGCCAGGAGAGCAGAAACAGAGGACAGAATGGCAAAGTCACTATCGGCATACGTTCAACCAGATGAAAGTTCAGCTGATGAAGGACAAGTCAGAGCCAGGAACAGAGACAGTGTTCACATGCCTGATATCCGCAAATTCACCGCACGTGAACGCGCAGGAAGCGACACGGGCAACTACCTGCTTCATCATCAGGCTAGGTCGTCATTGGCATCACCAGCAACCAGACCTGCGACTTCACGCACACCCACAACTTCGCACACGACCACGTTCACCACCCAGGCAACTGTGGAAACGCCACTCATCACGTTGGCGCCCACCACCACCAGCATGTGACGTTGCTGCAACAACGGGGTGCAGCAACTCTTCCGCCCGGAGTGTGCTGACCGTGGCAAAATGGATGGAAAAAGAAATACAGAGATCTGATAATTAGGCTCATATTTATCCATTTACCTATTTGCACTATTTTACATTTATGCACTATATTAATTTACCACGCAAATTGTATTTCCTGCACTATATTATGTATCCATGGAGAATATTCAATTAGGAAAGTGTATTGTAAGTTATTGATATGTTTATGTGGAATATTTAGGTTAAAAGATCAAATAAGTTATTATTAGGTGTATTAACATGAAATTACGCTCATTCAACTCGCCGTAATTTTCTGATTATTATTATATATACATTTACATGGTTTACATGTAAGTTGACAAACTCAAATCTTGTAAATATTTATGCGCTACGTATCTACTTTGGCCAGCGTCCTAATAGAGAAATAGCGCCCTGCACGCAACTAGCATTCGCTATACGTATTTATTTCGAGCCCTTTGCATAGGCACAATTGGTATAACCCCGCTCACTACTTTATATTATATTTATTTGACATTTAAGTTAATACCTTGCTCAAGCTAAATATATTAGAAACCCTGCTCAATTAAGATATCCATTTACCTCGAATAAGTCCCAATTTGTCAATTATGAAATATACGTTTCCAGGAAGTGATTATTTTTGTTGCTTTGAACATACCCTGCTCTATTCATGTCATTAGGAATATTTGCACTACTAATTACAATTTCCAAACCCTATTTTATTAGTTCCGATGTGCGTCAATGTTTTCTGACAAATTGAAGCAAATTAGTAAATCGGCCGAGTTTGCCGACTTTGTGCCTCTCAAGATTAATAGTTTTTCCATTAGCCCAATTTGTACCTGGTATTTCTTTACCATAAGTATTTGAATGTTTGCACGCATAGAATAAGCCAACTGTTTCGGCTAAATGTGTTTCACTATTGTATTTGTGTCTTATTTATGCATTTGAATTTAGGAAATTACTGTAGCTGTGTTTTATACATAATTTCCGTGTCTTAGCTACTTTGGAAGTTTTTACTTCAGTCTGCGGACCCACCCCAAGTCTTCAAAATAAGCTAGCGATAGAAACTTCGACTAGGAAGCTCGCTAGGCTTTGCGCTTTTGTATCACGCTGTATCTGATCAAAAATAAAGTACCTGAAACAATCTCGAAACCCCTTTCAACACGCAACTACAAAATAAACTCAACTTGGCTGTCGACAAGTGGACGTTTGGCTACAACGGGAAATCAACCACTCTAAAGGCCGTTTCTCACTACGGTCTTGAAGCAGCCGGATTCGGTGGTAGAAGACGCTGACTTCGGTGGCTTCATCACAGGATACATGGTGTACATCATCCCGGAGGGGGGTATTTTGAGGGGGGGGCTTATTTTTTCACCAGTCCATTTTGAGGGGGTTAATTCAAGGGGGGTTAATTCGAGGTAATAAGGTATACTTAAATGTCGAAACTGTAATTGTCAAATCCACCATGAGATGTGCATGCCATCTTGAATTTCTTTTTTGTACCATTATAAAATATTAGATGAATACATTATGTACATACTACCTATACTTGCTTATCTTATCTTGTTTAGTTTAACTGAATTAATGTGCATTCAACCGCTTCACTGAAAAAAAACACAAAAACTCAAAAAACTTTTCTGTGTTTCCATGTTTCTGTGTTTCTGTGTTCTCCAAAAAAAACTCATTTGAGTTTTGAGTTTTTCAAAATTTATGAGTTTCCGTGTTTCTGTGTAAAACAAAAACACAGAAGCTCAATGAGTTTCTGTGTTCAATTTCTGTTTTTTCCATCGTTGGGCACTGCATCAGTCAAGGCCCCACTGCTGGTTTTCTGCGAAGTCAGCACTTTCTGAAACTTCTCTGTTGACGGGCGTAAGTTTGCCATTGCTCAGGCGCCCGTGCCCACAACAATACCCTCACTGTGTTTATTATTATACCCCTCGATTTACCCCCCTCAAAATTCTCACTCTGAAACAATAAACCCCCCGGGGGTATTTCAAGGCAATGCGGTATATATTTACATATATGTGTAGGCGCAATGCAATTTGACAGCAATTAATACATCATTTACATTGCATAAGTGATGTACATTATTCGAAAAACGTTATTAGATTTTCAGAAATCTTCCCGATAAGATTTTCAACGAGCAAGATTTCTGGTGACACTACCCAAACCAGCAAAATGCCCTGTAAAAAATGCAAAGTGTCTAAAGTCAAATATCAACTGTAACATTCATTGAAAATGATCTACCTTCCTCTGGCCGTTTCAGCAAACTTAGTTATGTTCAAGTTGGATTCCTTTTGTACATTGGCCATATAAACCCATGTTTCGTGACCTGTGTCATGGAGAAGTTTTTTGCTATCAATTATAAGACATACTCATTTCATCAGACTTTCTCATTTAGGGGAATTCTCATTTCATCAGACTTTTTTGAGGGGGGAACCATTCGAGATGGGAATTATTCAAGGGGAGTGACTTTTTTCGTTAAAGTTTTCAAGCAGGTTTTTATCCACTCATTTCATGGAATATGCTTTATTAACACAATAAAATGACACAACAAATTGATCATATGCCTTAAGGTGGGTTTATTCAAGGGGGGGGGGGGTCATCACTCGTCTCACAGTGGGGAGTTATTCAAGAGGGGCAAAGTTTCAAGCAAATACGGTAATTTATTTGATCGTTGAGCCCGCGAAAGTGAACTGAGTTAATGATTGAATTCCGAATGTAGGTATTTACAAAAAGTTGATATACCAAATACCACAGATATTACAGCCAACAGAATATAAATCATAAATACTTCAAGAGCATCAAATAAATTGTAATCTTATTTCCTAACATATACCACATTCACGCAAAAAAAAACATTTCAGTAATTAACCTGCATCTTCCAATACGCCGGCTAAATTATTATAGAAAAGTAGGTTGCTTTTCGATAACGTTGGCAGTGAAATAAGAATTTTAGCACCCTTGGAAATTTCCAAGATTGATACGAGAAAACACAGAATGCGCAGTTTACATGTTGCCATAATTTTTCATGTATTTAGAAACTCCTGGACAATTGAAAAAGTTTGTTTCGGTAAATAAATCCTTATGGGTACTCAGAAGGAAACATCAAATATAGAAAAAGGCAAATAAATAACTAAATACATAACGTAAGTGTGTACCGTTTTTCGTCGAAAAAAACTCTTCGATTGACCGTGTCGCGTCTAAAAAATCTTATGTTTTTGTATCCAAATCTTACTGTTGGACATGAGATTTGGATACAAAAACGAAAGATTTGTATATGATACAATAAGCTGTGGATACACATGACACTTTACCGGGTGTTTTACATGACATTTAACACTTTACAGGGTATTTTACATGACACATGACATTTTACAGTGTTTCATACTGTTTTGTGCAAACAGTTTACCAAAAAAAATACCTACCGCAACTCATCTGAATAAAAAAAACAAAGATTTTACAGTTTTTTATCATAATATGTCATTTTTTTATCAGTAATAAATTACGAATTTTATCTCAACATTTTATTCAATCAATTACGGTAGGGGATTATGCGCAAACTTTGCGGCCCGCCGATCGTACAATACAATGACAGACTTTGGCACAACAGCACTTCCCTTCCACGACTAGTGATGTAAAGGCACCGGGGCACCGGTGCCCCGGTGCTGGGCACCGAAGGGCACCAGCACCGGTGCTGGTGCGGTGCCATTGCAATCTTCAGGGGTGCCATGCCGGTGCCGGTGCCATTTTTTTCAGAATAGCACCGGTGCCGGTGCGGTGCGGTGCCATTTTTTTGCTGGTGCCAAAGGTGCTAGCACCAGGGCAAAGTAAAAGGCACCGGGAAAGGCACCGGCCAAGGCTTCATGTGCTGTGCAATTTTGTCCATAGTATGTGCTTATTCATATTTCAAAAAACAGCGATATATTTACCCAACCGTTTTTGCCTATTTTGTAAACCTCCCATCAAATAAATATACCTACTATGAAATCCATTATACCCGATATGTGATCTGATAAGTGAATCTAAAATTTTGTTGAATTTAAAATCATTTTTATATTTTATATTTATCTTACTTGTTTGTTCAAAATTTGTTGTCAGTTTATGACAGAGATAGTTCCATTCTCTGTACAGCAACGACTCCGATCAGTAGACAATAGTGGCTATGGACATTGCAGTGAATTAAATATTTTATCTTTCATTTGTAATCATTGTAATTGCTTCATAAAAGTGATTGCCACATCATTATGATCATTTTAAGTGCTCAACCATCAGAATCGGTTGAAAATTCATGGAAATATGCACTTCCAAAGGTGAGACCACTGAGAAACTGCGCGATATTTACTTCAGAAATTCCAGCCCGGTGCGGTGCCTTTCGGTGCTAGCACCGGCAACCCGCCGGTGCCCTTCGGTGCCGGTGCCATTTTTTCGAAAAGGCACCGGTGCCGGTGCGGTGCGGTGCCATTTTCTGGCCGGTGCCCCAGGGTGCCAGGTGCCCTTTTCATGTGTTGGCAAAGGTGCCGGTGCGGTGCGGTGCCATTTTTCCCGGTGCCTTTAACATCACTATCCACGACTGCATTTGCGACAGTCGAAACTTATGCCCACGAAAATGCTTGTATAAAAAGTGTTCACACTGTTCCAACACTGTTCCAACACTTAATGTAAAATTCCAGCGTAAAATTGAATTCATGAAAGTGGATGATGATTTAGGTCTGCAATTTTTCATGGACAATATGTTTATCAATACCTTCACTGTGACCAAGGGTCATCGTCCACAGTCACTTCTATTTGATTCTGAAAATTCAAAAATTTCGATTTTACGCTGCAATTTTACGCCAGCTGAAGAAAAAATTTTGACCGTGGACGATGACCCTTGGTCACAATGAAGGTATTGATAAACATATTGTCCATGAAAAATTGCAGACCTGAATCATCATCCACTTTCATGTAATCAATTTTGCGATGGAATTTTACGCTGGAATTTTACGTCCGAGCTGTAATCGCGCCATTACCGCAGATGGTTACCGTAATGTGCCGATTACTGCCCCTCCCCAGTCGTACAGCAGGGCGCTCTACATACACTCCATTTTGTTCCTCGTAAGACAACATCGTTTTCGTAAGACAACATCGTTCCTCGTTTTGTGCGAGGTCTAAAAACGCTTGTTTCGTGAATTGTGATGTAAACAGCGCCAATGGTGCGAAGCACTATGGATTTCACTCATTCCTCATTTATCATTTCATTTTCACTCATTCATTTCTGGCACCAAAATGAATTAGCGCCAAGAGGGGGCTGGTAAATACTATTTATAAACTGGGTGGGATTCACCTAAGTACCGTATTTCCTCGAAATACCCCCCTCAAAATAGCCACTATGAATTAATAACCCCCCCTCGAAATCCTCTGCCCCCAATTTAGTGTATAGAGAACTTAAATGACAAAAGCTGCGGTTTGTTATCCGGGCTATGTAGAACACACGTTAAACACAAGGACTGTGTTCTATAGTGATGTGAAAGCGCCATGGCGCTGGCGCCTGGCGCTAGCACCTAAGCAAAAAGCCATTGATTTTCGTAAATCTTTAATCTGGATGCCTCACTTGTATTTCATTGTATACTCGTGGGACTTTATGCCGTACATTTTTCCCGAGGAAACACTCCATTGGTGTGATACGTCATTTTTTTAGCCGCTGTCCAACTCGTTTGGTGTGAAAAACAAAAGCGAAAATCTGCGTAAAGTCGGCGGACATTTCACCCTACAAAATCGGAGAGTTAGAATTCGCTCGTGAATAGAGCGAACAACGAAACTTGTGTCCCACGCGGACGCTAGAAATTGAAAAAGAAAATCATATTGAAATTGAAATCATCAGAAATTGAAAAAGAAAAATGGACGTTTCGCTGCGTCTGTGCGTGCCACGCCCTAGTTATCTACATTTTCAACGTTGCTCGTAAAGAATTTGACCGTTCAAACTACCGTTTTACCATTCAAACTACCGTTTTTGTTATTTTTTTTTTCATTCATCGGCTCCGTTCCAACAGAAGAGAACTTGGCAGCCGGCCAAAATTTCGAAATCCGCTATTTATATGAATAAAATAGGCTCACAATAGCTATATATTCATGTTTATAAACAAAAATAGCGATTATGAGGGTGGAAATTGGCAAAGCGAAGCAACTTTGAACGATTTTTAGCTAACTTTCAGTTTTCACTCTCATTTGTATGATACGCAACTGGTAACTGGGATAAGGGCCAAGTTTTCATATGTGACCCGATCTATTCCAATGGTTAAAATATTGCGTCACAATACCTAATGCCGTCCTGCACTCTCCACTGGAGAGACTGACGCAAATGTTTGTAGGGCGATACGTCTGCCGACTTTACCTAATGAAATGTTCGGCCGCGCTCGAACTCGTTCTGATGGAAAGTACGAAATTTTTCCTGAATATCAAGGTCATATACGAAACGTTTCGCAGAACAGTGAAAAAGACCGCGATACGTTCCGCTGAAGATAAATAGGATATTTCTGGCTCCAGAAACGCGACATTTTACTTCAAAATAGTATGGTGGAACGGCATACAAATGAATCTACCTATTTTTTCTTTATTTTTTTGTGAAAGATAAACCTTAAACTTTTCAGTTTGACTTAGATATTTGATTTTGAAAAAAACGGTACATAAATATTAGCTATTGGTAGAGTATCATGTCTGCCGAGTATACTGTCCTTTGTCTCAATGAAATCTTGCCAGTGCCATGGTGCTATTCAATCACTAATACTTATAAGGGATGGTGAAAGTGAATGAAGTAAGGATATTTCAATAATAGGGGATAAGCTTGAAATTTATTTGAAATAATCGAGCACAGGCACTAAAATAAAGCTGTCCTTGATCATTCGAGGTAAAAAATTATGGTTGATTGACTAATTTCTGAACTTCTGATTAAAATATACTTCCTAAAACTTCAAAAATTCAAAGTTCTTAAAAAAAATTCTGCCAATGCTACCCATGTTGATTTATTCCTTTTTGTGCTTATTGTCATCGGTTCCTTTGCAAAAACACTTTCTTAACAGAAGAAACACGAAAATCACAACCAAATGGATAATAGCCAGAATCACAAAAACTACATCAAGTGAGTGCAGCTGAAGAAAGTTCAAATCCTTCGAGGTAGATTGCAAAACTTCCAGTGTTTTGAACTCTGCCAGAAAGTTAACCCACTGAACCAAATTCTGCTCCGGTTTTTCTGGTCGGTGCACCAACATTCGGGATAAACGTTGAGCATTTGTTTTGTACCTGCAAATGTGATTTGTAATCGATTCATTTTTTAGATTGATTTCTCCTCCTGGGGCTAAATTCAATTTTCTTGGCAACTTTGTTGCTCTACGCCCGATTTATTTTCATTGTATTACTGCCAGACTGACACAAAATCACTGAGAGCAAAGCCATTCCCGAAGTATGTACATAAAAGTTTGTCATAAGTTCTTCGGATTGAAGAATTGGTTCACTGCCAATAAAAAATTAAATTATTAATTCAAGTCTAAATTTCTTTATTGAAAACTATTTCATATCGCACGCAATAACGACGCAGTTTACGATCACGGTTTCGACAAACTTTAATGTAAATTGTTCGTGTACTGTACCGCCTTGATTTCTGTGCCTTCATTCTGACGCATTATAAATACCGTATTTCTTCGAAATACCCCCCTCGAAATACCCCCCCCCCTCGTTTGACCCCCCCCCCCCTCTCGGGACCACTATGAAACAATCACCCCCCCCCTCGAAATACCCCCCCCCCAAATTGAGTGTAAAGGGAACGTACATCAGTAGTTTGTGTTCTGTGTACTGCAGAACACACGTTAAAACAACGTTTAGTCACGTTAGAACAGTGTACATACCATCTACATACTAATATTAGTCTACAGAACCTTATAAATGACAGTTTTTGTTGCATTTTTCGACGTCTGCGTACGTTTCAGACGACAATTTCGTACTTGGTTTTCAAAAAATTTCTTGTGAAATAATAACCCCCCCCCCTCGAAATCCCCCCCCCTCGTTTAACCCCCCCTCTCGGGACCACTATGAAACAATCACCCCCCGGGGGGTATTTCGAGGAAATACGGTATGTTTGTCGTGTATTTACGTCTTCTCCTGCCCACCTTGCCTACCAAACTGAATCTGGCCGCAGATCAAATTTTGTATCAAATGATGTTCATTCAAAAAGTGTTTAGCACGCACCTTTTGTCACTTGCAACTTCCTTTAACCTCTCTGTAAAAACTCCAGTCGATGTATCATTCATGTGGGCTTTTTTCTCAATTTGCAGTCCAATCGTGTGTCTCCTTGCGGCCAGTGCGGCGTTGTGGAACTGGTCGCCGAACAGGGGCACCATGAGCACGGGCACGCCGCTGATGCACGCCTCCAGCAGGCTGTTCTGCCCCCCGTGCGTCACGAAGGCGCACGTTTTGGGATGGCCTGAAAGGAAATTTCCATGTAGAACAAACACTGCTACTGAGTGGTTAGTGAGTAGTTACTTTTACGTGAAAATACGCGTAAAAGTGTGTACTGGGTAAATACTCTTGGGTACAATACTTTGATAGTACCAGTACCCATCTGCACTGGGCACTTCTGAGTATTTTAGAAAATTCAAATACCGTATTACCTCCAAATACCCCCATGGGGGTTTATTATTTCGCCAGCAAAATTTGAGGGGGGGTTAATTCGAGGGGGGGTTTATTAGGGTTCAAACGATATGACTTTTCGATATCGATATTCGATATTCGATATTTTTTCAAAATTTTCGATATCGATATTCGATATTCGATATTTTTTTCTGAAACTCGATATTCGATATCGATACGATATGGAACCTCGATATCGATATTCGATATTCGATATTGAAAAATGGTCGATATTCGATATTCGATATTCGATATTTCGATATTTTCGATATTCGATATTGCGATATGCTTTTGGTAGAGCAAGGCATATTTCAAGTGGCATATTGTATTTTCATGTGGTTGCACACATGTTTAATCATCTCTTTACTGAAATGTGAATGGTACAAGTTATTTTAACAAGCTTTACATCACTCAATGGTAGAAAATAGAAGAAATACATGATGAATCAAAGTGTATCAGACAAATAACAATTGGTAGATATTACAGTTCATCCTTATCACCTAATTGCTTAAAGGCATGTTGCAAAAATAGTATATCGGCGTTTTCTGGCTTCAAATTTAGCACTCCAACAACAATGACATTATAAATACTGTAATTTTACTCATCAAATACAATACTATAAGCACATCAGATCAACCATAAACATCTCAAAATGAAAATGAAAAGTTCATTTGGGGACACAATACAGGTTCGATATATCGAAAAAATGGTCGATATTCGATATCGATATTCGATATCGATATTCGATATCGATATTCGATATCGATATTCGATATCGATATTCGATATCGATATTCAATATTTTTTCAAAATTTTCGATATCGATATTCGACATTCGATATTTTTTCAAAATTTTCGATATCGATATTCAATATTCGATATTAAAAAATGGTCGATATCCGATATTTGATATTCGATACGATATATCGTTTGAACCCTAGGGTTTATTCGAGGGGGGGTTTTATTATTTCGTCAGAAATTTTCGGAAAGAGTAGGCATTTGCGTACCCAAAATAGGTAATAAATGTGTCCAAACAGGATATATTTGTACATAAAAACGTAGATACCTACACAAACTGGTCTATGTGTAGCTGCAATGCAAATAAACAGTAATATACATCATGTACATTGCGTACATGACGTATTTATTATGTACATGACGTACATCATTCCGAAGGGGGGGGGGGTTAATTCAAGGGGGGGATAATTCGTGGTAATACGGTATGCACACCAAAACTTCAGAAGCAAAACGTAAGCATGTATTAACCGTATACCTGCATTAATTAATATTTTCATGTGTAATTTGTTCTAAGAATGCAGGCGTCTATTGTTAAAACTTAGTGTCACTTACCTCAAGCACCCATGTACAAAAAAATAATCAATTGTATTTCAAAAATACTTGAAAAAATACTTTTACGCAATTTTACTCAAGTACTGGGTAAAGACAAAGTATTTTACCCAGGTATTTTTGAGGAAAGGTAAAAATGAAAGTATTTAAAATACCAGTACGGATACTTTTGAAAAAGTCCAGTACTTATGTAATGATTCGCGAAAAACTTTGACTGGAGTTAGTTTACTTCTTAAAAAAAAAATCATAAGACGCGCTATGAAAAATTCTGTCGGTTGAGGCGATATTGTTGATAAAAATTTTGTAAACAAAATACAAAAAAAAAAATTTGAGTAGGTAATTGGTATAAGAAATGACTATGAAAACAAACCCAACAGATCCAACTGTGGAAGCCAGTCCGAAACAATCACATTTTTCGGGACATCAAATTTGTCTGAAAATGAACCAATCCTTTAACATCTTCATTTGAAATATCATTATATTTAGTTACCATAGATGTCCATGGAGTCATACTTCCAAATGAAAGTGTAGCTGGGCATCTGCTGGGCGGCCTGTATGATGGTCGCCTTCCAGCCGTCTGGCATCAAGCCAGCTGAGGCCACTGAGCCAAATGAGATGAAAATCACACCAGATTTTGCATCATTGTACACTTTCGACCATTTCTGTGCTCAAGTTGACAAACAAAATATCAATAATAAAAACATTATTACAATTTCAAAAGATGCCATTTAAGTACCTCATCCAACGGCTTTGGCTGTTTGAGACCAATTCCACCAATTTGAATAAAATTCGGTAATAGCGGCGTGGGAAATTCAAGCATTTCAATGCTATTAGCCATGTACAGCTGCACATTTGTACTGGCCAATTCCAAGAGATCTGGAAAATCTGCGCTGACTTTCTGCTGGAAGACATCATTCAATACTCCCTGGAAATAGATTTTTATTTATAATTAATTTATCGCAAACAGGAATTCTGTTGTGGAAAAGGAAAGAATAATTTGGAGTTTGAAAGAATAATATAAAAAAATCACCATATATCCTCGAATAAGTCCTCCGGGGGGACATTTTTTAGTCAGAAGTTTTTCAGAAGTTGAGGGGGGTTATTCGAGAGGGGGTTATTCGAGGGGTAAGTTATTTTTTTTTGTCACATTCACAAGAGGTGGGACTTATACGAGAGAAGGGACTTATTCGAGGATATACTGTAAATATTTGCTAACGTAAAACTTTCTGCTAAATCTGCTACCAAGAATACCGCCGATAAAGTTCAGCGAACGCTCTTTAAAGCTCATTTCATCGCCAAATGATGTCATAATGCCTGAGTTGAAGGGAGGGTTTATTTTATCACACAGGGTTTACACCAGGGGGTATTTCAAGGGGGCTTTTTAGAGGGAGGGTTTATTTTTTTCAGCTCATCAACCCGTCTGAAAACCCAAAATTTAAAAACAAACCGGGCACGAAACTGGCCGCGGGGGGCTGTCCCGCCGCAGCGCCCATCATGGGCAAGAAAGACGAGCTGCTCGCCCAGATGACCGACTCGATGCCGAGCATGCGGGCTATGCCCAGCCAGCACAGATTGTATTGATGGCCGATGGCTAGGTCGAAGTGCTGCGCGCGGAGGTCGGCCAAGGCGGCCGTGTTGGACAGTTCGGCTGGTTGAAATGAATTAGATTATAAATTGGTTGAACAAAATCAAGCGCCATCCCTAGTATTGTGCATATTTTTTACAATCTCATGCTGTTTAAAGACCGCCATTTATATTAGAAAGTTTCAAACATCTGGTGAAGGCATTGCTCTCCCTTTGAAGAAACCCCCATCAAACCCCCTCGACCCCCATCAAAATCCCCATCGAAACCCCCCAAGTCTGTCAAAACCACCCCATACTTTTATTTTCTACAATATACTGTAGACCTATCACCCTTATAGTACAATCCAATTGGCATTGAAAAAATCTCTGTGGATGTATCTTTTAAAAAATATTCGAAAATATAAAATGTAGGATATTTTTTATTTATTTTTTCAAGGAATTTCCATATAGATTTAATTATATATTGTTTTGTGATATTGAGATTTTATGGCTTATATCCCAAAAAAATTTGAAATTTTTTTTAATTTTTCCCCCACTTGAATGATTCCCCCTTCAATAACCCCTTTAAAGAAAGTGTGACAAACAAATTATTCTCAGGGGAATACATAAATTAATATTAATAAATAAAGTAATATTGAAAAAATAGGCAAAGGTTTCAATTTCTACGTACCAGTGCATGTAGCAACCATCATACTTGACATTAGCTGAAAATTCTCATCATTATCCTTGCCCATCATATCGAAGTCTGTAAAAATCATTCTATTCATCTGATTTTCCACTGCAATCCACTCTGATCCATCGAGCGCGGGCACAATGTATGGCCTGAGAACAAAGTTGTAAAAAGCACCAAACTTTTTTCAAAATATACATCAATGTAAAGTATTTCTTTTTTACTCACCCTCTGAGTACAGTATCGAAATTTTTGTCATCACAGAAAAATCGTGTGGACAGCGCTTATACTTTCTCACAATTGAAAAGAGCACACCAAATAAACATATTTTTCAGTGTTATCCTAATGTTCTTTATGTTAATGTTCAAGGGTGATTTACAGCATAACGACAAGTAGGAGCTGAGAAGCGAAAATCCAGTGTTGACAAATTACAAATACTCAAGAACGCTTAGATATTTATATACATCCCTAAATTGACGTATTGAAAGCTCTTACCGACATCTACATCGTATCCAAAAGTTATCAAAAACGCTTTAGTGGTTCTCAAAATAAATATAAATTTAAAATAAAACTTTAAGTATTTGTATTTAAGTTGTCGCCACTGAATTTGTCGCTTCAGCTCCTATGTGTCGTCATGCTATGATTGTTACTTTTTCTACCCAATTGACTCGCGCAGCCAGAGTTGTAATGAATACCGCAAATCCTCGAATAAGCCCCCTCTCGAATGAGGCCAGACCGTTTCATATGCTGACCGTTTCATATGCTGCTGTAAAGCATCACCTCATATGCCAATTAGCTGCAATTCATATGCCGGCATAAAATCGTTTCATGCTCGTCAAATGCTACATCTCAAATGCCATAGTGCATCGATTCATATGCTGTAGTACTATTTATGTGCCATACTTTTTGTTTCATTTCTGTTACAAGTTGTTACAAGTACAGTACTAATTATTACTCACTGTTACAAGAACAGGGAAAGGCAATGAAACAAAACATTTTCAAAATCAATGCCAATACGCACATCTTTGGTTACTGCACACACTTTACAATTCACTTGATTCATAACTTGATTCTTGATTTTTGTGAAAAAAGCTAAGCAATTCAGAACTGAAAATTTGGTGCCTATTTCAAAATTTCAGCCTGAGAAAAAAAGTCTGATGAAGCTTGTTTGTATGGACCAATAATCTCCACAACTATCTTAATAAAAATCCAAAATATTAAATTGTTATATAGTGTAAGGCAAAAGTTTATGAATTTCCAAAATAAAAACAGCCTGAAAAAACGATGACTTTTGACTTTGATAAATTTTTGTGGTTAGTCTCTGTGGGGCATGTTTGCTTTTAAGGCAAAGCGAGAATTCGATGTGCGCCTCGTATCCCACCTGTGAAAACTTACCACACACAGCAATGGATGGGATCGTGATTGACGCTTGGGACGCGTGACCGGTATCGGGTTAATTCCTTTGAAATACCGCATACATAAATGGCATAACAAGTGTGTTCAAATGCAGCATATGAGACGTGTAAAAAATGTGTATGAAACAATAGTGAGTGAGTATATAAAATGTAGCATTAAATGGCATATGAATCGTGCATAATTAGTGGCATGAAACCATTTTTTTTTCAGCATATGAATCATAGCACATAAGCATTTGAAACAAAGCACTTCAGCATATGAATCAGTGCTTTTTCCTAGCATTTGAATCGGCTAGCATATGAAACAATGCAACCTCTTCTGTGGGGCAACCCTTCTTGAATAACTCCCCCCACAGTATGAAACGGATACAATACAAAAATACATAAGAATATTTAGCCTATGGCAGCGACAGCAGATGTATGATGTGTATGCAGTCTTTACACATCTTTTTGTTGTTGTTGGACTATGAAATACCTGAATTACATGAGTTGACAGACTGCATCCATACAATGAAATAAGCAGAATACTGGAGCCTTTGAACCTATGGGGAGAGTGGTGTGCGCTACACTCGTTCCCAGTAAAGAACAAAGTGGGTTATGGTAGATTACTGGGAACGAGTGTAGCGCACACAACTCTCCCCATAGGTTCAAAGGCTCCAGTATTCTGCTGAAATACGTCTAAATTTTCTGACGCAAAAATACCCCACGACCCTTGAATACCCCCCCCCCTTAAATAAGTCCCCGCCCCCCTTCAAAACTTCAGACGAAAAAATAACTCCCCTGGGGTCTTATTCGAGGATTTAGGGTAAATGCGAAACACCATAACTTTCAAGGATCTACCTTCCTCTGGCCGTTTCAGCAAACTTAGTTATGTTCAAGTTGGATTCCTTTTGTACATTGGCCATATAAACCCATGTTTCGTGACCTGTGTCGTGGAGAAGTTTTTTGCTATCAATTATAAAACATTATTAGGTAATTTGATCGAGAAGTACAGTGAGCTGATGATTTATTTCTATATCAATGTTTTGGTAACTGGTGCTTATATTTTTTAAAATACGGTATTACCTCGAATTACCCCCCCCCTTGAATTAACCCCCCTCGAATTAACCCCCCCCCCTCGAATACCCCCCCAAATATAGTGTAAACAGCATGTACACAACAAATACCACAGTGTGTGAACTGTATTATGCAGAACACACGTTCAAACCGATGACTGAGTGACGTGAGGGAAGGGTTTATGTGTATATACAGTTGTATATGCCTATAAACACTTATACGTCTCTGACAATGTTGTTTTTGCTACGTCTGAGTATGGGGAATTTCGTAAAATTTCTGGCGAAATAATAGACCCCCCCCCCTCGAATTAACACCCCCCCCTCAAACTTTGCTGGCGAAGTAATTAACCCCCATGGGGTATTTCGAGGTAATACGGTAGTTGAATCACAAACAACCATACATGATGCAGGTGCAAATCCATGATTTATACCGTATATTCTCGAATAAGGCACCAGGGGAGTCATTTTTTCATCAGAATTTTTGAGGTGGAGTTATTCAAGTAGGAGGAGTTATTCAAGGGGGGAACTATTTTTTTAGTCAGAAAACTTGCACTTAATTCAATGCATGAATGCATTCTGTCAACTCATGTAATCCGGGTATTGACCAGTTCAACAACAACAAAAAGATGTGTATTTATACACTGCGACTGCGTACACCTTATGTAAATCTGCAATCGCTGTCATACGTTAATATGTTTTTTATTTTGATCGATTTTTTTGTATTCTGTAGCATATTTTTCACCCTGAGGGGGAGTTATTCGAGGGGGCTTATTCGACATATACGGTACTAATTGGGGTGATGGTTTTTCTATTCTTTAGGTGTTTATGGGACAATCTTGTTTTCCATGTGTTTTTTCATTACCTCGAATTACCCCACCCCCTTGAATTACCCCCCCCCCGAAACACCCCCTACAATTTGCTGAGGAAATAATACCCCGCCCCCTCGAAATACCCCCACCCAAATTGAGTGTAAAGAGAATGTACAGTACACGACAATCTGACGGTATCTGACAACCGAATACTACAGCCAACAGAACAGAAATCATAGCTCATAAACATCAAAAAATCTCAATATTAATACCCTACATAAATAATATGTACGACATTTACACAAATTAATATTTCAGTATTTTACCTGCATCTTCCAATACGCCGGCTAAATTATTATAAAAAAGTAGGTTGCTCTTGGATAATGTTGGCAATGAAATGAGAATTTTAGCACCCTTGGAAATTTCCAAGATTGAAACGAGAAAACACAGTATGCTTTTACATTTTGCCATAATTTTTTTAGTAACTCCTGGAAATAATAAACCTCCATGGGGGTATTTCGAGGTAATAAGCCAGAATTACAGCTCAGCGGCGTTTGACGTGAAATGATGACGTCGTAAAATTGATTCCATTAAAATAGACAAAGGTACAGCATTGAAATTTCAGAATTAGATAGTTCTAGTAATTGTGTGTAATGTCCAAAAAAATTTTTACCAAATAATCATTATTTAAGTAGTTATTAATTTAATGTCAAAATTTTTTGCTGACGTAAAATGTTTGATGTGAAATGTTGACGTAGAATGTGTAAATTTTGACGTAAAATTGATAACTTATTAAATAATAGTTATTTTTTTAATTTTTAAGGACATACAACCACAATTACTATAACTATTAAATTCTGAAATTTCAACGCTGTACCTATGTCTATTTTGATGTAATCAATTTTACGACGTCAACATTTCACGTCAAACGCGGCTGAGCTGTAATTCCGGCTTTACGATAGTTTTCACCCGCAACCTGAAAAACTCAAAAATCAGCTTTGAACGCATTTGAGTTTTCTTGAATGAGGTGACCGTCAACTACAGTTGACGGAGATTATGAGTGACTCATTGTGGAAAACTCGAATGCGTTCAAAGCTGATTTATGAGTTTTCCAAATTTCGGGTGAAAACTAGTGTGGACCAGGGCCAATACTACACAATGCCTCATATTTCATCCAATACACACTTGTCATGTTTTGCACCTGACCCGATACACACAAAGTAAATATACCTACGTATTTTTTATGCAATACACATGTTAGACATTGACACAACTTCACTTCCCTACCACGACTGCATCTACAACAGTTAAAGCTTTTTACCCACCAAAAGGCTTGTATAAAAAGTGCGTACACTTTTCCAACACTTACAGTAGGTGATTACCGTAATGTGCCGAATAAAGTCTCTCCCAGTTATACAGCAGGGCACTATAAATAGGTACATTCAATTTTGTTAATCGTAAAACAACATATGGTTTGTGTAAGGCCTAAAACGCTTGTCTCGTGAATAGTGATGTAAACTGTGCCATGATTTTGACGCCAATCGTGAGAAGCACTTTGATAACATGTGTGACACGGCGAGAACTCGGTGCGCATGTAAACCCGGTGCACATGTTGACACAGTGATCAGGGGGGGGGGCAGGGACATATCCAGGATTTTTCAGAGGCTGTGTGTTTACTGAGCCCGGTTAACGGGGGGATGGAAAAATGTTATATTTTTTCTAAGATAACCGATTAACTTATAAAATATCTGTGATGGAAAAATGCGGGAAATTTGGCCTACATGTACACCGGGATTATATGCGCACCGGGTTTACATGCGCACCGGGTTTACATGCGCACTGGCACATACCTGTGTGCACCACAATGAATTAGCGACAAGAATGAACTGATACTACTATAAATAATTGGGTGGGATTCACATATTAAGTAACAAATTAATCATTACTTTATTATTACGCCATCAGAAATCCTAGCGCCAGGCTCCAATAGCGCCACGATACGATGAAATTGCGCCATGCACAAAAGGCGCTAGCTTCATACACTTTTTAATCTCATGAACAAAATTGATCGCTAATCTTAGCATCAAATAAGTAAATACTTCCTAGGAATGTGTGTAAAGAGAACGTAAATGACAGAAGCTGCGGTTTTGATCCAGGCAATGCAGAACACACGTTAAAAACAATATGATCGAGTACGTTAGGACACGGCGTATACCATCTACCTACATACTTATTTATGTACCGATCTTTAGACGCTTATACATGTCAGTTAGTGTTGCAATTTTCTACGTCTGCGTACGTTACAGATGACGAATTAGTACTGGGTGTTAAACAAATTTCTGGCGAAATAATACCCCCCTCGAAATACCCCCTCAAAATTTCCACTCTGAAACAATATTCTAGGAAATACGGTAAGTAACTTGTGTATCAAATAAGTACATAAATATAGTTATGTTTTTATATTTTTGGTCTGCAAGGAAAACTTGCATGCCATACATAATCGTGCTGCGGTATGCGTAAATAGTGTTTCCGTATACTCGGTGGACCGCAAAGTATACGCAGAATCCTACCAAAATTTTATGAATAAAATCTTGTGATAAATTTCGTAATTGATCATTCCATAGTAACCCGGGATATTTTGATGAAGAAACTGTATAATTTTTGGTTCCTTATTCATTTGGGTTATGGTAGGTTTCCATACTTAGTGTGATGTCCGTCGAGGTGCGACATTAATTGGTTATTTATTCATTTCGACATTTATATCGAGTTCGCACAACGGAGGGAGCAACGTGAGTTGACAATGGCAATTCTCTTCCATTAGCCAGGAAACAACGCGTCTGATAAAAATTATTACGTCGCCACTTAATTCGACAGTATATGGTAAGCAACAAACAAAAAAGTTGTATTACATTATTCAGTGATGTTTACCTCGCTATACAACACTGTCACATCACACACAAGTGTTCTGAAAAGCGATATTTTACCTGGGTAAATATATTTACCGCGTATATTTACAGGGTGGGTCAGTCTCATTGCGCTATTCCATGCTGGAATTGTAACTGCGCTTATTCGAAAACAGTGATTCACTTGCCGAAGATGTCAACATTTTCAACATTACGAAGCTACATCAAGTACCTAGGTATTTTAAGTAACTTTCTAACTTTCTAGTAAGTAACTGACTATCAAACTTTGAAGCGTACGTATTATAATATAATTCGGCATTCAGCCATTTCTCAACAATTTTCGTCGTTTCATAGCCCGAGGGATTTAATTTAATTTAATTAAAGGTAGAGCGGATCAATGTACAAGCAATTTTACTCATACATAAGGGACAGCCAAGATAAGGTCTGGTCCTTCCGCACAGGATACAGTATATAGGAAATATATATATGTCAACACAAGAATTAACAAATTCCAATGTCAACAAAAACATAAAGAATGTCACCTAACATTACTTCAATCACCCTTTGTTATCGAGCATTCTGCCAATGGCACACCACCCAAATCCAATGTGATTTATGACCTGGAAAATGATGCTCATTCCATGATCTGAAAAATTTGGGGGTTTTCTCTTAAGAAGTTTAATTATCACATAAATGTAATTGATTATTTTACAAATTTTTATTTAATGCAATTTTAACATTATTTAAAGTGAAATTTTTTTGTCTTTATTCTGTAAATCATCACATCAATATCACAGTATTACCCATGCATACATACTGCTGTAAATGTCAAATAACATTGCATGAATATATATACAATCACCCTGACTGAGTATTATTCAGACTTAGGTGATTGTGATACTCAGCACTCATTTACAGTTACAGCAGCATTCAATTACCAGCACTATCCACGAAAGTATAACCCGGTGGAAACCAACTTATCTATCAGATCTCTGTGTCTGCTACAAACATTTCCATTAAGCAAATCATATTTAGATGCACAGTTATACACACATTAAAGAGTGGTAATGTCATTTTGCATTCTGTCTAATTTTTGGCAGGTATAGAGTATATGGGTCACACTGCTACGTATTTTGCAATTTTCAGTGCTACATGCTAAACATAATTTTCTACCTGTAATCGCGCGATCGCGAAGCCCGTTGTGCCGTGCAGCAAACCAGTTTAAATGAGTGTATTTTAGGCTTTTTAGACTACATTGACTGTGTGTTTCAGGGCGTATGTCAGCAATCTTTTGGCTTTGCACTGCCTGCAGTGATATCGCACGTCTATTTTGTTCTATCATCCGTTTTAGGTTGATCTTAGTCAAACAAAGTGCTGTTTGGTTAGTGATTCTTACATGTTTGCATGCCCCCCTGAATTGACTTTCTGATGTTTCACATGTTTTTGAGAGTCGGGCATTCCCACATAATTTTTTGTCAGAATTAAGCGATATTTTGAGGAGTCTTAAATTATCTAGTAAATGCATGTATCTGTGATATGTTATGACCATTTGGTAATATTTGTCAGAGGGTAAATTCCCACCCAGGTCAAGTGTTAAACTCGCTGAACTACATGTGTTTGGCAAGCGCACACAGCGTTTCATTGTACTGATGTATAATTTATCCATTTTAGATAGTATTTTTGCATCTACACCGGTTACTTCTAGTCTGTAGGGATTCTCATTCCAGTAGTTAGGTATCTCCGAAAATTCAGATGACAATTATTCTGAATTATTTAATTCAACCTCGATTATCTGTCGAATTTTTGCGTGAAAATTCAATCCGGGGACTAATTATAAGCCAAGAAATAACCCAGGAAATTACGTAAATACTGGAAAAACGTTGATAGTTGGAGGATAAATGGAACCCAATGCATAAATTATAACAGGTAGCATTTGAACCAGAAAATGTATTTCGAACAAATAATACCGAGAGGAAACGACCGATAAAAATTTATTGTAGACTTTCTATCCAGTTGAACATACAAAAACGATTCTCATTCTAGGCAAAAATGCTCCATCAAAAATCCAATCCGCACCACAAATTAGAGAATTTATCACGTGAACATATTTTTATCAAGCTCTTTTAGAGTGCAAAATGGAGGAAAGATAGGGCTGGGTAACTAGGTATTTGCAATCCTACACAAAAAGGCGCAGATCAGTTAGTGCAGATCAGGGGCCAGTTCCGCAAAATGATAAGTGGTAAGTGAAATGGCAAAGGCGAAGTAAAAAATAAAAAGTAATTTCTCTTCGCTTTCCTTGCCATTTCACTCCGCCTTTGCGCTTTTACTTCGCCTTTGCCATTTCAGTTATCACTTATCATTTTGCGGAACTGGCACCAGAAACTTAATTTTACAAATTTGTACTACCGTATTTCCTCGAAATACCCCCCCCCCTCGAAATACCCCCCTCAAAATGGGCACTATGAATTTGTGGTCTGGGAAATGCATAACAGACGTTCAAAACACTTACTGTGTTACGTTTGAACATCGTTTAAACAATCTACATCCTTATATAAGGCTGTAAAAACTTATAAATGGTGGTTATTGTTGCATTTTTCACGTTTTTCTCTCAAAATTCTTTCTCTGAAAAAATAAACCCCCTGGGGGTATTTCGAGGAAATACGGTAATTGATTTAAGATTCAAGATTTTATTCAAGAAACTAAAACGAGAACTACCGTATTTCTTGTAATAGAACGGCATACCTCCAATAGAACGGCAGTTTTTGGCACATCTTTGCGCTCACGAAAACAAAAGAACGGCACCAAAACAATAGAACGACAGGTGAAAAAGTTGACGAAAAAGATAGAACGGCGCTCTTCTATTAGAAGAAATACGGCATCCACTTTTCCTTCAACATCGTATTCTGGGACTTTAAATGTAACAAATAATAAACATTTCTTCAGTAAAATTCGTAACAAATCAAAAATTTGGGATAGACACAAAAAAATCCACAAAAACTTGTAAAATCAATTGCTGCGCCAGTGCGCTGTTTCAACACCATGACAATTTCCCGGTGCTAGTAAGCCGAGATAGTTCTGGCTAAAACAAAGTGACTACGTACCTACTTACACAGAAATAGGGTGAATATAACATTACATAAGAGAGCACTCGCAACGTTTTTCGTGGTTTCATAACCATGCAAAAATCCGTACTTTTGCATTTTGGATTAATTTTTGTGGTATTCCTGTATCTTATTTTTGGAGCGACCATTTTCCATTTTATCGAAAGTGGAGGACAGAATGAAATTAGAGAAAGATGCATAAGAGGGATACTCATCAAAATTCAGGATAATCAGGAAAAGCTAGGTAAAGGGTAAGCTATTTGTGCCGTATTCCATCTAATAGAAGAGCGCCATTGTATTTTTTCGTCAACTTTTTTACCTGCCGTTATTGGAGGCTGCCGTTCTATTTTTTCATCAATGTTTTTCACACATTTTTCATTTGAAAATGGGGTTCTTAATGAAGCATGAACAGCATTTTAATATCAGAGTACGAATTCAAACAAAATCAAATGTGAAAGCTATCCTGAATCATAGTTCTGAACACAGAATGTTCTCACCACCCATTTTCCTGATAAATATGTTTGTTTTTTTTGGCAGCACTCTTCAACGTGATTTCTACCTGCCGTTCTATCGGAGGTGCTGTTCAATTGGCTGTTGCCATTTTATCCTTTTCGAGATTGCAAAAATGTGCCAAAACCTGCCGTTCTATTGGAGGTATGCCGTTCTATTAGAAGAAATACGGTAATCGGACAGTTTTTAAATTATGCACAATTCATTTTCATTTTTTTCAGATGATTCCACCCTTGAACAGCTGGCACAATGTCAGAACAACAGACCCAAAAAATATCAAACGCAAATGAAATGGGATAATTTTGAGTCAGCAATGCTCTTTACCTTCACGCTGATCACTGGAATTGGTAAATAATTCTGGTGTCAATACCGCAAGTGGATAAGTGAAACACCAATTTTTGAGTGGTGAGAAGTAAAAAGTTAAGAGAAAAGTTAAAAATAAAAAAAAGATAAAAATAAAAACAAAATGTATAAAGATTACTTTCCTTGTTACTTCCCACTTACAAAATTGTTCTTTTAAATCACATTTCCACTTGCGTAATTAAGACTTGAACCTATTTGAATAGTAAATGCGTTTAATAAAGTATCCCTGAAAAATTGTGTGCCCAATTTACAGGTTATGGACATGTGGTACCACAAACAAATTATGGTTTGTAACGCTGCCAATTCCGCAAGAGGACAAATGGCAAAGAAACTGTTAGGTGGTAAGCAAAATTATATGGGTTTTTTAAAGTAGAGTGACAAGTAAACCTATAAAGCGACATGTAGTAAATTATAATGCAATTTGCTACCTGTGAGCTTACTTGTTATTTCCGGGGAGGGCCTAAAAAGCGGTTTCGCCTGGCATGGATTTCTCCCCGCTTCGCATCTAGACCCGCTTGGCATCTATCCAATGCTAGTCTATCCAAGCAGACTGTAGCATAGATGCCAAACGGGCGGGTAGGGCCAGATGCCAAGCGGGTAGTGGGGGCCTACATGCTGTTGTGAGGTTGTGGTCAGTGGTGGGTGTTTTCTCCCCTGTGTTGTGGCTTGTCAGGTTGGCTTGATGGTTGTTGTGTTGGCTTTTAGTTCAGGAGGTCCAGTGGTTTGGTTTGGGTCTTTATTTTAGCTTTGTCCAACAGTAATGGAAGGGAAGGTTTGAAGATGCAATAATGCTATGCAATGCTGTTGAATGTATTTTTGACTGAATATTACTAAACATGAGGCTTGCTTTTATACTCCTCAGTTAGCACAAAAACTGTTTGCCAAACATCTAAAAACATGCAAACACTGCTCAGCGACAAGTCAGATGTTTGATCTATAAAATGCAAACATAGCTCAGCGACAAGTTGGCAGACCCTTCTTATGTAAATAAAACTTTCTTATGTAAATAGACCATGCATGGTACTTATACAAACTGTAGTAATTCTTACTCTACTTGTGTAAACAGTAGTATTTTTTACTCTGCTATCCTAAAGTATATTTATCACTTTTCTTGCCAAGATGGCAACACTCCCCAGAGGACAATGTGTGAAGCCACCAGTAATTCACCCAATGCTTGACTGCCATAAGTCATCATTGAGTTGTATTATTTGTTGCCTTTTCCATTTTTGTGTTTTGACTGCATTCCAGCATTCATTGGTATCCACTCTTTCAAATTTATGAATGTCTCCAATTATGCCCTTGCTGCCAAAAAATCCCATATTGGTTGTGATGATGTGATGGTCAATGTAGCATCTGTATGCTGTTGCTTTTTGTGGCTCCAATCTTTGTGCCCACAAATTCACTTCCTGTTTCCTGACTTTGTCTGTGACAGGAAATTTGCAGTATATCTTATCTGGTATTGCAATTGCATGCCCATTTTTGGCCTTTGTACACAAGTTGAACTGTTTGTTGTACTGTTGCTGCCAATTGCCTGTTCCACTTGTACCAGACATGACAATTGATATGATGGTCAAAACCTGCAATCCTACCATGAAGAAATCTGCATATGTTTGCTGTCTTCTGGCTGTTCTGTGTGGATTCTTTCTGGCTTCTGGTGCTTGTGATGGCTGGTCTGATGGATTCTTGTCCATTGGATTTTCTTTGTCTTCCTTTTCTTGTCCTTGTCCATTATAGTCTTGAACTTCTAATGGACACAGATGTACAATTGGTCTCTCAATGTGTTTTCCACTTTTTAATTGTACTTCTGCACTTCTGATCCATCCATCTTTGCTTCTGTTCAACTTCTGAATTTTTCCAAGCTTCCATGCACCTCTTGGTAAATTCTGTTCTTTGATCAGTACCACTGCACCAACTTTGGGTTCTGTGATTACATCTCTATTACTTTGTTTCCCAAAGTTGTATCTCTGTCTGAGCATATCCAGATACAGCTTCTGCCATAAATGCCATAATTTCTCCTTTTTCTGTTGAATTGCATCCCATAATTCTTTCATTTTCTGTTTTTCATTTCTGGCTGGTGTATATTCTGGATCAGCATCCATACTTTGATGGCTTTTATCATCTGACATTAATTTTTCCACAGGATCTGATCCTGTGTGGTCCCCCAGCAGAAAATCCATTGGCCACAGGACTTGGAGTGTGTCAATTGTGTCACCCACATATGTCAGTGGTCTGCTGTTTGACATCTTTTCCACTTCTAAAACCATTGTGCTGAGTTCCATCCAGTTCAACAATGGGTTGTAATTTGCTGCCTGGGCTTTCTTCATGAGTTGTTTGATGATGCCCACAATTCTCTCATATACTCCACCTTGCCATGGTGCAAATGGAGTGATAAAATTCCACTGTATATTTGGCAGATTCCTGGCCAATTGTTTGAATTGTGGTGCATTATCCAACCGAACTTTATGTGGTGTATTCCTCCTGCTCTCAAATCTGTTGAATGCCATTTGTGTCTCTGCTGCTGTCATATTTGGTACAAGCTCTAAGTGTGCAGCTCTTGTACTGAAGCAAGTGATCAGAAGGACATATGCCTTCTTGTGTGCCTTCTGTCTCAACTCATCTGCCACTTGATACCACAATGGGCCAAAGAAATCCATGCCCACATGGTGAAATGGCCTGTGCAACTCCACCCTTTCTTTTGGCAGTGTTCCAAACACCGGTTGTTTGTATGGCATTCCTGTGACCTTTCTGCACACCACACAATGTTTGATGATATTGTGTATCATGATTCTACCCCTGTGGATCCAAAATTTCTCCCTGAGCTCTGCCAATGTCTGTGCTACACCAGCATGCATTACCTTCCTGTGGTAATGTTCAGTGATCAACCTGGTGATGCATCCTTTCTGTGGCAAAAGATACAGTTCCTGGTTACAATCTATGTCAGGAATTCTGGTCATCACTTTGACAATATTTTTGACACTGTCAAATTTCAGCTCCTTGGCAGTGATGCCAAAGTGTTTCTGGAATGGCACATTCTGTTTCTGTGCCTCCTTGATGTGCTTTATTTGATCTGATAATTGAATTTGTTGTGTTACTTTGACCCAGTACTCAGTGGCTGCTTGCGATTCATCTTTCATGAATGGTGTCTCCTTTGTGTTCAAAGTGATTTGTTGACAAGCTGATTTCTTCTGGTGCTTGCTTTTCAAATATGCCACAAATCTCATCACTCTGATTGTTACCCTGAGTAACTTGTCCCATTTTGAGAACCTTTTTGGGTCAATCTGATAACTGTTTTCTGTTTCTGCCAGGAAATCCTTTGTTTCTGGCTCCTCTTGTGTAGTCAACCCAACCCAGATTGAAGATTTTGGCATAATGAACTCTTGTTCAATTTCTGGCTTCAAATCTGGTGGCATTGACTCATTGTCTGGTTGAAAATCTGGTGGCAACTCTGCTTGAAAACCCATTGGTCCTGTCCACCAAATATCCTTTTGCTGAAGTTCTTGCAGGTCACATCCTCTAGATGCAATGTCAGCTGGGTTGTCAGCTGTGTCAATTTTGTTGACCTGCACACTTGTTTCAGTTTGAATGGTCTGAATTTCCAAAATCCTGTTTTTGACAAAACATGCCATTGTTTTGTTGGAGTGTAGCCACCACAAACAGCAAATACTGTCTGTCCACAAGAAACTTTTGGCTATTTTCCACCCTTTCAGTTGTTTCAGTAGGAATTTGACCATTCTGGCTCCAATTGTTAAGCCCAATAACTCCAGCCTTGGAATTGTGATTGGCTTCCCTTTCTGCTGCTTGGGTGCCACTCTGGACTTTGCAAAAATTAATTTCATTGCAAATTTACCATTCTCTAATTCTTGTCTGAGGTATGCTGATGCTGCATATGCCTGTTTTGATGCATCAGTAAACACATGCAATTCCATCATTTCTGATGGCTTGATGGGTTCCAATGTCCTTGACCATTTGATCTGATTGACTTGTTTCTGTAACTCTTTGATTTCTGAAAACTTTTCATTGTATTGGTCTGGTACTTCTGTTTCCCATTCTAATTGACCTTTTGACTTGATTTTTGCCCAAATTTGCTGCATTAGGGCTTTCAGAGTAACTGTCACTGGGCACAGCATGCCCAATGGGTCAAAGATGGCTGAAATCAACTGAACCAGAACTCTTTTTGTCAACTTCTGTGGAAGTGGATTGTCTGCCCCTTTTGGTTTGCTGATATTGAGTGTGTCTGTTTCTGTGTCCCAATGCATTCCAAGTACAGTGACTTCTTTTGTTTCACTCTTGTCATCTACATTGAAGCACTTTCTCAATTCTGTACTATTTGTGGTCCAATCCCTCATATTCATTGATGCCAAATTGAATGCTGCTTTGATGACATCATATTTCTGTTTGGCCAGATCCACTGAATCCACACTGAAGATCAAATTGTCTACATAAATCCCATCACTGATTCCCTCCAGCAATTGTGCTTTTGGCAAACCGCTATCCTCTACAATGACTTGTAGGTGGTGTGTGATAACAGCACCTAGCAACCATGGGCTTGAAATCACACCAAATGGCATCCTGACAAATCTGTACAATTGAAGATTCTGCTCCATTACTGGTTTTGTTGGATCTTTGTACCACCACCATCTGGTCAAATCTCTGTCTGGCTCTTGTAACACCACTTGCAAGAATGCCTTTTCAATGTCTGCAATGATGCCAATGCTACCAGCTCTGAATCTCAGCAAAAGCCCAGCAAGCTCTGGCAAAATCACTGGCCCTCTATGCAAGCAGTCATTCAGACTGAGGTGATTTTTTATGCTAGCTGATGCATCATATACAATTCTTAGCTTTGTTGTTGTTTTGCCTGGTGTTTCTACTGGTTGGTGTGCCAGGTAATGGATCTTTCTGCCATCTGTTGGCTCACCAAACACCTTTTCTATGATGCCTTTCTTGAGCTGATCCTCAATCACCTGATTGTATCTTTGGAGCAAATCCATCCCTTTTTCATCTTTGGAAAATCTGTTTGTCAGTGCTCTGTGCCTTTGTAATGACATTGCTTTGTTGTCTTGCAATTTCTCTATACAGTCCTTGTATGGCCATTTCACATGGTATCTGAGGTCTTTGTATTCAGTTGTTGCATGAAATTGCTGTGTTGCCTTTTCATCATCATTGATGACTGGACAATCTTTAATTCCAATTGTCTCTAATTCCCAGAATTCTTCAACTCTTGGGTTTGAAATTTGAGTGGAACTGCTATAATGTCCATTGTTGATAGCCAGTTCATAATTCTGCTCAGTTACCTGGCTGACTGTAAAGACACCACTGTTCTGAGCTCCTTTGTTTGATGTACCATCCTGGTCATTGATCATCAGCCCAAATTTGCTTTTGACCACATGCATTCCAGATGGCAATTTGATTGTGCCCTGTTTGGTCAGGAAGTCCCAATACACATCCAAACCAAGGACTATGTCAGGGACACTCTGTTCTCCATTGGAGTTGATTGGTTCTGCAAACAACTTGTCTGCCTGTTGGCCCCACTTCTGGTGGATGAATTCCCAATCATCCTTTGACAAGTCCTGGTGGGGTTGAATTGTGGCCAGTGTTTCTATTGCATTTGCTGTGATTGTCTGCCTGGAGCCATCCTTCAATTGCAAGTCCAGCTCCACAATCTCAGCATTGACATCCATTTTCTTTTTGGTCCCAAAGGTGCCCAGCCCAATAGTTACTGCAATTTTGGGTTGGAGCTTTAACTTCTTCATGAACTCCTTTGACACAAATGTCCTCTGTGCCCCTGAATCCAAGAAAATCTTGGCACATTGCCAAGGTACTGACTGATCCTCTGGGTTATATGCCATTGCTTTGGCAGTTTGCATTCTGACTGGCCTGTACTGAAATGTACCTGTTTCTGTTTCCATTTTGTTCACTGTTGCATTTGTGACATCTACATCAACTGTTGACGTTATTGTCTGTTCTGTTGATTGCTGTAGCCTGTTTACTGCATTTGATCTGTTCAATTCTGTTGTTGAACTTGGTTTGCCTGCCATTGCCATGGCAGTCATTGTCTGTGGCTTGGTGCCTTGGTTGGTGGATTTGTGCCCACCACTGCTCTTGTTAAGTTCTTTCACTCCATTACTGAATGTTTCTGGACAAAGTGCTGAAGCATGTTGGTTTTTTACCTTGCAATAGAAGCATCTGAGGTTGGTCCTGCAGTCTCTTTTGAAATGTCCCTTTCTGGTGCACTTGGTACATCTGTCTTTTGATTGCATCAATTTCTGCATTCTGTTTTGAGTTGTTGCATATTTTCTGCACTCTGAACTGAAGTGACTCCCTTCACAAAAGATGCAATATGGGTTGTTGTTGGTTGCTGAAGCTGAGAATGCACTGGTGGTTGTTATTGGTTTCTGATCTCTTTTCTGATGTAAATTCTTGCTGAAGTTTGATTCTTGTTTGTCTGATGTGTCTGTATCAGCCTCTTTCCTCTGTTCAATGATCTTCTCCAAACTGCTGAGAATGTTTGCAACTGACCATTCTTGATCTTCTCCTTTTATTTTGACAATTTCAAGTCTGATGTTACTTGGGATTTTGGATCTGATCATCTCAACTGTTGCATAATTGTTCATATTTTCATTCTGAGATCTGAGTTGATACACCAGTGATTGCACTTCTCTGTGAAAACTCTGCAAGCTCTTGTAGTGCCCTTTTGGCTCTGGTACTTGTTGGAGCTTTGCATACAGTCTTCTTTTGATGTCTCTTGTCTTGCCATATTGCTTTTGCAGAATTTCAATGGCCAATTCATAATTTTGCTCAACCACCCTGATTCCTTTGATGGCATCAAATGCCTCCCCAGTCACATATTTCAGCAGATACTGGAACTTTGTGATGATGGCCATATCTGTCCTTTTGTGTATGACTTGCTCATATGACTGCCACCAAGCATCCCACTGGATGATGTCACCATTGAAGTCCCTCAACTCCAACTTTGGCAACTTGGCTTCCATCAACCTTGGTGTAGTCCTCTGAGTTGTATTTGACTGGCCTTGTCCAGCTGTTGTTGTTGCTGAGTTTGAGTTCTGTTGTTGTGCCAGTGATGTTGTCCCTGTACCAGTGATTTTCTGTAGGTATTCCTCCAGTGACTGAATGCCAATCCTCAAACTGATTGCTTTATCCTCAAGCTGTTGAATCAGATTCAGATGTCCTTCTGGGCTCTCCAAGTGCTCTGCATACTTCTGCTCTTCTTCACTCTGAAGTACTTGGGATTCTTTCAGACCTTGATTTGAAAGGGCCTCTAAATTTGCCAGAACATTCCTCCACTCTGTGTCCCTCTCTGTCAATTTCTGTTTGCATGCTTCAGATTTGTCTCTCAGGTTTGCCATAACCACTCTGACTTGTTTAGCCTTTGACACATTCTCATGAGTAGCACTCTCTTTGACATGTGTGAAAACTGGTGCTTCCTCTGCCAACAGAGTCTTTGCTTGTTTCCTGTTCTGTCCCAGGACCTTTCTGATTGTGCCTGATCCCACAAGCTGTGGAACTGCATTGCCATATGCTGACTGTGCCCTGTCTCCAGTTGCAAGCTGCGCCATGTTGTGAGGTTGTGGTCAGTGGTGGGTGTTTTCTCCCCTGTGTTGTGGCTTGTCAGGTTGGCTTGATGGTTGTTGTGTTGGCTTTTAGTTCAGGAGGTCCAGTGGTTTGGTTTGGGTCTTTATTTTAGCTTTGTCCAACAGTAATGGAAGGGAAGGTTTGAAGATGCAATAATGCTATGCAATGCTGTTGAATGTATTTTTGACTGAATATTACTAAACATGAGGCTTGCTTTTATACTCCTCAGTTAGCACAAAAACTGTTTGCCAAACATCTAAAAACATGCAAACACTGCTCAGCGACAAGTCAGATGTTTGATCTATAAAATGCAAACATAGCTCAGCGACAAGTTGGCAGACCCTTCTTATGTAAATAAAACTTTCTTATGTAAATAGACCATGCATGGTACTTATACAAACTGTAGTAATTCTTACTCTACTTGTGTAAACAGTAGTATTTTTTACTCTGCTATCCTAAAGTATATTTATCACTTTTCTTGCCAAGATGGCAACACATGCCATGTGGGTGGGATGGGGGGATGGTGGTAATGTTGTGAGAAATTTGGGCGAGATCCCGGCTGTAAAGTAAATCCGGCCATAATGCATAGTTGTACAAATGTATTTACGTTTACTCGATAAATACGTATACTCGAGTGCTGCGTAAATATGTTTACGCAGCCTCCTGGAAAAATACTGGTACTCAGTTACTCATGTACTTTTTGAAAGTACCTTGAGTATGGAAAACGAGTATTTACAGATATTCACATTTACTCACCTTTTACACAGCGTGAAAGTAGAAGATTTTTACTTTAAGTTTTCTGTATTCAGGTGTGACTAAAAATAAAACACTTTATGTTTATGTTTACTTTGAAAAAAGTTCAGTACTTTTAACAACTCTGCCGTAATGATGCCCAGCCTAAAGTAGCACCCTCTACTTTATGGCCAGACCATCCCCAGAAATTTGACCTCAGGTGGCAAACACAAAGTCCAATATTTTGGTGTCCAATATCCACATGGGTTTGCATGTGCACCAAGCATGCCAAGCAATAGGGAAAAACGAAATCAGTTGCATTCTGTGTGCACCTTGTTCCGCAATTGTGCATCAATTATTTATAAATACAAAAAAAATCAAAAGTAAGACACATGTAAGTAGCCATTCAATTGTCAAAAATACATATAAAACAGTGGCTTTAAGTAGCAGCGTCACAAAATCGGCTGCGGGGTGGGGGGGGGGGAGGGTTCACCTTGATTTTGCATGTACACCCACATGGCATCGAGACTGCATGACATTGCTGGCATGTAGCCCACTTGGCATATATGGCACGATAGATGCCATGCGGGTCTAGATGCCAAGCGGGGAGAAATCCATGCCATGCGGGTCCACATGCCATGCGGGTTTAGATGCCGAGAGGCACAGACCCGTTATTTTCCTTATCACATGTACTTGCCACTTATTACTTTTTGGCACTTTTCCACTTGCGGAATCGGAATTTGATGAGTTAATAGGTACCGAACATCATTTGTTCAACACTTAATTTCTCATTTCCAGGCAGGGTATTTTGCATGATCTATTCAGCTATTGGAATCCCACTGACAATGTTGGCACTAGCAAATTTGGGCAAATCTCTGAAGCCAATTTTTGTTAAAATGTACAAATTTTTAAGAAAAATTTGCCACTGTATGGCAAAGCTAATGTGCAGTCATAATACGAAGGTTAAAAACACAGAACTTATAAAAGCTCTGATATTTTGAATACAATAGCAACAAATATTACGGACACAACAGAGGCCGAAATCTCGCAAACAACGAAATTCAAATGATGGTCAAATAAGCAATATCCAAATCAGTGCAATGGTGCTTCTATCATTTTTACTGTACATTTTGCTTGGGTCGACACTGTTGTGTCACTACGAGAAAGATATGACATTCTATGATGCAATATATTTGTCATTTGTGACCCTGTCAACAATTGGATTTGGTGACATTGTTCCAAGAAAGTTGGTTTTATTTTTATGTCCATTTTCATAAGGAGAGTCGAGATACCATTTAAGGTAAAAGTGAGATTCCAAAATCGTTTATTGGGTGAGAAATCACACAATCTGACCAAGTTAAATTGGTTAAAAGTTTTTATTGGTGAATGTTAATTCAAACATTTACAGTATTGAAAATTGAAAAATAAAAGAAATAGGTTCCAACATTCCTACCAAAAATAAAAGAAACCTATCATACCATTTTCTCTAGAGTTTTAAATCAAATAGGTCATAATTATCATTATTGTGTTCAATGGGATGCAGGGCCCTACCCTATAGGGTTGGGACGATATGACTTTTCGATATCAATATTTGATATTCAATATTTTTTTCTGAAACTCGATATTCGATATCGATACGATATGAACCCTCCATATCGATATTCGATATTCTATATTAAAAAATGGTCGATATCGATATTTCGATATTTTGCTTTTGGTATAGCAGGGCATATCTCATTTGGCATATTGCATTTCCATTTGATCACAAACCCAACTGATCATCTTTACTGAAAAGTAGATGATACAAATTTAAATGGCACACAATGATCAAAATGAGAAAATGATATCAAAATGTGACAGATGTGGTAAGGAAAACGTGCCAGCCCCATTTATAGGTGCCATGCCATGGTGCCATTGATGTTTCCATGGTGTAAGTAGCTATTAAACATACATATACTCTTATGTGAACATCTGAGAGAGCATTTGCACAAGATTTGATGCTGCCGCAAGTGCTGAAACAAAAATACCTTGTCGCTTGCACACAAAATTTGTTAAAATTGCTTATGAAATTGCCTTAGAATAGTGCCATTCCTGGCTTATTTGAAGTCAGGCCCAGAGAGTATAGAATATCGAAAATATTGAAAAATGGTCGATATTCGATATTGATATTTGATATCGATATTCGATATTTTTCAAAATTTTCGATATCGATATCCGATATTTGATACGATATATCGTCCCAACCCTAGAACCCTATAAAGGGTTACGCTTTTCCCGTCATAGAAAGCATACCGTATTACCTCGAATTATCCCCCCCTTGAATTAACCCCCCCTCGAAATACCCCCCCCCCTAAATTTCGGCTGAGGAAATAATAAACCCCCCCCCTCGAAACTCGAAATACCCCCCCCCCCTAAAATTGAGTGTAACGTGAACGTACATGACAATACCGCAGTTTGTGATCTGTACTATGCAGAACAAACGTTAAAACTGATGATTAAGTGACGTTAGGGAAGGGTTTTTGTGTATATACAGTAATATATGCCTATAAACACATATAAATCTATGTGAATGGTCGATTTTTCTACGTCTGCGTATCGGGAATTTCCGAAAATTTCTGGCGAAATAATAGACCCCCCCTCGAATTATCCCCCCTCAAATTTTGCTGGCGAAATCATAAACCCCCTGGGGGTATTTCGAGGTAATACGGTAGATAAAATACCAACAAGAAAAAGCACCAATCCATCTACAGTATCACATACTTATGGCTAACACTGACATATTTCGCCTGCGGCCTGGCACTGGCGTCTGGTGCCCTGACAGGCATGGCAGATGTGCTGAGAAAAATGCACTTTTATGGCAGAAATTTACCATTTGGTAAAGTTGGTGGTGTGAGAATGTGGTTCGGGCCGAAAAAGTTTGTTTGGTTTTTGGTGTGATTTAGATATTGGCACGTTTTTGATGGGAAAGAGTGGAGTTCCAAAAGAGTGTGATTCAAAGAAACGCCAAAAATTCAAGCGGTATCTGAAAAAATCAGAGAGACACAACATTCATGCGCATTTGGCGAGGAGAATGGCTACTTAAATTTACTATTTTCATGTTACCTACATAAAATTTACATACTCCAGCAGCACTGAAATTAAAAGCAAATCCAGAATATAATAACAAAACTTTGGTGAAGCTTCAACAGATGGTAAGAATTTTGCTTTGACATAATCAACACAAATTTATGAAAATCGCCGCAGAATGACTGTTCGAAGTCTACTGAAAAGTATGGGTGAAATGCACGGCGTGTCAAAAATTGATGCAACCAATGCGTTGTCATAAAAAATAAAAATACTCATTCTGCTCTACCAGCTTTTTCTTATGAACCTTTCTTGTTGCACTAATTTTGTGACACACTGTATAACATAGAAGAACTGGCAAAGGGAAATTTGGATGCCATTAATAACCTGGTGCAGGCGACGCTGATAAAACAGACCGACAGTAAGTGTTTTTTTATTTTTGTCGATTTACATATTCATTTTTATTTTTCCGAAATTTCAGTACCCACTGAGATGAGCAACGAAAAATTGGACAGTACCCAAATCACGTTTCTGGATCGAAATATGGCCAAAAAGCAGTGCATAGCGAATTCAGTTAGCGAGGAATGCTTTACGAGATCACTTTTGGATACAGACGAGCCATTTCTGGAATTTCTCGATTCCGACTCAGAAGGGAATAGTGAAGATGATATTTTCAAACTGTAACCAGTTAAAAAGATGGTACAGAAACGTATAAAATTAAAAAGGTTGCAAACAGTCACCTTTATTTACCGTCTTTCCTCGAAATACCCCCCACAAAATGGACACAATGAATTTATAACCCCCCCCCCCGCTCGAAATACCCCCCTCAAAATATAGTGTATAGAGAATGTAAATGACAAAAGCTGCGTTTTGTGATCCGGGAAACGCAGAACACACGTTAAAAACAATGACTGTGTTATGTTAGAACTAGTGATGGCAACGCACCGGGGGATCGGTGCCCCGGTGCTGAGCACCGAAGGGCACCAGCACCGGTGCCGGTGCGGTGCCATTTTTCGGGGGTGCCCTGCCGGTGCCGGTGCCAGTGCCATTTTTTCCAGAATAGCACCAGTGCCGGTGCGGTGCGATGCCATTTTTCAGCCGGTGCCAAAGGTGCTAGCACCAGGGCCAAAGTAAAAGGCACCGAGAAAGGCACTGGCCAAGTCATAATAGGGTGTAAAATTTTGTCAACAGCATGTGCTTATTCATATTTATAAGATCAATTTTAAGATTCAACCGTTTTAGTCATTTTTATAAAAAACGTCTCATCAAATTTACTTTAAAATGTGCCATACCCTTCTGAAGAGGGAATACATGGTGGCAATCCCAAGCCCTGTAAAGTGTACAGTAAAGTGTCAAATGTAAAGTCAAATGCAAAGTTAAGTGTCAAATGTAAAGTCAAATGCAAAGTAAACTGTCAATTGTCATGCAAAGTTCATTAATAAAATTTTTTATTTTTTATTTTGATTGACACTTTACTTTGCATTTGACTTTACATTTGACACTTTACTTTACACTTTACAGGGCTTGGGACTGCCCCATGATTATGTTTCCTTCAATCATAAATATTACATTTGTTTTGCCATTTTGTTCATAATTCATTGTCAGTATATGACAAAATATAAAACATTTTCTGTACAATATCCACCCCAGACAGTAGACAATAGTGACTTCTGGTATGTGTATTGGAGCAGATTAAATATTTGAGCTATCATTTGTAATTATTATAATTTCTTCATTAAGTGATCGCCACATCATTCTGATCATTTTGAATGCTCAAACATCAAAATTGATAGAGAATGATTGGAAAAATGCACTTCCGAAGGTGCGGCTTCTAAGAAAATACCTGATTTATCCTTCGGAACTTTCAGCCCGGTGCGGTGCTTTTCGGTGCTAGCACCGCCTGGCCCAGGGTGCCGGTGCTATTTTTTTCAAAATGGCACCGGTGCCGGTGCGGTGCCATTTTTCCCGGTGCCTTTTCCATCACTAGTTAGAACAGGGTTTATACTGTCTACGTACTTACCTATATAAGTTTATGGAGTCTTATACATGACAGTTTTGGTTGCATTTTTCGACGTTTGTTTACGTTACAAACAACCATTTACTACTAGGATTTCGAAAAATTCCTGACGAAATAATAACCCTCCTCGAAATACCCCCCTCGTATAACCCCACCTCAAAATTTCCACTCTGCAAAAATACGGTATGTTGGTGAAAGAATCGCTCTCAGAAGACCTTTGAGTGAGACATTTTGATGGACCTGGAAAAGTTCGTCTTTTGTAAGGTGTCAGTCAATCAATTTGCCACCACTACAATTCCAAAGTTGCAACCATCGGAAAAATGTTAATGTAATAACAATGTTTATAAATTATAGTAATGAAATTATAGTCGACTATTACAATTGGATGCCTTTGTGAGAAAATTTCTCTGCATTTGAAGGACGTCAGCCCTGAATTTTTTCGACTAATTATCATTAACTATCTGATCTGGGGCCAGTTCCGCAAAATGAGAAGTGAGAAGTGAAATGGCAAAGGCGAAGTGATTTTGAAAAATAATTTCAAATTGCCAATTCACTTGCCGTTTCACTTCGCCTTTGCCATTTCACTTATCACTTCTCATTTTGCGGAACTGGAACCAGGTAGTTCAACAGAGTTTCGTATTTTTGATCTTCATCCTTAATCCTTCATCTGAAGTGCAGTTCTCGCGTATTTGTTTACTTTGCATTTCAATGACGCAAATGCACACATTAATTCCGAGTTTCTAAAACAAAAACAAATCGCAGACACTTTTCAATTTAATCAGGGCAATAATAATTTACCCACCAAACATTCGTCGCCGCACACAAATTAACGGCCCTGTGCAATTATGCATGTAAACCCATTGTGCATCTAGAACCAGAATGCATTTAACTATGCCCGGCATGCTGAAAATATGCAATAAAACACATGATCTGGTCATTTTAAAGGTAAAAATCTATAAAAAGTATGAAAATTAGCGATCTTCAGGGGAAATTAGAGTAAAATTGCTCAAAAGCGATCCAGATAGCAAGATAACTAGGCAATTTGCTTGGGGGGGGGGGTTCTGTTCAGAGAAAAGTAACCAAAAATTAGCCTCTGGTATCGGTAGATAGCTGGGCAGTTTGGGGCATAGTTGTTAAAACGTATTTACTTTTACTCGATAAATACGTATACTCGAGTACAGATTAAATACGTTTACGTTTCCTGCAAAAAGTACTGGTACTCGCTTTTACGTATACTTTTTGAAAGTACTGGAGTACAGAAAACGTATTTTAGATCATCTTTTATATAGGTTTTTAAAGGCATAGAAGGGAAAAAAAGAGAGAAAATGAGCTGAAAATACGGGAAACTAGTCGAAAATGGGTATAGAACCAAAAATGTAGTCAAAAATTGCGTAAAATATGCAAAAAGTTATTAAAATGACTGATTTTGAGCGACATTTCTTGAAAATTTTAGTGACATTTCTCAAAAGTACTCACGTTTACGTTTTCTGCGGGGAAAAGTACGTTTACTCACGTTTACTCGTGAGTAAAAGTAAAAAAAATTTACTTTATGTTTTCTGTACTCAAGGAGTGAGTAAAAAATAAATACTTTACGTTTACGTATACTTTGAAAAAAGTTCATTACTTTTAGCAACTTTGGTTTGGGGTGGGAAACCCGCCCCCTTTCTTACCCCTGTGGGTAAAATGTGTCTATAATGGATGTAGATGCGTAATGGGTTTACATGCATAATAAGCCTGACCCATCGTAACAAGTGACCAGAGTTGCGAAAGCATATTTACACTTACCCGAAATACCCGGGTAAATGGGTATTTATATTTACGCTTACGCTTTCCAAAAATACCAGTTTTTTAACAACTCTGCAATTAACTACACATTCCCACGGTTATATAATGAGGGATGCATATTCTTTATGTGAATCGGTCTGCTGTAAATACAAAAACAATCCATGATTGTGAATTTTGCAGACAACAGACCAGACAGAAGCTTTTTCCCATAAGTTGTCAACTAAACGATCGAAAAATGAATATCACACGATTAATGGCATGCTATAAATTCATTATATTGTACGCCTGGCTAATTAAAACATCACTCTGCTCTAATTATTATAGATTCACACCGACTGAATCTGATATAATTGGTTAGTTAGTGTATAACGCTTGGCAACTTAATTACCTATCTACTAAATCAAGCGGTCCCGGACCGGAAGTAGTAAGAAAATGATGCACAGTAATCTGACCGATTGCCGTATATCTTCGAATAAATCCCCATGGATGTTATTTTTCGTCGAACTGTTTTCACTGGGGAGTTATTCGAGGGTGAGTGTTTTTTTCCATCGGAATATTAAGTAAAATGCGTAATCAATATAGGTAGGTATTATATTGTATGAATGGGTTAAATTAATAACAAAATCCAGTAAGTCAATACAAATTCCATTATTCACACAATGAAATCAATGCTACTGAACATCAGCTGCAAAAGCATACCTACGTGCGTTTAAAGAAGGCATACGTAAAAAACGTTCCCATCCGAGAGCGTGGAGTTTTTCGAGGCGGGAAATATTTTGCTCAGTCGACTAGTCGGGGGGGGGGGGGGGCAGGGGGTATTCGAAGGGGGAATTTTTCCAGGACGGAAGAGACTTAATCGAGAATATACGGTATCCAAACAGATAAATTTAAGAAAATACTTATAGGTAAAATCTGCGGTCCAAAACACTTGGACATGTCCCTGTTCCAAAAAAGCCACGACAAACAACTACAACGAAAAGAATCGCCACAAGAATCCACTTTAAAAATAATTTACGGAGATTCCGTGATGCCAAAGCAATGGCCATTCGCTGCGGCGATTTGGCTGTTTGCGTATGAAAAGGGATATAAAACAAACGAAAATGACCACAAAGTATCCGATGGGACTGGGTACCAATGGGAGGACATACATTTGGGCTAGTTTATTGGTGATTTGGTGATAAAATCAGAACTTCTAGTATTTGTATTTATATTTTAAAAATTCTTCTTACTTTATAATACATATTTATCATAAACACAGCAAAAACAGGTTCGAGTTTTTTGGCTGGATGAACGTGAAATAGCTTTAGTCTAGTTTCTAATTGAGGCAAAATTGACACACGCACACGCTTCACCAATCATCACAAAGCGTCTTCACTCTTCAATAACTTTTTTTACACACTGTGCATGATGCATGGCCATGGGGCGATGTGAAGCTTTTTAACTTAACGTGTATCAGACACCAATTTTCGCCTCGAATAGTAATTTACCGTATTTCCACAAAATACCCACAGGGGGTTTATTTTTTCAGAGTGAGAATTTTGAGGGGGGTTTAACGAGGGGGGGGGGGGGTATTTCGAGGGGGGGGGTTATCTCGCCAGAATTTTTTGGAAATCCCAGTACTAAATTGTCGTTTGAACGCAGACGTCGAAAAATGCAACAAAAATCGCCATTTATAAGACTCTAAAGACTCGTATAAGTGTGTAGGCGTATAAACACTGTTCTCACATAACAGAGCCATTGTTTTTAACGTGTGTTCTGCATTGCCCGGATGACAAACCGCAGCCTTTGTCATTTACGTTATCTATAGTCTATACACTAAATTGGGGGGGGGTATTTCGAGGGGGGGGGGTTATAAGTTCATAGTGTCCATTTTGAGGGGGGGTATTTCGAGGGGCGTATTTCGAGGAAATACGGTAGGTAGCATGATTTTTAACAGCACCGACTGCACATTCACATAAATAGCACAGAAATCGGCCACGACGAATCTGAATAATGGGACAAAATTATTTGTATTTCCCCTTAGAATACATTGCCTTCACTATGGGAGAATTTAACACAGAAATTTTTCACATGACTTCACTTCAATTTGTGATGCCAATGTGAAAATGTGATGTCAATTAGAAATTGAGATACCTACGCATTTTTCCTGCAGCCAGCGGAGTCCACTGCACGGGAAGCATAATCTCGGATAGACACATTCTCACCGCGGCACATTGCATAAAACTGAACCAGGCAAATTGCTCAAGGGAGTCGGTTTGCTTGCGGCATTTTTCTCACCTCGATAAAAATTGAATGAAAATTTCCGGTAAACCGCAGCCATATCCTTAATCACGTCGGTGGAATGATTGTGATGTTCGGACAAATCCACGATGAGCACCAAGCGTTGAAAGACACGAAAAATGGTGGCATCAAAGTGAGGCACATGATTACACATGAGGAGTTAGTTTGGTGTCTTTAACTGAGAAAATACATCAATGTTTTTGTGCCTCAGCATATAAACTTGAGATATGGAACTTGTTGAAGTGCTGCCATTGTCATCATGTAAAATTCGTGTTAAAGGCGATTGGCTTTAACTTTAAGGAGAGTAAATACATATAAGACCTTTAATAAAGTAAAGTAAAGTAAGTAAAGTAAAGTCAGGTAAAGCAAAGTAAGGTAAAGTAAATGAAAGTAAAAATTAAATAAATAGTAATAACTATGTAGTAAGTAAAGAAAGTAAAATTAAGTAAAATAAGTAAAGTTTTTTACTTTTTGTCAAGTAAATTTTTCCCATTGAAGTTTTCACACTTAAAAAAACTCAATTTTAACATTACAAAGCAACCTAAAAATACCCATTTCTCAGCTACAAAGGGCTATGTGGTTTGGGGAGTGACATTGCAATATTGGAACTCGAAACACCCATACCAATAGATTTGTTTGAACAGGGTTTCACTTCAATTGTGTGTCTGCCAAAAAGATCAGAAGTGGATGCTAACAGAAAGAGGTTTTATGATACATATGGGTATGGGCTGATGAGTGAGTTCTTTTATGTTTTTTTTCTAGCTCAGTTTATGGGTTACAGAAAATCGGAATTACTGAAGTGACCCTCTATAATATTACATTTTCTTTGAATGAATGCCATGTTTCAACTGATTATAGAAAAAATGGAAAGGAAAAAATGAAAAAATTGAAGAAAATGGAAAAAAGTGGAAAATATGAACAGGTTGAGTACAATGACAAAAATTAGTTTTCTCCAGGGTGCTTGATGCTGAACTAACAAAAAAAATAAAATTGATGTGTTTAAGTTCAGGTTTTTCAAAATGTCCCAAACGTCGGGGAAAGAAAAAAAAACATATCAGAGTGTACATAATGTAAAGTGTATGTCTTTTGTGCACATATAATGGCGGTGGAGCCAGGGGATAGCATCAGGCGGTGATTTCGGCTAAACAAAATTAATTCAGATAATTTTATGCAATGTTCATGACTAGTGATGGAAAAAGCGCAAGAACTTTGGCGCCATGGCGCTTTTCCGAACCCCAGCGCCAAGCGCCAATGGCGCCAGAGCAAAATTTAGCAACAAAAATGCCACAAAACTAATGAAAGGAACCCCAATGTTGCATAATTTGCATGCAAACTTGTGCAATTGCTTACCAAAAAATTGTAAAATACCTAAATAGTTAATAAGTACAAAAAATTGATTAGGATTATTCTAAATTCAGGTGATGAAAGATCTCATTCTCAAAAAAAATCGATAAAAAAATCAACAAAATTACAAAACAAGTGTGAAATCCATCCAGTCAAAAAAAAACCCCACACCAGTAACCCCCCATTTCACTTCTCAGTGAGTCACATGTCAGAAAGTAGCAATAGAAAAGGGAGTAAAGTTTTGAATGGCGGCATGGTGCGCAGCAAAAAGTTGAGCGAATGCGAAACAGCTTGGAACGACGGACATCGCGGCAAGTATCAATTTCCCAACGATTTGGTCTGCACTGTGGAACGTAAAGGTGCCGTCGGGTGTGTGGTCGGTTGTTTTTTGGGTGGGGTATATTTTTTTCAAAGTGTACGTAAACATAGAGTATTTATTTTGTACTCACCCCGTGAGTACAGAAAACGTAAAGTAATTTTTTAAACTTTTACTGAAGAGTAAACATGAGTAAAATACTTTTTCCCACAGAAAACGTAAAAATGAGAATTTTTCACGAATTTTGCCTTTATTTTCACTCAAAATCACTAACTTTTGTACTTTTTTGACCATTTCAACCTTCAGATGAACTAGTTCGTTTGTTATGTGCCTATTTGCAACAATTTTTTTTCAATATTCCACTTTTTTCTCCCTCTCTTCACATCTGAAATACGTTTACTGTACTCGAGTACTTTCAAAAAGTATACGTAACAGCGAGTACAGGTACTTTTTTCAAAGTATACATAAACGTATTTACTCTGTACTCGAGTATACGTATTACTTTTTGACTAAACGTAAATACGTTTTAACAACTATGGTCTCAGCATGCCTGGACAAGCGCTCATTTTCATATGCGCTCAGCGGACATCTGCAGCACCATGGACATTTGCAGCACCCGCAAAGTGCTGTGAAAACACGAATAACAATTGATGTCATGCGAGTAGGCGTTGGTTTAGCGAGCGCTGCGCTGTTGCGGCAAAATGCATACATCTGAAGGCATTGGCGCTACCTTTGCAGCGGATGTCCACCGAGCGCAGATGTCCAGAGATGCTGATCTGTATATTTGGCTAAAAAACTGTGACCCAATTGCGCATTTTCAGGGTGACAGCGGCGGGCCGCTGTTGTTCAAAAAACACAGCAAAGCTGGAGATGAAATGTAAGCATCTCTGAAAAATGTTGCATTATTCATTTGAACAACACTTTTTTCAAATACAGTTTTTTCGCAGTTACAAAGTTGCCGGTGTTTTGAGCACGGGGACAACGTGCTTAAAAGTGCACAATTTTCGAGAATCGCCAAGTCTTGCCGACGTTCCGGTAAAATTTATCGGCGGTAAATATACAAATGTTGCATTGCATTTAGACTGGATTTGCGATAAAATTGGATTGTGTTATGGGGTATGAAAAATTTGAACATCGAGAATTCCCTCTAGCACATTTTCACTGTGCCCAAATACAAGATGCGATAAAATTTGTATTTACAATGGCTGATTATCAACAATTTTGGATGAAAATTTGCTTTCTTATGATAAAATGAATATATATTAAGATATATAAGTAAACACATACATTAGTACATAATAATTAATTAATGGATCTTGAATATGCCCCAACGGCTAACCAATTCCGGTCACCAGTGTAAAAATCATAGTTTTTAAAACGTATTTACGGATACTCGGTAAATACGTATACTCGAGTACTGCGTAAATACGTTTACGTTTCCTCCCGAAAAAACCCAGTACACACTTACTCGCGTACTTCTTGAAAGTACGCGAGTATCGAAAACGTATTTTACTGGGACATAGAAAGTGACAATTTGACAGAAAGAAAGTTTGGATATTTTCCTGAGGAACGTTTTTCAAACAAAAAAGAACACATACTTTATGATATCAAGCAAATAAATTTACAAACCCGTGTATTTGGCATCAGCCAAAAAACTATTATACGGAGATTTTAAACAACTTCACATTTAAAAAACATCACAAACCTTCATACACCGCGTGCATTTGCACAGTGCGATGCAACGAATTCAGTGCACTTTCAGCGTGGAAGTTCTCAAATTCCAATTGCGAACAATGTCCAGAAATTGTGCCGGAGCGCTGCGCGAACAAAACAATTGGAAATTTTATGTTCATGAAACAGATTAGAGATTGTACAGTCTCGCACCCTGTAACTATAAAGTGTAAAATGTTATGTAAACTGTCATACAGATTTGACAATTGTCATGCAGTCATGGGAAGTGTAAAAGTTTATTAAGAATTTTTTTAAAATTGAGATTTTGCATGACATTTGATATTTTACAGGGTGCGGGACTGCCACATCGGAGTAATTAAAGGGAATTATCATGATAAAAAAAACAACATTTCAATCAAAGCCCTTCATCAATTTGTGTGTAATTATTCAGGAAATACGGTACATGTAAATGATATCACCAACCATTTCAGAGTTCAAATCCACAATTTTCGCCGGCATTTCTACAACTTTTTCACTGGCTTGACCCATCACACTTTTCATCCAACACGAAAAATCCATTGTTTTTATTTTCGATTCAGTTACATTGAAGGAATCTACTGCTCTCGACGAGTAAAACCTGGAATTAAGAAAAAAGTCTGTTCGGAACTTACCCGGTGCAATAGTGTAAAAGTGCAAAAAAAAACAGTTCGATACACTAAATAGATAGCGTCAGACGCCAAACTAGCGTTAATTCCGTTACCGGTAATTATTATACGAGGAAATGTATAAATTTACCGTACCATCCACACCGCTATTTTATAACCGTAGTTAATCATTAGTAAATGACGGTGTCCTCTAATTAGAACGGGAACGGAATATGCGCATTTCAACGCCAATGAAATGTTCAAATTCGAACGAAAAATATTTGAACCTGTGAAACAATGCCCCCATAGGCATCGGGGTAGATGAAACCCGAAAAATAATCATTTTCGTCGGTTGCCACCTCAACAATTCCATCGCTGCATCGATCTGAAAAATATAAACAAAAATCTTAAATAAAATTCTAAATACCATGAAATCAACCAAGAAAAAAACACCTTCTCACCCAAGTCCGGCCCCCTGTTTTTGACTTCACTTCGGATGCCCTATCTCCAGTTGTGGGCAGGGTGGAAAGCTAAAAGTTGGGTGGTATATAGGCGCAAGCCGCCTCTACCATTCATGAATGGAAGGGGCCATGGCGACTCACTACAGGGTGGGTTGCCCTATATGTCAAAAAAATTGTGGCGATTTTGCTGTCTGACTCAGTTCCGGCCCCCACTTGATTTGTTATACTGTCGTCTGGAAAAGGGGTGCCAGGTGCCTATTGTGCCACAGGAAAAGGGCACCATGGCGTGGCACCCCCAAATGGCACCAGCACTATTCCATCGCTAATCTTGTAAGCCTCCCAGTAAGCAGCAGATAAATTTTTTTAAATAAATTTGCTAATTTTAAAATTCACTTCTTGCGTTTATTTTTTTACACACTTGACACGCTGGTTTAGGATGTTTTATAGAGGAGGGTTTAAGGTTCAAAGTTGTGTAAAAACATTACCTCTTAAATGCTACCAAATGAAAATTTACTGGGGGTGAATTTAAAATACTAAATTTTGACAATTTATGTTCCTGTGATGACATCATTATGATGTCATAAAATTCACTCCAAGTAAATTTTTTAATGGAGGCACTTTAGAGGTAATGTTTTTTACACAATTTTGAACCTAAACCCTCCTATAAAACATCCTAAACCAGCCTGTCAAGTGTGTAAAAAATTGAATTGAAGCAAAAAGTGAATTTTAAAATTTGCAAATTTATAATTTTTTTATCTGCTGCTTACTGGGAGGCTGGTTAGCGATGGAATGGTGCTGGTGCCATTAGGGGGTGCCAAAGGGCGCCACACCATGGTGCCTTTTTCCTGTGGTGCAATAAGTGCCTGGCACCCTTTTTCCAGACCACAGTATAACAAATCAAGTGGGTGTCGGAACTGGGTGGGACAGCAAAACGCCACAATTTTTTTTGACATATAGGGCAACCCACCCTGTAGTGAGTCGCCATGGCCCCTTCCATTCATGAATGGTAGGGAGGGCTTGCGCCTATATACCACCCAACTTTTAGCTCTCCACCCTGCCCACAGCTGGAGATAGGGCATCCGAAGTGAAGTCAAAAATAGGGGGCCGGACTTGGGTGGGAAGGTGTTTAAATATTCCGTACATACCTGCTTTGTGCTCAATGGAAAGGAGTGATGAATGGCAAAAATCGCTGGCACTGCGAGCCGCCGTGGAATTTGTTTCGTCAGACAATCAGCCTAAAATCAGACGATCAAATTTAAAAAGTAAACTACCGTATTTCCCCGAAATACCCCCGGAGGGTTTATTTTTCCATAGTGCAAGTTTTGACGGGCGGTGGGGGGTTAAACAAGGTTTTTTTTTAGAGGGGAGTCATTACTTCGTCAGACATTTTCGCGAAATTCATAGTAAATAATATGCTTTTAAGCACCCAAAACCGGTAATCAACGTGTCCAAGTAGGTGGGGGTATTTTGAGGAAATAAGATAACAAAAAAATTTTGAGAAATTTAATTATTTATAACCAACCCTCTCATCTGCTCTGCAGAATTTCAAGTGCAAATCCCCGAATTCCCGTTTTAAAAGAGGCCTGTTCAAAATCGTTGGGTCATCCATCAATATAAAAACTTGCGCGCAATATTGACTTTCTCTGAGCTGATTAAGCTGCCACAACAGACGTTTCGTAATTTCTTTTTCCCTATTTTCAACGCGATCAAATTTGAAATTAGTGATGTCATAAATGGCGGCAAAATGAGGATCTTCAATGATGGTTTGTTCAAACTGGAAGTTTGCCAAATCTCCAGAATAAAGTGAAGTTGGTGCCTTTTTTAGTGGCAAGTGACTCTCTTCTTTTCGAACGGCCGTTTGAACACGTTTGTGAAGGATCTGCGGCAAAAAAATGATTTATCCTAACCAATACTGAGTCTGTTTTTGCATTTCGAAAAGTCACGCGAAAATACATCCAAAAATAAATTGAAGTATACACCTTCCCAAACGAAAGTACCTAGATTATATGAGGCATAGCTTGAGCTACAAGGAATTCACAGAAACGTTCGAAACTAAACTGTTTGCACCATTTCGAAATTGTCAATACCAATCATTTGCAACAGATTGAATTTTCCCTTTCAGTACAGCATATTTACCCAAATAAATAGAACATTAAAAGAATGTCTCACCTCAAACACTGTGTTCACAATTGTCTGCACCGAACTGAAATATTTCGTATACACTTGCGTGCACTTTTGTTTCATAGCTGCGACGCGCTCCGGTGGCACGCTTCGCAATAAATCGACCACCTGTGACGAGAAAAATTTAGTTTTTTAGCATTTTTTAAAATGTTTTTACATTATTAAAAACACCAGAAATTAAAACCATCACGGAGTATCAGTTCAATGAAATATTTTGCAATTGACGGACGCCACGTTCTTTTTACAGATTTTTCTAGTGACTGAGTACCTAGTCATTCTGTATTTTTTGCATGCAGCGTTTAAATTAACATAGTTTTTTTCATTTGTATTGTGACATTTTTGATGTCAAAGCTTCCATTTTATTATGCTACCAAATAAAAGGCCACGATATGCTCGCGTACTTAAAAAATCCAGCCAATGTCTCTCAAAATGATGTAAAAATTCCCTTCAAAACGTAAATAGCCTAAAAATATATTTTCTCTAGTTACAAAAACTACTAAGAGCGCCACCACACAACTCGAATCCAAATGGCACCGTTTTACGGTCAATTAAACAAAAATAAATGAAAATCCACTCACTTCGAACAGTCTCCTCTCATCCAGGCGAAAAACGATATCATTCCATTTAATAATCTCGCTAAACGGTATCAGCCAATCATCAGACAAAATAACTGGCACGCAGCCAAGTTTTAGACTTTCCATGAATCTGAACGATCCCAAACGTCTGCCCCTTGGCACCAGACAAAATTGGGATGTTGATAAAAGTGTCGTGTAGTCATAGCTGGAAAAGTGGAACGGTTGTGTTAAAGCATGGATTGGGTTTCGTGTTTCACGATTGGACACAAAGACTTATCCAGGGGGTCGGTTTGGGGGGCTACAGCCCCCCCCCACCGACCGTTCACGGCCATGTACCATCAATCAACTATTAAATACACTAAATGGCCGGGCTCTCGCTTTATAAACACCTTCCCGGTCAAGTAAGCCACCCATATTTTTGATTTCACTTCGGAAGCTATATCTCGGGCTATGGTGGGGTTATAGAGCTGAAACTTTGTGAATATATAGTTGTAACATCCCTCTACTCTGCATCAATGGCGGGAGGCATGGCGACTAACTACAGGGTGGGTCGCCCTATATGCAACAATTTTTTGCTGGGTTGCTACACTAAATGGGCTGTATCTTCAGTTGAGAGGGTGGTAGAAAGCTCAAATTTTGGGGGTATCTTGGCAACACCCACCCCTACTATATGCCAGTGGAGCAGCTCCAGCCGACCCACTACAGTTTGTGCCGCCGTGTATAAAATTGTTGTATTTTTAAAAACGACCCAAGTGTCCCAAAAAGCAAGTTCACCACCTAAACAAAATAAAAACAAAATTTTAGAACATACCTTACATAAAAACTAAATCAGGTTTTAACCCTAGTTCTGCTAATTAATTTTTTTCCCTTTGTTTAACCACCCCGATCATAAATGGCAGACGAAAAATTTCACTTTAAACCAATTTTTTGTTCCACACTTTAAAAGTTGGTTTACAAAGTTCAGTAGAGGGGGGTCTAAGGTTCAAAGTTACGTAAACAACATGACCTCCAAAATGGCGACATAAGTAAATTTATTTGGGTGGAATGAAAAAGTGAAAATTCTGTAAAATTTTGTTCCTGCAATGACTTCATTATGACATCATAGAATTCACCCCAAATAAATTTCCTTATGTCGCCATTTTGGAAGTCATGTTGTTTATGTAACTTTGAACTTTAGACCCTCCTCTACTGAACTTTGTAAACCAACTTTTAAAGTGTGGAACAAAAAATTGGTTTAAAGTGAAATTTTTCGTCTGCCATTTATGATGGGGGTGGCTAAACAAAGGAAAAAAATAAATTAGCAGAACTAGGGTTAAAACCTGATTTAGTTTTTATATAAGGTATGTTCTAAAAAATTTTTTGCCAAGATAACCCCAAAATTTTAGCTTTCTACCACACCCACAACTGGAGATACAGCCCCTTTAGTGTAGCTAATCAAGTGGGTGGTATACTTGTTTGGGACACTGAAAACCCAGCAAAAAATTGTTGCATACAGGGCGACCCACCCTGTAGTTAGTCGCCATGCCTCCCGCCATTGATGCAGAGTAGAGTGATGTTAGACCTATATATTCACAATGTGGCTGCACACACTAGTTTACTAACACAAGTAAACTCATTTTGGGTGCCCATAAATCAGCTTTGAACGTATTTGAGTTTACCAGAATACGTATTTTTTGATCCTCGTCAACTGTAGTTTACAGATAACTCATTTTGGTAAACTCAAATGTGTTCAAAGCTGATTTATGAGCACCCAAAATGAGTTTACTTCTGTTAGTAAACTAGTGTGTGCAGCGCCAATGTTTCAGCTCTATAACCCCACCATAGCCCGCGATATAGCTTCCGAAGTGAAAAAAAAAATGGGTGGCTTACTTGACCGGGAGGGTGTTTATGTATGTGTATGTTTAAATACATACATACGATATAAGCGATTTTTGGTGTCAGCGCCAACGCCAATGGCGCCATGACGTTGTGCCCATAAATGGCGTCAGCGCCATGATGCAATTTCGTCACCATTTAGGTAACATAAGGCATCAGAAGTGGAGCGGACGTGGCGCAGTGCCAAAACCGAGAACTAAAACTCACAGGAAACTGCAATCCCATTTTTTAAAAAACAGAAACAAACAAACTTATCATAAATTCCATTATCAATAGCACACCGATCGTCCTGAAATTCATGCCAGTCAGTGCCGTGTTTACAAGTTGTAACCAAAACTGTGTCTTTGGATGGTAAATCATGCAAATGATACAGCGAATTTCGAGTTTCCGAACCGCGACCGTAAACGTAGCGTTTGCCTGAAATTATAGCAGAAATATTTTGGCACAAAAAAAATATTTTGCCAGAAATGCAAGCAAAGCACCTTTGAAACTGATCAGATATTTGGCCTTCAAAAGTTCATGTGTGGCGTTGTAGCGCTGCAGTGCAGTCAATTCTGCCGGATGCTGTGCGAAAAAAAATATTGAAGGCTAAAAATTCTGTCTGATAAGGTGCTCAACATGCGAGTCACGCGTCGGGCGCCTTACGTTCGAAATCAATCTGACTATAAATCTGTTGAAACGTAAATTCCGAAAAAAAATCTTTAAAAAACAATCGATTTGGACAGACAATGTGTGTCAAGTCAACTGGTTTCCATGTCAATTCGGATTCAAATCAGTTTCCATGTCAATTCGGATTCAAGTGGACTGGTCGCAGGACAATTTCACAAATGCACATGCGGCATTGTTATGCCCGGTGGACAGTAAAGTATGAGCAGAATCCTACCAAAATTTACTGAATAAAATCTTGTGATAAATTTCGTAATTAATTATTCCACAGTAAAAACGAAATTTTATGATGAAAAAAACGTATAATTTGTGGTTGATTATTCAGATGGGTTATGGTAGGTTTTCATACTAAGTGTGATGTCCAGCGAGTATATACTCGGAAGACATTACGCCGTACATTTTTCCGGATGAAACACTCCATCATGACGTGATCACTTTCGCCGTCATCATCATCTCTCGCCATCACGTCGTCTTCATGACGTCATCACTTCGCCGTCATCACGCCTTCCATAAGTTCTCGGCTGGCCGTCTGCCAGCCCAAGACATAACTCCTATCTGTTTGTAGAGTATCGTGTCTGCCGAGTATACCTATGTGCATTTGAGCGTCGTACCGTGACCATCAACTAGAATCTGAATGTAGGTAAACATGTCTGCTCAGTTGACAGCCGATATCATGTCAACTAGTATGTACAGGGCCTTTTCCCCGCTAACCGACCAATTTGAGCGGCAACTCTTTGTGAAACAGCGGCAACGCCACGTCAAAATGTCGCCTGTAACGACTTTGCACAGTGGACGCCCGGGCCAAACTCGCATAGCCCGGATTGACATTTTGCAAGTCGTCAAATGCGTACAGGGGATATGTACCGTGGTACAAATTGAATAATATGTGGTTTAGCCCAGAGTTCCAGAATTGGGGGTCTGAAATGAATTTTGTGAAATTGCGAAGATTACTTTGTGATATTGAAGTTAATGTTGTTAAAATTTTTCAGTTGCCTCGATTTTAGCCATTTTGGCAATTTTTCTAAGCTATGTATGCTACTTAGGGTGGCAGGCACTGAAACGTTGTTTTTAAAAACACAGGCACTGAAACCGCTTTTTAGAACAGCAGCCAAAAATTATTGTACTTATGCACTAGGTATTTTGCACAGCATACGTACAATTTTATGGTTGAATTAAGCTTATTGCGCATGCACATCAAATATGAGATTCAATAGATACAGTACCTAGTACGAATTGTGGTGTTACAGTGAAGGCATTGTGAAACTATTGTGACTGTCATTCAAAACAAAAGTGTACGGTCTCCACACTAGAAAAAAACATGTATTTACAAATGTAAAATGTACATGTACAAACGCACCAATATTCCTGAAATTTTCCGCCAAATTATGGTCAAAATTGGTCGACCTCACATCTCTATCCAATGTATTATAAGTCAAAACAAAAGCGCAGGCTTTTGTCACATTCGCAGTGTAGTAGCCACTAGAAATGATGGCTGACAGAATTTTCTCTGAAAATGTTTTTTATTAAAAAAACGAGGACCATGGATTTTTGGAACTGAAAAAAAGAACCATATGCTTCATCAGTAGGTGCCGTATCCACGTAATCTCTGGTGCCTGGTGCGGGATAAATGTGCACCAGAAATTCGTGGACACACTTGGACACATTCCAACAGGATGACATTGTGCAGCTGAGATGTAAATATTCATTAGAATTTTAAGAAACTATTGGCACAATGAATGTAGGAAAATGAATTGAGATGTTAGTGCGGACTGCGGGGTGGTTCACCAAAGAACGTACTCACATAGACACCATCTCACACCGACACAATTTCTACAATGGTGTAGTAAAGGGCATATTCGATTACCGTATTACCTCGAAATACCCCCATGGTCGTTATTATTTCGCCAGCAAAATTTGAGGGGGGGTTATTATTTCGTCAGAAATTTTCTTAAAGATCGTAGTAAAAAGTAGGCATTTGCGTACCCAAAACAGGTAATAAATGTGTCCAAACGAGGTATATTTGGACATAAAAACGTAGATAGCTACACAAACTAGTCTGTGTGTAGCTGCAATGCAAATTAGCAGTAATATACATCATGTACATTGCATACATGACGTATTTATTACGTACATGACGTACATCATTCCGAAGGGGGGGGGGGGGTATTTCGAGGGGGTTTATTTCCCCAGCCCATTTTGAGGGGGTTTATGATTTCCCCATCCCTTTTTGAGCAGGTTAATTCGAGGTAATACGGTATACTTATTTCTGCCCAAATACGAGACTAAAATCTTGAGAGATTGGTATTTTAATATGGGCATTATTTTGCTACAAATTAAACATAAAAAACCCACCTGAGAGCCTCAGGGTTGACCACAGAATTTTTGACCAGTTCATTTTCAGCGATTCGCAAATTATCTTCAATACTCAATCCCAAAATTTCGTGCAGTTCAAAAAGAGATTTTACGCGCGGTCTCTCATCCACAAATCGTCTATTTTTCTTCAGCCATTCAAAATACAATTTTTGCGTGTCTCCTATACTTTTGTCACTTGTCATCGGTGTATGGTAATGCAGAAATAGTGCCACAAGAAAAGTCGTAGTTGAAAAACATAGCAGAAGTGCTGGTAATATGCAGCGACAGTTCATCTGCGAATATTTAGAATGGGTTAAAAATGAAGAAAAATTCGTGAAAATTTTGATATACCTAGGTAGGTGAGTATGTAGCAACTTTTAAAGGGTAGAAATCAAAGTAGCCGGTCAGATAGCAATTTTCACACACAATTACAAATTCTTCACTCTCTGCCGTGAAATTTTTTTCAAAAGTCAACTGGCGAACGTTACATTCACAAATTCGACAGTTACAAATTGAAAATGCTGCAAATCAAAAAACAATAATTCAAGAATGTTATTCAAGTGAACACGTACCTTTATTGAGAAATTTACTGGTATTTTACGTTGTAGTTTACTTCTCACTTATCCGCTTGACTGACATAACTGACACTAGTAAAAACGCCATACGCACCATAAATTTTGAATTTTATCACTTGGCATAGGGCAAGATTTGTTAAAACTTCGAGCTTCTCACAAAAAATGCAACAAAAAAACAGAACATTTTAGCACAGAAAAGATCCACTAATTTTGGAAATCACAGTAAATTGAATGATTTGGAAGGCAGCCAGTAATCAGTGAATTCGCCGAATTTAAATGTAAAATATCCGAATGTAGGTAAATAATTAGTAATCACATGGAAGGTTTAACAGCATCAGATATGATCATCCACAAATCGTCACTTTCAGAAACCAACTTCACTTTTCCATCTTTCACTAATTTGCTCAGATGATTTCTAACGTTTATCAGGGCAGCCGGCTTCAAAACGTCAGGAGTTTCCTGCAATAATGTTGAATATCATCTTTGAGGTGTCATGCTTTCTTAAAACTACCGTATTTACTCGAATAATTCCCCCCTGTTAGAAGGGTGAGGCAAATAGTCCCCCCTCGAATACCTAGTTTCCACCTCAAAGCCATAGGATCAATTTGTTATGTCTAATTGGTACAAAAATTGCACATGAGTATGTTTTATAATACATTTTTTGTGGAATGACTTGATAGAAATATGCTTGAAAATTTTTACGACAAATATAATTCATTCACCCTTGAACAATCCCCCCTCGAATAGCCCCCCCCCCACCCTCAAAAAAGTCTGACGCTAATCAATTCCCTGGGGAATTATTGGAGTAAATACGGTATGTACCTAAATAAAAAAATCACGTCCGCATTTACGCGCTGCAATTCGCATTAATTGCACTAACTAATTACCGGTACTCAATTTTTATTCAGAATTTGATTTTTTTAAATTAAAGTCAAAATAACAATTGAAGAAAAACGTAGACTGTCTCACGGTGTAAACCAAGTCCACTATTTGTCGCCCGGTAATTGATTCACTTTTCTTCTGAAACTCCGCCCACATCGCGTCCAAAATCTGCTGTTCACGTTTATTTCTGTGACTAATGTAAGCTTGAATTTTTGTCGTTCCATCCTTGATCACCGGACCGTGCCCTGAAAATAAATTTCGTGTAAACAATGGCAGTATACAAAATCATCGAAAAACAAACCAGGGTACAAAACATCCGGTTTATATCCGAGCAACTTTTCTAATGAATTCATATAATCATACAAATCTTCAAACACCGCAGTACCTTCGCCCAAAATGCAATCGCCAGTGAAAATTGCGTTTTCTTCCTGCAAAGTTAATATTTTGAAAAAGCAGAATGGAATGTCACCCGGCATTTGCTAGCAAAAAATCTACTCCCTGAAAAATTCCTTCCTAGAATAATTTCACCGTGAGGAAAACATAATTCCCCTCGAATAATTCACCCTTTAAGCTGCGTTTACACTGGCATGTGTGACGACAAAAATTTTTTGGGCTTTCAACTTTCTTTATGTGACGAAAATTGAATATTTGTTGTGTCAGATACCTAGATCTCGATCACTCTTTTTGCCTAGGACAAACATAAATTTTTATATATGACGTGATCATACACAATAAAACAAACAAGAAAATTTGTCGTCACAAGTTGTCGGTTCGAGTTGTTCCCGGGAGCCTCGTTAACGAGGCTCCCGGGAACAACTCGAACCGACAACCTGTGACGACAAAAATTTTGTTTCGTTTTATTGTGTATGATAACGTCATATATAAAAATTTATGTTTGTCCTAGGCAAAAAGAGTGATCGAGATCTAGGTATCTGACACAACAAATATTCAATTTTCGTCACATAAAGAAAGTTGAAAGCCCAAAAAGTTTTTGTCGTCACACGTGTCAGTGTAAACGCCGCTTTACGAAAATCATAAATTTGTTGCGTATTTTTTGAACAAAAATGGCATGTTATGTTTGTTAATAAAGCAAATTTCATGAAATGAGTTATTGGTAGAAACATGATTGAATATTTTGACGAAAAAAAAATTCCCCCTTAAATAATTAATTCCCCCTCAAAAAAAGACGAAAAAATAATTCCCAAGAAATTTTTCGAGCAAATACGGTAACTTTTGATCGCTCAAATTACCTTCAAATATAGAGCCATATGATCATCTGTGTGACCAGGGGTGTGTATCACTTTCAACGTAACACCGTCCGTTTCCAATTCGCTGTCCATTGGTAAATATGTGTACTTCAGATTATTTGGCAAATCATCATCATGTCGATTTTGGCACCGCGCCAATTTGAAAATCTGAGATTGTGCACCGAACAAGGTGTAGCCGTTTCCGCGTGTGGATAAGCGGCAAAAATGGTAGTAAAGTGACGAGTAAATTTGTAAATGAAGTGATTGTAACTTGACCCACACCTTATAACTTTTACTCATCACTTACCGCATGTCTTGTCACTTCCCCAGTTCCGCAATTGGCAATGCACGCACAACTTACAACTTGCCATTTATCTTTTGACTTGACACATAAATAGACTTACCTTTTTACTTTTTACTTGCTTCTACACTTGACACTTTAAATAAAAAACTTCTGACTTATCAATCGTCTTTTCACTTCTCCACATGCGAAATTGGCACCTGAGGACAATCCCAGGTGGCAATCCCAAGCCCTGTAAAGTAAAGTGTCAAGTGTCAATCAAAACAAAAAAGAAAAGATTTCATTACAGATCATTGCATGACAATTGACACTTTACATTTGTCATGTCAATTGACACATTGCATGACATTTTACATGTCTTTTGACACTTTACTTAAACCTTACAGGGTTTAGCAAAGTAACTCGTCTACAACTCACCTGAAAATCACTTTCCATCCCGCCACTCAATTCCTCACATTTCGAGACCACATCACCAACACCACCTATGTGATCCTGGTGCCAGTGCGTGCAGATGATCGACTTGATGACGAGGTTGTCCTTGGACAACACGTTGGACAGGTTAAGGATGTATTCGGGGTAGTTTGGTGAGCCGGTGTCTATTAGGAAGCGTCTGGGGGGGGGGGGGGGGGGTTAAAAACTGTTTTAAAGTTGCGTTCATTCAGACACAATAAACTATGCTTGTACAATATCAGAATCTATTGGACCAGGGGCCAGATTTAATTCTCCCTACAGATTTGTAGGGTAGGGCGTAGGGTGTCAAAAAATTTTTTACGGAAAACGGAAAGCTAAAAAAATTTCACTTTACGGAAAACGGAAAACGGAAAGGTAAAAAAATTTCAGCTGCCGGAAAACGGAAAATGGAAAGGTAAAAAAATTTCACTCAGCGGAAAACGGAAAGGTAACAAAAATTTTTCAGCCGGAAAACGGAAAAATGAAATGCTGGAAAACAGAAAGCGAAATTTTCACGGAAACAGAAAAAATAAAGTAAAATTTGCAGGGAAATGGACAAATTTGCATGCAGGTTTGCCTGTTTGGCTTTGATTGTGGTAGCTGTAGATTCTGCAACTATGGATCATGCCTAGGATGTCAAAAAAATTTTCTACGGAAAACGGAAACGGAAAAAAATTGTCAGCGGCCGGAAAACGGAAAAAGAGGCCGGAAAAACGGAAACGGAAAAATCAAATTAGCACAGAAATGGAAAAACTTGCTGAAATTTTGCCGGAAAATGGATAAAATTTGCTGGAAGTGGAAAAAAATTTGCAGTAATTTTGCTGGAAACAGAAAATTTTTCACGTCATTGACAATCTGCATGAATTTTTACCAGGTTGGCTGATCAGAAAACAGAAAGTTGGGCCAGAAAAAAATAAAATGAGGCAGAAAATGGAAAATTGAGGCGGAAAATGGAAATAAAGGCAGAAAAACTGGAAATTGAGGCGGAAAACGGAAAAAAGGCGGAAAAACTGAAAATTTAGCCGAAAAAATGAGCTGGAAACACATAAACGGAAAAATAGTTGCCGGAAAAGGGACCGGAAAACAGAAAAAAAATTTCAGCAGCCGGAAAACGGAAAAAATTTGCCTGCGGAAAACGGAAATTTGACACACTAGTCATGCCAGTAACTTCACTTGTAGTTCAAGCTTAACTGAACCAACGAAAAATCATCAAAAGGTAGCAAAAATACACTACAACAACAAAAGGAATTTAGCAAAAGTGAACTTTGATGTAACTGAACAGTAAAAAGTATACTCAGCGGACTGCAAAGTATGTGTCCAAAATTACTTTGTGTTTTTTACAGATTTTGATACAGATAAAAATTATGAACAACACAAAAACCTGGTGGAAAAAACACCATAGTGGAAAAAGATAAATACAGATTGGAAAAATAATGGAAAAATGCCAGAAAACTGAAAATTGAGCCAGAAAATGGAAAAATGGCCTGGAAAAATGGAAACAGAAAGGTAAAAATTTTTCAGCCGGAAAACGGAAAAATGGGCCAGAAAAACGGAAACGGAAAAGTAAAAAAATTTCAGCTGCCGGAAAACGGAAAGGTAAAAAATTTTCGGCTGCCGGAAAACGGAAAGGTAAAAAAATTTCAGCTGCCGGAAAATGGAAAATGGAAAGGTAAAAAATTTTCCTGCGGAAACGGAAAACGGAAACTTGAAACCCTAGTAGGGCGTACGCCCGATAGTTTTTTTTAAAGTTCAGCCACATCGACGCACATGCACCAAGAGCAAGGCGGTTTGTAAAATATACGAAACCATCCCTTAAGGTCGCCGATATTGCAATATGACGTGTATCACTTCGATTTTGGCACGGAAATCATGATTTCGTCATTTCTTGGCCGTCGGCCAATTCGTTTTTTATTTTATTTTGTCGGGCGGGTTACTCGCATAAGTCGCGCTTTTGTGTAGTCAGGTGGTTTAGTGTTTTACTTTTTTAGTGTTCACTGTCTGCAACCGAAACCATGAGGGCAGCGACAAGAAAGAAATGCATGCACGAGCGTACAAAAGCGCGACTAGCCCCCACACACGCTAGTTGACATCGACACCAAATGTCAACTGGTTCCATTCCTAATTCAAAGATTGCATTTGAACGTCGTTCATCCACTCGTCAGCAAGCTTTGAATCGGGATCGGCACCAGTTGACATTTGGTGTCGATGTCAACTAGCGTGTGTCGGCCGTGTGCGAGTAACCTGCCCGACAAAATAAAATAAAAAGCGAATTGGCAGACGGCCAAGAAATGACGAAATAGTGATTTCCGGGCCAAAATCAAAGCGATATACGTCATATTGCAATATCGGCGACCTCAAGGGATGGTTTCGTAAATTTTACAAACCGCCTTGCTCTCGGTGCATGTGCGTCGATGCGGCTGAACTTTAAAAAATCTATCGGGGATTAAATTGATCCTCCCAAGGGATAGATAGCTGAAAAAACTTTTTTTTGGGTGGAGGGGGTCGCGGAGGTTGAAATGTTCATAAATTTAATTAGATTACACAGTGCCTATTTATTTTAAAAGAAAATATAAATAATCCATTAAACTTTCTCTGCATTTTTCCACATGAATTTAATTATTTTTTGGAGAGATTTTCCGAAAAACATCCACTTTCGGAACGTTAATCGCAGACTGCGATTAGCAGTGCACCGTAACAAACCGGCGTCCAGATCCCACGAGATAAGTATTGGTGCCTTGCAAAGTCATTGGTCCAGGGTTGCAACCCAAAATTCTGTACACACACTTCGAGAGTTGTTCGATTTTGGCAATTTTTGTCAAATTGGCAAAACTTGATGCCACCACTGGAACTTTTTCCATGACTGGTGGATTTTCCGATTTTATTTCCGCTTGCACCGATGACATGCTGCGAATTTTCGTTGGTTCGAGTTTTTTTGTGAAGTTTCAACTTTAAGTATAGATTGGCGCACCGCACACTCAAAATTTTCAAGGGCGGTTCGAACGTTTTTGAGTTCCGCCAAGGCAGAACTCCAAGGGCGGTTCGAACATTTTTATTTAAGAAAATATTGGCATTTTTGGGACATTCGAATGAAATTCACACGAATCCGGATGAATTCACACCGTTTTTGTCCATTTGCATATCATAACAAAACATTTCAAAAACATTGGGACACTTTCAATTCCGCCCTTGACTTAAGAGATACGCCCTTTAGAGAAGGTTGTTATGGGAAACACATCTTATTTATCTTACCAAACATATTTGTGAGAAAAAAAATTTATAGGTAGATCTAGGCTTTGTCTTCAAAAATGAATAGAGAAATTTTTTTGTAATATCCACTTGTTTAAAAGATATTGAAGTTCACCATGTGGCATATTTGTGAAAACCAAAACTGAATTCCACCCTCTAGAAAGTGTCCCAATGTTGTCTTGCCTAGATGGCGCACTGACACTCAAAATTGTCAAGGGCGGTTCGGACGTTTTTGAGTTCCACCAAGGCGGAATTCCAAGGGCGGTTCAGACATTGTGCACTTTCCTACCTGTCGGAAATAATTCCGCCATTGTGCAAAATTCATGTGCGGAATTGAAATCGAGGGCAGTTCAAACGTTTTTGGATTCCGCCCCCGTTTTTAATTCCGCCCTTGAAAAAGTGTTCGAACTGCAACTGAAAATTCGAGTGTGCTGTGCAACATTGAACCGTTGTGTTAGCTACTGTTGCTGAATTGCTTTGCTCAGCAGGGAATTCAGGAAAAAAACAATGTAAAATATTTACACAGATTTGGAATCGAAAGCCCTTGGCTGTCATAGTGATTTTCATTAAACGAACACAATTCAAATGGAATACAACAACTTCAACAATAATCAATTTATTCACTTCATTCGAGTCATTCCCAAATCAGCAAACAATCAATGCCACATTATTGTCACAAAGATGGGATTCATTTCAAAATGCAACATTGATGTTAACGTTAAAAAATAAATGAGAATGACAGATAGACTTGAGATCGTTAATTTTAGCAGCCGTGGTAATTGGAATTTAATAATAAAATTACTTTTTTTATTATTATTTTTTTATTTAAGGCAACGTTCTGACGTTTTTCAGTAATTTCAACCATCGTGGCTGCGGCTGGTAATGCACAATAATTTTAATAATAAGGAAAAAATATTTTACAACTTTGGGAGCAGCTAAAGCTAATTGTTCACATTTATAAGAATCCTTCCAGGGGATGTTTGTGACACAAACTGATGTTACCCAGTTACCATTTAACAGATCTGAGGGAGTTCAGGGACCAAGGGACAAATTTCTTCACAACAACAGTGTGTAACTAAATACATAAATTGGTTAAATGTTCAAAAGCGATATGTCGAAAGCATCACAATTGTCGTTTTTCTAAGAACGTTAAAAAACTATGATTGTCCCACATCACATGTAAAGCAAATTTCACCTCTTGATGCTTTTCATTAACATCACGCCTGACCGCATTTGGAAGAGAAAATTAAAAGCGAATATTCTATCGAAACCGATCACGAATGCTCGTTGGCAACGTAAAACGTTTCAAAAGCTGCTTTCTATACGCCATTGGAAGCGTGAGACGTTTATCCAATTGCTGGCGGATTACGTTCGGCACAGCGAAACGTTTTTGCGCTGTTTCTTCGAGAATTGCCTCTTCCGGATTCGGCAGCCGAAAACGTTTCAAATCTGCACGTATCATAGTCGGAATCGAGAAACGTTTTCGCACGTTTGCAACGTGTTTTCCATCATTGGTCTCATCATAATCACCCATAGGTGGCACGGGGAGCACCACTCCAATTTTCACTGGCCTGAAAATAGAAGAAAAAACAGTAAAAAGTACAGGGGGCAGTCTCAGACCCTGTAATGTGTGAAAGACCCTGTTAAATGTCTTGTGAAAGTCCCTCTAAAATGTCATCTGTCATGTAAAAGACCCTGTAAAGTCCCATGTGTATCCAAATCTTATTGTATCCAAATCTTATGTTTTGTATCCAAATCGTACTTTTGGAGATTTCATTTGGATACAAAAACATAAAATTTGAAAACGATAAACAAAAGATTAGGATACATATGACACTTCGCATGGTCTTTTACATGACACATAACATTTGACAGAGTCTTTTTACCTTACAGTCTGGGACTGGCAACAGATAATTACAAAAAATATTTCCAAAAGTTCACCCATTATCATCCAATCCAGTTTCTGTATCCGGTGTAAATAAATAGATGTCAGCTAGGCAAAAATTGTAGTTGAAAATTGCCAGTACGGCCAAAATAGCCAGGGAATTTGACGTGAGCCCAAACATTTTGAGTCAGGAAACACCTGAGATTTACTTTCAAATTGTGATGTGTACCGTATTTCTTCTAATAGAACGGCATACCTCAAATAAAACGGCAAGTTTTGGCGCTTTTTTGCACTCACGGAAACAAAAGAACGACAGCCTCCAATAGAACGGCAGGTAGAAATTATGTTGGAAGAATGCCAAAACAGAAAAATATACAAAATAGGTAGATGGCGAGAATGTTCAAAACATTCAAATATTGATATTTAATTTCACATTGATGCTCTCATATTGAAATGTTGCTCAGGTTTCACGATAAATAAAATAATGTTCAAATTAGAAATATATGAAAAATATTGGTGAGAAAATGCAGCCTCCGATAGAACGGCAGGTAAAAAAGACGAAAAAATAGAAACGGCGCTCTTCTATTAGATTACGGTATTGTGTTTATCATTGCTTTATTGATATTTCTATTTATTTAATATGTTAACCATGGGCATGGTTGGTTTTCGTAAATTTTTTTAATAAAATTGTATTTTATTTTTATTAAAATTGTATTTTATTTTTATTTTATTCATGTTTCAGTTTATTTTATTTTATTCTGAAATGTCATCAATAAAATAAAATGAAACCATTTTACAAAAATTTTACAAATAATTTACAAAAATTTTACAAAAAATCGGAAATCTTGGATGCAAGGACATAAAACAATGTGCATGCTAGAAGCATGCAGATGAATACAAAAAAAATTTTATGTAAACTATTGACACAGGTTGTGAGGTAAGAATTTTGTATTTTGACCCTCAGGAGGTCCTGGATATATGCATCTAATTGCTCCTCCTAAGGGAAAATACCTAAAATTTGGTTGTTTTTTTGGGTGGGGGAGGGCTTGCGGGGTTCAATATATAGGCTTTTTCATGGTATGGAATGAAGAAAATGGGAAACAAATCACATAAATTCGTGATCTTTAAGGTGAAAATATTTTTAAAAATGTGAAAATTTGCAATTTTGAGCAACGATATGTTTCAATCACAACAATGAAAGATACAACAAGGCACTAGTTCTGCAAATTGACAGCTAGGAACTTAAGCAATATGATAAAAAAACTTTCTATAGAATTTAACAGACACTCGAGTTTTTGTAAAATTTTACTAAAATTGTACAAAAATTTGAATTATTGTACAATTTTACTAAAATTTTACAAAAATTCAAATTTTAGTAAAATTGTATTTTTATTTTATTAATTTTCCATTTTATTTTATTTTATTTTATTCTCTAATTTTCCATTTTATTTTATTTTATTTTTATTTTTTTTCTGAGATTTTGCCAACCCTGACCATGGGAAATCAAATGTCTTATAACGATTTGTCCAAAAATTACGACATTCATGGACAGTATCGAGCAATTTAGTACCCAGCTCAGTTTACGGAAGCGTTCCATTCATTTCTGCCATAAATATTCATTGGATCTAAATTAGGATTTCTTTCTGCTATTTGTTTACTATTTACCATAACTTTTTTCGAGCTGCGAAGCATCGCCACTGAGTTCTAAAGAACACTGATAAAAAAAATCAAGAGCTCCCGCCTAGGGTATTGGCACTTGATTTTTTAAAACTGCTTTTTAAAAAGAATCACAGGGTGGAAACTGATTTTAATTTAAAAAATCAAAAGGCAAAAATTCTGGTAGACTTGCACTAGGTATTTTTGTGTGCATTTTTGTGCAAGGGTGAAGGATTCCATTTTTTCATGCTACAGTGTAATAATAAGCCGTCAAATGTTAGTGTAATATTTATAAAATATGCAGCCAATGTGCTCCCACATACTTCTACAGTGTGTAACATCACTGTCGATGTATTAGCCTTCTCTTACAACCTCAGTTAAGCCCTATTCCATGCTGAACTTGAAATCATGAATGTTCAACAAAAAGCGATATATTTACGTCAATATATTTATATATATATATATATATATATAAATATATATATATATATATATATAAGATATATAAGTTGATATGAAAATGGTCATTTTGAAAGAAATCAGTGCATATAATGTTATTCCATGACTCCACAGTCATAATATGACCACAATAGACATAACAATACATTGTCTGACACTTACCATACACATATTTTTTCTCTATACCCCCATTCTGGATGATTTTTAAAAAAATATGTTTTTAATTTAAAAAATCTGTGTTTTTTTTTAAATCTGATTTTTATTTTAAAAAATCAATTAAAACATGATTTAAAAAAAGAAGAATCAAGGTATTTAAAAAAATTGATTTTTTTCTAACCCTACCTAGGGTTGGAAAAAAACGTTTTTCTTTAACTCGATGTTTAAAAAAAAAAAAAACGTTTTTAAAAAAAACAACGTTTTTTTATTAAAAGCTCCCAGATATGACCTAGTGTCAACATATATAGGTATATCAGACACTGGCAATACTCTGTGATGTTAAATATGACCATATAATGGCTGTGGAGCCATGGGATAGCATTATAAGTGGTGATTTGTGTCAAAAATATCCATTTTTCGTCGACATATCGTTTGTATATCGCCTTATAGTCGAATGTTCGTGACTTCAGGTAAAGTTTGGCACGGAATGGTGATCAAACAAGGTTATAAAAGGAGGTTGTTACTTTGGGAGTGAAGTTACACACTGTGGAGGTACATGGAAGCACATTATTTACCTCAATATTATATATTACAGCAACATATGTCGGCTTATTCACCCGCATGGTAGCACATAGAAATGGATGTTTTGATACTAAAAATGCAACAAAACCAATGAAAACAACCACCAATGTCAATTTGTGTGTGAAATTGCGCGCTTGCGCGCAAAAATTTTGCAAAATACCTAGTGCTTAGTACTAAAAATTTCGGCCGATGTTTTTAAAAAAACAAAAACATTTTGGACGTCATGTTTTTTAAAAAAAACAAACGTTTTTTTATTAAAAACGTTTTAAAAAAAACATCGGCCAACCCTAACCCTACCCCCGCCTAAGTTCATGCGCCAGGAACAAAAAATCCTTCCTGCAAAATTGCTGGGAGGGAGTGGTTGTGCTTGCTCATACAGGGGTCTCCTAGGGGGGGGGGGCTGGGGGGGGCTGCCCCCCCCAAATAAACCACATATATATCTATCCAGGAGGCCGCTCAGCTATCTATCTATCCCGAGGCAAAAATATTGGCTACTACCCCCAAAGACCCCCCCCCCAAATCGCTCAGCTATCTATCTGTCTGGAATGGTTTTTGAGAAATTTTGCCCCAATTTTCGCTCAAAATCACTAATTATCGCACCTTTTTATAGTTTTTCATCTTCAAATTCGTGCTCTCCGGCTATATGCGTGGTTGTATGTATGTCTGTTTTTAGCCATTTTAAACCTACTTTAAGCCACTTTTAACCGATTACTAGCGATTTTTTCCCCTTTCGGCATTCTATGCACTGAAAAGGCCTATATATTATGCCCCCGCGAGCCCGCCCCCAAGCCCCCCAGAAAATTTTTTCCAGCTTTCCTCTTATCCAATATTTTTCCTCGGGAGGAGCGATTTGCTATCCATCCAGCCCCCGCGAGGGCCAAAATCTTGGAGACCCCTGTGCTCATAGCTATTCAGCCACACATGCAACCTTCAAGCTTAATGACGGTAAACTCAAAAGACATTGAAAGCAGGGATGGCCAGCGCTTTTTTCAACAGCTTTTAAAAAAAAGGCAGTTTAAAAAAACAAACAAACACAGTTCACAGTAGTTTTAAAACAGTCCTGACCAAACAAATTTTTCAAATTTTTTCAATCTTTTGTTTAGACGTGGTCATTTATGGGATGGAAAAAACCTAGGGATGGAAAAAAAACGCTCAAAATCTTCTCAAAATGGCTCAAAAATAGCTCAACACATGTGTATCAACACATTTATAACCCAATAATAGTGATCTGATTGACTCCCGCAGACAGAGGGATAAAGAATTTGAATGTGAAAGTTAAAATAGGCAAAAAAAGGTGACAACAAATGTTCACCAAGCGGCACTGTTGTAAAGTGCAGGTGTTTTGAGTGTGTAATTAGCAAATTTGGAAATGTCTGAAATTTTTTTTGAAAAGCAACAAAAACTCTCTTTTTTTAAAGCAGGGGGTTGAAAAAAGCGCTTTGTCCATCGCTAATTAAAAGACTGCAGCTATTTTTTGTGGTTTTACGCACAAAGTATTGCACGTTTTTGCATTGAAAGCATGCAATTTCGAACACAAATAGACATTGGTGGTTGCTTTCATCGGTTTTATGGTATTTTTAATGTCAAAGAAAGCATTCATTTCAGCATGCTAACATGTAATCATTAACTGTGCTGTGTGAGTGTAATATATATGAACATGTACGTATTATACATATATATTTAATATCCCGCAAATGTTATTCCACATACCTCTAAAGTGTAAATAAAGCATCACCCTTAATGAGTTTTTATTTACATATGCTTCGTAATTAGCAAATTTAAGCCTATTGCATGTCCAACTTCGCTTGAAGTCACGAACATTCGACAAAAAGCAATACACATAACAAGTTGGTAAACTCGGCAGACATGAAAGGAATCAGTGATTCGGCCCTTACGTACCAATTTTAAATTTCGTCAAAATTGTTAAGTTAATTTTGAATTTGAATGAATGCATTCCAATTGATTCATGGTAAATCTTATTCAATCCGACGTTTTATGCGAGAACAGGATAAACTGAACACGCATATTGTCATATGAAAGCAGATAACAAGGTATTTTATTGTAACAGCCCAGACAAATTCCAACAAAAAAGTACGTATGTGTGCGTGCGATAGAACAAGGGAAGAACGACCCTGTACACTGTACACCACTAGCTAAATCTGGATCGTTTTGAAAATCTAAAAATTGCTCTGAATAACATAAAATGCTCACTATGTTTGTAATAATAAGAAATTATCGTATATTTATCAAGTGTAGATCTTAAATTCAAATTTCGACGGTGACGTTCACTTATCTAATTGAAAAATTTGTTGATGGTCATCCCTACGCATGAAATACGAGTGTCAATAACAATGAAATTGGGTTAGAATGGCACTTGTACAAAAATTCGTTAGACCATTGACTCGCATAATGTCTGCCGAGATTATACAAATGTTTTTTTTACTTTTCAAAAAACGGAGTCTTAAAAAATACATCTTTCTCAATCCATACTTTCCTGAAAAAAATGTAAAATGGCCATTTGCAAATTTTTTCCTGAAAATTCGAAAAAATACGGTAGCTTTCAGTGGGGTGTTCAGTAGGGTTCAAACGGGATCCCGATCCCGGATCCCGTGAAATTCCGGGATTCAGCAGTCCCGATCCCGATCCCGAAACTTTTCAAATCCCGATCCCGATCCCGAGAAACTCCGAAGTCCGGGATCACGATCCCGGAAAAATTAGTGTAAATTATCAAAAGTGAAAAAACGACGTTTTTGCATGCAAAAATGTGAACGCAAACCCCCAGCGTTCGTTTTATGCCACGTTTCTGGCATCCAACAGTGTTTTTAGACCGTTATGAACAACTGTGGATGCCAAAACATTGGCCAAAATCTCTATCCCAACACCCCAATCCCGATCCCGATCCCGTGACCCCAATCCCGGCCAATCCCGATCCCGATCCCGAAATCTCAAAAAACCAATCCCGATCCCGATCCCGAAAAGTCAATCCCGTTTGAACCCTAGTGTTCAGTCAGCAGACCATAGCTGAATTGCCAAGTCAGACATTTACTTAATATGCGTCATCCAACCTAACATCCTGTATTCGATTAAAGAAATAAACTTCTACGGAACTTGATGTTTATGAACCTCATCAAAGTTGCATCTAGTGTTTATATTTGAATTACTTGTTGCAAGATGTGCAAGCCAGGTTCCGCAGATTTGAATACACAACATTATTAAGTGTCATCTGCGATAGCGCAGAAAAATAAGGGAAATAAGGGAAAAATTCCATGGACTGTCACACGGAATTTTCAACTGATAAATAAATCAGAATTGAACGTATTTGAGTTGACTAGAGCAACGATGGGTAAGTTCTCCAAAAAAAAACACTTTCTGTGTTTTGAGTTTTTCAAAAATGAATACCTGTGTTTTGAGTTTTTTTCTTGAAAAAAACTTGAGTAACTCTGTTTTTATTTCTGTGTTTTTTGTAAAAACTCGAGTTTTTTGAGTTTTTCTCTAAAAAAACTCGAGTTTTTTTCCAAAAAAAATCAAGTTTTCCCCCCAAAAATTTTGATTTACAGCATTTCGATCTGGAAACAGTGGTTTTCTTATAAAATATTGGTTTTGCACATGTTTTCACCCCACATAACATTTGTGTATTCATTCAAGTGTCAAAAAGTCCATAAAAATGTCCACAATTAGGACATCAACATCACAACACCAGCAACAAAATGCCCAGAAATGACAATTTACGCAGTACTCCAAAATTCTTCAATGGATGTGCACTGTATGGAAGACTATGGAATTGATTTGAACTACAACTACTATATTACCTCTAAATACCCCCATGGGCATTATAATTTCATCAGAAAGTTTTGTAAGGATCATAGAAAATAGTAGACATTTACATACTATAGATGCTTATCTTATCTTGTTTAGTTTAACTGAATTAATGTGCATCCAACCGCTTCGCTGAAAAAAACACAAAAACTCAAAAAACTTTTCTGTGTTTCCGTGTTTCTGTGTTTCTGTGTTCTCCAAAAAAAAACTCATTTGAGTTTTGAGTTTTTCAAAATTTATGAGTTTCCGTGTTTCTGTGTAAAACAAAAACACAGAAACTCAATGAGTTTCTGTGTTCAATTTCTGTGTTTTTTCCATCGTTGGACTAGAGTTGTCCAAAGTGTTGAACTTTTTCAAAGTCCTTGTTCAAAGTTTTTCTCACCATTTACACAGTGTAAAAGTAAAAAAGTAAAACTTTACGTTTTCAGAACTCAGGGGTGAGTAAAAATAAAATACTGAACATTTAAGTTTACTTCGAAAAAAGTTCGGTACATTTAACAACTTTGGGTAATCTATTCAGAAGACAAGCTTCAATGAATATGTGTGGGTGACAGAGAAATGCAAATGTCTACTTTAATGATCATTAAGGAATATTGCTATGGGATAAGCTTCCGTGTCTGAAAACCGTACTTAACACTTCAATTCAACTAGATATTCAAATTAGGATCGGCCTCAATATTTATTTGAAAGAAGGCGACGTACACAAGAAATCATAAAAACTATTTTTTATAGAAATCACAGCAAATCTTGTTATCCAATTATCAATAAGCACCCATAACGGCTAGATATGAACAGTAAAATCTTAAACACCTGCGCCCACCCCTCTCCAAACACAGTTGTTAAGGCGTATTTAGTTTTACTAAAAAAGTACACATACTCAGAGTACCGAGCAAATACGCATACATTGAAAAAACTAGCTGTGCTCACATTACGCTTACTTTTTATTTACATTACACTAGGTTTGGAAAAAAACGTTTTTTTAAAGCTTCCAGATATGACCTTGTGTCAACATACAGGGACGTATCCAGGATTTTTGAGCGGGGGGGCTGCTTGTTTACGGAGGCCGGCGAGGGGGGGGGGCTCAGCCCCCCCTGAAATTTTAGCTACATAGTGGCGGAATGGCGCCATGGCGCTGGCGCCATTAGTAGGCGCCACGCCATGGCGCCATTGGCGTTGGCGTCAGCGCCATGGAATGCTGTATATGTATGTAGGGTTCAAACGATATATCGTATCGAATATCGAATATCGGATATCGACCATTTTTTAATATCGAATATCGAATATCGATATCGAAAATTTTGAAAAAATATTGAATATCGAATATTGATATCGAAAATTTTGAAAAAATATCGAATATCGATATCGAATATTGACCATTTTCTCGATATATCGAACCTGTATTGTGTCCCCAAATTTACTTTTCATTTTCATTTTGAGATGTTTATGGTTGATCTGATGTGCTTATAGTATTGTATTTGATGAGTAAAAGTACAGTATTTATAATGTCATTGTTGTTGGAGTGTTAAATTTGAAGCCAGAAAACGCTGATATACGTTTTTTGCAACATGCCCTTAAGCAATTAGGTTAGGATGAACTGTAATATCTACCAATTGTTATTTGTCTGATACACTTTGATTCATCATGTTTTTCTTCTATTTTCTACCATTGAGTGATGTAAAGCTTGTTAAAATCACTTGCACCATTCAAATTTCAGTAAAGAGATGATTAAACATGTGTGCAACCACATGAAAATACAATATGCCACTTGAAATATGCCTTGCTATACCAAAAGCAAGTTGCAATATCGAATATCGAAATATCGAATATCGACCATTTTTCAATATCGAATATTGAATATCGATATCGAGGTTCCATATCATATCGATATCGAATATCAAGTTTCAGAAAAAAATATCAAATATCGAATATCGATATCGAAAATTTTGAAAAAATATCGAATATCGAATGTCGATATCGAAAAGTCATATCGTTTGAACCCTATATGTATGTAAATATACATACAAAACAGCAAAAAAACACAACATTGAGTGTATTTATAATGATTTGTGGCCACATGAAGCAAATCCGATGATAATACCTTATATCTGGTGAAGAATGCGCGCTTGCACGCAAAATTTTTTACGCTGACATTGAAAAAGTCGCATTTTCCGGTCACTTTTTGGTCTCGCCCCGGGAGGGGGGGGGGGCTGCAGCCCCCCCGCCCCCCCCCCCCTGGATACGGCCCTGTCAACATATATAGGTATATCAGACAGTGGCAATACTCTGTGATGTTGTATATGACCATAAAATGGCTGTTGAGCCATGGGATAGCATTATAAGTGGTGATTTGTGTCAAAAATATCCATTTTTTGTCGATACGTTCATATATTGCCTTATAGTCAAATGTTTGTGACTTCAGGTAAAGTTTGGCACGGAATAGTGATGAAACAAGGTTATAAAAGGAGGTTGTTACTTTGGGAGTGAAGTTACACACTGTGGAGGTACATGGAAGCACATTACCTCAATGTTATATACTACACCGACATATGACGGCTTATTAACCCATGGTAGCATATATAAATGGATACTTTGATACTAAAAATGCCACAAAACCAATGAAAACAACCACCAATGTCAATTTGTGTGTGAAATTGCGTGCTTGCGCGCAAAATTTTTGCAAAATACCTAGTGCTTAGTACTAAAAATTTCGGTTGATGTTTTAAAAAAACATTTCGGATGTCATGTTTTTTTTTAAAAAACGTTGTTTTTTTAAAAACCGTTTAAAAAAAAACATCGGCCAACCCTACATTACACACAGTACAGTTACGTTTTGAGAGTACTCAAGTACAGTAGAGTAATCTTTTTGAGTACAGAAAGAGTATGTTTGCCATTCAAAACCCCTGCTTTTCATAAAGAATACTTATTATAAAAAGAAAACACCTTTTTGTAGTCTAGGGTAAAGATTCATAATGGCTCCTCCTACATTTTCGAGAAAGTAAAGGTTACTCAAAGGAAATTACTCACTTTTATGCTTTCCTGATAAAAAATACTCGCATTTATGCTTCCTGGGGAAAAATTATTTTACTCTCAAAGTAAAAGTAAATGTATTCACTTTTCTTTTTCTGTACTCGGGCTTATGCAAAAACAAAATACTTTACGCATACGCATACGCATACTTTTAAAAAGCTTGGTACTTTTAAAAACTCCAAGTTAGGGATGGCCAGCGCTTTTTTCAAGCGCTTTTTTTTTAAAAACGCCGCTTTTTTAAAAAAACAGCGCAAGGGTCGCAAGCGCAAGAGCTTTTTAGGTAACGTCTTGACATTTTTTGAAAAAAAGCGAAAAAATCACGTTTTTTAAAAAGCGCTTTAAAAAAAGCGGGGTCGTTGAAAAAAGCGCTTTTTTCCATCCCTACTCCAAGTAGGTATCTGAAAAAACCTCATTCACGCAAAACCAGGTGTCTCGAATGGGGGGGGGTTGGGGGGGGGTTACCCCCCACCCCAAACCGCCTAGCTATCTATCTATCCCGGAGGCCGCTCAGCTATCTATCTATCCCGGAGGCAAAATTTAGGGCTACTACCCCCTAACCCCCCCCCCCGCCAAAATCGCCCAGCTATCTACCTATCTGGAGCGATTTTTGAGAAACTATACCCCAATTTTCGCTCAAAATCGCTATTTTTCATACCTTTTCATAGATTTTCACTTCCAAAATCATAGTTCTGGTTCCTATTTGCCTATTTTCAGCTATTTTTAGTACTAAATGCTCTTGTATACCATTTTTGAGCTATTTTACACCTACTTTTAGCGATTTTTTACCCTTTTCTTCCTTCTTTGCCCAGAAAAAGCCTATATATCGAACCACCACAACCCCACCCCCAGAAAAGTTTTCAGCTATCTATCCCTCCGGAGGAGCGATTTGCTATCTATCCAACCACTCAGAGGGTCGAAATTCAAGATACCCCTGCGCAAAACGTCTGGTCACGTTTAGAAACCGTTTTATTCTAACTCCGGGATAGAAGTTTTTCCTACCCCTTGAATTCAAAAGCATTGAAAAACAATTATTAACTTTACATTTTAAAATGAAAATCATTATTTTTATGGTCCAAAAATATACCAAGAATTAATATAAATAGTGTCACATATCCATTGTCATGTCTACTGTGCACACAAAATTGATGTGGAAATATTCTATTACGGATGGTCAGAGCTTTTCGGTTAAAAAATGCAAGCATCAGAACCTTTTTTAACCGTAGCTTTTTAAATTTTTTGTACTTTTGCATTTTAGTACAATTTTTTGTACTTTTGTAATTTTTGTATTTGAAAATCCAACCATATGCAATAAAATGACTTGATCAGTGAGTGATGGAACGTTTGCATCAAAACGTTGTCAATAGTGTTGGCCGATGTTTTTTTTAAACACAAGGACCGAAACGTTTTTTTATATTAAGATTGACCGAAATTTTTAGTACTAAGCACTAGGTATTTTGCAATAGTTTTTGCACACCACAAATTTACATTGGTCGTTGTTTTCATTGGTTTTGTGGTATTTTTAGTATCAAAGCATCCATTTCTATGTGCTACCATGGGTGAATATGCCGTCATCAAGGACGTATCCAGGGGGGGGGGGGGCGGGGGGGCTGTAGTCCCCCCTTCCTGGGGTGAAACATAAAAAGTCCCGGAAAATGCGACTTTTCCCATATAATTTTTGATGTTTCTTAAAAATTTTGCGCGCAATTTCGTCTCCATGCATTGTATTTTCAGCGGATTGGTCCCTTTTAATAAATATCCTTAGAAATGAACACATTTTTACAACTTTTCGCTGTTATGTATGCATAATTACATAGTACATATAAAGCGGTTCCCGGCGCTGGCGCCAACGCCAATAGCGCCATGTGACGCCTTTGTATGGCGCTAGCGCCAAAACGCTTTTTCGTACCTATATAGGGAAAACTTTCAGGGGGGGGGGCTGAGCCCCCCCCCGTTCGCCGACCCTCGTAAACAAGCAGCCCCTCCCCGCTGAAAAATCCTGGATACGTCCCTGGCCGTCATATGTTGCTGTGGTATATAATATTCAGGTAATGTGCTTCCATGTACCTCCACAGTGTGTAACTTCACTCCCAAAGTAACAAACTCTTCTTATAACCTTGTTTGATCACTATTCCGTGTCAAACTTCACTTGAAGCACCAACGTTCGACTATAAGGCAATATAAGAACATGTCGACAAAAATGGATATTTGTGACACAAATCACCACTTATAATGCTATCCCATGGCTCCAAAGGCATTATACGTTCATCTAAAACATCACAGAGTATTGCCACTTGTCTGATATATTTACCAATATATGTATGTTGACACAAGGCTATATCTGGGACCTTTTTAAAACCGTCTTTTTATACAAAACGTTTAAAATAACATAAAACGTTTTTTCAACCCTAGTTGTCAATAGCAAAACTATGTTTAGGTAGAGTAACTAAGCCAATTTGTTCCCTCATCCTATCATCTGCATCTATTTTTACAGCATAAATTTAGTCAGAAATGATAACCATCTGTATGCCGCCCACACCTCGTTTGGGAAGTTTGAAATGCAGATAAATATACTACATCAACAAGCTCTGATGTGTAGTGTCAACAGGTGTCTCCAATGGGGGGTAACCCCTCCCCCCCCAAAAAAAAAACAAAACAAAACCGTCCAGCTATCTATCTATCCGGAGGCAATTTTTTGGCTACTATCCCCTGAACCCCCCCCCCACTTTTCACCCAGCTTTTTAACTTTCTAACTCACCAGAACTTGAGAAATTTCGCCCCAATTTTGATATAAAATTGCTTATTTTTAGGGTTGGAAAAAATCAATTTCTTTTAAACGCCTTGAATTGTTTTAAATCAATTTTTAATTGATTTTTTAAAATAAAAATCCGATTTAAATCATCCAAAATGGGGATCTAGAGAAAAAATATGTATATGTCAAGTGGCAGACAATGTATTGTTATGTCTATAGTGGTCATATTATGACTCATGTCATGGGATAGCATTATAATCAATGATTTCTCTCAAAAATGTCCATTTTTATGTAGACTTAACACGTATATCACCTTTTGTCAAACATTTATGACTTCAAGTGAAGTACAGCATGGAATAGTCATTTAAAAAGGTTGTGAAAGAAAGCTAATACATTGAAAGTATGTTGTGAGGTGTTGTTATGAAAGTGATGTTACACACTGTAGAAGTATGTTGGAGCACATTGGCTGGATATTATATACTACACTAGCATATCACACTTAGCTTATTATTACACATACACGGTACCATGAATAAATGGAGCTTTTACATAAAAAATGACCCAAAACCAATGAAAACACTGCCAATCATAATGTGTATGAGAAATTGGGCGCTTGCGTGCAAAAAAATGCAAAATACCTAATGCAAGTCAACAAGAAATTTTGCTTTTTGATTTTTTTAAATAACAATCAGTTTCCACCCTGTGATTTAAAAAATTCTGATTAAAAAAATCTGTTAAAATAATTGCCTGGATCATTACTTCATTTGTTTTATGGCTTATTTTCAGCTATTTTTGTGGTTTTTACCAATCAACTAAACACCTGCCCAAACAAGTCCAGTCTGCTATTTTTGTTTTCACTTTGAACGCCCCATCTCCAGCTGTGGGGCAGGTGGAAAACTAATACTTTGGTGGTAACCCCCCTCACTTTCCATTCATGAATTGAAAGGACGGCAGCGACTCACTAAAAGTGGGTAGCCGTAATTTAACTGCAAAAAAGTTTTTTGGCGGTTTTGCTGTCACACACAGGTTTGGCCCACACTTAATTTTTTACACTATGGTTTGAAAAAAGGGGTACCAAACGACGATGGCGCCACAGGAAAAGGGCGCTATGGTGCGGCGCCCTTTGGCACCCTGAAAATGGCGCCATTCCATCACTAATCCCAAGCCCCCCTCCATTAAGCAGCAGAAAAAAATAAATTTTTGCAACTTTAAAATCCACTTTTTGCTGTTATTTTTTACACACTTGACACGCTGGTTTACAATGTTTTCTAGAGGAGAGATTAAGGTTCCAAGTTGCGCAAAAAACTTAACCTCGAAATTTACTTTGGGTGAATTTTATGATGTCATAATTACGTCATCACACGAACAAAAATTGTTTAAATTTTAAATTCGCACTCAGTAAATTTTCAAATGGGGGTTTTTTGAGGTAGTTTTATACGCAACTTGGAAACTTAAACCCTATAAAACATCCTAAACAAGCATGTCAAGTTTGTGAAAAATAAAGGTGAAAAGTGCATTTTAAAATTTTAGGTTTGCGATTGGGAATAAATATTGAGGCCTCGGGATTATTGATGGAGGGAACCACGGCACCGGCGCCACTTGTGGAGGCCGTTAGCATTTGGCGCCATTTTCCCGTGGCACCATTGGCATCTGGAGCTTTTTTCAGACTGTAGTGTAACAAATAATGTGGGGACCGGACCTGTGTGGGACAGCGAAAACGCCGCAAATTTTTTTTACATATATGGCGACCCACACTGTAGTGAGTCGTCGCGGCCCCTTCCATTCATGACGAGTAGAGGGGGTTGCGCCTATATACCCCATAGCATTGAAAAAATCTCTGGGAGATTTATATTTAAAAAATCTCAGAAAATCTCAGAAAATATAAGATTTTCTGAGATTTATATTTTTTCCATGATTTTCCAGAGAGATTTAATTATATTTTCTTCTGATTGAGAAAATCTCTTGAGAAAATCTCTCTATATTTGGCCATTTTCACCTCAAATTCACTAGTTCATGTGCTTTTTTGCCAATTTTCATCTATTTTAACTACGATATTATCTCGAAATACCCCAATGGGGGTATATGATTTTGCCAGCAAAATTTGAGGGGGGTTAATTCGAGGGGTGGGGTTGATTCGAGGGGGGATAATTCGACATACTACAGTATATATTTTCTTATATACCTATGTTTGGCTATTTTCACCCTATTTGTAGTTTTTCCTCCCCTTTTTCTGTTCTATGGCATGAAAGAGCCAATAAAAAAGTTATCCGAAATACAATTTCTGTACTAAAGTACTTTGAAAAAGACACATTAGAGTTAAAGTCCTTCAAACAAAAGACACAAGCTATTATACACAAAACAGAATACTGGTACTTTTTCAGAGGAAATTTAGATGTATTTACTTAGTACTCAAGTATATGTATTTTTGTGTAAATGTAAATATGTTTTAAACCCTCCTGAACCATACTGAACCCCTGCAGTCCCATGAAGACCCAGTACTCAAAAGTACGGGGGCTGTATCGGAGGTCTACATTGGCACTGGAGGTTGCTGTTTACTTGTGCACCGGGTTCTAACTATTTTAACAACTAAAGAGTTGACAGCATGCTTTGGAAATATAGTTACCAAATTTTGGTGAAAAGGTTGTCTGATAAATTCTGTGGGGATCGTCACACGTGAAAGCAATGTATTCTTCTACGAGGAAAAATGTGCCTAAATTATATTTTTGTTCATTATTCAGATACTACATGGTAGTACAGAGTGTGCTGTCAGTAGACAATATACTTTATCATATGTCATTGTGAATGAAAAGGTTTAACAACACATAATGTGCTTATTATCTACTCTCAATGGTTCAAACACCTTGAAATATCGATTAAATCGTACTTTAAGTTGAGAGATTTTATGAGATTTTTTGAACTGCAAGAGATTTTCTCAGAGATTTAATTATATTTTCGAAAATGACCCAAGAGATTTAATTATATTTTTTTCTTGAGAGATTTTCTGAGATAATATTTAATTATATTTTCTCAAAATCGGTCGTTTTTTTCAATGCTAATACCCCACAAGTATTAGCTTTCCACCCCTCCACAACTCGAGATAGGGCGTGCGAAGTGAAAACAAAAATAGGTGCGAGGTGTTCGGGCAGAGGTTTATATTTGCCATATCTTTAGCGATTTACCCCCGTTTCTGCCTGCATTACCTCGAAAAAGTCTATATATTGAACACACGCAAACTACCCAAAAATTGTTTTCAGCTATCTATAGCTCCGTCGAAGCGATTTGCTATCTACATATCTAACCCCCAGAGGGTCGAAATTTAGGATACCCCTAATATAAATAGGATAAAATCAGCTGTTAATATTCTGTTAATTCTATAAATATCAGCGCTAAGATTCAAGAGTTGGGACCCCATAAAAGTAATAGTCCATCAAAAAGGTTATATATTTACATAATGGAAAACAACGCAACTATGACAGCCACATTCAAAGCGAGCAATAATTAATTAATCCCACTAAATAAATGTATTTATGGGTGTGCATGTGGGCGATGTGCAAGCTGAAGTGCTAAATAGGTAAAACGCAAATTGATGGATCTAATTTAATGTGGGCAGTTAGATTCGTGTGCAGGGTGGATCAAAAAGTTTTGCTCAACATACTTTGAAAAATTACAATAAAAGTATAGAAATTGATCTTGATTTCTAGCTTGATGCTTCCCCAGTCTTTAAAAGAAACTGGAAAAATGGGCCACCCCCGCCCACCCACCCTGAAAATGGGTGGGCATACAAAGTGAGATAAATATTTCCACAAACTCAATTAGCGCATGGGAACCAAAACTTGCTTAGTCCTACACTCAGGTAATTAGAAATTTGTTTTCAATGTACATTCTATCTACTAGGGCTGGCACAAAACTGTTTGTTTGTTTTTTTAAACGTTTTTTTAAATAAAACAGTTATTCTTTAAAAAATTATTTTAATTCTTTAAAAGCTCCCAGATATGGTTATGGGTCTACACATACAGGCATATCAGTACTCTGTGATGTTAAATACAGCCATAGAATAGCTGTGGAGCCATGGGATAGCATTATAAGTGGTAATTTCTGACAAAAATACCCATTTTTTGTCAACTTGTGACGGATATCGCCTTTTGTCGAACTTTCGTGACTTCAAGTGAAGTTCAGCATGGAATAGTCTTAAAAGAGGTTGTAAGAGAAGGCTGATACATTGAAAGTGATGCTACACAGTGTAGAAGTATGTGGTAGCACATTGGCTGGATATCAGGGACGTATCCAGGATTTTTGAGCAGGGGGGGCTGCTTGTTTACGGAGCCCCCCCCCCCTAAAAGTTTGCCTGTATAGTGACGGAATGGCGCCGTGGCGCTGGCGCCATTTGTAGGCGCCACACCATGGCGCCATTTGTAGGCGCCACACCATGGCGCCATTGGCGTTGGCGCCGGCGCCAGAAAGCGCTGTAAATGTATGTAAATATACGTACATTCACAGCGAAAGGTACATTATTGGGTGCATTTTCTGGTATTTATATGTGTCCACGGGAACCGATATGCTGAAAATATAGTGTGTTTATGGGGCAAATGCGCACGTGCGCGCAAATTTTTTGCATACACTGTCGAAAATTTGTACTAAAACTTGCATTTTCGGGGGGTTTTTAAATAAAAAACGTTTTTTTAAAAGCTCCCAGATTTGACTTTGTATCAACATATATAGGTATATCAGACAGTGGCAATACTCTGTGATGTTATATATGACCATATAATGGCTGTGGAGCCATGGGATAGCATTATAAGTGGTGATTTGTGTCAAAAATATCCATTTTTCATCGACATATCCTTTGTATATCGCCTTATAGTCAAATGTTTGTGACTTCAGGTAAAGTTTGGCACGGAATAGTGATCAAACAAGGTTATAAAAGGAGGTTGTTACTTTGGGAGTGAAGTTACACACTGCGGAGGTACATGGAAGCACATTACCTCAATATTACCCATGGTAGCATATATAAATGGATATTTTGATACTAAAAATGCCACAAAACCAATGAAAACAACCACCAATGTCAATTTGTGTGTGAAATTGCGCGCTTGCACGCAAAAATTGTGCAAAATACCTAGTGCTTTGTACTAAAAATTTCGGTCGATGTTTTTTTTTAAACATTTCGGACGTCATGTGTTTTTTAAAAAAACAACGTTTTCTTTAATAAAAAACGTTTAAAAAAACATCGGCCAACCCTAGTCTCACCCCGGGAAGGGGTGGGCCGCAGCCCCCCCCCGCCCCCCCCCCCCCCTGGGTACGTCATTGCTGGATATTATATACTACACTAACATATCACGGCTTATTATTATACAATAGCATGAACAAATGAAAGCTTTCACACTAAAACTGCCCCAAAACCGATGAAAACAACCACAAATGGTAATGTGTATGTGAAATTGCGCGCTTGCGCTCAAAAAAATCGCAAAATACCTAGTGCTTAGTACAAAAATTTAACTGCTGTTTTAAAAAAAACGGTTTCTATGCCTATTTAAAAAAAACAACGTTTTTTTAAATGGTTTAAAAAAAAACACGTGCCATCCCCACTATCTACATATAGCTACAAGCATTCGGGCAGTAAAACCTTGATGTACAGCTTGATGATGTACAGGGGTTTCCTGGATTTTGGAGCCTGATTTTGGATACCGTATTCACTCAAATAATCCCCCACTTGTATAGTTCAACCCTGTTGGACGAGTGAGTAAAAAATAATCCCACCAAAATGTTGGAATAAAATTAATGCACATATCTTTTAACAATAATCGATGAAGTCAGACCGAGCAATATAGCTGTGTCTGGTTTGATTCATCGAGTGCAAATGCAGTACTACCGGTGTGCAAAGATGCAATAGAATCTGCACTAGCAACGGAGACAAGGACAAAATGTCTACATAGTGTGGATAGATACATGCTTGAAAATTTTGAGGAAATACTAATTCCCCCACTTGAAATCGCTAAAATAGGGGAGATAGGTAGCTAAGCGGCCTCCATGATAGATTGGCGATTTGGGGGGTTCCATGCGGCCAACCCCCCCCCCCCACATTGGTGGAGACTCCTGCAAGCCAATACTTTTCAAAACCCAGTGAAGATTTTATCGATAATAAAATATGCACATCTATCATTTATGAAGAAGCAATTTCTGTTTCCAGTAATTGCAGTGTTCCATAAGCTTAAGAGTATTTAATACACGGAATATATGCCACATTTTATTGATATATCAAATGCGTTTAAAAAAATTGAATTGAAATTTTGCAGCAGTGAAATTAAGAAATAAAAAGTCACCAAACAGAATTATGAGCTAACTCGCTTCAAACAAATATAATTAGGTATCCTAAAATTTTCCACAAAACTAAATATCAATATATATATGCATTTCTATACAAAGGGGTGGATATAGGTGCAAATTACTTTGGCTTTCGTTCACACATGAATGCAGCTAAATAGTTTCAGCGAAAATAAAAACAGCACGGCACTCATTTATGGCACACATGTTGATGGAATTTTGACGTTTGAAAGGCTAGTTTAGGATATCTCCTATTCTTGTGACTTTCAGCTTTTAGCTTCTGTAATACCTCAAAAACAAATTATCAACAAAAGAAACACTCTGAATCAAACACGCTTTAAAAGGAATATCAACCCCGGTGCTGTCTCCAGCGAATCAAAATAACAGTACAGATCCCAACTCGTTAAATCCCAGTCCCATTTTAACCGTAATTTTGAATTTGATCAAATTATGCGTTCTTTCTCAATCAGGTCTTGAATTTACACCGAAAAGCATTATTCATCTGCAGATCAATGAATAAGAATTGAACATTTTTCTGTTTGGCACTAACAGTCAAATAGCCCCGAATGTGACATGTCTGTAGTTACCTAATTGCAAACTTGCAACACTCGCAACGAAGTGCATCTAATATTGTGAACTAAATATGATCAAATTATTGTGCACCAGACGAAAATGCTACTGTTGGTAAAATGTGGTCACGTTGACACAGGGGTTAAATGAATTTGGACCCCTCCAGAGTTAATTAGATAGGATTGTCCAGGTTCATTTGTTCACTAGCCGCGACTCGACTGACTTGCACTCATGACGACCATTTTCAATTTTTTGTCACTGGCCAGGTCACGCTTCTGCGCACTGCACTGCAAGTAACAACATTTTAATGCAGGCAGGATGGTAGAATATACGCATAATGAAGGCAACACGTAATTAATTGAACATGACACAAGACTAGGGTTGGAAAAAAACGTTTTTTTTAACTCGATGTTGTTGTTTAAAAAAACAACGTTTTTTTTATAAAAAAACGGGTTTTTTTAAATAAAAACGTTTTTTTAAAAGCTCCATATTCCTGAATAACTCCCAGTTCAAGTATTTGTCTACTAATGAATAAAGCAAAATATATACTCGCTTGAATTGTCTGAAAGAGGAAAAGCCAAAAGTCTGAAGCAAGATCAAAGAAGCTAAAAAAGACCGTATTACCTCGAATTAACCCCCCCCCCTAAAATTTGGCTGAGGAAATAATAAACCCCTCGTTTGTATATCGCCTTATAGTCGAATGTTCGTGACTTCAGGTAAAGTTTGGCACGGAATAGTGATCAAACAAGGTTATAAAACGAGGTTGTTACTTTGGGAGTGAAGTTACACGATGTGGAGGTACATGGAAGCACATTACCTAAATATTATATACTACAACAACATATGACGGCTTATTAACCCATGGTAGCACATAGAAATGGATACTTTGATACTAAAAATGCCACAAAACCAATGAAAACAACCACCAATGTCAATTTGTGTGTGAAATTGCGCGCTTGCGCGCAAAAATTTTGCAAAATACCTAGTGCTTAGTTAGTACTAAAAATTTCGGTCGATGTTTTTTAAAAAAAAAACATTTCGGACGTCATGTTTTTTTAAAAAAAACGTTTTTTTTAATAAAAAACGTTTAAAAAAACATCGGCCAACCCTACACAAGACAAGGGATGAAACTCATTAATGACCCTGTTTTTCTGTCATTAACGATGATGATCGGTTGTAGGGACGGTCGGTGTTTTTTCAAAGGTTTTTTCCCTAAAAACAACAACAGAAATTGCCCGCTAGCGCGCAAAAGAATTACAAAATACCTAGTGAATAAGTATTGAATTTTTGGGCTGCTATATATACAAAAAGATAAGTTCAGATGTTTGTGTCTTTCTTTAATAGATCCTTTTTAAAAAGACAGTAAAAAAGTCCCCGGTTACGAACACTATGACTAAAGATCTCTACGCAACACATAAAGACTAATTAGTCTGATCAAAGGCCAATGATTACTGATTAAAATGTGCAGCAGAGCGTAATGACTTAAATCTAAAGCACAAAAATTGTATCATAAAGGCGCAGATTAAAAAAAAGCATAAAACGAGTTAAAATGAATAAAATATTCCGCATACTCGATTGATTTGAAAAATCATATGTCCTTTTCAAAAAGGCTTGGCTATATTTTATTGGCAGATAGACATTTTTGAATCATCAGATGAAAAACCAGGTGTCATCCGTAGTTATCATAGCAGAAGAAAGTTTATTACCTAAATTAATAATAAAAAATTGGCACAAAATATAATTTACGCAGACAAGGTATATTCGGCGGACATCACACTTAGTATGGAAACCAACCATAACCCATCTGAACGTTGGACCAAAAATTATACAACATTTCATCATATTTTGTTTTTAATATGGAATTATTAATTAAAAAATTTATCACAACATTTTATTCATAAAATTTTGATAGGATTCTGTACATACTTTGCGGTCCGCCGAGTATAACAACAAGTACCGGTGCGTAACTACTTACGTTGTAAAGCGAAAAATTACGTAACAAAGATATTCCCATATTTCTCTTTCAAAACACCCTTCTGAACCTTCGACATGTGATTTCTAGGCAAACTATCAACAAGAAAGAACTTTTTCGGAACCTTATACGCAGCCAGTTTCCCCTTACAAAACTTCCTCAATTCAGCATCAAATGTTGTATCAATGTGCATGTTTTCCCTAGACTCAAACACGCAAATTGGCACCTGGCCAAAATCGTCATGCGCCACGGGGAAAACACACGCATCCTTGACAATTTCATGAGTTTCGAGCACGCTTTCGATTTCTTTCGGGTATACATTCAGCCCGCCGGATATGATCATGTCAGAGTTTCTGCCCGAAATGTGCAGGTAGCCTGCAAACCGCGATTTTTGAGTGGGGATGGACGGAGTTAGTTTCCAATTTTTTAAATCACCACTTATAATGCTATCCCATGGCTCCACAGCCATTCTATGGCTATATATATATAACACCACAATCTAATGTCACTTGTCTGACATACCTGTAAATATGTTGACTGACAACCATATTTAGGTACATTTATGAGAAACAAAAACCGTTTGAATTTAATAAAAACGTTGTAGTTGTTTTTTTAAAAAGGGCTCGTTATAAACGTTTTTTAAACGGGTCCTTGAAAAAAACGCGGTTTTTCCCATCCCTACCACCCCCCCCCCCCCAAAAAAAAAATGCCATCAAAACTTATTCTAAGCCCACAGGACTACCCGAATACGTGTCCGGATCAATGGTGTTTGAATTTGCGTATCCAAAACAAAAACAGTTCGCAAATATGAATTAATTTGGAAAAAAATCCAAAGCGATCTTACGAAGCGCGTGCACACAGTAGAAAAAAAAATTGTTTGCAAACAATTATTCAAGCAATACAAGCATAGTCTTAGCAGTTTATTGGGATTTTTATTTTGATACGCCCTATGCACCCATGCACAAGTTTTCAATTTACTTAAAATACTCTTAATTTCAGCAACTAAACTACGGTGCTTCTAGTGGAGGCACCGTGAAAATGACACGTGCAAAACTAAATGAGATTATCATGATAATGACCCGCCAACAGTTCTGCACGAGATTGGGCGCACACACACTAGTTGACATCGCAAATAAATGTCAACTGAAAAAAGAAGCAATTTGAAAAGCCACACTTAACATAAACAATGAAAATTAAGTGTCACTAAATAAAATCATACAGGAGAGTTGAAAATACATAATTAACTAGCATTTACTTGACCTTAGTTGACACTAATTTTGATGTCAACTAGTGTGTGTGGGTTGCATGGCAACTAGTGCGTGCATATTGAAACGCAATTCGAGGGATGCATGTATGCGAGCTCAAACGCAGAAATAACGTAAATTGTCGCCCACACACACTAAGTGATGCGGCGTAAATTGATGTCTGTCAGATTAATTTTAGAATGATTAATTAGGGTCAGCGCGCGAATTGTATCTGTATTGAAAAATATGATGATCTGAGGTGGGATAGGGGATGGAAAAAAACGTTATTTTCCAACGACTCAGAATTTTTAAACTGACATTTTAAAACCAGTTGCAAAGAAACGCCAACCACTTAAAATCGCATCAGTGCACCAACCGCCATGCTTCCGAGAACACATGACACCACTGGACTGATAGCAGGTCAGAAATTCGTTCAAATTAATTAATAATTAATTAAAGGTGACGGTTTCCAATGAAATCTTAATTGCCATCGATTTACGCCGGGTCCATTGCCATTGCAAAAATACACGCAATGTAAAAAACTGACCTTGCTCATCAAAATATCCCAAATCTCCCGATTTGAACCAGCCATCCTCTGTAATTTCATCGGCAGTTTTCTCTGGCCGGCGCCAATATTCCAAAAAAACGTTTGCCCCGCGATATTCGATCATCCCATTGTTTTCGCTATCGACGCGAAGCTGCAGAAAATTACAGGGGCAATTTCAGTACACAGGTGGTAAGTGGAAAAATTCCGCAAAAATGGGTAAAAACCTCTACCAATGAAGTTTTACTTATGTCCTAAATAGAAATGTTCAGTGTCTATTTTAGCTGTTTTTTTAGAGGTCTTCTATTCCAATTTCTGAAAAATTTGCAAGAAATTATCCACTACCATGGCATGTTAGTAGTATTTCAATAGCCAACAAAATGCCTTATTTACCTGAACACCGGGCAATGCGAAGCCCACACTTCCCGGTTTCCGTTTATTTTCATCATATGGGTTGCTAGAGATTATTTGACCTTCTGTCATGCCATATCTGAAAATGGACAAAATATGAATTAAAGCTTTGTATTTAAATGATCATTTTGTCTATTTAGTATTAATGACGACAAAAATTGAGTAAAAATTGATGAAAATTTCGGTGCGAAATACAATAAAACACCATGTATGTTCATTATACCATCATTTTTTACCTAAAAATATCCCCGCAAGCCAACCTTTCCAATATTTTCATATCGGTCCTTTCATAAAATTCATCGAACGATTTCTCGCTCAAAGGTCCACTGCCGCTGACAAAAAGTCTGGCATTATTTGTGCAATCTTTATTGAATCCCTGATAATCTAGGAGCCTCTTGTAAATAGTCGGCACTAGGGTTGGCCGATGTTTTTTTTTAAACGTTTTTTTTATTAAAAAAAACGTTTTTTTTTTTTAAAAAAAACATGACGTCCGAAATGTTTTTTTTTTTAAAAAAAACATCGGCCGAAATTTTTAGTACTAAGCACTAGGTATTTTGCAAAATTTTTGCGCGCAAGCGCGCAATTTCACACACAAATTGACATTGGTGGTTGTTTTCATTGGTTTTGTTGCATTTTTAGTATCAAAACATCCATTTCTATGTGCTACCATGGGTGAATAAGCTGACATATGTTGCTGTAATATATAATATTGAGGTAATGTGCTTCCATGTACCTCCACAGTGTGTAACTTCACTCCCAAAGTAACAACCTCCTTTTATAACCTTGTTTGATCACCATTCCGTGCCAAACTTTACCTGAAGTCACGAACATTCGACTATAAGGCGATATACGAACGATATGTCGACGAAAAATGGATATTTTTGACACAAATCACCACTTATAATGCTATCCCATGGCTCCACAGCCATCATATGGTCATATTTAACATCACAGAGTATTGCCAGTGTCTGATATACCTATATATGTTGACACTAGGTCATATCTGGGAGCTTTTAAAAAAAAACGTTTTTTTTTTTTTTTTAAACGTTTTTTTTTTTAAAAACAACGTTTTTTTTTAAAAAAAACATCGAGTTAAAAAAAAACGTTTTTTTTTCCAACCCTAGTCGGCACTGACATCAAAACATTGCATTTTGCTGATTTGAATAATTCAGCACCAAGTGACGGATCGAATTTGGGTGACTGAAAAGAAAAAAATGATAAAATTTTGAAAACATACATACAGGGGTCTCCAATGGGGGGTTTGGGGGAGGGTAACCACCACCCCCCCCCCCCAAACCGCCCAGCTATCTATCTATCCCGGAGGCAAAATTTTGGGCTACTATCCCCTAACCCCCCCCCCAATCGCTCAGCTATCTACCTATCTGGAGCGATTTTTGGGAAACTATACCCAATTTTCGCTCAAAATCACTATTTTTCATACTTTTTATAGATTTTCACCTCCAAAATCACTAGTTCTTGTTCCTGTAAATATTATACTTTTCTATGCAGTCAATTCTATGATTGCACACATAGCATATACTGGGCTGAAAGCAAACTTACAGAAAACTTGATTTTACACCAACAAATTGATCATTTTACACCAATAAACCAACCCAATAAAAACTGGCACCACTCAACATCACAGTATTCACAGATACGCACAAACCATGGACGTGATTAAGAGGTAAAATATGCCACAATTTATCATTTGAAGTGAATTTCCATTGATCAACCAATGTGAGGGCGTTTGATAAGAGATTTTCGTGGGTTATGCACGCACCTTTCGGCTTGCCTGGATTTGAGGGAATAATCTTGAAAACGTTTTTTAGTCATGAGAAGTGGGATCGTAGCTGTTCGCCTTATTTTCTACAGTGCGCGCAGATATTTTGCTTTGCATCGCCGCTCTGAGTAAGCTCCGCCCACTTTTATGTTTTCGCCCGAGCGGGACGTCCTCGAAAATTGCGGATTTTCCGTCAGGCTCGGTTTTTTGTGTGTGGGCTCAATAATGACAGTCAAATTTCTACATTTTCTTACATTCGACCAGTGGAGTAGCCCGGGGGGCGGCCGCCCCCCCCCCTTCCGGGGTGAGACATAGAAATGTAAGGAAATGTTCTCGTGCAACGATTTTAGGGTCAATTATCACAAATTTTGCGCGCAAGCGCGAATTCTTGCTTCTCATTACAGGCATTTTCACTTCACAGGTCGCGAATGCCTCAAGCTGGGTGACAATACACTCAATTGTGTCCATGTCGCTGTATATGTATGTAAAATACATACATATACAGCGGTCTGTGGCGCCAATGGCGTCATGGCTCGGCGCCTACGAATGGCGACAACACCATGGCGTGGCGCCTACGAATGGCGCCAGCGCCATGGCGCAACTTCCCTACTACAGGGATCAAATTTTAGTGGGGGGGCGCCGCCCCCCCGTGCGCCGGGCTCCGTAAGCAACCCCCCCCCCCCGCTCAAAATTCCTGGCTACGCCACTGCATTTGACAGAGAACGCATGTAACTTGAGCCCTCTGTGCGTATGCTCGACCCACAATTCCCATTTTCAAGCGCGTGATGGGCCTCAAAAAAATTCGTAAAAATCACGAGTTTGTATAGGGAAAACGACGCGCCCAGCTGAGCAAAATTCGCGTACAGTTAAATGATGTAGGCTGGCGCGAGTGCGCGGAGTAACAGTGGCACATGGCTCGGTGCCAATACACTGTAGTTGAGTTTCTCAAAAATCGGGGGGTTTTTCAAACTGCACAAATTAAACAACCCTACGCCTGAGTGATGTAAAAAGCGCCGATACTTTGGCGCCAAGCGCCATTTTCTAACCAAATGCGCCAAGCGCCAACGTCAAGAGCAAAATGACGCCTAGCGCTTTTGTTCCTGGCGCCACCGAAAACAAGCGCCAAAAGTGCCATGACGCTCTTCATAGGCATGACGCCAAGCGTCAACAGCGCCACACGAAAATAGCGTCAAGCGCCAAAAGCGCCATGGCGCTTTTACGTCACTACACCCAAGGACGTACGCAGGGGGGGGGGGGGGGGGTGGGGGGGGCGGCCGCCCCCCCCCCGTTCCCGGGCCTGTCATAAAAATCTGCCAAGAATGGCACTTTTGTAAAGCGATTTTGTAGGTACTTTGATATTTTTTGCGCGCAAGCGCGCAAACCCCACCCTGTTGTTTAATATATAATTTCAAGAGTCCAAACAGCATTATAAAAGTGCCCAACGTGGTCATAGTAACTAAATATGTATAGGTCTTTATAGATACTTGTATAGTATACGTTGGCGCCAGCGCCGACGCCAATACTGCTATGGCGCTGGCGACTAAAAATGGCGCCAGCGCCATGGCTCACTTCCTTTACTATAGGGCAAAATTTTAGGGGGGGGCGCCGCCCCCCCCCCCGTTCACCGCGCTCCGTATACAATCCGCCCCCCGCTCAAAAATCCTGCGTACGTCCCTGACTACATCTGAGAAATGCATAGAACACACCAGTAGTTCCTGAAGTGTAGCAAATAATGGCCACATCACTGCCAAACACTCCCAATTGTTCAAAACTCGCGTTATTTCCCGTACTTTTTCTCGCCTTGTCGATTAATTCCGATTCGGAAATGACGTCACTCTTTTCCGTAGAACCGGCACACAGCGAATTGAGCTGAAAACCTGTTAGATTATGATAACGGTTACGAATTCCGCGGCGGGTGTGTTCAAATACAACAGAACAGATTTCAATGTGCTTCCACATGCTTTTGAAGTGGGAAACATCACTTTCAATGTATTGATATTCTCTTCTAGGCTTATTTAAGCACTGTTTCAATGTCCAATTACACTTGTGGACGTAATGAAGATGATATAAATTTATGATGATACTTACAAGTGACTCGAAATAAAAATTTATTAGTTTTTATCGCACTATCCCATGGCCCCAAAGCCCAGGTGTTTGCCATTTTGCAAGGAATTTTACACGATCTAGGACCACCCCCTGATTTTTTGTTAAACTAAACAAGGGATGGCCAAAATTTTTTTAACGACCGTTTGAAAAAAACAATTTTTAAATTAAAACGTTTTTATAATAAAACGGTTTCGATGCCTGTTTTTTATAGACGGTTAAAAAACACCGGCCATCCCTAAACCAAACCACACAAAAAAATTTATGATCCCTACATATACTCGGATGACATTACGCCATACATTTTTCCAGAGGAAACACTCCATCATGACGTCATCACTTTTGGCAAATTTGTCCATTTTCGCAGGTTCCGATCCGATTCGCAAGTTTTTTTTCTTTTTGCGAAACGTTGTTTCATAAGTTTTCGGCTGGCCGTCTGCCAGCCGAAGTCATAACTCCTATCTGTTTGTAGAGTATCGTGTCTGCCGAGTTATATGAGCATTTAAAACAGTACAACCAAGTATAGCATCAAACAAAAAATACAAACCTGGCTTTCTTTGCCACTATCACAAACGATCAATTTCGGCTCGGAATCTTTCAAGAAATATTCAGTTTCTTCTTGCGTAAATTCGCTCCCAACTGGAACATAAATTGCACCAATTTGGAGACATGCCAAATATATTGCCATATTGGACCTCCGTTTTTGGCACTTAGCCAAAATTCGCTGTCCTTTGGATATCTTGAATTCATCTTTCAATAGGTTTGAAGTCTGATCCACTAGCTTCCAAAATTGTCCATAAGAAATCGGCTGGTTTTCTGAGAACCGTCGAATGTTGAGGATTAATAAAGTTCTCGTTAAACGGCAACGGAAAAATACTGCACAAACGAAATTGTGATCCTCAAAATTACTCACCATTGTCTGTAGCTTGAAATAATGTGAATTCCTTGTTTTTCAGGGCATTTTCTCTCATCGCGCCAGTGAGCGACCCAAAATATCGTATGCCAAATTTTCCAGAGTGAAATTTAGAAATTTTGTATAGGTTCATCGTATTCTGACAAAAGTAAACTATCAAAAAGATCAAAATAGCGTGAGCACAAAACAGTTCTTTTGAACAAAGCACCAATCTTATCAAGCTGTTTTCGGGGATACCGCATATGACTAATTGGCAGCAAGCCAAAAGTTTCGAAATCGCTATAAATATGAATAAAATCGGCATAAAATAAATATATAACCATGTATCTACACAAAAAACCATTATGAAGGTGAAAATTGGCGTAATGAGGACAATATTAACGATTTTGAGCAAAACATGGGAGAAAACCGCTCACAATACATCAAGCAATCATGAATTTGGACGTGGGCCATTTTTTTATAAATGACCCGATCCGCAGTTTCAAATTCCCATTTTGTCCAAGCTCCGCCTTTTTCTTCATTCTTGTGCAAAAAAATAAAAATAATTCCTCGGGGAATTACACGCGGCTTTTCGTATTGTCCAACAACTGGCTCAAATGGCTTCCGCTGCCGATTTTCTCGAACAAACGGAAGAAACACAAACAATAGCCCCACCAATTGAACGAAAACCTGTCCCAAAACGGCCCCACATAGTGTGTTTGAAATTTCCCCTCACTTGGCATCCTGCCAACTTTTCCAAACCATATTATCCCGCAGGAATTCAGCTCGGCTCCCCCGGATGAGCACCCGCTTGAATTCAAGTACACGTTGTCTTATTTCAAACGGCCGCAGGGGAAATTTAATCCTGAAGAGTATTCTGATCACGTCCAGCCCATTGCAGTTTTTAGTACGGTGAGATTTTTTGTTTGATTTACAAGTGGGAAAAATAACTTTGGGACTTTGACTTTAAGAAACGTGAATGGAAACCTGCACTGTGCATTTTATGTCATTCAAATTAAACTAAATTGAATTGAAGAGTATTTTTTTAACTTATTTTGTTAAAAAAGAGTAAAACGTTTTCCCGATCTCGAGACCCCAATCCCGATGCAAAAAAAAACAATCCCGGCACCAAAATTTCACTTCAAATTTCAATTTTATACCCTACTTCCACTTTCCAGGTGGAACAATTTTGGCGTGTGTATAATGAAGTCACCCGCGTGTCAGAAATAAAGAGCAAAATCGATTTTCATCTTTTCAAACATGGCATCAAGCCAGTCTGGGAGGTTTGTGCATCCAATTCCAATTTCCCTTGACTTAAGGGTTGGGACGATATGACTTTTCGATATCGATATTCGATATTTGATATGTTGTTCTGAAACTCGATATTCGATATCGATTCGATATGGAACCTCGATATCGATATTCGATATGAAAAAATGGTCGATATTCGATATCGATATTTCGATATTTTGCTTTTCGTATAGCAGGACATATCTCATTTGGCATATTGTATTTCCTTGTACAAACCCAATTGATCATCTCTCCTGAAAAGTAGATGATATGGCTCACAAGGATCAAAATGAGAAAATGATTTTAAAATGTGACAGATGTGGTAATGAAAAGGCCGCCCCCAGCCATGAAATGTACCAGCCCTATTTATAGGTGCCATGCCATGGTGCCATTGCTGTTCCCATGGTGTAATTAGCTATTAAACACACATATAAGATTTGTGCATGTATACAAGATTTGATGCTGTCGCAAGTGCTGAAACAAAAATACCTGTCATCTGAGAACAAAGTGCGCGCTTGCGCGCAAAATTTGGTAAATGTGCTTATGAAATCGCCTTCTAAAAGTGCCATTCCTGGCTTATTTGAAGTCAGGCCCAGGGAGGATAGAATATCGAAAATATCGAAAAAATGGTCGATATTCGATATCGATATTCGATATTTTTTCAAAATTTTCGATATCGATATTCGATATGAAAAAATAGTCGATATCCGATATTCGATACGATATATCGTCCCAACCCTACTTGACTTGAAACCAAAATTTACAAAAATTTAGGATGATGCCAATAGAAATGGGGGCAAATGGATTGTGCGTTTGAAAAAAGGCGTGGCTTCAAGAATTTGGGAGAATCTGATTTTGGCAATGATTGGCGAGCAGTTTATGGTGGGTGAAGAAATCTGCGGCGCCGTGTGTAGCGTCAGAAATCAGGTCCGCTGGGTTTTATAATCTATTTTTTGTAAGACTTATAAGAAAATAAAGAGAGCTGAGAAAATTTGAACATTAACTTTGCCCATAACGAAAAATTGATCATGGCGAGTTGATAAAGAAGTTCCAGCATTGGCAAAATAGGTTCAATTATTAGGTATCCAGCCATGTTTTTATTGTGTATTTGTGCCATTTTTATCAATTGCACATGGAAATAGATGCCGCCCGTTACCATTTTTTACCGAAGTAACCGTTTTCATGTACCAGAATAAAAGATGTCTTTAATAAAACGCAAACGTTGAAACAGGGATCTAGTAGAGGTGGTTACCCCCCTCAACTGTTCAGCTATTTATCTATCCCGGAGACCACTCATAACAAAAACTAGCTACAGTGGGCTAAAAAGCACGTAAACTGGTGATTTTGCCCATTTTCACCTTCAAAATATCTGAAAATTTTGTATTTTGAGCAAAGTTTCTCAAAAATTCTTCCAGAATGCTAGATAGTTGGCTGATTATGGGAAGGGGATTTAGTGGAAGTAGCCAAAAATATTCCTCTTACCCAATAAAACATTCTCGCACTACATTCACCCTTCATCCAAACATTCCATCCCAGGAAGACATAGTATCGCTGTGGAACCGCACCGCAAACGAAGCTGGAATCACCAACCGAATAAGGGACACCATGCGACGTGTTCTCAATTTGCCCGCCAATACTTTGTTGGAGTATAAGCGGCATGACGATTGTCTCAGGTTTGTTTCGTTGGTGACTATTTTGAGTGTTATTGTTCACTCACTGGATATTTTACGGTGAAATCTACCGTATCACATCTAGGGTTCAATCGGGATTGACTGTTCGTGATCGGGATTGGTAAGTTGTATTCTCTGGATTTGGATCGGCATAGAGGTCACGGCATCGTGATCGGGATTGGGTTTTCCGAGTTTTCGGGATCTGGATTAGCGTTTCGGAATCGGGATCAGGACCCGAAAATTATCAGGTTTCTGGATCCCGTTTGAACCCGAATCACATCTGAATAAAGTAACCATGTTTTCCTAATCGCATTACAATTTTTCACTTGGATGGATCTGATGAATAGTTAATCGTGTGATAATATTGATAATTTGTGGGTTTATTTGGTATGTTTTTCATCCAAAAATCAGAATTCCAATCAGAATTCAAAATTTACGCTTTCACATAAAAAAACCTGTCAAAAGGCGTAAATGGCCCTACACACTAGTTTTCACCGTGACTGATGTGAAAACTGAAATGGCCACATGGCGACATTGAACCTACTCTTATTGTATGCTATACGTGTTTTAGTTTTGAAATTTTCAAAGTTTAACTTTCATTAATTTCAATTCAAATTTAAAATTTATTAAGTACTTCAACCGTGTTAATTAATTTGCACTTTAAAAAATTTCAGTTTTCACACGAAGTCACGGTGAAAACTAGTGTGTGTAGGCATATTAGCTCAAAATTCCTGTGTGCAGTGCGCGAATAATTTTAATTAAAGCTGCGTTTACACTGGCACGTGTGACGACAAAATTTTTTTGGGCTTTTAACTTTCGTTATGTGACGAAAATTGAATATTTGTTGTGTCAGATACCTAGATCTCGATCACTCTTTTTGCCTAGGACAAACATAAATTTTTATATATGACGTGATCATACACAATAAAACAAACAAGAAAATTTGTCGTCACAAGTTGTCGGTTCGAGTTGTTCCCGGGAGCCTCGTTAACGAGGCTCCCGGGAACAACTCGAACCGACAACCTGTGACGACAAAAATTTTGTTTCGTTTTATTGTGTATGATAACGTCATATATAAAAATTTATGTTTGTCCTAGGCAGAAAGGGTGATCGAGATCTAGGTGTCTGACACAACAATTATTTAATTTTCGTGACATAAAGAAAGTTGAAAGCCCAAAAAGTTTTTGTCGTCACACGTGTCAGTGTAAACGCCGCTTAAAAAATTTCAGGGATCAGACGAGCTATCGGAATACGGACATTTTTGGCGGACAGTTGCGTCGGTGATTACTACGATTTCATGGTGGACAATGTTCGATAAATTGTTGCATTAAATGTATATTGTATACTGTGAACTATTTTTGAGTTTTTGTGTGATTTGGTCAAAATAAAAAGTTCATCGAGAGTGTCAAATTTCGTATTTCTATTTCTGTATTCCGCTCTGTCGTTTACACTGTTTCTAGAAAGCATTTCTTCAAATGCAATACCACACATCTCATTCTAAATCTATTTTCTAAACTTTTTCCAAATCCATTCTACATTACCAAAACAGCATCTTGGCACAGCGCCATGGGTGACGTCAAGGCAATTCTCTACGCTTGGTGCGGCAAGCAGAAATTGGGCACCCCAAATTACGATTCCGGTGCCGGTGGCAGGGGGCCCAGGGCCAGGTTCAAGTCTGTTCTTTGGGTGGGGGGAAAATGTGTTTTTTTGCGGTTTTTGTCGTGAATTTTGGTCTGGAAAAATGTGACACTATCTTGTTGGTGACGTTGCAGAAGCGTTATACCGTATTTCGTTTTGAGTGCCGTAACGTCGATATACAGTCATCCCCGTGTTAACGGTTCCCCCGGTTATAGGGTTCCCCGGGTTAATGGGTGGAATTTTGAAAACCGGGGACATGTGGGAACTAAATTCCCCGGATTGAAGGTTTCCCCGCATTCCCGGGTTATCGGGTGGGATTTATGAAAAAATTTACATTTTTATGTATAAAATGGCTTCAGTTATCGGTTATTTTAAGCATTCAACGAACCCGAAGCAACCCGTCATGGTCAAGCATCGACAAATGCACAGTAAACGGTGAAACGTCGCATTTCAATAGCATTTACCTTAACTCATTAATGGTGTAAATGATGGTTCTTTTAATGAAGGGTTAGTTCCAGGCGCCAGCGCCATGGCGCTTCTACACCACGTCCCCCGGTTATCGGGTTCCCCGCATTACCGGGTACGTTTTCAGAAATTTCACTCCACCCGATAACCCGGGGATGACTGTACATAACCAGTCGACACAAAGCCAGTTTTGGCCGAAATCACCACTTGTAATGCTATAGCGTGGCTCCATTACATCAAAGTATTTTACACTCACTTATGTTGACTCATCCATAATTGGGAACTTTGAAAAACTGGTTTAAAAAACATTTTTCCACTCCACTTCAAAACATCCACCATTCGAAAACCCAACCCCCCACTTTCAGGTGCGAATTACGCATCGACACAATTCCATACGTGGCATTAGGTAACTCTAGCAACAAAAAGGATGCGATGACAAACGCAGCCAGGGACATGTGTCAGCATTTGGTCAGGCAGGGTTTAATGGATGCTGGCGCACTGCCAGTTTTTGAGGTTCGGGCTGCCACTTTTTGTGTTCGGATTAGCGCTTGGCAGCATGCTCATATTAGGTATCGCGTGTATAGTCTACTGAGATTACCTTACAATGATAGACATTAGAATGAAATCTATCGTATACCGTCTGAATAAAAAGTATACACAAACAGATTTTCTCATCAGATGGTTGCTCCCAGTTCCCACTTTGGGTGAATTTGGTGCACAATTTTCCACGTCACCTTTTTCATCAAAATATGGTAGAATTCATTGTATAGCAGAAAATATTTATAAGTATTCATATGGATCTATCAGATTGAGTTACCATTAGGGTTGCAAAAAATGCTTTTTTAACGCCAGTTTTTTAAACAGCGTTTTTTAAAGCGTTTTTTTATAAAACGTTTGAAAAACACCTTCCAACCCTAGTTACCATTTTACATTTCTATTCTGAATTTTTCTCTGCCCGGCATCACAATAAAAACACCGATTGAAATTGACAGAAAATATCTAGATTTTTATTCCAAACCAAACGCAATCAAGACAAAAAGTCAAGTAAACACATCCCCTCACACTTTATTCACTTGGACACAAAATTCCCCTGTAAACATAACCAAACCCCCCTGTAAATACCGACAGGCTAATCAAATCGAGGGGGCCGCACAGAGTTGGGGTGCGGGGCCGCCACAAAATTCAGGAGAAGGTGAACAATGGAGCCAGGGCCCCCAGGGGGGTGACAGCGCCCCCGAACAGAACTGGGGCACCCATGGTTTGTTCAGGGGTATTTTGGCTGCGTAATTTTTGGGTGAACTAAAATAGAACGGACAAATAATAACCATGGTATACGCGGCGGACATGATACTCTGCCCTCGCACTCACTTATGTATCACGTTGGCAGCGTGCCAATGATGACAAAGCATGCGATTTCTGTATAAAGGATGAAAAAGTACATTTTTGTGAATACCGTATTACCTCGAAATACCCCCATGGGGGTTTATTATTTCGCCAGCAAAATTTGAGGGGGGGTTTTTCGAGGGGTTTTTTTATTATTTCGTCAGAAATTTTCGTGAAATTCATGGTAAAGAGTACGCTTTTGCATACACAAAAACGGGGAAAAACGTGAGAAAATAGGTCATATCTGGGCTATAGGTGTACATCTGTACACAAATGAGCGTATAAGTGTAACTGCAATGCAAATTAGTAGTAATAAATACATCATGTACATCAGGGGTCTCCAGGATTTTGGCCCTCGCGGGGGCTGGATACGTAGCAAATCGCTCCTCCGGAGGGATAGAAAGCTGGAAAAATTTTCTGGGGGGGCTGGCGGGGGCACAATATATAGGCTTTTTCAAGGTTAAGAAGGCAGAAAGGGGAAAAAATCGCTAATAATCAGTTAAAAGTAGCCAAAAGTAGGCATAAAATGGCTAAAAATAGGTATACAACCATGTATATAGCCGGAAAGCACGATTTTGTAGGTGAAAAACTATAAAAAGGTGCGAACATTGGTGATTTTGAGCGAAAATTGTGGCAAAATTTCTCAAAAACCACTCCAGATAGATAGATAGCTGAGCGATTTGGGGGGGTCTTTTGGGGTAGTAGCCAAAATTTTGCCTCGGGATAGATAGATAGCTGAGCGGCCTCCGGGATAGATAGATAGCTGGCCCCCCCAGCCCCCCCCCCCTAGGAGACCCCTGATGTACATTGCAAACATGTTGTTCATCATTCAGGAGGGGGGCTGCAGCCCCCCCCCCGCCCGCCCCCTGGATACGGCCCTGGTTCTCATGTGTGTAGCTGAATAACCAATAGCAACAGTTGCGTGAAAAATGTAAACTGAAATGTAAACTGAAAACACTTTTTGTAACTTTCAAATGTTTCAACTGAAAGTTTCAAATGTTAACTATAGATGAAGCACAACCCACAAAGCCCCACCCTGAGCGAAGTCATGACAAAAATCACTCGAGTGTTTTTCAGTTGTGCAGGCAAAAAACCGCGTGGAACCGGTTCGGAATAATTTTTGGACTATTTTAGCCACATCTCCATTTCTATTGACTCTCCTGCAAAAAAATCCTTTCCGATTTTCAGGTCCCTGGAGGGGCGGCGGCCGTGGGGGCTTCACCCATTCCCAGCATCAGGCTTACGTGAGGGGCGGCGGCCGTGGGGGCTTCACCCATTCCCAGCATCAGGCTTACGTGGACAAATTGGCAGAGGAAGTTAACCAGGTGTGTGTTTTGGCAGTGATCCAATGGCCCTACACACACTAGTTTTCAACGTGACTGAAAACTGAAATGGCGACATGGCGACATTCAGCCCACGCTTATTGTATGCTATATGTGTTTTAGTTATCAAATTTAAACTTTCACTAATTAAAATTCACATTAAAATTTAATGAAATCATTCAACCGTGTTGAATGATCTGCATTTGAAAAAAATTCTGTTTTCCCACGATGTCACGGTGAAAAGTAGTGTGCAGGGCCGTATCCAGGGGGAAGGGCGGGGGGGGGGGCTGCAGCCCAACCCCTTCCCGGGGTGAGACCAGAAAGTCACCGGAAAATGCGACTTTTTCAACGCCAGCGTAAAAAAATTTGCGCGCAAGCACGCATTCTTCACCAGACATGCGGTATTGTCATCAGATTTGCTCCCTGTGGCCGCAAATCGTTATAAATATACTCAACGGTGTGCTTTTTGCTGTATTTGTATGTATATTTACCTACATATACAGCGTTCCACGGCGCTAGCGCCAACGCCAATGGCGCCATGGCGTGGCGCCTACTAATGGCGCCATGGCGTGGCGCCTACTAATGGCGCCAGCGCAATGGCGCCATTCCGCCACCCTGTAGGTAAAATTTTAGGGGGGGGGGCTGATAGGGTTCAAACGGGATTGACTTTTCGGGATCGGGATCGGGATTCACTTTTTGAGATATCGGGATCGGGATTGGGGTTTCGGGATCGGGATTGGTATTTTGAGATTTCGGGATCGGGATTGGCCGGGATTGGGGTCACATGATCGGGATCGGGATTGGCATTTTTTTGGGAAGTGACATAAAATGGACGCTGGGGGTTTGCGTTCACATTTTTGCACGCAAAATGTCATTTTTTCACTTTTTTATACTTTTCACTATTTTCCGGGATCGGGATCCCGGATTTGGGAGATTCTCGGGATCGGGATTTGAAAGTGTTCGGGATCGGGATCCCGTTTGAACCCTAGGGGCTGAGCTGAGGGGCAGCCCCCCCGCTCAAAAATCCTGGATACGTCCCTGGTAGTGTGTGTAGGCACAATATCAACGTCGCAAGTTTTGAGCCTAGAATATCGACAAAAAAATATTCCGGATATTAGGTAGCTTGTTCCGTCTGAAAAATATAGAATGTGCAAATGTTTAAATCATCCAAATTATGCTAGCCATGCTGAAAGAAAACTGTTTTTAATGTGATCCATTCAAAAACCGTAGTTTTAGATGTTAAGATAGATAGTTGAAACGAGATGGACATACAGAGTGTTTTTTTTATAAATACTTCAATATTTTGAAAATAATCATTAATTACCGTATCAGGAATGGCTCTAATGTTATTCTGTACTTCTGTAAAATCTTCAATTCCATATACAGGCGGAATCGATTGATATGCACGCGGACATTCACGGCGGATGGACTTTGGACAATGCTAAACAAATGCTGAATGAGTTTGCACAGAAAAATAAACAGCAGCTTGCGTTCAAATATAACACTATGGGACCAGATCACGGGAGGTAAATACTTTTTACAATTGTAAATATGTTGTAAATATATTTGCAGATAAAAATGTAAATACATAAAAATCTACCCGTTTTGTTGGGTTTTGGTGAAAATACATTTTAATATTGAGAATTGAAAGCTTTTAATATTGACAATTGAAACCTTTTAATATTGACAATTGAAACCTTTTTATATTGACAATTGAAACCTTACGATATTGAGAATTTAAAAAATGTCGCAAACATATTTCTGTTCTCCCTATATCGATGGCGTGCTTATGAGTGACGCACAATTTGGTTTATAATTACGCTACGCACACTATTTGGTTCTTTGTGACAACTGGTTTTGATGTCAGTTCATATTTTAGTTGACGTATAGTAGAACGATGTTCAAGTGCATATGCAGCAACATTTTTTATTTTTTCTTGTAGCATGTTCATTGGGACATTTTTTGTAACCCATGAAACTAAGCCGAGAGGAATTGAGTCGGCAATCCATGTTGTCATTTAAAAAAATTACTAAAATCTGGATTGAAATTAGGGTTCAAACGGGACAAGTTTTTCAGACCGGGACCGGTACCAGTAATTCTCAAATGTCGGGACCGGGGCCGGAGCTGGCATTTTTCAATTGCCGGGACCGGGACCGCCCCAGTCCCAACTTTTTGCCGAACCATGTACCGGGACCGTGGTCCCGTTTGAACCTTAATTGAAATCAAAATCAGTTGTCATCTGGTGTAAAATAGTGTGCGTAGCGCAAATGTAGTGATCATATGTGTGCATTTGATACTGAACTTAATTCGGTGTCAAATTCGCACCTGATTTTGTGTTGAAATGTTCCAAGCTGCAGGAGATTATTTAGTTTCTCATAAATATTTATGTGAGCTGTGATTGGTTGAATATTTTGTCAACTTTTTCACAGCGAAAACTACAAGAATAAAAATAAATTTCAAATGAAATTGCATGATATTATGCACTTTGTTTGAAAGATTTTGACTAAAAATTTAGAAATTCGGAAAATTTGAGCGTTTGAACTCTTGCAATTGAAAATTTTCAAATTTAATAATACAATAACCTCAGCTTGGAACATTTCAGGGCTTAAGGCTGTCTCCAGTTTGGAAGCGGATATTCCAGGTATACTTTCATTCATTTTAGTGGATTAAGTGAATTGATTTTTCTTGAATTTAGGGTAATGGCGTGTGTCCCATTTTATACTGCATCAATCCTAGCAGAAATGCACAAATACTATTCTCAGCGCAAGGACGTATCCAGGGTGTGACCTGAAAAATCCGGGAAAATGCAACATTCTGTAGGATTTATCGAGGTGTAATGCAAAAAATTTCTGCCAGACATTATATCACCGTGTCGTCCCCTGTAGCCACAAATCCTTTAAAATTTACTCAACCGCGTGTTTTTTGCTGTATTTCCATGTATATTTACATAGATATACAGTGTTTCATGGCGCTGGCGCCTACTATGGCGCCACTCCGTCACTCAATAGGTAAAAATTTAGTAGGGGGGCTGAGCCCCCCTCCGTTCGCCGGGTTCCGTAAACAAGCAGCCCCCCCCCCCCGCTCAAAAATTTCTCAGCAAAATGTAGTGTTTCAGTTGCAGACTTGTATACCGTAATATCAATACAGTAAAATCTGTTGAAGACACATCACAATTATTTTTTACATAAATAGTTATCTTGTTTAGCACATGCAAATAAGCCACTCCATTTAAAACTGGTTTTAATCAACATTCTCCCGCAGGAGTTTTGTCTGCGAGCTGGAAATCTTCTCACAGCAATTGCACAGGAGTGAGTTACCCCTTCTTATAACTTTTCTCAGTTCACCAAACACATGAACCATTTTTGCAAACTCATTTTCCCCACCCATCGCAGAGTTATTTGCACGCGCAGAAGGCTCTAATAAAAAAGTCGCATCAGCTTCATGTGCTCTGTCCATGGTGCGGCAGTTGTATCACAACCAGCTAATTCCCGCTTTTGGAGGGCCTAAGGGCAAAAAGAAGGGAACTGAGGAGGTTTATTTTGGGGACATTTTGTAACTGCATGCACTAGCACTAACTCAAATTTGAGTACTCATAAATCAGCTTTGAATGGATTTGAGTTCAATTTTGAGTTTACCTCTCGATCTCTAGTTCACGGAGATTAAGACAGGGGTATCTTGAAAATTTGGGGGGGGGTTGGAGGGGGTTGTGGTTGTTCTATATATAGGCTATTTCAGGGTGTAGGAGGAAGAAAAGGGAGAAAAATCGCTAAAAGTAGGTGTAAAATAGCTCAAAATGGGTAAAGTTTCTTGGTAACGAAAATTGGTATAGTTTCTCAAAAATCGCTCCAGATAGGTAGATAGCTGAGCGATTTGGTGGGGGGGGGGGGGTTAGGGCGTAGTAACCCAAAATTTTGCATCCGGGATAGAAGGATACATGCCCCCCAACCCCCCCCCCCCATTCGAGACCCCTGGATTAATAGGTAAACTCAAATGCGTTGAAAGCTTATTTATGAGTACTCAAATTTGAGTTTACTGGTGTTAGTAAACTAGTGTGCGCAGTGCTTTAGATGTTGTTCTTATCTGTCATGTGGCAACCCTCAATTCCAGTTTCCGCCCCAGAGATTAACACAAGCGCACACCCCCACTTTGATACCCGGGACTAACATTAGTATATGCCCCGCCTTATTGATGTACACATTTTACGTTAGGTCTAGGGATGGCCAATGGTTTTTTCAAAGGTTTTTTAAATAAAAAACGTTTTATTTTTAAAAAAACCGATCATCGAAACCGTTTGTTGAACCTTGGTCAAAAAATTTTGTATCCTTTTTTAGGCACTTTTACATACCCAACTTCATTTGAACTCACGAATGTTCGACAAAAGTCGATTTCCGTAATAAGTCGACATAACACAGATATTTTTGACAGAAATCATCACTTAAAATGCTATCCCATGACACTACAGCCATTCTATGGCTATATATAACATCACAAAGGACTGTCACCTGTCTGATTTACCTGTATATGTTGACTCATGACCCTATGTAGGAGCTTTTGAAGAAAAAAACGGTCTTATTTTAAAAAAAAACCCTGTTTTTGAAAAAAACGGGTTTTTAAATAAATAAAAAACCCTGTCGTTGAAAAAAAACCTTTTTCAGCCATCCCTAGTTAGGTCACTGTCAATCTACTCGGGAATTATCCCGAGCGCGGCGCGCGCGTCTGTTGGCGTCGCTTCGCCTGGGACGGAACCTGTACCTATTCGTGACAATGGGTTTTTCAATTTACTTTTTTCAGATTCCTGAAACGGAAGTAGAAATATCCGCTGAAACTGAAGCTGTACTGGATAGGGCTTTGCAGGCTTTTGAGGTGACACCCGTCGATGTTAATGTGAGTTTTTGAGTGTCAAATTGGCACCGTAATTTATGAAGTTGGGCGGCCGGGGGCTTTTTTAGTCGTTGTGAGAGCGGAGTAATTATTTTCATTCGATTTTTCACCAAAACATACATTCAGTTCATATCGTCTGGAAAAATTTATTTTCATTGTATGTACAAATAACGATTTTATCATAGTCACCTGTAGGGTTCAAACGGGATTGACTTTTCGGGATCGGGATCGGGATTCACTTTTTGAGATTTCGGGATCGGGATTGGGGTTTTGGGGTCGGGATCGGGATTGGTTTTTTGAGATTTCGGGATCGGGATCGGGATTGGCCGGGATTGGGGTCACGGGATCGGGATCGGGATCGGGATTGGGATAGGCATTTTTCCGGGATCGGGATTGGGTTCTAGGGATAGAGATTTTGGCCATTTTTCTGGCATTCACAGTTGTTCATAAAGGTGTCAAAACACTGTTGGATGCCAGAAAAGTGGCATAAAATTGACGCTGGGGGTTTGCATCCACTTTTTTGCATGCAAAAACGTCATTATTTCACTTTTTATAATTTCCACTAATTTTTCCGGGATCGGGATCCCGGACTTGGGAGTTTATCGGGATCGGGATCGGGATTTGAAAACTTTCGGGATCGGGATCGGGTTTGGTATTTTTTGAGATTTCGGGATCGGGATCGGGATTGGGGTTTCGGGATCGGGATCGGGACTGGTAAATCCCGGAATTTCACGGGATCCGGGATCGGGATCGGGATCCCGTTTGAACCCTAGTCACCTGTATACGATTTTTGTCAGTGCATATCCTCTCGAGGGGGGGGGGGAATATGGGGCTTTTTCAAGCCAAGTAAACATCACTAATTTTTAAGAAAAGCCTTTTTTTAATCACCTCGCAGACTGCCGCCGCAAAAATCGAAAAAGCCCCGTCAACAACCGATGGTCAATCAGAAAGTGATGATAACACATCTGGGGGTGTCTCTTTACTTCTGCCACATACGTTGGCAGAGTTCCAACCTTCCAAACCCGTGCAAATGGGTGTGGTTTCTTGGTCGCCGCCGATACAAAATTGGAATCCTTGGCGCGGTGCCAACATTGATGAGGGCCCCATGGCTTTTGTTTGTTTATTTGTATTGATGTTTTATGGATTATTTGTGTCGCCAAACAATCGAATGGGGATAAAAAATTATCGTGACGCGACCATTGGTGTGTAGATTTGGACGCCTGCGTGGCTTCATAAATATTTTTAGATAAATAGCTAATCCGCTCCTCCGGAGGGATATGGCTGAAAATGTACTGGCGGTTCGCGGGGGTTCAATATATATTTATGTCATTTCTGGGACCAAAACCCGGTGGGCATGTAAACCCAGTGCACATGTAGACCCGGTAATTGGGGGATCAGGGTTTTTCAGGGATCCAGGATTTTTCAGCGGGGGTTGTTTGTTTACTAAATCCGGTGAACGGGGGAGCGCTGAACCGCCCCCTAAAAAATTTACCTACGGAATGCCGTCATTATGTAAATATGCATACATGCAGGGGTCTCCTAGGGGGGGGCTGCCCCCCCCAAATCGGCCAGCTATCTATCCATCCCGGAGGCCGCTCAGCTATCTATCCATCCCGAGGCAAAATTTTTGGCTACTACCCCCAAAGACCCCCCCCCCCCAAATCGCTCAGCTATCTATCTATCTGGAGTGGTTTTTGAGAAATTTTGCCCCAATTTTCACTCAAAATCATTGAATCAATTTTCGCACCATTTTATAGTTTTTCACCTTCAAAATCGTGCTCCCGTCTATATGCATGATTACATGCCTGTTTTTAGCCATTTTAACCTACTTTTAGCCACTTTTAACCGATTATTAGCGATTTTTTCGTCTTTCTGCCTTCTATGCACTGAAAAAGCCTACATATTTTGCCCCCCTAGATCAATCATTTCAACATCACACTTGATAACCCCCTCCCTTATATAAAAAATCGGTCGCAGAATTCTCTGCCTCAAATCAGCACGGACATAATGGGCAGTGAAACTGTTCACGTTGACGGGGGACCTTTGAGGGACAAGCGGGCCAATTTACCGGTCTATGCGTCCCGCGAAATGATTTTGCAAATGGTCGAGGAAAATCAAGTGTGTCTTATTAAAGGGGAGACTGGCTGCGGAAAAACTACGCAGGTTGTGAATGGTTGCCAAATTTGGGGTTCGGGTCTGGGCTGTGTTCTATGGTGGAACTTTTTCTCACAAGTCATTAGAATTTTCCATTTTACAGTTAACGGACCGGCAAAATCTTCAATTTTACGGTAAGCGGTACGGTCCGGTAAATCTGAAAAGTACGGTCAACTATGCGGTACGGTAAAATACGTCACCCAAAATAAAAAAACCCAAATCTCACCTCTTTCAAACACTATCCACATCACATATTTACAGGTGTGCCAGTACCTGCTGGAGCATTTCACCAAGCAAAACCGTGCCGCCGAATTCTCTTGCGTCGTCACTCAGCCGCGCCGTATTTCAGCGGTTACGGTAGCTGAGCGAGTGGCCAGCGAACGAGGGGAACAATTGGGGATGGCTATTGGGTACAGCGTTCGGTTTGATACCCAGTTGCCCAGGCCATATGGCGGTATACTTTTTTGTACTGTCGGTGTGTTTGGGGGTGGCGTTTTAGGCTTTGGGAGTGAGTCGATGGGTCGATGCAAAATGCAGTTTGCAAATTTATGATTATAAGCGTCTGCAATTTTTGGGATTCAAATTTTCCCTGTTATGTAATTTATGTTGCGTACTCTAAAATGTTTTATTGGCCTTGTCTTTGACAATTCATTCTGTTTGAATGTGAATTTCTACAGGCGTGCTACTACGCAAATTGGAAGGCGGTCTGCGCGGCGTTTCCCACGTGATTGTGGACGAAATTCACGAAAGGGACACCAATGTCGGTAGTGTTTATTAGGGTTGAAACTGGATTGACTTTTCGGGATCGGGTTGCATTTTGACTTTTCGGGGTCGGGATCGGGTTTTATTTTTTAAAGATTTCGGTATCAAGTCTGACAAATACCTCAATTTTACGGGATTCGGGATCGGGATCCCGTTTGAACCTCAGTGTTTATGTACATTTGTGTCGATCTCAATTTTTGCCGATTAATCATTCATAGCCCATTTTTACTCAATTCCCAGACCGACTTCGTGCTAATCCTTCTACGGGACATGGTGCGCTCGTTCCCGCAGCTGCGCGTGGTGCTCATGTCGGCCACGGTGGACACGAACATGTTCGCCCAGTATTTCGACCACTGTCATGTTGTCGAGTTGAAGGTTTGTGGGTGGTTGTTTCGTGTGGGATTTTTGTTTGTGGGGGATTAAAGAGCCGGGGATAAAGTTTGGATCGATTTGTACTGAATTGTAAAGTTATTATGTATCCATATTTACGTCTTGAGGTTAGCTACAAACGCTTCAACGAAAATAGCTTCAGGTATAAATAAATACACACTTGTTTAGTTACAGAAAATACGCATAGGACGCTGTGTTGTTAGATCTTTACACGGAGTTTTTTTGCTGAATTCCCCTCAACTTGGACTTGAAAACTTGATGGAAAAACAGATTGGAAAAATCAGGTTCCATCTAAAATAAAAACTCCCTTGTCCAATTACAAAAACGACGTCATTCTCAATCCCAAAATTCTCACAAATGTCTTTTACATTTTCCAGGGTCGCACACACCCAGTGAAGCACTATTTCCTGGAAGATATTATTTCCGAACTCAAATTCATGCCGCCTCCGCCCGATCGGAAACGAAATCGGGGCAAAAACGCCGATGATGATGATGATTTGCCATTGGCTGATGGGGAAAATGAGGTAAGTTTTTTGCTGTGCAAAATGGTGTGCAAGATCGTAATTTAGCAGTTTGACCTTTGCCTGCGTAAAACGATGTCACAATCGTTTGGATGTGGATTGTGTTTTTAACAATGTATTTGTGTCGAAATTTTGTCGTTTTTGCACATTGGGCGCACATATCGTGTCAACTCAATGTCAATTAAATGACACAAAAAATTAAAAGCATCACAGTTAACAGAAAGAATAAAAATTAAATGTCATGATGTAAAATGAAAATGCTCTATCATATAGGAAAGTTGAGATCACACAATTCACTAAAATTTAGTTGACATGAATTCAGTTGACAACTTGACATCCAGCGTGTGTCGCGCCATTTTGTTCCATCTCAACACTGCCAAATCTCGCGAAATATTTGCAGGAAAATCTCAATCTTCAACTGAGCGGAGATTATGCGCCGCAAGTGGTCGAAGCGATGAAACGACTTTCTGAAAAAGAAATCAATCTGGAGCTGTTGGACGTGAGCCAATTTTTTAGTTTATTTTTCCGGTAAAATAAATTGAGGAAATGATGAATTCATTTTCAGGCGCTACTCCGTAATATCCGTGATATGGGCATCGATGGGGCTGTTCTGATATTCTTGCCCGGTTGGAATTGGATATTTATGCTACAACGCTATTTGCAGCAGCACCCAGTTTTCGGTTTGTTTTGGCAACTCAGGCGTTGTCAACTGGAAATACAATGTAGTTTATGCTGTTTGACCATGGGTTCTTAGGCAGGTAGTCTATTTGTCTTAGGCTGAAATAGGAAAATATCTCAGTTGTGTATAGGGATGGCCGGCGTTTTTTTCAAACGTTTTTTAAACGGGGTCGTTGAAAAAACCCGTTGTTTTTTCATCTCTAGTTGTGTATCGGATTTTGGCGATAAATATACCGTATACATCTAACTGGGTCATATTTCCGTGAGACATTTTCCCCATGCATTACTGTCTGCTGAATGGAACCATAATTATTGACTATTCAATTGATTAACCAATTCAGGTGGCAGCAGTTTCCTAATTCTGCCATTGCACTCGCAAATTCCACGGCATGAGCAGCACCGAGTGTTTGAAGACACGCCCCCTGGAATAACAAAGTTGATTTTGTCGACTAATATTGCGGAATCTAGTGTCACCATCAATGATGTTGTCTTTGTTATCGATTTGTGCAAGTTTGTTTGGGTGATTTTCTACTATTTTATACACGCTCATCTCATGAAAAAATATTTGAAAATATCTAAAAAAAGGGAATACGATTGAATCATTCTGGGAAAACATTTTCAATAAAATTTTTTAAAATGAATTGTTTGAACTTTGAAATATTGATCATCCGATATTTTCATTGACCTATCCATGCTTCAGAAATCACAAATAAAATATCCCGTCAAATTCCCAAACACAACCTGACCCCGCCCACTTCAGAGCCAAAATCAAAATGTACACCTCGCACAACAATATGGTCCATTACGCCACTGTATGGGCGTCAAAAACAAATTTGGAACAGCGCCGGGGAAGGGCTGGGAGGGTCAGACCTGGTTTCTGTTATCATTTGTGCTCGAAAGCCAGATTTGAAAGGTGTGTTTGAAGTTTTTGAAGCAATCTGGTGGAAAAGCACTGGGGTCTCCAAGATTTTGACCCCCGCGGGGGCTGGGTACATGTAAATCGCTACCCCGAGAGGATCGATAGCTGGAAGATTCTGGGCTCGCGGGAGCAAAATGTATAGGCTTTTTCAGGGTTTGGAAGCCAGGAATGGAGAAAAAAATCAATAAAATTAGGTTGGATATAGCCAAAAAAGTTACCATCCTCGAAATACCCCCAGGGGGGTTATTTTTTCAGAGTGAGATCTTTGAGGGGGGTTAAACGTGGGGTTTTTTTTTTTGCCAGAAATTTTTTGAAATCGCAGTACTAAATTGTTGTGTGTAACAGACGTCAAAAAATGCAACAAAAACTGCCATTTATAAGACTCTATAGACTTATATATCTATGTAGACGGTATTAACCCTGTTCTAACATAACACAGTCATTGTTTTTCACGTTTGTTCTACGTTTCCCGGATCACAAACCGTAGCTTTTGTCATTTACGTTCTCTATACACTATATTTGAGGGGGTATTTCGAGGGGGGTTTATAAACTCATAGTGTCCATTTTCGGGGGGGGGGGGTATATCACAAATCGCAATGTATACCGTCGAAAACCGTTATTTCTAAGGTGAAAAACAATACAAGAGTATGAAAATTAGCGATTTTGAGCCAAAATTAGGGTAAAACTAGCGTGCCCATTTACATTGTCCCCCCTGAAAAAGAACTTATGAAACAGTACAGCTAATGACGGTCAATAAAATCGAATAAATACGGTAGATTCAATCTTGTACATAACCCAAGCTAGCAATACGCAATCGACCCACTCAATTCGCCGCATTCTTAAATAAATACATCCAAACAAAATCCGAAACTTTACGCAGTCTGGAAGCGCACCAGACGCCCGAAATGTTGCGAACCCCCCTGCACGAATTGGCGTTGTCAATCAAATTATTGCGTCTGGGTTCCATTGGTGACTTTTTGAACAAGGCTTTGCAACCGCCGCCTATGGATGCGGTCATTGAGAGCGAGGTTTTGTTGAGAGGTGCGTCTGTTGTTTGTTTGTTGTTGTTGTTGTTGTTGTTGTTGTTGTTTTTTTTTGGGGGGGGGGTTTAAGCGACCGGGTGCCAGTTCCGCAAAATGAGAAGTGAGAAGTGAAATGGCAAAGGCGAAGTAAAAGCGCAAAGGCGAAGTGAAATGGCAAGTGAATTGGCAAGTGAAATGGCAAAAGCGAAGAGAAATTACTTCTTCTTTTTCTTTTTTTACTTCGCTTTTGCCAATTCACTTGCCGTTTCACTTAACCTTTGCGCTTTTACTTGGCCTTTGCCATTTCACTTCTCACTTCTCATTTTGCGGAACTGGCCCCAGGGTTCAATTGTACCTATTTTCAAGGGTTTTCAAGAGTTTCAATTGATTATCAATACTAGGTCGATCGCCAATGGCAATTTTTGCTGTCTTTTTATGCGAATCAATACTTTGGTGGTTGCGGCGTCCCCACACACACACTAGTTGACGTTAAAATAAGTGTCAACTAAATTTTGGTTCATAATCTGATTCAAACTGTCCTATGTGATTGAACATAGTCAATTTTATATCGCGCCACTTTATGTTCATTGTTTCTGTTAAGTGTCTTTTTTATTAAAAAATGTGTTTTTTAGTTGACATTCAGTTGACATTTATTTGCGATGTCGACTAGTGCCAAATAGATACTTGTTTGAACATGTGCACCACATAAATATTGCCAAATTTTTTATCTTCAAATATAAATATACCCTTAACACCTTCACAGAGATGAATGCACTTGACTCGAACAGTGAATTAACTTCTTTGGGACGCATTTTGGCCCGTCTGCCGATTGAACCAGTTGTGGGCAAGGCACTGGTTTTGGCAACCATTTTTGGGTTGGTTTGATTTTTGGTAATTTTTATCACGATTTTATCACAAATTCACAAACGAAAACAAGTGCAAATCGTGATTTCCCAAAAAAATCCCACAAGTCCCCCCACACCCCTCACAAACGTACATCTCAGCTGCGGCGACCTAATGGCTACCATAGCGTCGGCTGCCAGTTTCCAAGAACCGTTCGTTCAACTGGAGCGGCACCACAAACGCCTGGCGCACATGCACAGAAATTTCGGCGGCACCAGGTGCCAATCCCAGACCCTGTATGATGCCCTGTAGAATGTCGAATGTCATGCAAAGTGTCTAAAGTCATGATAATTTTGAAATGCCCTGAAAAATGGTTTAAAATACAGTTTGCCATTAATCGAGCGTTTACATGACTTTTAACACTTTCCGTGACATTTTAAATTTTACATGACATTTTACAGGGTCCGGGACTGCCCCCAGGTTTTCTGACCACGTGGCGCTACTTGGCGCCTTCCAAGCGTGGGATGAAGTCCGCATGGCTGGCGATGAACAAGAGATGCAGTTTTGTGAAGTGGGTTCTGTTTTTGGGGGGCTTTTTTGTTGTGTAATTATGGGGGTGCTGAATGTTTGACATTTAATGAGGGAGGATGAATAATTAAATCACGAATGTTTGCATTGTTGTATACCGAAAGTCGACGTGATAACGTATTTAAATTGACTTTAATTATTTAAATGACTTTAAATTGATTTAAATTTAAATTTAAAAATTTACCACTTTTGAATGTCGACTAGAAAAGCTTCACAACCCCCCGTCCCACCCTGAACGACCAACTGATAACTCAAATCAGACTGAAACTATACCGAGGGAGGATAAAAACATTTTTGCCTATTTCGTCTAACCCCATGGCCGTTCCCAGGGGGGGGCAGCAGGCTGCACCCCCCCCCCCCCCGCTTCCCGGGGTGAGACCAGAAAGTGACCGGAAAATGCCACTTTTTCGACGTCAGCGTAAAAATTTTAGGGGGGGGGGGGTTATACAATGGAAAATTATTCAAGCAAATACGGTAGTTCCCTTCCCTCACATACACCCCCAATCAACCCCCCCCCACTCAACCCCTCAGCACAAATCACTGAGCAGCATGACCCTACGAATGACGTGGGAAGCGAAACAACAACTGCTGCAGCTGTTGTCGTCGGCCGGCTTCGGCGACGAGTGCCTCGCGCCCAACGTGGTGTCCACCAGCGGGCCCGACGCCAAGTTGGACGTGGCGCTGACGCTGTTGACTGGGGGTGAGTGTTTGTTTTTTTGGGGGGTGTGGGTGTTTGGTGCTAGACACACTAGTTGACAACGACATTAAATGTCAACTGGTTCCGATCCCAATTCATAGCTTGCTGACGAGAGCACTACGCATTATTATACGCATTCACTTGATACCGGCCTTCGTGCGTAATTTTTTCAACAATGCTGTTACATCTTCATTTGCAACCTGATTCTTGTCGGCTCGTCAGCAAGCTATGGATTGGGGTCGGAACCAGTTGACATTTCGTGACGTTGTCAACTTAATAGTGTGTGTAAGCCGTAGAGCCATAGTTTTTCCTTGATAGATGGTTCAGTTTTGTGTTTATTACCGCGTAGTAATTCTTGTCACGATCATATTCCGTCCGATAAAAACTGCTCAAAAACAACAAATCTAAACAACATTTCGCAGCGCTTTATCCGAACGTGTGCTGGCACAAAGACAAGCGCAAAGTGCTCACTATGGAATCGAAAATGGCGCTAATCAGCAAATTGTCAGTAAATTGTCCGTTTGGTCAGGAGCCACTTAGTTTTCCATCGCCATTTTTTGTGTTCGGAGAAAAGGTTGGTGATTTGGTGCATCTTTTGTGCATGACTTACGAGACTGTAACGAAGGCATTATGTGGGACTTGTTGGGGTCTACCGTGGCATTAGTTCCATCGACAGCACACCTTAAATGAAATGTATCATATATTTACCATATCAAAAAAACTTTTAAAAAATTTGGAAAATATTTTATCGGTATTTATATTACCTAGTTCGATTCGATCGATCGTTCAATTTGGGGCATAATTTTTCATGTGCATTAATTTGCGCCACACACACACACTAGTTTACATCGCAAATAGATGTCAACTAAATAACACAAAAAAATAAAGCGTCACACTTAACAGAAACAATGAAAATGAAGTGTCACAATAAAAAATTAACTATGCTCCAAGGACGTAGCCAGGGGGGGCGGGGGGGGCGGCCGCCCCCCCCCTTCCCGGGCCGGATGAAAAAATGTGCCAGAAATGGCATTTCCAGAAGACGATTTTGTCGACAGTTGAAACAATTTTGCGCGCAAGCGCGCATTTTCCCATCGTGCAACGTATACTTTCGGCTGACCAGTCTCCGCAGCCTCAAAGCCTATGAAAATGGACTCAATTCCTGTCCATGTAGCTGTATATGGCTGTAAAATAGACATATACAGCTGATTTGGCGCCAGTGGCGCCATGGCGTGGCGCCTAGCAATGGCGTTGGCGCATGGCGCCATTCCCTTACTACAGGGGTAAAATTTTAGGGGGGGGGGGCGCCGCCCCCCCCCCGTTCGCCGGCCTCTGTATACAATCCGCCCCCCCCGCTCAAAAATCCTGGCTACGTCCCTGCTAAGCTCTATACGTTTATACGTTGAAATGACATAATTAACCAAAATTTAGATGACTCGAATTTTGATGTCAACTAGTGTGTGTGGGTCCTCCTTACTTGTACATTCACCCCCCCCCATCCCTCATAAAAACACCTTTCACATTTGTGTCGCAGCTACGCACGCGCGCCATATCCTGCAAACAAATGACCATGGTCAGTCCACTGCAATTGTTGCTGGCGGGCGCCAGGAGGGTTCGATTTGACCCCCAGAGTGGATTGGTCTGGCTGGATGACTGGTTTGTGATTGGGGGTTTTGAGGGGGTGTTGTTTTCGATGGCGATCGAACGAAATTTAGCTACCGATTGTCTATGTCTATCACTAGTGATGTTAAAAGCGCCAGGATTTTGGCGCCAGCGCCATGGTCCTTTTATATAGGTACCCTTCACATCTCACGTGTACTCCAGTGACATGTCACTCGGCGCGCGCAGTTATTTATGTCTCACGTTGGGAGCGTGCCAATGATTATTAAGGATTTTTGTGAAAAACATGAAAAATTATTGTTGTGAATACGCTAATGTAAAAAGTTATGAAAGCAATGAATTTTTAAGGAAAATTGCAAGTGTTAAAATCCTTGGCACGCTTCCAACGTGAACCACGCGTGCAAGGTGTAAAGTCACTTGTGTATAAATATCACACCACAACCCACAAAAACCACCACCCAACCCCCCCCCCCCAGGGTCCCCCTTCGAATCCGACCCGAGGTAGCATCTAAAGTAGCCGCCCTGAGGCCGTGCATAGAAGCCACTTTAGTAGGCGCCTGCGAAGAGCCAGAAAGTCTGGCGCTGGCGCCTGATGCCAGGCGCCAGGCGCTTCAAGATGCCCTTTGTGTGCTGGGGAAGATGACTGTGTGGAGGGAGGGGTTGGAGCCGTTGGCGCCAGCTTTTGGGTTGGTTTGGCGCGAGTTTGTGCAGGATTTTGGAGCTACGTGTTTAAAAGCGAGTGTTTTGTGAGAATAAGTGGCGCTTGACCGAAAGACCTTTTCTACCTATTTATTTGCGTATGTTTAGATGTTTGGACGCGAAATTAGGTTATTTGAATTCTGTGTGTGTGTTTTACTGTAGTCTTTTGTATAAATTGTCACCGCAATGCGGGATAATTTACACCACAGAATTGATTGCATGAATTAATTCATCAAATTATGGTAACAATTTATGGTATGGTTCTGTGTGAATGACGCCGACCCGATGCCCTCATCCTGATCTCTATTAAAAAGAATCCTCGAATCCCGATCATGGAAAAATTTACCAAGAACAATAAGTTTACCAAAAACTTTTTTGTGCTTAGCAGGGACGTATCCAGGACTTTTGAGTGGGGGGGCTGCTTGTTTACGGGGGCCGGCGAACGGGGGGGGGGGGGCTCAGCCCCCCCCCCTAAAATTTTTCTCTATATAAGGACGGAAAGGCGTTTTGGCGCTAGCGCCATAAAAAGGCGCCACGCCATGGCGCTATTGGCGTTGGCGCCAGCGCCAGGAACCGCTTTACATGTATGTAAATATGCATCCAGCCGAAGTCGCAAAAATGTGTTCATTTCCAAGGATATTGGTTTACAATGGACCGATCCGCTGCATGGGGAAGAACTTGCGCGCAACATTTTAAAGAAACGTCGAAAAAAAATATATAGGGAAAGTTGCATTTTCCGGTACTTTTTAGGTCTCACCCCGGGAAGGGGGGGGCTGCAGCCCCCCCCCCCGCCCCCCCCCTGGATACGTACTTGGTGCTTAGAAATGTGAATGGAAAACTTCAGTGTACATTTTGTGACACTTCTCTGGTATCCAAGTGTGTTTTTGTGGCGAAAAAAAATAGAAAAACCTCGAATACCAGACGTTGTGGAGTTATTATTCTGGCTTCGCTTGGCTTTTGTTGAATACCGTATGTGCGGCCTATAGCAATCGTATCGTGCGGCCTATAGCATTCTGTCTGTTTTACGTATTCACATGTGAGGGGTCGGCGCGGTGTTCATCAAAGGAATGCAATTCCGCCAGTAAATAGCCACATGCGACATGGACTTGCGTGTGATGGCGGACGAACTTCAATGTGAACTTAGTCGGTGCATCTGTTTACCTACATCAGATTTACACTCTACATAGAGATTGATGTTAATAATTAGCATTGACCTTTGTTTATTTAAAATTGAAGGACAAATAAATTGAAAAAGACGTCGAAATTTGATTGTGATTGTGCAGAAAACATTAATTAGTCAAAAGGTGTCAGTAATAATTGGCAGAATTTTAGCCGCTCAGAATTACCATAAAAATCGTTTTTCCTTAAAAGTTCCTTAATTGTGCATTTTAAAATGTGTTTTGGAATATATTCTTCTACGAGACCAATTTACGTTTACGGCTGGATTATCACCCATAATCCCCTGCCCACACCGCGGTCGGCGACCTCAAAGCCATTGCATCACAATGTATAAATTATTGCTGAAAAGAAACAGCTGTGCCACACGCAAGTCCATCGCGCATGCTCCTATTTATTGGTGCGTGCAGGGGTTGGCTTTTTCGACGATTGCAAACGTAAATGCATCAAGCGGACGCGCGTCTGCCAAACAGACGCGCGTCATTGTCAGATTACTGTAGAATAATAAGTACACTGAACCGAATACCATAACATTGCCAAAAATTCCGAGACCCCAACCCCATCTCGGTCCCAAAAATTCACACAAAAAAAACCATCCCTCCCCCGTTTCAACCCCAAATCCCAACCCCCCAAAACCCCCCAGCTCGCGCGCACCCCGTCCGCGAGGGGGCGTGCGCGCCGCTTTCTTCGACCAATCAGGATCCGGCGACGGCGGCCCACCCCAGAAAAGGGGGAGACCCGATTTCGGCAGGGGGTTCGGTGATAGGGGAGGAGGTTTTCGCGGAGGTTTTGGGGATAGGGGTGGTTTTAGTAGAGGGTTTGGGGATAGGGGAGGTTTCGGCAGGGGTGCTGGCGATAGGGGAGGTTACGGTAGGGGTTATGGTAGCAGGGGAGGGTTCACTCGCGGCGGTTATGGTAGGGGCGCGCCTGGGGGCGGAGCCAGGAGGGGTTGGGGAGCGCCCAGTTGGTGATCGTTTTGGCTCGTTTGTTCTCTCGTCAGTTTTGTATTGTTGTTGATTTCTCGATTCGTTGTGTCAGTGATTATGTTATTCTTTTAGCTTTTGTAACAAAAATTGTATGGGGGGGCAATTGTAATCTTTTAGCGTTACTAAAAAGTCTTTGTAAGTGAGGGAATTGTATCTATCGGAATCGCCACTACTTGTCACTTGACAGGCTTTGTTCCGGCAATTTAGTGGTTGATAGCTATAGTGTTGTTACTGGTCGGCCATGTTTGAATGTGTTCATATTTATCGTTCTTTACAATGTTGTGTTTGACATACTATCGTGAAAAAGTAAAAAAATTGATGTTTTCGCTGGTTTTGATGTCACTTAAATGTGAGCGTAAATTTTTATTGCAAAAGTATTAAGTCACCCACTCTTCTCACGTTGCGTGGTTCATTGAAATATATTCATGTTCCAGCCTACGTTCTTACAATCGACATACTTTACAAATCAGCAGATTATATAAAATTCTAAAATGGTATCTGTTATACGCGCTTCCCCCAGGTATAATTTTTTTACAGGGAAGAAAAAGTAAAATTGAGTGATAATCGAATTTAGAAACTCCAAATTGACTTGCAATGTTCGCAACTTATGTACTAATTTAACGATCCTAATTTAATTCAATCTTTTCTGACAGAATTGGCCTCCACTTGATTTCCACACACTCAGTATGTTAAAACCTTTGCCTTTGCGTTGCCTCAATTTGCGGTTGTAAACGGGAACCACACCTCAAACGGTTAATTCGCATTCCCGCATTTCATTCGAGCGTAAATAGGCGCTATCTAAAAAAGTAATAAATAAGTGTAAAGTCGCCGGAGTACGCCGCCCTTTGTTCCGTAGTGAGTGTTTTGGTAGTTGTTAAAACGTATTTACGTTTTCTCTAAAAATACGATACTCGAGTACTGCGAAAGTACTTTTACGTTTCCTCTGAAATAAAGTACCTGTACTCACGTTTACGCGTAGTTTTTGAAAGTACTCGACTACAGAAACGTATTTCGTACAGTCTTTCACGCCAGAAGGGGGAAAAGGAAGAAAAAGCTTTAAAAAATTACAAGAAAAATTTACAAAATTCGTTATATAAGTAAAAATGCAGATCAACTTGTGAATTGAATGTCAGGTTGGGTTTAAAAAAATGAAAATTAGTGATTTTGAGTGAAAGTTGGGTACTACTACTAAAATACTCACTTTTGTTTTCCGATACAAAACGTATTTTACTCACGTTTACCCGTGCGTAAAAGTAAAAAAAAATCTTTACCTGTCTCTACTCTGGGGTGAGTAAAGAATATATAAATACTTTACATTTGCGTTTACTTAGAAAAAAGTTTCGTACTTTACAACTCCGAGTGATGCCGTTTGAAGTTTTTGCGTGCAACCTCGAAAATTACGTGCAATTTTTTTTAAGTGGCGCCGTTGTAGGGCTCCAATATATTTTTTCTCGATCTGAAAAATTAATCTGCGCCAAATATACACTCAAACTTGTGCCCCGTTCTGGGGCTGCCGATGCTGTGTTATATTTCCGGGTGCATTTGACATCACTACAGGGAATACCGTAATTTGGTGGATAACGTCACGAAATTCGTCTGATTGAAATCGAAATTTTCGTTTTTTTCAAATGGGGTATGGTATATTGAATTATGAAGTGTGCACTCAGTGGTCTAGGTATATCTGAAGGAAATCCTCCATAATGACGTCACATTAAAAAGAATACTTGTTTGAAGAAAAAAAAAATTTCAGGTATAATACGAAATGTATGTGATTGTACTCGGCTCCGCCTTTGTGTAATAAATATTTTTTTTTTGTTCACAAACATAAGTACATCATAAGTGATAGCTCATACATAAGTATCCGGATAGTAGCAGTAGCATTATCGTTTAAGAGATAAGTAATTTTAATTAGTAATTTAAGCATAGTTTGCGGTCCGCCGTGTAAATACCCACGTAAATTATCAAGTTGTTTTTGATATCAAGTCTTATTTATTGGGCGATTTTTAATAGCCGCGCGTTGTCATTTTTTATCGTTTCGCCCTGCACAATCATTGATTTGGGCGGTGGCTGCGTCCGCCGCCTACTTTTTATTTTTTTCTCCTTTGCCTCAATTCCAGCAGTTTTACGACCATTCTATCGGGAACTACGCTTCTATTTCGTGGCCGAAAAAGACAAATGTGTACGTTCTATTGGAGACGCCCATCTATTGGAAGAAGTATAGTCGGCAGACATGATACTATACAATGAGTTGCATGATGTCATATCATGCACGCTGTATCCAACCCGTAGAACTCTGTTTTGGTGACTCGTGCTTACACATATACGGAATGAAACTATTCAATTGTGCCCGCACAATTCAAACCCCCGTCAAAGTGTAGTTGAGTTTTTTGGCATGATGCCATCCAAGCGTCGTCTGGATCTGAATAAATACAAAGCGGGAACGTTTTCTAAATTCAAAATTTTGAACGTAACAAGTTTTCGTCAAAATGAATCGATAGCGTGTAACTTTTCTAAATATGAATTAGATTAAACGTAGGTAAAAGTTTAATCAAAAATTTGCAGCACCTATCGGCACAAAAATTGGAGTAAACGAGTGCGTAGAGAACAGCACATTTTTATTTTCCTTCTTACTATCTTTATATATTTTTTTTTACTGAATTCCTTTCTTGTTCGCTCTACAAGAACAAAATATAACTTTCCAATTTTGTAGAATGATATGTCTGTCGACTATACATATTGACATATTCACGACCCACTGTGCACCGTTTTTCTACCGTATTTAAGATGTATCGCACTTCACTGTTCAGTAAGATGTTGAATTTCATTGACGCTCAGCGAAGCGAAACATAAGTGGACCAAACCTGTATAATATCATGTCTGCCGAGTATACTGCACTTGAATTTGCACCTGCGCTTGAATTTCGTACCGGGCGACTCCGCAAGTTCTATTTAAGTGGAATTTTATAGCATAATAAGAAAACCTCATTTCCTGGAAATACCCATTCCCCCCTCGAAAAACCCCCAGGTCTAAACGAGATTTACATGATGTATTTATTTATTGGACACAATTTGCATCGCAGCTACGCAGTATTAGTTTGTATAGCTATATACGTTTGTATGTTCTAATATTTATACGGTATGTATTGGGTATGTTAAAGCCCATTCTTTACTTCGATTTTTACGGAAATGCCTGGCGAAATAATACCCTCCTCAAAATACCCACAAAATCTTCATCTGAAAAATAAACCTCCTGGGGGAATTTCAAGGAGTATGTAGTACTAATATTAGTATGTAGATGGTATAAACACTGTTCTAACGTGACACCAACATTGTTTTAACGTGTGTTCTGCACTACGCAGAACACAAACTGCAGTATTTGTCATGTGCGTTCTCTTTACACTCAATTTGGGGGGGGGGGTATTTCGAGGGGGGTGATCGTTTCATAGTGGTCTCGAGAGGGGGGTATTTCGAGGGGGGTGATCGTTTCATAGTGGTCTCGAGAGGGGGGTATTTCGAGGAAATACGGTACATAAAAAATATCACATCGTATTTGTGTGATGTTTCGCGGTTGAAAAGTCCACTCACTTATATAGACGGCAAACCAAAATTCGAAGACGATTCGAAAATTCGAAGTTTTCGATTTTTTATTTCACCACTATACTGGGCGGACATCACATTTAGTATTGAAACCTACCATAACCCAAAATGAACATAAAATTATACAGTTTTCATTATAATATTTCGTTTTATCGATGGAATAATTATTTACGAAATTTATCACAAGACTTTTTTCATTAAACTATTGTAGGATTCTGCACATACTTTGCGGTTCGCCGAGTATTTATAGTAAAAACACTATTTGGAATTTGGTTACATGGTAAAATTCAGCAGAAAGATTCAAAAGTGCTATAATTTAGGGGGGAACGAAAAGTATTCCACAAAAAAATTACAAATTCGAAAACTATTTTTGGAAAAAAATTCGAAATTTGAAAGTATTTTTTTAAACATTTCTTCCGGTGGGTTTGCTATCGTCATTACCCACGTCTCACTTAAGTATCGTCTGGTGTTTTGTCAATAGGTTTATGTGGCTTACTTATATGTTAAAAATTAACAATGCCGGCGCCCATTTAATTTGCGCTGTCTCAAAATGTCAGTTTTTTAGTACAACACTGCGCGCCTCAAAATGTTTAGGTGTATGATAAAATTGTCCAGTGCCTGATTAAAAAAACACTGCCATCTAAATGGGATTAGTGGTGGAAAAGCGCCAGAAAAGGGGAAGCTAAGCACCATGGACGCCATGGCGCCATAAGTAAACAGGGCGCAGGCGCCACGGGAAAAGGCGCCTCTCTGAAACGAGGAACCAAGGCGTCAAGAGTAGTGCTGGAAAAGCGCCATGGCGCTGGCGCCTGGCGCTAGCGCAAAAGCAAAAAGCGCCATGGCGCTTGGCGCCATTATGCTGTGGCGCCATTGGCGCCTGGCGCTGAGTTTCGGATAAGCGCCATGGCGCTTTTGGCTCTTGGCGCTATTTTTGCCTGGCGCTGGCGCTAGCGCCAAAGGAAAAAGCGCCATGGCCCTTCTGGCGCTTGGCGCTGGGATTTAGAAAAGCGCCGTGGCGCTTTTGGCGCTTGGCGCCAAAGTCCTGGCGCTTTTTCCATCACTAGTCTAGAGTAAAAGATGTGAAAGGATTCTACATCGTTATTTCCAGTGAACATACACTCCTGGAAAAGTCGTCATGTTTTTTGTTTTTGTAGTTCAGTTGCGTACGATATGGGTTCTGCGATACGATTCTGCAAATATGGGTTCATTTGGGGTGACACTTATTTTTAGGGGTAGTTATAGTGTTGACCCCCATAGTAGAAATATCACTGCCCCCTGCGTAGGGGTGGATAAAAAAACGCTTTTTTATACGGCCCCACTTTTTAAAAAAAGTGCTCTTAAAAATGTGCTTTTTTCGCTTTTTTTCAAAACATGTCAAGACATTTCCTAGAAAGCTCCCAAATATGGTTCTGAGTCAATATGTACATGTATATCATACAAGTGGCAGTACTTGTGATGATATATTTATAGTCATAGAATGGCTGTGGAGCCATGGGATAGCATTCTAAGTGGGCGTTCTATTATATACTACACTTACATATCACGGCTTATTATTATATGATAGCATGCAAGAATGACACTAAAAATACACAAAACCACTTAAAACAACCACCAGTGGTAATGTGCATGTGAAATTACGCGCTTGCGCGCCAAAAAAATACAAAATACCTAGTGCATAGGTCCAAAAAACTTGGCCAGCGCTCTTTTTAAAAAAAGTGCTGGCCATCCCTACCCCTGCGTATATTGCTGATTTTGGCTACACTGAATGGACAGCCAGCACCTTCCGCATTTTTGTTAGCTTTTTTGCATTCCGTTTTTTTGCACCGCATTTTTGCCGTTTCCATAAACTAAATAGCTAAGAGTTGGCATGTTGCCAACATTTAACATTTCCACTATTTTCTTTCTCAGAATGGTTGCAAATGAAGCTCACATGATGGTAGACAGCAGTGAGCACTATATAGACACCACAGTGTACCACAGAGCACTATAGACACCAAGGGCCCTATAGCCAGTCATATATAGTGTGATCTGCAGTAGCCCTGGTGCCATCATTAGGTATTTTATCCACCATTCTAGAAAAATAAAATAAAAACAGACTTTTTCCATGGAAATTTTCGTCTTGGACAGCCGCCAAAAAAGCAGTGATCCATTGACTTTGCTGAAAATGGCCCTGGCGCTATTCATCACTCAATGGTGATCGTCTGCGAATGGTATTGTTTCGTGCATAAAATTCCGCGCGATGTCTGGCAGCAATAGCAAACTCGGCATATTTACATGATACTCTACAATGAGTTGCATGATGTCATATCATGCACGCTGTATCCAACCCGTAGAACTCTGTTTTGGTGACTGGTGCTTATGCATATACGGAATGAAACCATTCAATTGTGCCTTCACGATTCAAACACTCTATCAAAGTGTAATTGATTATTTGGCATGATGCCATCCAAGCGTCGTCTGGATGGACAGCATCTGAAAAAAAAAAGCGGAAACGTTTTCCGAATTCAAAATTTTGAACGAAACAAGTTTTCTTCAAAATGAATCGATAGCCTGTAACTTTTCTAAATATGAATTAGATTAAACGTAGGTAAATGTACCGTATTTCCTCGAAATACCCCCCCCCTCGAAATACCCCCCCCTCGAAATACCCCCCCTCAAAATGGACACTATGAACTTATAAACCCCCCCTCGAAATACCCCCCCCCCAAATTTAGTGTATAGAGAACGTAAATGACAAAGGCTGCGGTTTGTCATCTGGGTAATGCAATACACACGTTAAAAACGATGACTCTATTATGTGAGAACAGTGATTATACGTCTACACACTTATACAAGTCGTTAGAGTCTTATAAATGGTGATTTTTGTTGCATTTTCGACGTCTGCGTACGTTTCAGACGACAATTTAGTACTTGGTTTTCAAAAAATTTCTGGCGAAATAATTAACCCCCCCCCTCGAAATACCCCCCCCTCGTTTAACCCCCCCTCAAAATTCTCACTCTGAAACAATAAACCCCCCGGGGGTATTTCGAGGAAATACGGTATACTCAAAAATTTGCAGCACCTATCGGCACAAAAATTGGAGTAAACGAGTGCGTAAAGAACAGCACATTTTTATTTTCCTCCTTACTATCTTTATATTTTCTTTTTTACTAATTTCCTTTCTCGTTCGCTCTACAAGAACAAAATATAACTTCCCGATTTTTTTGAATGATATGTCTGTTGACTATACATATTCACATATTCACGACCCACTGTGCACCGTTTTTCTACTGTATTTAAGATGTGTCGAACTTCGCTGTTCAGTAAGGCGTTGAAGTTCATTGACGCTCAGCGAAGCGTAACATAAATGGACCAAACTTCATAAAAATATTTGATCCATAATGTCAGCCACGAGTTCTTCATGAACGATAGGGCTATATGAACGGCATGGTGCCACCAAGGACAATTCAAAATTAAGCTTTGTTTTCCACCCAAACTGCATAACATATTTGAAAACATTTTATGGTAGATTCTGCAGGTGGGGGTGGGTGAGGCGTGTCCAATCTAAGAATTATATTTATTGGATACAGATAAATGTTAATTTTGTTTTCCTTTTTTACTCCCCATAAAGAAAACTTTTTACTTTAGCAGACTTTACATGAGCGTGACTACCCCGACATCGAGTCTAGACGTTTTTGATTTGATACTACTTTTTTGACATTGTAGAGTATCATGTATGCCGAGTATACTATAATAATTATCATATTACACATAAACATGCGTTTAGAGTAGGGTTGAAAAAAAAACGTTTTTTTTAACTCGATGTTTTTTTAAAAAAAACGTTGTTTTTTTTTATAAAAAACGTTTTTTTTTAAAGCTCCCAGATATAACCTTGTGTCAACATATATAGGTATATCAGACAGTGGCAATACTCTGTGATGTTATATATGACCATATAATGTCTGTGGAGCCATGGGATAGCATTATAAGTGGTGATTTGTGTCAAAAATATCCATTTTTCATCGACATCGTTCATATATCGCCTTATAGTCGAATGTCAGTGACTTCAGGTAAAGTTTGGCACGGAATAGTGATCAAACAAGGTTATAAAACGAGGTTGTTACTTTGGGAGTGATGTTACACACTGTGGAGGTACATGGAAGCACATTACCTCAATATTATGTACTACAGCAACATATGACAGCTTATTAACCCATGGTAGCATATATAAATGGATACTTTGATACTAAAAATGCCACAAAACCAATGAAAACAATCACCAATGTCAATTTGTGTGTGAAATTGCGCGCTTGCGCGCAAAAATTTTGCAAAATACCTAGTGCTTAGTACTAAAAATTTCGGTCGATGTTTTTTTTTTAAAAAAACATTTCGGATGTCATGTTTTTTTTATTAAAAAAACGTTTTTTTTAAATAAAAAACGTTTAAAAAAAAACATCGGCCAACCCTAGTTTAGAGCCGAAATTTTCACGACGTAAAATCTTATTCAAACACATTTGATTTTACGAAAATATATCATTTTTGACTGTACTTGAGTGACTATTCGAATGTGTCAGTTTAACACGTATCGGTTTTGAAAATTTCAGCCTCAAACTATTGTGTATAGATTTTACTGTTGTCACGTATTGACCCTAATTTAAAAAATCCCTGGTGGGACCAAATTGAATTAGCACCCTGGGCATAATTTAACTAGGAAAGTGGCATACCAATATCGGGCGGATTATCGTCTACCGTATTCTCGACCGCACAAAAATCTGTCGGGTCAAATGAGCACATACCGTATTTCCTCGAAATACTCCCCGGGGGGTGATTGTTTCATAGTGCTCCCGAGAGGGGGGGTTTAAACGAGGGGGGGGGATTTCGAGGGGGGGTTATTGTTTCACAGGAAATTTTTTTGAAATCCTAGTACAAAATCGTGGTTTGAGATGTGCGCTGGGGTAGAAAATTGCATCAATAACTGACATGTATCAACTCCTGTATACTAATATTAGTACGTAGATGGTAAAAACACTGTTCTAACGTGATTCCAACATTGTTTTAACGTGTGTTCTGCACTACGCAGAACACAAACTGCAGTATTTGTGATGTACGTTCTCTTTACACTCAATCTGGGGGGGAGGTATTTCGAGGGGGGGGTGATTGTTTCATAGTGGTCTCGAGAGGGGGGGGGGGTCTTTAGAGGGGGGGGGGTATTTCGAGGAAATACGGTATTCATTTTTGGTCATTTTTGAATACATTACCGTATTTCCTCGAAATTACCCCACCCCTCGTTTATAACGATGGCAAACCCCACAGAAAAAAGTATTTAAATTTTTAAGTATTTTTTCTAAAATGACTTTTCGAATTTTTTAATTTTTCCTAAAAATACTTTTCGAATTTCGAATTTAGTTTTTGAATTTTTTTATCTTTTTGGGCAGTTTTCGAATCTTTTTAGGTATTTAGTTTTCGATTTTTTTTAAAGACTTCAAATTTTTTTGAAAAAAAAAAAATTTGACGCTTTAAAACACTATTTGGATGGGGTTTTTTATGTTTGGATGAACGTTTAACCTTATTTTCAGTGTTATTTAGTTTTCAAAATGGTCAAAGGACCAGTTTGCCACATCTTCATTACTCTTCCACATATACCATATTTTTTCTAATGGAAGAGCACCATCCTAATTTCTTTAAATTGTTTACCTGCCATTCTATTGGAGGTGCCCTTCTATTAGAAGAAATACGGTATCCAACTGTTATATGGAAATACCATATGTACCCTTTTACTTTAGTGGCTGGCACGCTAAGCGCACTCAGTGCAAACTTGACAAAATATGGGTTTTCTCCTCCGCCACAGACACCAACGTTTTTTGACACTTTTTATACGTTTTTACAGCTCAGGCCCACCGTTTTGCACGTTCAACTAAAGTATTCATGTCGTGGCCTCAAATTCCCTGAAAAATTCGAAAAGTCTTTTCGAATTTTTGAATTTTCGAATCTTTTCAAAAAAATCGATTTTTATGTATTTTTATCACCGCGTGCTCAAAAATTCGAAAAGTCCAAAAAAATTCAAAAATTTGACAACGTTTTTAAATTTTCGAATCTTTTTTTTGCCATCGTTACTCGTTTAACCCTAGGTAGGTCTAATACATAGCAGCGTAAAGTAAACTGGTGGCACATTTAATGAGAAATCAGGTACCTCATTTTTCACAACTATCTCACAGGGAAACGTGCAGCCCAATATGGCTGCCATTTGTTGTGGGGGTGCCCACAACATTTGTCTACATATATGCCAAGTGGCACCCCATGGCACCCTCCTGTTCTGCTGCTACAGATTGATGAAGGTTTTTTGCCAATTTTTTCCCGGAAAATATAAATGAGAATTTTCGAAAAACAACACAAAATATAGCTGTGGTAAAGTGTGCAGCCATTTTTTGGTGTGCTGACAACACAAGTGATGAATACACTTGTGTTGGTGCTTTTTCAAAAAATAAAAATTCCTTTTGGCCAGCCATAAGCAATATTTTGACCCGCTGGTCATTTGTGGGTATATTTTGACCCCCATTCCACTACCCCCACATAAAAATGGCATTCTGTATGCAGACCTGTGTTATGAAGCCATCTCAACAATTATTTTGAACTTTGTTATAATCCAAATTGTGATTGTAGTTAAAAAACCCATGATTTTCAACTTTCTCGACATGACCTAGTTTTTTGTCTGGCCCATTCAAACCAAATACATGGCACATTGCCCATCGGCCTCTATAGATTTTTAACAGATAATTGGTGCCCACATTGAATGGGCACAATCATTTTGTGATTTGTGTTGCAACATTGCAGGCGTTGGACATGCTGTCACGCAGGTGCCCTCCTTACACAGGGCCATTTTTATCATTTGTAATAAAAAATACTTAAGCACAAATATGGGGCCCAGGAGAAGCCATATGTGGCCCCTGACACCGAACAAGCCAATTCTGGCCCCCATGTGCTCCATGAATAGCTTGGGATAGTGGATTGTCCACTTTCTAAAACCTATGTTTTTCTCAAAAAAAGTTTTTCAGTTTGATCAACAATGCCATCATTGTGTGGGGATTCTGGGGGTTCTGAGGGGGTAGAAAAGTTGGACATACTTTGAATCTACCAATGTTAAAAAAACTTTTTGGCCTCAAATGTCCAGAAAAAAAATTTATAAAAATTTAAATTTCATCAGGAACAAAAATTTGTATGGAATTCTCATTTATATTTTCCAGAAAAAAATGTGAAAAAAAATTTTTTCTGCACCAAGGGAGGCCTGAAGGGGTGCCCCCTAGGGTATATATAATAAATACTTGGGGGCACCCTCACACAAGATGAGAGCCTGACAGCTTGCATGTGGGATTTGTAAAATACAATTAAGTGATTTTCTCATTTATATTTTCCACCAGTTTAGATATTTTGGCGACGACCCGCCGAGTTACAAGGACCCCAAATTTTGCCAAAATTTGTGACAAATTTACAGCAAAAAAACTGTCACTGCATTGATTTCCTTTGTGCATTTAGGGGACTAGTTGACATCAAAGTCGATGTCAACTAAAAATGATCTCCATTTTAATTCACAAAATCAGTTGCTCAGTGGGGAAAAATTGTATTGCGTGTAAATTGCGTTAAATGTTTTTTTTGTGAGATTTGTATAATTTTGTCATTTTGTAAAATTGTAATGTCAACTCAGAAAAATCGTAGTGAACTTGGGTACCTCTCTGGTCACTGGTAGCAGTCCGGCTATCCTGCAGTGTTATGTCAAGTGTCAAATATTTTGCAAGGTGTCAATCAAGATCAAAAAAGATTTCTGAACATTTGACACCTTACGTGACATTTCACAATTTGTACATTTTGCATGCCATTTCACACTTGACTTTACAATTTGCAGTGTGTGGGAATAATATTTATGCGATGTATTATTTCCTCACGTTTGAGCACTATAAATAAATGTAAAATGGTTCCTTCCACACCACTTGTTCTGCTGTCTTCATTAAGTGACGACGCGTGTCTGTGCGGCAGATGCGCGGTGTTCGCTCAAATTATTTACGTCTGCCATCCAGAACTGCGGTGTCAGGTTTCCATCTTCCGTTTTCTCTTTTTTTCCGTTTCCGTTTTCCAATGGACTTTTTTCCCGTTCCTATTTCCTGCTCATTTTCCATTTTCCGGCAATTTTTCTGCTTTTCAGCCTCATTTTCCGTTTTCCTTCCATTTTTCTGTTTTCTGCCTCATTTTCCATTTCAGACTCGACGTTCTGTTTTATGTTTTAGTCAAAGTGGGGTTTTTCAATTACCTATTTGATCTTTTCTGTTCCCTGCAAAATTTTTTCCAATTCCGGCAAAATTTCTGCATTTATTAACCGATTCCATCCAAATTTTGCTTTCAGTTTTCCGTTTTACGGTTTCATTTTTCAGTTTCCAAAAGAAATTCTGTTTCCATTTCCTTTTTTCGGCAAGTGCAAAAATAATTTTTCCGTTTCCGTAAAAAAGTTTTGTCACCCTTCTGCCACAGTTGTTAAAGCGTATTTACTTTTACTCAAAAAGTACACATACTCGAGTACCGAGTAAATACGCATACACATTATTTGAGAAAAGTATCTGTACTGTACGCTTACTTTTTGAGAGTAGTCGAGTACAGTAGAGTAATTCTTGCGAGTACAGAAAGGGTATTTTTGCCGTTAGAGACCCCTGCTTTTCATAAAGATTACTTATTAAATAGAAGAAAACACCTTTTGTCGTCCAGGGTAAACATTGATAATGCTCCCTTCTACATTTTCCAGAAAGAAAAGGTAATTTTACTCACTTTTACGCTTTCCTGAGAAAAAAATACTCGCATTTACGCTTTCTGGGAAAACAAGTATTTTACTCTCATTTACTAGCGAGTAAAAGTAAAAAAGATACTTTACGCTTTCTGTATTCCGGGGGTGAGTAAAAACAAAATAATTGGGCATGCGCATACTTTGAAAAAAGTTCGGTACTTTTAACAACTCTGCCTTCTGCACACGTAAAAAAGTCAACTAATTCACGCGTCAAAATAATTTGACAATAAATAGTGGCACGCGCGATGGGGGGTCTCGAATCGAATGAACATAAATATGTCTGCGAGAGAAAACATTTTTCAGTCATTATGTAATACCTATGAAGTTGCCGTGGGGGGGGGGGGGTTGGGCGTTAATCTGGGAGGATTAGAGCATCATCTGGGGGGGGGCGGTATCAGGAAACTTTTTGAGGTTCTTGCGCCGCGTGCCACGGCTAACGGTCAAGTGCGCAATTTGGACTTATTAAGTGTATTTAGGTAATATAATCTACCGTATTCCCTCGAAATACCCCCAGGGGGTTTATTTTTTCAGAGTGCAAATTTTGAGGGGGGTATTTCGAGGGGGGTATTATTCCGTCAGAAATTTTCGGGAATTTCATAGTAAAGTATACGCAATGATGTACCCAAGACCAGTAATAAATGTGACCAAATAGGATATATTTAACCATATCAACGTACATGGCTGCACAAACTAAGTATATGTGTAGTTGCGATGCAAACTGATTGTTATACCGTATTTGCTTGAATAATCCCCCTGGGGGATTATTATTTCGTCAGACTTTTTTGAGGGGGGAACTATTCAAGGGGGGGAATTATTCGAGGGGGGGAATAATTGTTTCGTCAAAATTTTGAAGCATGTTTCTATCAACACGTTAAATGAAAAAAGCTTTATTTACACAAGAACGTGCCATTTTTGTTAATATTGGGCACAAACAAGTGATCAAATCTTTAAAGGGGGGAATTATTCGAGGGGGGAATTATTCTTTCCTCACTAGTCTTACACGGGGGGATTATTCGAGGGGGGGAATTATTCAAGGGGGGGAATTATTCAAGCAAATACGGTAAATACATCATGTACGTTGTAAACATGATGTACATCATTTCAGACGGGGGTATTTCGAGGGGGGTTAATTCAAGGGGGTTGGTATTTCGAGGAAATACGGTACCTATAAATATATAAATACCTATTCAAAAATGTATTTATGCGTGAGATGGAAAAGCGCCAGGAAAAATAGCCCCATGGCGAGATTCACATAATGGCGCCGGGCGCTAGAGAAAGGGGCACCATGGCGCCATTTCATCCCTAGAAGGCACACATTTGCATCTTATTGATTACAGCGCGGCTCCTAATAAAAAATATAAAAAACGACCCACTATGTTTTGAGTAAATCGCGAATTCAATAAGCTGATAAATTTAGTCAGGAAAATTGTGGGCTGAGTAAACGGTAGATTGAGTAACTGCGCGGGAAATTCAGTCAGCGCAGGTATGGATTGAGTAACTCGCGTATTGAGTCAAGGAGGTATTTAGTGCAAGTGCATCAATAGTGTAACAGAAGGGAAGATTCGTCCAAAACGTATTGATGTCATTCCGCAGTTAATCCTGTCATGTAAACACCTTCCCGGACAAGTTCACCACCCATTTTTTTATTTCACTTCGAATGCAATATCTCCGTCCATGGGGGTGTTATAAGGCCCCTCTACTCCCTCTACTCAACTTTGTATATATAAAGTTGTAAGACCCCTCTACTCCCCAACAATGGGGGAGGTGCGGCGACTCACTACAGGGTGGGTCGCCCTATATGCAACAATTTTTTTGGCGTTTTGGTGTCCCAAACAAGTTCACCACCCACTTGATTGGCTACACTACGAGAGCCATATCTCCAGCTGTGATGGCGATATAAAGCTGAAATTTGCCAACAACCCCTGTGCTGACCGTGGCAAAGTGGATGGATAAAGAAATACAGAGATTTGATAATTAGGTTCATATTTGCCCATTTATCTATTTGCACTATTTTATGTTTCATGCACTATATTAATTTACCACGCAAATCTATTCCCTGCACTATATTATTTATCCATGGAGAATATTCAATTAAGAAAGTGTTTTTATAAGTCATTTGCAGATTTATGTGGAATATTTAGGTTAAAAGGTCAAATAAGTTATTATTAGGTTTATGAACATGAAATTAGGCTCATTCAACTCGCCATAATTTTCTGATTATTATTATATATACATTTATATGGTGCTTGCAATTTGAGAAATTCAAATCTTGTAAATATTTACATTCAGCGTAACAATCTAGGCCAGCGTCCTAATAGTGAAATTGTGCCCTGTGTGTGACTAGCATTTACTGTACGTATTTATGTATGTACGTAGCAAGCCCTTCGCGTAGGCATATTTAGTACAGCTTGCAATGCTTTTATTATTTACTTGGACATTTATGGAAATACCCTGCTCAAATTATACCAAATATATTATATTAACCCTGCTCAATTTATTTACCCATTTACCTCGAATAAGTCCCAGTTTATCAGTTATTTAACCTACGTTTCCAGGAAGTGATTATTATTATTATGTTGGATACCCTGCTCTACTTACGTCATTAGGAACATTTGCACTACTACTTATAATTTCCAAACACTATTATATTAGTTTCCAAAGTGCGTCATTGTTTTCTGACAAATTGAAACAGATTAGTAAATCGGCCAAGTTTGCCCACTTCGCACCTCACAAGATTAATAGTTTTTCTATTAGCCCAATTTGTACCTGGTATTTCTTTACCATAATTGTTTGAATGTATGCACGCGCAGTATAAGCCAACTGTTTTGGCTAAATGTGTCTTATTATTGCATTTTTGTCTTATTTGTGCATTTGACTTTAGGAAATTACTGTAGCCATGTTTTATACATAATTTCCGTGTCTTAGGCCACACACACGCTAGTTGACGCCAAAATTAGCATCAACTCAGAGTCAACTGGTCAAAAATTCAATTGACTCTGAGCCATTTACAATATGTATCCAAAAAATCCCCTTCCTTCATTCTACATCAATCGACTTCTCAATATTTCTTAATCAACACAGGTAAAAAATTAAAAATAGTTATACTTAAAACAGTTGACTCTGAGTTGACTCAATCGACTTCTCAAAAGTAGCGTCAACCACCGTGTGGAGCGCCTTAGCTACTTTGGAAGTTTTTACTTCAGTCTTCTGACCCCAAGCTTGTGAACGAAAATAAGCTAGCGATAGAAACTTCGACTAGGAAGCTCGCTAGGCTTTGCGCTTTTGTATCCAGCTGTATCTGATCGAATAAAGTACTTGAAACAATCTCGAAACCCCCTTTCAACACGCAACCACGGAATAAACTCAACTTGGCTGTCGACAAGTGGACATTCGACTATAACGGGAAATCAAACCACTCTAAAGGCCGTTTCTCACTACGGTCTTGGAGTTGCCGGATTCGGTGGTAGAAGACGCTGACTTCGGTGGCTTCATCACATGGTGCAGCAAGCAGGGTGATTGCATGACATTGTGCTATCACCAAGCCAGAACGAACATTGTGCGGCAGTTGGCAGAACTTCAAAAAGTCACGGCACTCCTGTCTACATCCTAGGAGTGGTTCTACACTCACACGTGGAGGACACTGGAGTTCTGACAAGCCTGTCAGGATTCCAGGCAGCTTTCACCAGTGTTCTGGCAAGGTGCTAGACGCTGGGCAGCACCGGCATTTGACAAGGAGTCATTGTCGGACGGTGGTCAAGTTTTTCGCTGGACGCTCCTGGACATCCGGATGCCAGTGACCGCTTGCACATCCTTCCTATGCCAAGGGAGGATGACCTGACGGAGACAGGATCGCCACAGAGCCACGCTAGTCAAAGGGCTGTTTTTTGGGCATTCGCGGAGGTCCCTCGCTCCACTGGGTTAGGGTGGACTCATACCTCAGAAGTGCAAAAGTAGGGGTATCAGTGTACAAAGGGCTGTAGCTGACAGAGAGTGGATTTGAAAACCAAGTATTAGTATACTTGGTAGCGTGTAGGGGCTTTGCAGAGCTCCCATCAAATATACACGCTGTGCCTGCTCGGTACCATCAGATCAGACAGCACAAAAGTGCCAGAATTCTGCATTGCACAGGCGCAATTGCAGAGCAGTGTACAGAAACACTGCCGGAATCAGAAAGTGCACCAGAGTGCACAGAAATGTGTCACAGGTGACACAGTAAGCACAGCGCACTGCACACAGCGGCACAGGAGCCGCTCAGGAAGCAAGTGACTGGCGTGGTCACGGGGCACACAGGTGTGCCAGAAAGAGCGCCAGAGCGCTCAGAAAGGTGTGTACAGACCCTCTTTGGGCGCACACTGCTGGGCAGAGAATTGTCCAGGTGGATTTGACCGGTGTGTTGAAGTCAACGCGTGTAAACAATCACGTCAGGGGCTTTAGGAGCACACCTGGTGCCAGTGCAGTAAAGGTCAACGCGTGAGAACACGTCAGGAGCCTGTAGGACTGCATTGGTATTGTGCGTGGCACAACAAATCCGTGGTGCACAGAGAAGTGCACAAGAAGGCGCAGGGAAGCGTCACAAGCATCACAGGAGACACACTATAAGGAGAAATAGTGAAGGAAATTTTCATCAGCAAGAATGGTTTCACCAACAGGTCATATCAGGAAGACCCTGGGTCCAGCAAAGCACAGGGTGGACAGCAGATTGCAAAGAGACTTTGCAAAATATGATCCGGAAGTGTATGCGGAGGCATCAAAGGATGAGAAGAGAACAGAAATGAGAAGGGTGATTGCATCTATCAAACAGGAAGGTGCAAAATTGGAGAGTGCGATGACTACAGTGAGAACTCAATTTGACGCATGGAGAGATATCGTCAAGGATATTGACGATCCCGATCAATTGGAACAAGAACAAAAGATGTACCAAGAGTCATATGATGTATATGCAAATATGTCAGACTTGGTGACACAGAAAATTGCAGCCATGAATGTGTACATTGAAGAGTTGCAAGACATGATCCAGCAACTGAGCGGAAGTACCATGTATGAAGTCAATACAGCATTCATACAGCAGATGGCTGCCCAGATGGCTCTAACAGCTCAGGGAGCTGCTCCAGGAGCCAGTTCAACCAATGCAACCACTGCAAAGAGCGTCAAATTACAGAAACTGGAAGTGGAACAGTTTTCTGGGGAAATTGTCAAATTTCGATCATGGTGGCAAATGTTTGAATCCCACATTCACAATCGGACAGATTTGGAGGACATTTCCAAGTTCTCATTCTTGAGGAGTTTGCTGAAGGGCTCAGCATTCGGCATGATCAGTGGATTGAGTGTGACCACAGAGAATTATGTACCCGCAATCGCAATGCTCAAGAAAAGATATGACCAGCCAGTTGTGGTCAGAAACACGCTGATGAACAATATCATGAAGCTGCGACAGGCCAGGAATACCTGTCAGGATATGAGAATTTTGTTTGATGCAATTGAAAGGCTGCTCCAGCAGTTGGAGTCACTGGGTGAATCAGTGGAGCATCCAATGCTGTTGAGCCAGCTGCAACAGAAAGTTCCACCAGAGGTTCTCAGGGAAATCCAGAAGGAACAGGGAACTGAGGAAGCCTTGACAGTGGAAAAGTTCAGAAAGCTGTTTGACAGACAGCTAGCGCTCAGTGAGGCTGTACAGCATGCACAGCACACTGATGCGCCAGTGCAGCAATCGCGCCAGGGACTCGGGAATAATCCACGCGCGCAGCAATTCAATAATCGGTTCCAGGGCAATGGGAATTGATTCAGAGGGCCAGAGAACCCTAGGACCAGCACAGGGAGCATGTCTGTGATCCAGAATGGTCAGAGTGCACCGCAGGCTGGATTCATAAATCCTGGGAGGCCGTGTGTGTTCTGTAATGACACACAATAATTACACTTCAATGATAAGTGTCCAAAGTTCAAAACTGCCAGAGAAAGGAGAATGATTTTGTCAAAGGCAGAGCAATGCCTGAGATGCCTGCAGAAAGGGCATTATATGGCTCAGTGTCAATTTATGAGAAATTGTTTCTATTGCAAGTCCAATAGGCACCACAGTGCAGTGTGCCCAGAGAAATTTGGAGACAAATGGAAACTCTGGATGGCAAGTTCCAGCATTCAGAGCAAATGGTCAACAGAATGGCCAGCAATCAGCAAACAATGGCAGAAAGTCTGTGCCGACAGTCGGTCGACCAGCACAGAGCCAGCAGAGAAAAGCCACAGTGAATTGTGTCAATGTGGAAGAAGCTGGACCAGAAATGGTAGAGACAGAAACCATATCCAGCACAGTGGTTACTGAACCAAACGCAAAGCAACAGAATACGTCAGTAAACCTGTCAGTAAACAGGAATATGTCAATGTTGATGACAGCTGACAAGCAACAGAAATCAATGGACCACGGATGGCGCATATCCAGTGGTAGTCAATACAATTGTGCATCAAATTCAGAGAGAAAAGTGGTATGAGGAAGCACCATTGTCAATTGCTCCTGTACCAAATGTCAAAGACATGGACAGATTGGATACCATTGGTATAATGGATCAGCCAGACCTTGTCGAGGATGATGAGGCTATCAAGCAATTCAATGAAAGTGTACAGAGAAACCCAGATGGACGGTACTCTGTAAAGTTCATGTACAAGCCAAATTTGCATGAACTCCCAGACAATAAGGCGATGGCGTTCAAAAAAATTGTCAAAAAAAAAGCAGAATGTCAAAATTCATTCACAGAGAGCTCAAGGACATCAAATTCAGTCAGACAGTCGTATGGTCAGATTCAACCTGTTGTCTGAAGTGGCATGTTTTGTCAAGAACAGATTGGATGAAATCAAGAAAATTCAGAGTGAGACAGAGAACATGCACATCAGACACATTGCAGGACTGGAGAACCCAGCTGACATGGCCACAAGAGGCATGAGCATGTCAGAGTTAGAAGACAGTGACCTGTGGTGGAAGGGGCCAGAATGGCTGATGACTGGAGAGTGGCCAGAGCCGAAAGTAGAGCCAGTCACGCCAGAAGTAATGGCAGAAATCAAGAAAGAAGAGCTCAAATTCCCAAAAGCCAGTCCAATTTACCTGGGTGCCATGCAGCAAGTGGTCAGTGACCCAGATGCCAGCAATGTGCATGCTGATGAAAGCAAACAAAGCAATCTGTTGGGAATTTAGATTCAGAGATTCTCATCACTGACAAAATTACTGGATGCAACGGTATATGTGATGAGATTTGTGCGACAGATGCACAAGAAGCGCAACAGAATTGACAGTCAGAATGAGCTGTCAGAAATCATGGAAAGTATCTGTGGTACAATGAAACCACAGGGAACTATCAGCATTGAAGAAAGAGAGATTGCTTTGAAATACTGGATCAAGGTGACGCAACAGAATTATTACAAAGGAGTGGCAGAGATTCTGGCAACAGGCCATAGCAAAGGCAGCCAGAATGGCAAAAAAGCAGCTGCAGACCAGCAGTTGATCAAGTGGCTCAATGTGCAAATGCATCAGGATGGAATCTTGAAGTGCCACGGCAGGATGGAGCATACAAACCCACAGGAGGTCACAGTGCCACTCATACTGTTGCCAGCAATGGCTACAGTGACTCAGCTGATCGTCAGAGACCAACATGAGAAGTTGATGCACGCAGGAGTGCAACACACGTTGGCAGCGATCAGACAAAAATACTGGATTACACATGGCAGACGGGTGATCTACAATGTGACGAGAACCTGCCCGACCTGTCAGAAATTGGGAGCGAAGCCGTACCAGCTTCCACCAATGCCAGATTTACCAGAGACCAGAGTTCAGAGAGCCAGACCGTTCCAGTACACAGGTTTGGATTATATGGGACCAGTTTGGTACAAAGTGGACAAAGATCACAGGAAAATGTGGATCTGTTTGTTCACATGTATGGTGACACGTGCAGTTCACCTAGAAAGTGTGCTAGATATGACAGCACAGGAATTCCTGAACGCAGTCAGGAGATTCATTGCCAGGCGTGGAAAACCTGAGGCGGTGATTTCAGACAATGCGAAGTTGACAGAGAAAGTGCTCAGCGAAAGCACTGACAAGGCCATTAATACTGGGAAAGAATGGTCAGAAATGGTCAAAAGTGGAGCAGTGCAAACATACTGCTCACAGCAACAAATCCAGTGGAACATGACGACTCCTATGGCACCATGGCAAGGAGGAGTCTATGAGAGAATGGTAGGCATCACCAAGAAACATTTCAAGGCAGCTGTAGGGCACAGAATGTTAACCCTGCAAGAATTGTTGACGCTTCTGCCAGAAGTTGAGGCAGTGATCAACAGCAGGCCAATCTCTTACATCTATGGTGATGTGAAGAGTCTCAGAGTGTTGACGCCAAAGGACTTCCTGACAGGGGAAGGTCAGATTGGAGCACCACAGTTTGATGCAGACAACGATGGGGAATTTGTGCCCAGAATAGATAATGCAGCGAAATTACAGAAATATTGGGAGACAACCCAGCAAACTTTGGATAAGTTCTGGGACTTGTGGCATCAAGATACATCCCAAGCTTGAGGGAAAGGACTCAGGTGATGCACAAACATGGCAGATTGACAGCGACTCAAGAACCCAAAGTGAATGAAGTTGTGCTGATTTATGAAGAGAACATGCCCAGAGGTGCATGGAAGATGGGTCGCATCGAGCAGTTAGAGCCCAGCAAAGATGGACAGATTCGCTCATCAAAAGTCAGAATTGCTAACAGAAATGTGGTCAGTAGACCACTCAATCAATTGTATCCACTGGAAATCAATTCAAAGACAATGGATATCCCAGAGACAGCAGTCACAGTCAAAGTGGATTTACTGGACCCAGCAATTGTCCAGAAACATGTCAGAAATCAGAATTCAAATAGAAACCCTGTACCGGACCCTGCTCAAAGGAACTCAGCATCAGATAGAGTCCTGAGGAGTACAACAGGGAAAGTCACAGCAACCACCAGCAGTTTGGTGATTGGACTGCTGTGCATGATGTTGATGCTGACAGGCGTGTCAGAGTCAGCAATGCTGAGGGAAGCCAGCAAGCCTATAATTTTTCCTCTTTCATTATTTTGTATGTCTTGACCGCGAAGCATTTGTGAACCAGAAATCCATCCGGCGCGGGTTTGGCAATTATTTCATTGTCATTCATGTACCAGCGAGCTGTCGTAGTTGCGTGTTCATTCATAGCCAGACATACAAATTCTTGAAAATGCTGCACATTTTTGCAAGTAGCCACTGCCTGGGCGCACATGGTTTGTTCTGCAGTTTCATACACAGCCTGCATGCTGGCCGCCAACTGTCCATTCCAGTATTTTCCAGAACATACGTTCTAGAAACCTTGACAGTAAGGCCACCATCATTGGCAGCGCATCATGGATTGCCGCCTTTGCCGTCAGAATGACCACCAAAGTCTGTCAGAGAAATGCAAACTTATGAGAGATTCAAGGATGCAATCAAGGATCATCCTGTGGAGCAGGTGATCAACTCACAGAGTCAGAAGTATCAGATTTGTACCAGTGGAGGACATGGACATGCGCTTACAGTTCCTGAAGAAGTGCAGTGCCATATTCCACCAAGGAATTTTGTCAAAGCAATGAAAGTTACGCTTTATGCACAGAGACAGATTCCACAGAAAGAGAAAGCATACAGATGCTACATCAGAATCAAGGAAATAATCACACATACCAGTTTCTGGGGAGCAAAAGGCATTACAGGCAATTTTGATAAATACCAGCAAGTTGGCGTGGTAGCATGTAACTATGCAAGAATCCACAAGATGTTCAGAGGAACACCATTGGTGGAAATGGAGCCCAGAGTGTGGACAACTAATCAAACCTTGAATGTAGAATATTCATGGTGTTGTCACGACAAGGAAAATGTCGTCAGTAATTTCTATATGGAAGAAGGAACCGTGGCTTCACTTGATGGAAAGACTGTAATCAGCGACTTGCAGATTTCAGCCAGTGCAGAGCCATGATGGGACATTGCAGAGACCACAATTATGGAATCACAGTGTGGGATACGGAGAATTTCAAGCATCAATGTGCATATGAAAGAATTGGCAGATTCAAATCAGAAATATCTGGCCAAACAATTATTGTGTCAGAGTTACAAGCAGCGTACTGTCACAGCAACAAGACAAAGAGGCCAGTGGGCTCAGAGTGTGTTCCAAGAGACACATATTACACCGATCAAGGAGGAGTATTTATCCAGTTTGACAGAAGAGAAGATGTGCCTGTGGAATGGGCAATGCCAGGAAGAATAGTGGAAGCGAAAGCGTTGACAATCAGTGGAACATTGTATGCCAGATTGGACAACAGAAACTCCAAGTTTCAGTTCTTGCAACATGTGGTCAGAGAGATGACTCAAGCACAATTTGCAATTGTATGGCATCAGTTATGTCAACTTCGCAAGAACCAGCTGGACATGTTGACTCAGCTTTTCCGAATTGATCCAACATTGGGGATTCGAGCCATGCTGGGAAGACAGGATGTTCATGCAGAGTGGGCTGGAGAAGCAATTATGTTTTGGGAATGCAAGGAAGTGCAGCCATACATAATTTATCAGACAGGAAAAGTGGGAGAGACATGTTACAAGTACACACCAATGAGATTGGACAAGGACGGGCCCTTATGGTTCAAAAGCCCAGGCAGCAGAGACTTGGTGGAGAAATCACCAGAAGAGGACTGCAGCCACACCACACCGCACCTGTACAGAGATGAGCATGGACAATGGAAGTCCGCACATGGAATGGTGCACGTCACAGAGACGTCAATTGAAATGACATGGAAAGCACAGTGGCAGGCCTTCACGTTTGATGCGCCTCATCTGTTCACCAACATTGTCAACAGAGCAACCAATTTCATGGATGTCAGAGGCCAGATTCAGAGATTACAGAATCTAGAGCATGTGCAGAACCAGTTGATCAATTACACGGCAGACATGTCATTGGATCCCAGAGTGATCAGAAATTCAATAGAAGGCATTGGAGCTGGTATTGGACAGACAGCAGCAGGAATCAGCAAGGCATATGGTCATTACATATCTGGAGTGTCAAAGGGATACACCAACTTTATGGGAGGAATGCTCAAAGGACCCTTCCAAGTGATCATCAACACAATCGCAATGCTGCTGGGGATCACAATCCTGGTAGCTGGAATCGTAGCTGCAGGATACCTGTGGTACAATTGGAGAATTGCCACAGGAAAGCCAGTGATTCCACCATGCGTGTACACATGCATATGGAAATGCATAGTGTATCCGTTCAAGTGCATATGGCTATGCTTCAGAGCCATCAAATATACTGTCAAGAGATCAACTCAAAAAGAGACCAATTATCCACAGAGGAAAGTACGCAAGACAGAGTTGAGACCAGCAATCAAGAGGAGAGCCAGATCCAACTCAACACAGTCTGTCAGATTTGCCAGGAGAGCAGAAACAGAGGACAGAATGGCAAAGTCACTATCAGCATACGTTCAGCCAGATGAAAGTTCAGCTGATGAGGGACAAGTCAGAGCCAGGAACAGAGACAGTGTTCACATGCCTGATATCCGCAAATTCACCGCACGCGAATGCGCAGGAAGCGACACGGGCAACTACCTACTTCATCATCAGGCTAGGTCGGCGTTGGCATCACCAGCAACCGGACCTGTGACTTCACGCACGCCCACGACTTTGCGCACGACCACGTTCACCACCAAAGCGACTGTGGAGACGCCACTCATCATGTTGGCGCCCACCACCACCAGCATGTAACGTTGCTGCAACAACGGGGTGCAGCAACTCTTCCGCCCAGAGTGTGCTGACCATGGCAAAGTGGATGGATAAAGAAATACAGAGATTTGATAATTAGGTTCATATTTGCCCATTTATCTATTTGCACTATTTTATGTTTCATGCACTATATTAATTTACCACGCAAATCTATTTCCTGCACTATATTATTTATCCATGGAGAATATTCAATTAAGAAAGTGTTTTTATAAGTCATTTGCAGATTTGTGTGGAATATTTAGGTTAAAAGGTCAAATAAGTTATTATTAGGTTTATGAACATGAAATTAGGCTCATTCAACTCGCCATAATTTTCTGATTATTATTATATATACATTTATATGGTTTGCTTGCAATTTGAGAAATTCAATTCTCTACTTACGTCATTAGGAACATTTGCACTACTACTTACAATTTCCAAACACTATTATATTAGTTTCCAAAGTGCATCAATGTTTTCTGACAAATTGAAACAGATTAGTAAATCGGCCAAGTTTGCCGACTTCGCGCCTCACAAGATTAATAGTTTTTCTATTAGCCCAATTTGTACCTGGTATTTCTTTACCATAATTGTTTGAATGTATGCACGCGCAGTATAAGCCAACTGTTTTGGCTAAATGTGTCTTATTATTGCATTTTTGTCTTATTTGTGCATTTGACTTTAGGAAATTACTGTAGCCATGTTTTATACATAATTTCCATGTCTTAGCTACTTTGGAAGTTTTTACTTCAGTCTTCTGACCCCAAGCTTGTGAACAAAAATAAGCTAGCGATAGAAACTTCGACTAGGAAGCTCGCTAGGCTTTGCGCTTTTGTATCCAGCTGTATCTGATCGAATAAAGTACTTGAAACAATCTCGAAACCCCCTTTCAACACGCAACCACGGAATAAACTCAACTTGGCTGTCAACAAGTGGACGTTCAGCTATAACGGGAAATCAAACCACTCTAAAGGCTGTTTCTCACTACGGTCTTGGAGTTGCCGGATTCGGTGGTAGAATAGGCTGACTTCGGTGGCTTCATCACAACCCCGCTCACAATACATCAGTGGGGCGGCTGCCAACAACCCACTAAAGCATGGGTCACTGCATATAAAGTTGACCATTTTCTAAAAACAGCCCAAGTGTCCCAAAACAAGTTTATCACCCAGCTGCATTGAAAAAATGTTGCAACAACATACCTAATATAAAACTGAATTGGGTTGGAACACTATTTCAGCCAAAAAAATTTTTTTCAGTAGGGCACCCTTCCTGTCCCATAAACGGTAGAATGCAAATTTCACTTTAAACCATTTTTTTGTTTAACACTTACAAAGTTGGTTTACAAAGTCTAAGGTTCAAAGTTATGTAAACAACATAACCTCTAAAATGCCTTCATAAGGAAATTTACTTGGGGTGAATTCTATGATATCAACATGATGTCATTTCAGGAACAAAATTTGACACATTTTTCACTTTTTCATTCACCCCAAATAAATTTCCTTATGGAAGCATTTTAGAGGTTATGTTGTTTACATAACTTTGAACCTTAGACCCTCCCCTAGTGAACTTTGTAAACCAACTTTTTAAGTGTGATACAAAAAATTGGTTAAAAGTGAAATTACAGTCAGCTGTTTATGGGACAGGGTGGGTGCCCTACTGAAAAAAATTTTATGAGCAGAACTAGGGTTCAAATCTGATTCAATTTTATATCAGGTATGTTCTCACAACATTTTTTTGTAATGCAGTTGGGTGGCGAACTTGTTTCTGACACTTGGGCTGTTCTTAAAAAATTATCAACTTTATATGCTGTGACCCATGCTTTAGTGGGTCGTCGGCAGCCGCCCCACTGGTGTATTGTGAGGGGGGTTGTTGGCAAGACATCCCCCAAATTTCAGCTTTCTACCGCCCTCACAGCTGGAGATATAGCCTTCAAAGTATAGCTAATCAAGTGGGTGGTGAACTGGCTTGGAACACCAAAAACACCACAAAAATTTTTGCATATAGGGCGACCCACCCTGTAGTGAGTCGCCGCACCTCCCCCCATTGTTGGGGAGTAAGGGGGTCTTACAACTTTATATACCGTATTTCCTCGAAATACCTCCCCCCCTTGAAGTACCCCCCCCCCTAGTTTGACCCCCCCCCTCTCGAGACCACTATGAAACAATCACCCCCCCCCCCTCGAAATACCCCCCCCCCAAATTGAGTGTAAAGAGAACGCACATGACAAATACGGCAGTTTATGTTCTGCGTAGTGCAGAACACACGTTAAAACAATGTCGGAATCACGTTAGAACAGTGTTTATACCATCTACGTACTAATATTAGTCTACAGAACCTTATAAATGGCAGTTTTTGTTGCATTTTTCGACGTCTGCGTACGTTTCAGACGACAATTTCGTACTTGGTTTTCAAAAATTTTCTTGTGAAATAATAACCCCCCCCTCTCGAAATACCCCCCCCTCGTTTAACCCCCCCCCCCTCTCGGGACCACTATGAAACAATCACCCCCCGGGGGGTATTTCGAGGAAATACGGTATACAAAGTTTCAGCCTTATAAGACCCCCATGGACGGAGATATTGCGTTCGAAGTGAAATTAAAAAATGGGTGGTGAACTTGTCCGGGAAGGTGTTTATTAGTGAATGTTGAACTGTGTATTTATGATGTCTACTGATATTTCAAAGGTGTACATGTTCGATTTTGAGAATCAATTTTGAGATAAATGCCTTTGAAAGTTAAGAGTATACAATTACAATTCTATACAGTATTTCCTCGAAATACCCCCAGGGGGGTTATTTTTTCAGAGTGGAAATTTTGAGGGGGGAGGGTATTTCGAGGAGGGGTTATTATTCCGCCAGAAATTTTCGGGAATTTATTAGTAAAGTATACGTTGAAAAGTGGTCAAAACCGGTAATGAATGGGTTATATTTGATGAAATAGGATATATTTAGGCATAATAACGTACATTCTCTACTTTCACTACGTATTTATATGTGTAGCTGCGGTGCAAACCGGCAGCAATAAATACATCATGTACATTGCATACATGATGTACATCATTTCAGACGGCGGTATTTCGAGGGGGGGTTAATTCAAGGGGGGGTATTTCGAGGAAATACGGTAGGTACAATCCCCATACATAGGTAATTCTCAACCAAATTGCACAATAGAAATGCAAATTGCAATTTAATCTGCACATGTAAGTATTTATGTATTTAAATATTTGCAAATTGAGGAATACGTTTTATTTACATGACCGATAGTTGGTTGGCAATTCAAAATTTCCTAATCCATGTGTGGACAACAAACACTTATTGCGGAGTCGGTATTTCCCCAAAAAAACTGAGGCAGAAGCGAAAAATTAGGGGCCCTTTGATGGCCACCGCGCCGCCCCCTTGATGACAAATGTAGATAAAAGCGCATACGGTACTAGATTATTGAAATGAGCTAATCCACGCCAGGTAAATAATTTGAAAACACCTGTATAATGAAAAGTGAAATCCCTCAAAAATAAACGCGCCAAAAATCGTCACACTTCACGCGGTGGTTGAATGCACTCAATCTTTCTCCAATTATTTTCGATCAGCCTACCTAATTCAATAAGAAATGCAATCTAGGTATTATATCGCGTGTTTTTTTCGAAGGAATTCTCCGCTCTGCAAATAGATTGAGATATAAACACAAATCTCGGAGTATAAACCTACATACTTACCTACTTGAAGATGTTTCTATTCGAAAGAGAGACAGGTAATTTCACACACCTCAAATGTAATTTCTAGCGCGATCAATCGAGTTCAAATCCAGAACAGATGCAAATTTTATGTATTCCGGTTTTACAATTGACAAATTTTATGATATTTATGATACTGCATGACATTTTACATGACAATTGACAATTTACTTTACACTTTACAGGGCTTGGGACTGCCACCATCCATCAGGTGTACATAAAGAAAAATTTCTTAGAACCCAATTTTTATCGACCTTGCTCTCAGAAACAAATCTAAAACAAACAAAAAGTTTGTTCTAGTGGTCAGTTGAAAATGGCTGTGGATCCATACAACCCACTGTTGATATCTACAAATTTCTATCTTAGAACGGCTATATTTGCTATAGAAATCCTGTTTAGAATTCCATTAATGTTGGTTGGCACTTTGGTTGATATCCTACTAAAATTATTCAAAAAGAGGAAATCCTTGGAAGGTGAGTTGTGCGAAATTCGCTCGTTCAAGGTATATATGTTGAAGGGACTGCATACATTTCACGGAATTTCTGATAGTCTTCTGATATTCCATTGTGTAAACAATTTGAATACTTTTTGTTATTTGTTGTTTGGAACGGCCCCATGGAAGATGGCAATAGTGCACAGTTTTTGGATTAAAAAACGCTAAAAATCGCCAATAAGGCTCAGTTCTTGTCAAAGAATGATGAAACGTATTAAATCGACATCATTCAACACCCTGAAAAGGTGCCAGCACATGCTACTTCACTGAAAAATGATATCGGATCAACAAAATAGGTGCCAAATTGAATTTGAGGAAATGGCACTGTGCCAAGTGCCGGCCCTCATCAAGTAGGCCTCATCATTCATCGAGACTATTTTCACAGTGACATAGAAAGCGATAAGACTGGTGCAAAGCACCATGGCGCTTTCTGCGTGGCAACAGCGCCGGAGCCACTTCAACAATCACGACTAATGGTGAAAAAGCGCCTGGCGCACGGTTGTTAAAAGTACTGACCTTTTCCAAAGTAGGTTATGCAAACACAGTATTTTTACTCACCACTTTAGTACAGAAAACGTGTTTTATGAGTACACTAATGAGTACACGTGAGTGAAATACGTTTTTTCCCGGAAAATGTAAATGTGAGTATTTTTGAAAAAAATTTACTTATCCAATCTTCACCCAAGATCACGAATGTGCCTAAACATATTTACTCAGTACTCGAGTTTTCGTACTTTTCGAGTAGACGTAGATACATTTTAGCAACTACGCCATCAAAGCAAACACCGCCATCAATCTTTTGGCACTTGGTGCTACTTCACTCTGTCGTCATTGGCACTGCAGGTTTGAAAAACAACATGGCGATTTTGGCGCTTGGCGCCAAAGTGCTGGCACTTTTCCATCACTAATCACGACCCCCCAAAACAGGCAGAGTGATCGCAATCACTGGTGGCGCCGGTTGTCTGGGAACCAGCATTGGAAGAAAGCTGGCACTGTGCCAAGGTGCCAAAGTGGCACTTCTAGACTGCAATTTGGTTGGTAGAATGCCTATATTGACCATTGTTTACCATTGTATAGTGTTTACCATTGAAGAAACCGAATTGTGAATTTTTATCTGCAGAAATTAGCAGAGCAAGTGGCAAATGAAATCCGTGCCAGTGGTGGAGACGCAATTGCAGTTTATTGTGACGTCACAAACTATGGTTTGTCATTTGACAATTTATCATATCAGTCAAAGCATTCTACCGTATATCCTCCAATAAGGGCCCAGATGAGTTATTATTTCGTCTGAACTTTTGGAGGGGGAGTAATTCAAAGGGGGGGGGGTATTTTTCGTAAGAACTCGCACGTTTTTGAATGCATAAATGCATTCCGTCAACTCATGTAATCTAGGTATTGAACAGTGCTGAGTGCAACAACAACAAAAACAAGGTATTCGTGCTAAAATTGGTGTTCATCAGATCAGCATCCAAATCATTCAAACACACATATCAAATAACCAGAGGGGGAGCTATTCAAGAGGGGGATATTCAAGGGGAGGAATTCTTTTCATCACCTGCCGGACAGGGGGGTAGTTATTCAAGGGGTGGATGTTTTATTAAATCATACACTGTATCCATGACAATAAACATATATCCCTGCAGAATCATGTGCAAACGCAGCTAGAATCGTTGCAGAAAAACTTGGGCCAGTTTATCTGCTTCTGGTGAATGCAGGTGTCCTCAAATTCGGAAAACTTGACGATGGTGACCCAGCAGATTTCGAACTTATTATCAGAGTGAATTTACTCGGCGCCTTGTTTGTGAGTTCAGGGAATTACTGGTTTACCAGGTTTATACCACAAAAATTATCCATTGTCAATGTTGCTCAATCAGCAACTTTGCTGAATGATGAAACTTCAACTGCACGGCACCCAGCGAGGGGCTACAAAAAACCCTGTAAAGTATCATGACCCTATGACAGCAGTGCCAGGTCCGTGCAAGTTTGGACGTGGTGCCGATCCCAGGCCATGTAAAGTGTAAGGAAAAGTGATAATTGTCAGGTAAAATGTCAAGCAAAGTGTCAATTGTCATGCCAAATTAAAAGTGAAGTGTCATTCTCATGCAAAGATAAATAATAAAATCATTTCTTTTTTTTTGATTGACATTTTACATGGCATTTGACACTTTACAGGGTCTGGGACTGAGCCCTGGCGTAAATAGTCCAATTTAACAAGTTTGTCATAAGTTTACTACAGGGCAGTGAGACACTTGAATAAGCAGTGCACATTGAACTTGATTGATGTGCACTTTAATAGGTACTTATTATACAAAAATATAAAGTTACAAATAGACAAATACCCAATACAAAACAACAAAGTGCTAAACATAGTAAGAAGACTGTAGAGCCAGGTGAGATAGTTTATTGAACTTACTACAATTTTTTTTTGCAAATCTGCCTGTATGAGAGTTTGGTGCTTTCTGAAGTTGTTAATACACAAGCTTTGACTTAGCAAAACAAATCAGGACAAGTTCAGGACAAGTTTACTTTGAATGTCAACACATTATATCATGTGTGCACAAATGTTTGACATTAACCAGATTTATGTATGTGCACTGTAAATTAACTCAGGAATGCATGGCAGCATGGCTATTCAATTTTTTAAAGATAAAGTTGCAAATACAAATGTGACATTGATCTAAACAAAACAAAACATCATGAAAAGTTATGGAAATACACAGCAGTGCAGCCCTACCACCGACCAAGACAACCCTACCATCAAGATAATGTAAAATCAGTAAAACAAAACAAGTTTCCTAAAATATTCAAGCAAACTAGGCAAATCAAATACACCAAAACGAACCCTGAGGCACTACCGGATCCTGTAAAATGTCATGCAAAGTGTCAAAAGGTCATGTAAAATGCCCTGCAAAATGGCGAACGTATTTACATTTGACATTTTACAGGGCATTTTACAGGCTCTGGGAGTGGCACCTAGATGCTGGAACCACCACAGAAATTCTTGCCACTTTTAACCCCCCCCCCCCAACCACCCAAATTCATCCAAACCCGCAGTCTATACGAGCATTCCTGCCCTCGATGTGCTCGAACAAAAGTGGCCACATCGTGCACATGAGTTCCCTGGCCGCGCACGCTGCGGACAGCTGTGCCGCTGCTTATTGGTCCGTTTGGGTGGCTTTTTGGCTTTTTATTTGGGTGTGATGGTATTTGGCAAAGTGCCAAAATAGGTATTTACACAAATGCTATCCGAATACACGAGTGGTAAAATTGCATGACAAAAAGTGTCAACTGCATAGAAAGTTGAAGTAGTAGAGAGAAGTGACGCGTAGAAGGGACAATGTTTTTCCTTAAACGTTTTTTGAATCAGTTTATTTCATTAATGATGACGTCAAGATCGAGTGTTTCATTCACAAAAAGCATACATAAAAACAAGCGGTCCACGGAGTATACAACCACAACATAAATAGTCAAAACCCGATGAAAATTTGCAGCGGCAGTAAATTCGGCGGCCGGGGCATGATGGAATCCTTGCGTTGGGAATTGAAACGCAACAATATGTCAAAGTACATAAAAACGACGGAAATGAACGTGTGGTTCACGCAAACGAGCTTGCTTTTGAGGCACGGCTGCACTATGATGTCCAGGTGATTTTTGGGGCTGCAAAGTTCGACTTGGAAATAACCTAAAAAGCACGTGTAGTGGAATGCGCGGCAATTTTTCTCTCGCATTTTTCCGGAAGTATTAGATACTAGGAACAAGGTTAAGCGTCATCTTTTACAGAAATTTGAACGATTAATCTACCGGATTTCTTCAAAAAAAATTTATTTTGCCAGAGATATTATGAAATTCCATTACTTATCCATCGTTTGTTACAGCGCCAAAAAACGCTGAAAACTATCCAAAATTGCGGTCGCTAAGAGTGCCGAACTTTTTTCGAAGTATACGTGAACAACGTATTTATTTTTTACTCAAACACCCCCCTCCCAGAGCACAGAAAACAAAGATAATTTTTTCCCTTTACTAGTAAACGTGAGTAAAATACCTTTTCAGCAGAAAACATAAAAGTGAGTATTTTCAAGAAATTTTCACTCAAAATTACTAATCTTTATATTTCTCCCTATTTTCACCTTCAAGTACAAATTTGGGTTTGAGCACTGAAAATTTACCCCAAAACGCAGATACTTACCGATGAACACAACCGAAGAGGTTACCGATGGCACTATAGACGCCATTTTGTTGGAAAAGACAGAAGCTTGGGTACCGGGTGTGATCAGCCCAATGCCATATATAAACCCGTTTGTTGACTCGCAATTTTTTTGTTGGTGTTCAATTGGCATTTTAAAATGGGTTATTTTCAGAAAAATATACTGTATTTACTTGAATAGAACCCTCAGGAAATTATTTTTTCGTCTACTTTTCTGAAGGGGGGACTATTCGAGGGGGAATTATTCAAGGGGAAGGAGAATTAGGTTTTGTCAAAATTTTCAAGCATGTATCTATAAATTCATTTTATGAAATATGCTTTATCAAAAAAAGAAAAAGCCTTTGTTCAAAATGGACACAAAAAATAAGGTATATTGAGCAAAAATTGGGACACAATGGGCCGGCCGATTGGGGGGGGGGGGGGGGGTTCAGGGGATACTAGCCAAATATTTGCCCCTAGAATAGATAGAAAATAGCTGGGCGATTTGGGGGTCCCCCCTTCCTACCCCCTGCATCAGGTAAATTTCCACCCACGTCATTTCGCAGCATGCTCAGCGAATATTCAGGAAATATGTTGCGCAATGTTTTGGGCGCTTTGAACATCAATCTGAATGGAGTAAATGCAGTGTCCCAAAATGAGAAGAAGGACAATAACAACAATTGCAATGGTGAAGTGAACGGTTACACTTCCACGTGATTGGTGTTTTTTGATTGATTTGAATTGTCTTTGTTGAAAATCATGACTATACTTCATAAATGATACTAAACAGGGTCTCCAACCCCCCAATCGCTCAACTATCTATCCCACCCCGTAAGCAATTTTTTGCCTACTATTCCCCGCCCTCGCCCAAAATCGGCCCGCTGTCTAGCTATCTGAAGTGCGTTTTGAGAAATTTTATTTCAATTTTCACTCAAAATCACTAATTTTCATACCTTTTTGTAAACCTTTTTTCACCTTCAAAATCACCAGTTCATGTTCCTTACTGCCTATTTAGCTAGTAGCTATTTTTCTGTACTCTGTGCTTATATACCTATTTTATTTTTGGCTATTTTCAACCATTTTTAGAGACATCCCACTCCTTTTTTGCCTTCTACACCTTACAAAAGCCTATATATTGAACCCACGCAACCCCCCAATTTTATTATCAGGATGCCTCCCTCTGGAGGAGCGATTTGCTACCCATCCAGCCCCCGGAAGGGTCAAAATCTGGAATATCTTTGATCTGATAATGATGTACATGTTTAAAGCATGACATATTTATATCTGAGCATGCAAAACTAAATCTGCAATATTGTAACTGCAATGGCCCTACACACACTAGTTTTCACCGTGACCGATGTGAAAACTCTGAAATGGCGACATGGCGACATCCAGCCTACTCTTTTTGTTGGCTACATGTGTTTTAGTTTTAAAATTTTGAAATGTTACCTTTCATTAATTTAAATTCAAATTTAAATATAAAAAATCATTCAACCGTGTTCATTAATTTGCATTAGAAAAAATTCCAGTTTTCACACGAAGTCACGGTGAAAACTAGTGTGTGTAGGCACAACGAAGCATTTCCAATGACAAAAAGTACAATTGTTTGCTGAAAAATGTTTGGCGAAGTTTAGCATAGCATTGCATTTAAACAACTTCGCTCCAGGAAAGCAATTAATTGAGAATTAAATCATTTTGAAACTAGTTTGTTTATTTTATTCAAATAACTAGGAAATGGAAAACTGGATAAGCAGCAATAAACAGTATTTTGATGGCGACTGTAAAGTATTTATTGAAATTGTGCACTACATGTCAATACAATATCAACATTAAATACATGCTCTGGCAACAACATCACTAAAATACTCAATACCCAACATTCGATACTCAATACCCAAACCAGCCCTCAGTGCCATGTGGCCTATATCTGTCCACGTCAGCGCCACTAATTGAGGTATCTTTCTCGAGATTTTTGCGTCGTTTTTCGAGCGTCCGTTTGTCGTGCACAGAGCCGATCTGGGAAGAAATGTGTGCATGTATTTGACATTTTATGTGAAAAACTGTGTGAAAATGGGAAAGTGTATGGGGTAAACGATATCTTAAGTGGATTCACAGTTCATACATCTTACGTTAGGAATGATACCAAGGACGTATCCAGGGGTGGGGCGGGGGGGGGGCTGCAGCTCCCCCCCCTTCCCGGTGTGAGACGTAAACCCCCCCGGAAATGCAACTTTTAGTACAAATTTTCGACGGTGTATGCGAAAATTTTGCGCGCAAGCGCGCATTTGCCACCTATATTTACAAACGGTATTTTCAGCATATCGGTCCCCGTGGACACATCTCCCTAAAAATGCACACAATAATGTACCGCGTACCGCATTTTGTGAAATTTACCGTACCGAACCGCGTACCGCACTCATTTACCGCAGAAAATGCGGTAAATTTGACTCAGATTGGCCTTAAATTAGTCAATTTATTGATGACAATTTGTGTGGTGTTCTGCAATTTTTGTTTGCGCGCAAGCACGCAAATTCGACATGCACATTGTTTTCACTTATTTGCATCGCTACCATTTCTGTGAAATATTTAGCATGTGATAAGTCAAGATATAAATTAGTATAGTGTTAATAAAATACGTTAATACGTCCCTGAATGATACTAAATACTCCCCAAAGCGATATGCGATATATAAAAATCGCGACATTTGATACTATATTATCGAGACCTTAATTTTCGAGTTATGTTTCCCAGAAATCTCATGAAAAAGTTGCTGTTTTTAAAACGAAAAATTTCTACAATTTGCAAAGAATCATCGGAAAAGAAAACAAAAAAGAAAAATAACGAACCTCATTCAACTCATTATCAAATCGTTCTAGCTGCTTCTCCAATGGACCTCTTATAGCCTCCCGTGGAAGCAAATTAGGGAACTCAAAGTGCACATTTCGTTGCTGTGAGGGGGGGGGGGGGTGTTTCAAAAGTATTGAACAGTAAATACGAGTGTAATGAAAATCTTTTGTGTACTATGCGATGGATGAATACAGGTGAATGCAGCATTTGCAATGGTATTTAGATTAAATAAGTGATACTCATATCATATTGAAAAAGATATCATGTGGAACATCCGCACTCTGGTGGGTGATTAGTCAACTTGCATTGTTACTCAATTCACTTACATATCACACGGAAGTTCACATGTCACTTCAGAAGTTCACTTGTAAAATGTGAAATTGTAAAATTTCAAATGTCATGCAAACTGTCAAACCCGCGTCTGCCGTTTTCCAGGGCATTCTACATGACAGTTGACACTTTGCATGGCAATTGACATTTGACATGGTCAGGGAGTTCCCCCAGATTGGGCCCACACACACTAGTTGACATCGACACCAAATGTCAACAGGTTCCCACCCCAATTCAAATCTTGCATTCAAACGTCGGTCGCTGGCCCGTGAGCAAGCTTTAGATTGGGATGTGAACCAGTTGACATTTGGTGTCGATGTCAATGTGTGTGGGCCCCTTTACCCAGCCCAAAACCAAACCACCAACCAAAGTAACATAAGCATATTTCTCATCTTCATCTTTCTCTAAAGCTTTTTTCGCCCACTCATCATCTGGATACATCCAATAAATGTGGCCCATTTGCACATTTAATTGAACTTGACGAACAGGGACATTGTAAATTTGGGTGAGGTAACTTCGCACGTCGTGAGCGGTCATTCTGAAAAATGGTAGATTTACTGAAATAACTTACCTAATCGCGAAAATTCTATGGAATTTGGTACTCTGTCAAGTGAGCGCAGGTTCTACTAGCAACTATTTACTGCTCTTTACCCAAATAACGTCCGTCACTGTATCACCATATACAGTAGTGTACCGTGAAGCTGATATGTAGGGCTCGAACTCGACTCGACTCGATTCGTGACTCGAGGGTAAAACAGGGTACCGACTCGAATCGCCCGAAAAAATAAAGCCCAAACTCGAGACTCGAGGTTTTTTCCTGACTCGACTCGAAATTTTGGCAAATTTCGAGTCAGGGTTTCCATTGAATAATGTCCTAAAATATCAATTTGGATATGAAATTTTAAACATATTTTCCAAAAATTTTGTGCGCAAGTGCGCATTTCCACACCACATGCATGGTATATTGTGGAGCGGCTGGCAATGTATTGAATGGTGTTAAAACTCAAATTTCTTATCTCCACCTATACAATTTCGAGAGAACTGCGTGCAAAGGATGCCTAATGCAAAAGATAGGGGCACAATCACAGCCTCATTTTTTGCCCGATTCGTGTGTGTTTTTGCACACAATGCAGTCACTATTTATTAGTACAAAATGCCCTTTACAAACACGTTACAATCTTGACAAACAGGGTTAGTAGATGGCAAAGTTGCTTCCCAAGAATGCAATTGCACATGTATAGGGGGTGAACTTGAGTTTTTAGGGGCTGAGTTTTCAATTCAGGGTTGAGTTGATGGGTGTTTATAAATTAGGGTTGAGTTGACAGAAGTTTAAAAATAAGGGGCTGTTGACACAAGTTTACAAATTAGAGGCTGAGTTTATGGGAGTTGAGTTGATGGGTGTTTGCCAAATTAGGGGCTGAGTTTATGGGAGTTAACAATAACATTACCATAATCCTTCAGTGAGGCCCCCGGGGCTAAAAAATATAAATTGTGATATGATGCATTTGTGGGTTACTGATTACAATGATTTGAAATATGCACTCCATTCTGACAGTACATTACCATAACCCTGAAATTGAATCCCTGGGGCCAACTTTCAAATTGTGAAATGATGCATTGTGGGTTTCTAATTGCACTGATTTGATATATAATGCACTCCATTTTGACACTGCATAACCCTGAAAACTACATGACCATAACCCTGAAAATGAACCTCTGGAACCAAAAACTTTCAATTTGTGAAATCATTCATTCTTGGGTTTCTGATTGCACTGATTTGATATATGCACTCCATTTTGACACTACATTACCATAACCCTAAAAATGAACCCATGGGGCCAAATACTTTCAATTTGAGAAATAATGCATTTTCGGGTTTCTGATAGCACTAATTTAAAATATGCACTTCATTTTGACACTACATTACCATAACCCTAAAAATGAACCCCCTGGGCCAAAAACTTTCAAATCATTGATGATGATGATGGATTTGTGGGTTTCTGAGTGTAACGATTTCAAATATGCCCAGGGCTTCAAAAATTAGAAATTGTGAAATGATTCAATGTGGGTTTCTGATTACACTGATTTGAACTATGCACTCCATTTTGACACTACATAACCCTGAAAACTACATAACCATAACCCTGAAAATGAACCTCTGGAGCCAAAAACTTTCAATTTGTGAAATCATTCATTTTTGGGTTTCTGATTGCACTCATTTGAAATATGCATTTCATTTTGACACTACATTACCATAACCCTGAAAATGAACCCCCTGGGCTGAAAACTTTCAAATCATAAAATGATGCATTTGTGGGATTCTGATTGTAGACCTATACAATTTCGAGAGAACTGCGTGCAAAGGATGCCTAATGCAAAAGATAGGGGCACAATCACAGCCTCATTTTTTGCCTGATTTGTGTGTGTTTTTGCACACAATGCAGTCACTATTTATTAGTACAAAATGCCCTTTACAAACATGATACAATCTTGACAAACAGGGTTAGTAGATGGCAAAGTTGCTTCCCAAGAATGCAATTGCACATGTATAGGGGGTGAACTTGAGTTTTTAGGGGCTGAGTTTTCAATTCAGGGTTGAGTTGATGGGTGTTTATAAATTAGGGTTGAGTTGACAGAAGTTTAAAAATAAGGGGCTGTTGACACAAGTTTACAAATTAGAGGCTGAGTTTATGGGAGTTGAGTTGATGGGTGTTTGCCAAATTTGGGGCTGAGTTTATGGGAGTTAACAATAACATTACCATAATCCTTCAGTGAGGCCCCCGGGGCTAAAAAATATAAATTGTGATATGATGCATTTGTGGGTTACTGATTACAATGATTTGAAATATGCACTCCATTCTGACAGTACATTACCATAACCCTGAAATTGAATCCCTGGGGCCAAAACTTTCAAATTGTGAAATGATGCATTGTGGGTTTCTAATTGCACTGATTTGATATATAATGCACTCCATTTTGACACTACATAACCCTGAAAACTACATAACCATAACCCTGAAAATGAACCTCTGGAACCAAAAACTTTCAATTTGTGAAATCATTCATTCTTGGGTTTCTGATTGCACTGATGAGTTGATGGGTGTTTGCCAAATTAGGGGCTGAGTTTATGGGAGTTAACAATAACATTACCATAATCCTTCAGTGAGGCCCCCGGGGCTAAAAAATATAAATTGTGATATGATGCATTTGTGGGTTACTGATTACAATGATTTGAAATATGCACTCCATTCTGACAGTACATTACCATAACCCTGAAATTGAATCCCTGGGGCCAACTTTCAAATTGTGAAATGATGCATTGTGGGTTTCTAATTGCACTGATTTGATATATAATGCACTCCATTTTGACACTACATAACCCTGAAAACTACATGACCATAACCCTGAAAATGAACCTCTGGAACCAAAAACTTTCAATTTGTGAAATCATTCATTCTTGGGTTTCTGATTGCACTGATTTGATATATGCACTCCATTTTGACACTACATTACCATAACCCTAAAAATGAACCCATGGGGCCAAATACTTTCAATTTGAGAAATAATGCATTTTCGGGTTTCTGATAGCACTAATTTAAAATATGCACTTCATTTTGACACTACATTACCATAACCCTAAAAATGAACCCCCTGGGCCAAAAACTTTCAAATCATAAAATGATGGATTTGTGGGTTTCTGAGTGTAACGATTTCAAATATGCCCAGGGCTTCAAAAATTAGAAATTGTGAAATGATTCAATGTGGGTTTCTGATTACACTGATTTGAACTATGCACTCCATTTTGACACTACATAACCCTGAAAACTACATAACCATAACCCTGAAAATGAACCTCTGGAGCCAAAAACTTTCAATTTGTGAAATCATTCATTTTTGGGTTTCTGATTGCACTCATTTGAAATATGCATTTCATTTTGACACTACATTACCATAACCCTGAAAATGAACCCCCCTGGGCTGAAAACTTTCAAATCATAAAATGATGCATTTCTGGGTTTCTGATTGTAGCAATTTCATATATGCACTCCATTTTGACACTAGATTACTAAAACCCTGAAATTGAACCCCTAGACCAAAAAATTTCAAATTGTGAAATGATGCATTTTGCAGGTTTCTAATTGCACTGATTAGAAATGACTCAATTTCAACTCTACATTACTGTAAGCCTTAAATTGAAAATTGAAAATAAATTAGAAATTGTGAAATGATGCAATTCTGGCTTTTTGATTGCCTTGATTTGAAATATGCACTTCATTTTGACACTACATTACCATAACCCTGAAAATGAACCCCCAGGGCTAAAAAATTTCAAATCATAAAATGATGTGTTTGTGGGTTTCTGATTGTAGCAATTTCAAATATACACTCAATTTTTACACCACATTACTAAAACCCTGATAATGAACCCCTGGGCCCAAAAACTTTCAATTTGTGAAATGATGCATTTGTGGGTTTTTTATTGCAGTGATTTGAGATGTGCACTCCATTTCTACTCTACATAACCATAACCTTTAAGTCTAACCCCTGGGGCTAAAAAATTGAAGATTGTGAATTGATGCATTTGTGGATTGATGCTAGAGATTATTTCAAATATTCATTCTATTTTGACACTACATTACCATAAACCTGAAAAAGAGTTTACAGGAGTTTCCAAATTAGGGACTGAGTTTATGGGAGTTTCCAAATTAGGGGCTGAGTTTACAGGAGTTTCCAAACTAGGGGCTGTGTTTACAGGATTTAGAGGGGGTCCCCATGGGGTGCCATTTTTGGGGGGTCTCCAGGGGGTGCCATTTTTTGGAGGCACATATGGGGGTGCCATTTCAAGGGGGTCCCAATGGGATGCCATTTTTTGGGTGGTCCCCAGTGGTGCCGTTTTTTGTTGGTCCTTAGGGGGGTGCTATATTTTTTGTGGGGGGGGTCCATAGGGGGTGCCATTTTGGGGGGGGGGGTCCCCAGGGGGTGCCATTTTTGAAGAGTCCCCAGGGGGAGCCAACTTTGGGTGGGTCCCCAGGGGGTGCCATTTTTGTGGTGGTTCCTAGGGGGTGCCATGTTTGGGGGGTCCCCAGGGGGTGCCATTTTTGGGGGGTCCCTAGGGGGTGCTATTTTTGGGGGGTCCCTAAGGGGTGCCATTTTTTGGTGGTCCTCAGGGGGTGCCATATTTGTGGGGCCCTAGGGGGTCCCATTTTTGGGCGGTTCCCAGGGGGTGCCACTTTTGGGGGGTTCCCTGGGTGATGCCATTTGGAGGGGGGTCCCCACTGGGGTGTCAGTTTTTGCAAGCCTCTGAGTAGTGGGTACCTATAGCAGGATTCTCTCCAACCTTCAGTTGGGTTTTGTGGTTCTCTACAATTTATACCACAAGGATTTACAAACACAAAAAGAACAGCAAAGCACAAATGTAACAAATTTAAGATAACAACAAATTTTGACACCTTGCAAAAACCACACTATCATATCACAAAACCTATACCACACAAAATGCACACTGCCCAACCATTTTACAGAAGTTTACAAAAAATCCATTCCAAAACATTGCATCTTTGGTATTGGTCTTGTTATTGTTGGTACATTACATACCGCATTTCAAAACACATGCCTAGCATGTGGGCAAACTTAACTAAACTATCATATTTCCTCCAATGGTATTAATTGTAGAGAACCACAAAACCCAACCGAAGGTCGGAGAGAATCCTGCTAGTTACCATACAATTCTACTTAATGTGTGTGCACATGCTAGTTTAGCGCCAGATTTTGGTAAACTCATAAATCGGCTTTGATAAAACGCATCTGAGTTTACTGAAATGAGATATTCTACATCCCCATCAACTGCAGTTGACAGATACAACATTCTGGTAAACTCAAATGCATTCAAAGCCAATTTATGAGTTTACCAAAATCTGGCAGTAAACTAGCGTGTGCTGCGCCACATACACACACACACCACATCAAATGCATTGCAATGTTGGCAATGATCCAAAAAATGTTGTAAAAGATGTTGATTTTCCATCCCTAGCCGATTTTTTTGTTGCAACTTTATGTGTAACAAAATGAGTGATAAAAAGTTCTATTTTTGCTTTATCTTGATATTTAAATGAACTGTTTGCGTTTAAACTTCATTAAGTGTGTGTGACAACATTGGTAGAGAAACCAGTGTCAAAAATTACTGCAAGGGTCATACCCAAAAGTGATGCACCCGACTCGAGACTCGAGATTTTTGCCCGACTCGACTCGACTTTTCACTGGCTCGGCCGACTCGACTCGCCGACTCGACCGGAAAAAATTTGGGGATGCGACTCGAACTCGAGTTTGAAAAAATTCGAGTTTCGAGCCCTACTGATATGGCTCGCTTATCATAACCCACTACTCATCTAGACCCGCCACTCATCTAGTGCTACTCAGTACTCATCAGTATCCCACCTTAAATTGGAGCGGGTGTAGAAGGGTGGAAGGTTTTAGGCAGCCCTTTCAATTTATAGAAAAATCCCTGGATTTTGTGGTCTCACCACAGATCCACTGAAAGGTTGAGATCCTTTGAAACGACCTTGCAGGCAAACCTCATTCATCAAAATAATCCAGGTACAATACACTTAACACTCAACTATTCACAGAAAACACAAAAAATATTCAAAGGATACAACAGACTGGAGCGGCACCCTGAATTTGACCACATTCGGTCTCAATCGTTCACTTTTCTCTGGCTCGCATAAAATCATCCAAAAGTTTGGTAGAAACACTCGTCGTTGAGGGGAATTCGGTGTCCACAATCGATGCAAACGAGTGGTCATTTTAGCTGGAATTAGAAGAAAAACACAATTAAAAAGAGCATGTAAAATTTTGGTTGAATCATGCAGCGATGAATATGTTTGAGTGATACTGTGAAAACTGACACAATTATACAAGAAAAATTATCAAGAATAATTGACACTTTATTGTGAATTATATTCCACTCATTACAATACAACTTCTTATGTATAAATAGTTCGAAACAATTGCTAATGGAATGCACTATCACAATTTATGCAAATCAAAACAATAATGATAAAAACACAAACACAACCAATTAAAAACAATTACACTGAAAATACAAAATACCAGTATGACCAGTGTAGAGAAAAGGGAAACAACAAAAAAGTTAAAAAGAAGAATGTTCATTCTGAAGAACCCAAGGTTCAGAGTGGTATAGTGATGGAATAGCGCCATTTGAGAACACCAAGGTGTGCAGCACTAGCACTATGGCTTTTCTAAAAATAATGGTGCCACACCATACACAGGATGAAAACAACCACAATCCTGAGGTGAAATGCTCACGAACAACATGTCCACATAAACTCCCTAGTCATGTAGACCCACCAGTCATGTATTTCTACCCAGTAGTTATGTAGACCAGCTAGTCATGTATAGGGAGCGTACATGATTAGTGAGCAGGGTATTAGCAGCAGGCATTAATAAATGACTATCAGCCCCCCCCGCCATAGCTGATAGCCATATCGCATGGTGTACACTTTGCAATGCTGCGCCTGGCAAGCAGCACACATCAAGGACACATGTGCAATTGGCTCCACACACGCCACTTCCAATTCAAAGCTTGCGTTTACACATCATTCGTCGGATCGTCAGCAAGATTCGAATCGGGATCGGCACCAGTTGACATTTGGTGTCGATGTCAACTAGCGTGTGTAGGCCCAATGGCAGCGCCATCTATGCCACCGCGCCAGGCCAGCCGCTGCAATTGACCCATGTATCCCTGATGTGTGCAGTTTGGCGGCGCATCATGCCAAAGTGCACATTATGCAACATGCCTATCGGCTGCAGGGGGAGGTGTTCATGTATGTACACTGACTGCCAATACCCTGCCCACTTGTCATGTATGTCCTCTATACATGACTAGATGGTATACATGACTGGTGGCTCTACATTATTAGCGGGTTTACATGACTACAGGCACAGGGTCAAACATCTCCCAGTCACCCATTCAACGTAATGCATATTTATACCTACATATCAAAAATATTTAAACACGTATGTTTTCAATAGTATTTGTTAAAAATATGTAAATATATGGTTTTACTATTTAGTTAGTTTATTTACATGAAAATGAGTGTCCATGGCCCTATTAAATTGCGTATGTTTCTCATGAGGACGCGCCTCTAAAATACACCCCCTGAATTGTTCAACAGTCAAAAAATCCCGTACATAAATTAGAATACTACACAACTGACACATTCGAGGATTCTCGAAACATGTAGATAAAAAATAAAGCAATAATGCACTAAATAAAGTAAACGGTTCCAGAAAATTCTAATATTGTTTGAACTACAAGTATTCCAAAGAAAGTAAGATTCGTCAATCACAGGCACACATTCAAGTTCAAGTGTCAAATGTTAGATCCAGCAAAATTTTTTTCGTTATTACAAAATATTTATAAAAATCGGCCATTACAGTATACACGGCGAACCGCAAAGTATGCGCCCAAAATTACTTATATCTTAGTGGAGCAGGATACTTATGTATGCACTTTCACAAAAGAGAGAAACTCTTCAAAAAGTAAAGTTGCAGCGGAGTATAACCAACATACGTTTCCGGAGTGAAATCATTTTTTTCTTTTTGGATCACTTTTTATTGTATTAATGATTACGTCATGATGGAATGTTTCATTCATAAAAATGCATAGTATACAGTCCACCGAGTATATAAAGAAATAAATTTTCCGTTCAGTATTTTAATAAATATTTACGAAAAATATCGATACCTAAAAGTGATATGAAAGCACAAGTTCACAAATCCGTATGCTCATCTCTTCTCTCTCCACCGAGTTCGATTTTTTCCGAAGATTCAGATCGAATTATATCCGGTTCTGAATCCGTTTTTGATGCCATAACAGATTTTATCTCACTGTCATATTCCCTCCACTCCGGAACAACTCTCATGGCCAATTCTAATTTGGGCTCTTTAGTTTGAGGGTTGTTGCACTGCAAAATTTGGGGAGTTTTGTCCAATTTTAGGAAGCCACCTATGCGCACTTGGAACAGTGCCAAAACGAACCATATCTATTGTTTTAGCGCTGTTTTTGCTGGCATCATCGCACCACGTTTCACACCAGAGCCATTCTTGCGGCAGAGATTTGATTTTGACCTAAAATTTGACGATAATTTTCAGGTGCCGAATAAAAAAATCAACGAGGAAAACAATCGACAAAAAATCGACCTGATGAATCATATTATTGGGTAAATCTTGATCCAAATTGCTCAAGCTGTTCGGATCGGCACTCAAACCCTGATATTGGCCCCTGAGTCGATCGCCGGCTGCGATCTGTCTGAATTTTCGCAAATCCACGACATACAGAGCGCTGATGTGGTACTTCCGACCTGGGGGTTTAATTAAATGTGTCATTAAATGCGGATTACCCCCGGCTCCAAATACAAGAATATCGTAAGGCGCCAGTCACGCGAGTAGGTGCATATAATTGTGCGCGGGCGCTTTATTTGAATTTGGTTTGACAAGCGTGTCAACGTTCCATTTCTGAAGGCAAAATCTTACCCTGTCCGTTTTCTGGCAAGTGAATTTTTTTACCTGTTCCGTTTTCAATTTCCAGCGGCTGGAATTTTATAGCTTTTCCGTTTTTGTAAGATTATACCAGACGATATAGTCCCAACTACTGTATATCCTCGAATAAGACCCCAAGGGAGTTTTTTTCGTCGGAGTTTTTGAGGGGGAGTTATTCAACGGGGAGTTATTTTTTCCTGAGAAAACTTGTCCTCAATTCATTGCATGAATGCATTCTGTCAACTCATGTAATCCAGGTATTTAACAGTTCAACAACAAAACGGTGTGTATACACGGCGTACACGTTATGTATTTATCTGCTGTCGCTGCCATACGTTAACATTCTTTTGTATTTTCATCGATCATTTTTGTAAATTTTGTAGCATATTTTTCACCCAGAGGGGGAGTTATTCGAGGTCTTATTCGAAGATAAACGACAATTGGGAGTCAATTAAACACCATAAAATAGCACCATGTAAAACCAACCAGCCAAGTGATTTGACCAATAGCCGGACTTCCAAAACCGATATCCATCCATTTCTTTCCGACTGTCACAAAATGGCGTGTACCCATATGGTGCACCTGTGACAGAAATATTTTCGTCAAGTATTTTCATTAACGGTTCACACGATGAAATGATTGTTTAAAGGTGTAAAATAAATGATCAAACTCTTCCCCAGAGAATAGGGTTGGGATTTTAAATTTTTTCGGGTACGGGTGTCGAGTATCAGTTTCAAAAAAATTCGGGTATCAGGTATCGGTTCAAAACTTTCACGGGTATCGGGTTCGTGTTCGGGTAGTAGAGTCGGGTTCGGCTATCAGGCATCTGGTATCAGGTATAGATTCCAAAAATGTGCGGTATCGGGTTCGGGTCGGGTCGTGTTACCAACCCTACCAAGAAATACACGAAGAGTTCTCGTCGACGCTAAAAATATATGCTATGCTAAAAAATATATATATTTTCTCAAGAAAAAACCTATCCCATGGAGTTGTTCAAATAAACACGGTACCTCACTTTGATTCAAATCAGATTTTCCAGTAAATTAGGCAAATTACAAAGAATATAACCTTCCAAATCCATTTGCATCAGTTCCATCAAATCAGTGCGTACAATTTGATCAGCATCCACGAAAATGATTTTCTTTACATCGAGGGGGAATAAAACGTCCAAGAACAGAATTTTATAGCCCCACATCATTCGCTGTTTTTCAGTTTGCTGGTGAAGCCATCTGAGAAAATGATTAGCTAATTAACAACTGTACAAATAATAGACAACCGCTCCTCCGGAAGCTTTCTGGTTTTTTTGGTGAATTTTTTTGGGCGGGGGGGGGGGGGGTTAAATATATATAATACCGTATTTATTCTAATAGAACGGCATACCTCCAATAGAACAACAGGTTTTGGCTCTTTTTTGCACCCACGAAAACAATAGAACGGCAGCCTCCAATTGAACGGCAGGTAGATGTTACGTTGGTAGAGGGCCAAAACACAGAAATATAATGAATCGATTGCAGGAGCAAAATGCCTAAAAAAATCACTCCAGGATAGATAAATAGCTAGCCGATTTGTGGGGGGAGGTTGAGGAAAAAGTAGGCAAAACTTTTGCCTCCGGTAAAGATAGCTGGTTCCCGGGGTCGATAAATAGCTGGGCGAATTGAGGGAGGGGTAACCTTCCTTTCCTACCCCCCGGCACGTACAAAAACACACCTAGGCCATTTATACTCCACCAACTCATACTCGAATTTGTAATATTCGGCTAGTGTTGGCAATGATTCCTGCAAATGTCAAAAACGGTCTTTTTGTACAAGAGAATGCAAAAAATGCAAAAATCGAACAAACCTTGAACTTTGGCGACAGATAATTTTTGAGTAGCCAAAACTTCACCGGATGTTTCGTGTGCTTCATCACAGTGAGCATCATTATCCTGTGTAGAGCAACAAAACAGTAGAAACGGAAACATGACAGCCAATGTAAAAAAACCCTTACCTCATAAAGCGCTCATACAGATGACCAGACGCGAGCGAGAAAATATTAATCTTGTCATAGTGGGTCACTGGCGCGGTGCCAAGCGTGCTAAAAATGGTTGAAACGATGTGAAATTTTGAGAAACCAGGGTAAACAAATTGTACCACGTATTTACTGTCAACCGTTCCAAACGAAAACCGAAAAAAAGGACTTGGAAAGATACACGCAAACAAACTATTAATTTAGAATACCGCTACCGTAATGCGAATAATAAGTTTCGGTTTTCGGTTGTCAACGTGAGAAGAAAAACACGATACACAGACTATCACTCTAATTAAGCTCACGATTTCTGCACACTGGTCCAGGCTCTAAAAATGAACACTTTCGATTTTCGAAACACATTTTTTTACAAAGAAACGTTAATCATAAAGTGAGGGGGCTGGTGAATATGTAAATATAAATATAGCTCCGACGTAACCTCAATTTGAACATGATTTCGATGTCACAGAATAACGAAAAAACGTTTGTAAACTACAATTCATCAATGGGAAAACGATCACACCCGAGAAACCTGGATATACTGCCCCAAATGCTGTCATCTACTTCAGAGGGTTCATTTTCATCCACAAGCAGATTTTCGTCCACCTTGTCGGACTTTTTCGCTACCGTAACCCGAATGATTTTGCCCGGTAAACTGTCCAAAATTACGGTAACCGTTTGTTCGCCCGCAGAAGAATCGGTATTTGAGTGGCTGTAATAAAAAATAACCAAGTATTGTAAATAAATGCAAATACAAATTTTTTTACTCAACTTTGCATGACAATTGACACATTGTGCCTGCGCTCTAGTTTACACGTTAAATTTCGAAAACTCACAAATCAGATTAGAACGCATTTGAGTTTTCTACAATGAAGTGGCTGTCCAGGGGTCTCGGATGGGGGGGGGGGTTGGGGGGGGGGGGGTTACCCCACCCCCCAAACAGCCCAGCTATCTATCTATCCCGGAGGCAAAATTTTGGGCTACTACCCCCTAAACCCCCCCCCCCCAAATCGCCCAGCTATCTACCTATCTGGAGCTATTTTTGCGAAACTATACCCCAATTTTCGCTCAAAATCGCTATTTTTCATAACTTTTTTACAGATTTTCAATTCCAAAATCATGGTTCTGGTTCCTATTTGCCTATTTTCAGCTATATTTAGTACTATATGCTCTCGTATACCCATTTTGAGCCATTTTACACCTACTTTTAGCGATTTTTCTCTCTTTTCTTCCTTCTATGTCCGAAAAAGCCTACAACTCGAACCACAACAACCCCCCCAGAAAATTTTTCAGCTATCTATCCCTCCAGAGGAGCGATTTGCTATCTATCCAACCACTCGGAGGGTCAAAATTCAAGATACCCCTGTGGCCGTCAACTACAGTTGACGGAGATTAAAAATGAATCATTGTGGAAAACTCAAACACGTTTAAAGCTCATTTATGAGTTTTCGAAATTTCGTGTGAAAACAAGTGTGCGCAGGGCCATTACTTTACATTTATCATGACAATTGACACTTTGCATGACATTTGACAGCTTACTTTACAAGGGTTGAGAATGGCTCCAGGATGTGTCCCTAAACCATAACCATAAGTGGGTAATATTCTCGACATGCTCGAACTATGCAAAAAAATTTCTCCGCAAAATTCTCGCATACACAATCATTCTACTATAGTTTCAGCACAAAACAAAAGAAAAGAAAAAACCCCGAAAACCGACCCCACAATATCATAAATCTCGGTGCTTCTGCCCTGCCTCAATCTCAATTCCCATTCACCAGGCGTGGCTTTCAATTGAAAATAGCCCAAATTTTGCATCACAATTGTGTCAACTGTATTTTGCATTTTTGAGTCACTTTTGGGCCCAAGTGTAAATTGCAAACCCCTGGGCGGTTGGCCGGTAATTTCATCGAAACAATGACCCTCCAGTAGGATGTGGGATAGTTGGAAACGTGCCAAAATGTCGCCAGATGCCTGGAATGCGGGTCATTATATTTTGGTGACGCAAGCTTACCTTTTCGTTCTTGGTGCAGTCCCGAGCCTTAACTGTGAAGTTAAGTGACAAATATATATAAAATGTCAATCAAAACAAAAAAGAAAATATTTTAATACCGAACTTTGCATGACAATTGAGGCTTTGCCTGACACTTTGCATGACAATTGACAAATTTGTGTGACACTTTAAATGACATTTCACACTTTATTTTACACTTTACAGGGCTTGGAACTTGTACCTGACTGACTAAGCAATCTCACGGATGATCCGTGATAATTGTAGGGTTACCGATACTGTAAATAGACAACTCTTCACCTCCACTACAGAAAACAAGATGCAATTCGAAACCCCAAACTAAGATTGCAGCCCGCTACGGTAACTTGAACCATTTACCGGCAATCACAATTACGGTACGGTAAACCCTCCCACCGCATCCAAAAAAATCCCAAACCTTCTCAATAATCAAATTATCCAAATCATAATCGGCCTGGATCGCCTCTACAAGCCACGCCTCCGGCGAGTGCACATTCAAAGTGAGTAGCTGTTTTTGCGGTAAACTGGCTCCAAACCTGGCGCTTGACGCCATTGGGCGCAATTTTCCGTCCGGTGAGAATTGCAATTCCGGTTCCAGTACGTAACGGTAGAAACTGCGGTAGATTAGATAAATGTGTATACTCGGCGGACCGCAAAGTATGCGCAGAAACCTACCATAATTTTATGAATAAAATTTTGTGATAAATTTCATGATTTTTTATTACATAGTATTAGGTTGTAAACTAAGTAACATTAATTTTTTGCGATCACACATACGCAAAAAATTAAGGTTACTTAGTTGACAACCTAATACAAACGAAATATTTATTTTGATTAAAAAACTGTAAATTTTTGGTGCATTATTCAGATGGGTTATGGTAGGTTTCCATACTAAGTGTGATGTCTGTCAGGTAAATATACCATGTAAAATGCCCGGTAAAAGTTTACATATTTATTTTGTACGGGGTTCGGGACTGGCGCTCTCCAAACTGAAATCCAACGCACCTTTTTAAGGGCATCTCGCTCAATTTCGTGCGGCAATTCATGACAACTTTAACATCGGCATTCACGACACTTTCCAAATTTACCAAAATTGGCGCCAATTTTTGCGCGTCACGACTCAGAGGGTCCAATAACGCAAAAATGTCCAATGCTGCAGTGCTGTCGTCCGATGCGGAAAGGGTTAGCACGCTGGAAGTTGAAAAAACGAGTGTAAAAATATGATTGGAAATTGAAAATGTAGAAAATTCTTCAATACCATATTGACGAATTTAATTACTACAAAAAGGTCTAAAAACGCACATGAACGCCAGAAAAGTGGCATAAATTGAACATTGGAGGTTTATGTTCACATTTCTCAGTGCAAAAATGATACTAAAAAAAGTTGGCAAATTTACCGGGATTGAGGATTTTTTCGGGATTTCAAGTTTAGGGATCGGGATTCGTTTTTTTGAGATTTCGGGATCGGGGCGTCGGAACCACCATATCCCGAAATTTGACGGGATTCGAGATCGGGATCGTAATCCCGTTTGAACCTTACCAGAGGTATCTTGAATTTCGACCCTGTGAGTGGTTGGATAGATAGCAAATCGCTCCTCCGGAGGGATATATAGTAGGGTTCAAACGGGACCAGTTTTTCGGACCGGGACCGGGACCGGGACCAGAAATTCTCTAATGTCGGGACCGGGACCGGGACCGGGACTGGGGGGTCGGGACCGGGTCCGGGACCGGGACTGGCTTTTTTCAATTGTCGGAACCGGGACCGGGACCGGGACTGGGGGGTCAGGACCGGGACTAGGATTTGCTGAACCAGGTACCAGCACCGCGGTCTTGTTTGAACCTTGTTGGTACGTAATATTCAGCCAATGTTGTTCCACACACCTCCACTGTGTGAAGGACCACTGTATCAATGTATTAGCCTTTTCTTATAACATTATTCAAGTAATGCCCGCCCTCAATTTTGGCCCTATACTTAAGAAATACAGCCATTTGTAGGCGCCAATGCCATGGCAGTATTGGCGCTGGCATTGGCGCCAATGTCTACTATCTAGGTATCTTTATATTTATACCTATAAATATTTCGTACTAGAATCATGTTGGGGACCTTTCTAACGCTTTTTTATTACAGAAAAATACATGTAATCATTGGGTGGGTATTTGCGCGCTCGCGCACAAATTTTTTTCAGATGTACCTACTTAATCTTTAGAAAAGTGCCATTCCTGGCAAATTTTTTGAAAAGGTCATTAAAAATACGTTTTTCTTCATCCCTTGTCGGGACCACTACAAAATTCCGGGACCGGGACCGGGACCGGGACTGGGTGGTCCGGACCAGGACCGGGACCGGGACTGGCTTTTTGAATTGTCGGGACCGGGACCGGGACCGGGACTGGGGTGTCGGGACCGGGACCGGGACCGGGACCGCCCCAGTCCCGACTTTTTGCCGAACCATGTACCGGGACCGCGGTCCCGTTTGAACCCTAATATATAGCTGAAAATTTTTCTGGTGTGAGGTTGGGGGGGTTGTGGTGGTTCGATATATAGGCTTTTTCGGGGCATAGAAGGAAGAAAAAAGAGAAAAATCGCTAAAAGTAGGTGTAAAATAGCTCAAAAATGGTATACCAGAGCAATTAGTACTGAAAATAGGCAAATAGGAACCAGAACTATGATTTTGGAAGTGAAAATCTATAAAAAGGTATGAAAAATAGCGATTTTGAGCAAAACTTGGGGTATAGTTTCACAAAAATCGCTCCAGATAGGTAGATAGCTGGGCGATTGGGGGGGGGGGGTGAGGGGGTAGGAGCATAAAATTTTCATTTGGGAAAGATAGATAGCTGAGCGGCCTCCGGGATGGATAGATAGCTGGGCGGTTTGGGGGGGTAACCCCCCCACCATTCGAGACCCCTGAACCCTACTCTTCAGTCCACCAACTTCAAGTTTTGTGTCAAATCAATTTACCTGTACAAATTTGATAAAATCAGTATTTTTTCACCTGTGTTTATCATCAGCGAGCGAAGGCCACACTCTGCGTTTTCTCACCGGATTTGCCAGAACCAGTGAGTACACCCGCGCCAGCACATCTGAAGATCTGAGAAAATATGCCAATTTGTAAAAATGAAATTTTACCTCTTGGATGATATTTGACATATTAGTCAAAGACGTTACACATACAAGTTGACCACTGGCCAACTGAGGCTGTCTGTTAACTCGGAAATATGTTTGAAAACCTGTTTTAGTGGATGAAAATTTTAATTTGGTTAATGAACAATACTAAAACTGGTTGACAATATTAAAAATACAATAATTTTTTTCAGTTGACTACTAGTTTCAGTTGACGGATGGTGTGCAGCCTCAAGGAATTTCAGAGTCAGATAGAGTGATATAGCTCATTTAAATAATATGGGAACTCAAAAATTGCCATCAAGATAAGCTACTATTTTTCCCTTCAACTAGTTAAAAATAAATTTTTAAAAACCTGTCATTCACGGCGGGAACGTCCCACATGTCGATAGATTCTTTTATCACCTTTGCCGCTTTATTCATAGCGAATTTTTCAATTAAAGCAAAATCAAATTCATCAAAAACATGGTCTTGATTCTCAGGATCCAAAGGTCCAAAAACTTGGCCATTTACAATGACAGCGCTCTGTTCTTGAGTTAATTCCAATGTTTCTTTGGCGAAATAATTGTGGATGGACATTATTTTGTCAAAATCTAAGTTCAAAATTTCCTTCTTGAAACCGGCGACACCCATTTCCTGAAAATGAGGAATATGCAATGAAAAATACATAATTAAGAAAAGTAGAGATAAATAATAATATATTTAGGTGCACATTACTTTGTAAACTACATTTTAATTCAAGTTCAACCATTTTCGCCGAGTAAATAAACAAGTTTTTTAAAAGTTTTTTTCCGGCAAAAGTTCTTCGAGTTACATTGATAGATGACAAAATACGTTTGGAACAAGAACATTTTTTTGATTTTTTATTTATCCTTAGGATGAAAACACATCTGGGATTTGTAGGACTTACCCCAAGCACCCTAACGAACCCATGGGGGTATGGCCATATAAAATGTAAAGTCAAGTGCCAAATGTCATGTTAAATGGCAATCAAAACAAAACGAAAAGATTTTATCACTGAACTTTGCATGACAATTAAAACTTTGCATGACCATTGACAAATTTGTATGACATTTGACACTTTACCTTACATTTTACAGAGCTTGGGTGGGACTGTCCCAAGGCCAGTAGTCAAACTTGCAAGTAATTCCAATCATTTTGAACTCAAAGTACAACGCACATGAACGGCGATCTCCTCCAAACTGAGTTCATTCGCAAGCAATTTCTGCGCAATTTCTTCTTTCACCAATTTCGTCACAAATTGTTTTCTATGCTGCACGGGCAAAATGTGCATAGCGGCCTGGACCATTTTCGCAATGTCCATTTTCGTCACATCACTCGTTTTCGGTGAAATTGGACCATTGTGCATTATCGATACGCGAGTTTCGTGCGAGTGCTTCTGAAATGGTGGAGTGGATTTTAGTTTTCATAATCTAAAATATACATTTTTATAAAATAGTGTAAAATCCTTTTATAAAATGGATGATGTTTCAAGCAAATCGATGAAGTTTTCAGAATATACAAACCACATTTGGGAGATAATTGTATTTCCGGTTTTCGTTATACGCATAGCTTAAAAGACCGTACCTCACATTTACAAAATTTACCGTACCGTTTACTGTGAAGCCGTGCCGTTTGCCACCCTAGGTGTGTGTGACGCAAACTGAACATTATATTATTATGCCAAATGGAATTTCATAAATATTGTAATTTTCATCGATTTTCTCAACTCACCCATTGAAGTAACATCAAAACCGTGTGAATGGCGCTTAATAATTGACACAAAACATACCAAGTGTTTTATCGCAGAATATGCTAGTTGCCTCCCTCTTTCTGTGTTCAAATCAGTTACAATCCACACAGTAATGCCCAGTGTTTTCGACTCATCTAAAAGCAATGCAAAATTATTTTTAATTTAAAAAACACAAAAAAAACTAAAAAAACTGACCAGTTCTCCTAACATATTTGGCAGTTTGCACCATGTACTGGTTTCTGTGGCGCTCGGCCATTTTACCAATATCACTGGCACTTTTCACGTTGTGTTCTGCAACATTCAAACATGTTTAAAAAATCACTCTTTACACGAAGTTTGAAATTTCAAAATGGGACATAAAATATTAATAAAAATATTTTAAAAACCGAAAAACCCACCCATAACATCTGTCAAGTCCAAAAATTTCGACCTTTGCCGTTCAGACGTGGATTCTTTATCAGAATCAAGTATGAACTTATTTAATCTGGGCATAACATTCCCCTGGGACATGACCCATTCCGCAACATTTGTTCTTTCAGTCAATTCACCCTGGAAATGAGTTTTAACCGATTATGTGAAAAGGGTTGAAAACATTACAAGTTGTGAAAAAGTGAGGGTTGAAAAACTACACAATTGAATACTGATAAATAGGTGTCTGGATAATGTTTTCGTTGTAAAATAAGTTAGCTATGTCAAATACTCAAGATCAGTGTCGATTTTGGATACTGAATATAAGTTTTCGATGTCGATTATTACATCATCAATTGAAAAAAGACCAAAAAACGATACCAAAATTCGTTTCACCTCGAGTAAAAACGGCATATGAGGATTCAAAACGTGGTTAAAAAATGTGTAACCTGCATAATGGCCCTCTGTATTTTCGGGGTGATTTTCATAATCATGTTGATAACCGTCTCTTCAAAACGATCCGCCGAAAGCTGCAGAAAAAAACGACAACCATAGCATCAACAAAAATTGCAACAATAAAATCAAATGACAATAAATCAGGTGCAACTTCCGCAAAATGAGAAGTGAAATGGCAAAGGCGCAAAGGCGCAAAGTAAAGGCGCAAAGGCGAAGTGAAACGGCAAGTGAATTGGCAAGTGAAATGGCAAAATCTAAGAGAAATTACGTTTTATTTTCATTTTTTTACTTCGCCTTTGCCATTTCACTTCTCACTCCTCATTTTGCGGAACTGCGGCCCCAGAATAATCAAAAACTCACCCCTGAGTCATCGAGACGAATTCCGTTCAGGAGTACTTTTGGCGCTTTGCCAAGACCGCTGCGTTGTAGAAACTCGATACCAGCCTGAAAACAGTGTCATCAATGCAAATTTTAGGGTCAACATTTGTACTAGTACAGTTGTGGCATAAAAAATGTAAATACCGTATTTACTCGAACAACCCCCCCCCCCCCCGGGGGAATTATTGTGTCGACAGGCTCTTTTGAGGAGGGAACTTTTGCAGGGGCAATTACTATTTCGTCAAACTTTTCAAGCATGTTTCTATCCACTGAGTTCATGAAGTATGCTTCATTAACAACATAACATGCGATTTGTGTTCAGACTATACACAAAAATTTATCATATGCCTAAAAGGGGGAATTACTCGAGGGGGAATTATTTTTTCCTCGCTCGTCTAACAGGAGGGAATTATTCAAGTTGGGTTATTCAAGAGGGGGAATTTTTCGAGTAAATACGGTATTTGAGAAAGGGCATAGAAGTATAAACCTTTCTCCCATCGTCATAATCACTGTCAGGGCCAAAAATGTCATCAACATCATCTCGCAGATCTGTGTGCAACTTTTTGAATTTCTCCAACACCGCATCTACTGGCACATTGTCACGGTCGGGATTTTCAGCAAAAATCTGAAAAACAATATATTTTTGGATAAGCAATAGATTAACAATAACAATAATAACAATATATTTTTTTGCGATTGTAGGTAACTTATTTGACAATAATGGGCCCCCACTTGCTCGATGTCAACTGAATTAATGTCAACTAAATTTTGGTTAATTACGTTATTTCAACTTTCCTGTGTGATAGAGAATAGTTAATTTTACGCCGTGACACTTAATTTTCATTGTCTCTGTTACGCTTGATGTTTTACATTTTTTAGTTGACATTATTTGACATTTAGTTGACACGAATTTGCGATGTCAACTAGCTAGTGGGTACCCAACACCGATAGAAATATTTAGAAAACCTCAAAATTATTTAATGAAATTTTAATCATCGAAAATTCGCTTTACACAACCTTACAAAGAAATAAATCAAAAACTCACATCAGTCAATATTTTGAGCGATTTCACCGCGTTTTGTGTGTCTCCATTGACGAAATTGAACAAATTCAGCAGGGCTACATTTGCGTCATCCAATCCAGACACTTTCTTGTCGCCACTCACAGCAAAAACTATACCAATCCTGGAAAAATAAGATGGAGGGAGGTTTTTGGACAGCAAGTAGGTTTACAAAGCGTCTTTACAACGATTTTTTTCAAATCCGAGAATTCAGATGCTGACGTATTTTCATGTGCAAATCATCAATGCAAATACATTCTCGTTAAATTGGAAACTGATTTGGCTTTTATTCCCAAGTGGAAAGTTCAACTCTCACCAAAATAATTGCAAATGCGTTAGATGAATTCAAAAAATATATATTTTTTTTAAATTCGGACAGCTTGACAATTTTTTTTGTACTATGTACTAGGGTTCAAACGGGATCCCGATCCCGATCCCGGATCCCGTGAAATTCCGGGATTTATCAGTCCCGATCCCGATCCCGAAACCCCAATCCCGATCCCGATCCCGAAATCTCAAAAATACCAATCCCGATCCCGATCCCGAAAGTTTTCAAATCCCGATCCCGATCCCGAGAAACTCCCAAGTCCGGGATCCCGATCCTGGAAAAATGACTGGAAATTATAAAAAGTGAAATAATGACGTTTTTGCATGCAAAAAAGTGGATGCAAACCCCCAGCGTCAATTTTATGCCACTTTTCTGGCATCCAACAGTGTTTTGAGACCTTTATGAACAACTGTGAATGCCAGAAAAATGGCCAAAATCTCTATCCCTAGAACCCAATCCCGATCCCGGAAAAATGCCTATCCTAATCCCGATCCCGATCCCGTGACCCCAATCCCGGCCAATCCAGATCCCGATCCCGACATCTCAAAAAGTGAATCCCGATCCCGATCCCGAAAAGTCAATCCCGTTTGAACCCTACTATGTACTGGACAACAGTAAACATATTGTTAAAAAGTTTGAAAAAGACTGCTAACCAGACCTCAACTAAATCTTAAAATTTCGAGCAGTTTGCAATTAAAATTGCGTGAAAGCACTGACCTGACGGGAATCTTGTGTGCATAAAATGATTTTGCTATTTGCAAAAGAGATCTGCCTTGTTTCGTAGCTGGTTCTAGGATAAAAACCTGCAATATTTAGTGGACTGATAAGTTTTGGCGACTGTGAATTTCGTGTAAAGGAAAGAGAGATTTTAAAAATCTGAAAAAAAAATATTTTTTTTAGATTTGCAAAAAGAACATGAAACTGAATTGTGATAATCTCTCTCATGCCGTATTTCATCTAAACTTCTTGAACTACCCCCCCCCCCCCCATTCCCCGAGAAATACTCCAGGGCCAAGTGAGCGCGGGTGTGGGGTAACCCCCTCAAAACTGTTACTACACAATGAAACTTTGCAGTTCGCACCAAGTTTTGATTTTGAAAACTCAGTTGCCGAACTTAAATAATATCACTTGCGTTTTGATGACATAAAGCTACCAAAATTGTACCAACCAGAGTAAAAAAGTTTCTGGCAACTGGTCTGATCATTCCGGGAAAATACGGCTGCAGCATCATTTTAACAGAATTTCCCCACTCGCGATATTCTTTGCCTTTGTCCAAATCGTTGATAAACTGCAAAACGCGTAGGCATTATTCTCCGATCAAATTTCAAAACAACAAAAAATTCATGATCCAAAAACGCACCAAGGGAAAGGCATCACGATAATCAACTGCATAATTATCGCTGTCGTCTTCCAAATTCAAATTCATAAGCAGTGACAAATATTCGCGCTGAAAACAGGATATAAAAGTTTAAAAAATTAACGGAAACTACCGTGTTCCAAAAATAGCGAGACACCAACCCGAAATCCCATTTGAAAGAAACCCGCGGACAACTTTTCCTCCCTTTTCAAAATGTCGAATATTTGGAAAATATCAGAAGATTCAACATCAACATGAATTCCATTTATGAACAATGCTGAACTCCCAGCTGAAAGGCCAAGATTTTCTTCCAAATATTCCTGATTTTGGACAATTTCCTGTTTTAATTCTGGTTTGACAGTGGTACAGGGGTCTCGAATGGGGGGGGTTGGGGGGGGGTTACCCCCCCCCAAACCGCCCAGCTATCTATCTATCCCGGAGGCCGCTCAGCTATCTATCTATCCCGGAGGCAAAATTTTGGGCTACTACCCCCTAAACCCCCCCCCAAATCGCTCAGCTATCTACCTATCTGGAGCGATTTTTCAGAAACTATACCCCAATTTTCGCTCAAAATCGCTATTTTTCATACCTATATATAGATTTTCACCTCCAAAATCACTGGTTCATGCGTCTAACTGCCTATTTTCAGCTATTTTAAGTACTATATGCTCTTGTATACCCATTTTGAGCTATTTTACACCTACTTTTAGCGATTTTTCTCCCTTTTCTTCCTTCTATGCCCCGAAAAAGCCTATATATCGAACCACCACAACCCCCCCCCCAAACCCCCCCCCAACCCCCCCCCAGAAAATTTTTCAGCTATCTATCCCTCCGGAGGAGCGATTTGCTATCTATCCAACCACTCCGAGGGTCAAAATTCAAGATACCCCTGCAGTGGTACGAGTGAGGGACCTGTGAAAAATGCAAAAATTGCTTTATTGAAGTAGGAAAATGTTGTAAAGATATTCGACAAATAACTGTGAAATGAGATCACAACTAAAAGTGACAAGAAATTGTGACAAACAATGTTTATGAATCATAACTTTTTTGTCAACACACGACATGAAATTATCCAATTGTACTCAAAACTTGAAGTTTGAACTTCAAAAAATTGAAAAACAAACCTCGCCCAGGCGGGAAAATTCTGGCTTATATCAGCCAACATTTTCAATCCATCAATACTATTTATCCCGTGTCCGAGAACTTTTTGAGCGGCCTGAACGCTTAATTCTTGCAGTTGCCACACTTTCAGAGGCGCCAGTTCTTCAGTATCATACAAATGCAGTTTGAATTCATTGAGCGAATCCTTTAAATCAGGGTGTACTTTTCTGTGTTCGAAATTTTTTTAAGTCAGTGTAAACAGATTGTGAATGTGAATTGAATCTAATTGTCAATGGGTAACTCCTAAGGGATTGAGAGTAGTTTTTGACTTTTCTGGATCGGGATTAGGGCTTTCAACTTAATTTCAACAACGTTCTGATATTAAGGGGATTTCCCTGACACTTGACAGAAAAGCTCACTTGGACACACTTGGATGTCTGAGAAGTGGGATAAAATGCACGCTGGAGGTTTCCGCTTACATTTCTCAGTTCAAAAAAGTTATTTGGCAAAATTTGACAAATTTTTGTGGAATCGGGATTCGGGAAATTTTTATCGGGATCAGGATTTGAGAATTTCCGGGATCGGGATTGTTTTTTCAAATTTTCGATATCAATATTCGGGATTGGGAATGCAAAATACAGAAAATTTCTTGGGGGGGGGGCTGCAGCTACATACCACTAAAGTAAATTCTGGGCATCTTTGCAGAAACAAACTGAACCATGGTTATCGATAGCATTTTGCAAAACAAACAAACTTGAGTGTGGCAAAATTGAATCCATGCAGATCTGTTTCTTCATCCCCCTCAGAACCGTCGGTGCCAGTCGATTTTGCTGTAATTGTCAATATATGTCGCTATTTAGAGAAAGCTTCAGTTAAGTTCACCAATACGGTTTCTTGCTGCGTAACCATCAGTAAAATAATATTTGTAAAATCATCCAGTGTTTTTTACTGGTCACAAAAAAAGCCCGCATGTGTGTTCAAATATACGGTTTTTCTGTTTTCATTTGATGCGTCCTTTTGATCAAACATTGAACAACACTTCTTAAAATGAGCGGACGCCATTTTAAATCATACTAGTGCATGACACATGGACCGACCATCTATTTTTGAATCATCCTGAGCTTTATACTCAGTACTCTTTATTGCCAATTCTACCCCATAGCCGGATAATCTCACCGTATCGTTGGATGCTGGCTGAAAAAAAGGGAAAATTGCCAAAATGAAATTAACTTAAAACCCAAAATTATCAAAAAAATAAATATCACCGACAGTAACAAATGGTCGAAAAATGTAATTGATTTTTCTCTCTCTAGCTAGTTCACAGAGAAATCTGTGCATTTCTCGAAAATTGTCATCAACCAAATCTCCATATAAAATAATAGTATTTTCTGAATCTTTGCTACCAGGATAATGATGATCGGATTTGTAAATTGACAATTTCTCATTTCTCTGATTTGAATTTTTCAAATTTTTCAACGATTCTCGCAGTGATTTTGCATCACAAATCGTGACGTCAGCTGCTAAATTTTCAGCCAAAACAAAAGTGGAACATTTCGACGATTGGTCCAGCGTGAGGGCCATCTGAAAATTTAAAAAATGCAAAATTATTTGAAAATGCACATTCAAAATCCAGACAAAATGTCAAGATGTCAAAAGTCACCTGTCTGTACATTTCCACATTTGTAGAATGTAATCTGAGCGACATTGCAAATTTGAGCAAGTCAATTCTAGCAGCGCCCAGTGACTTTGAAGCCTGCTTGATTGCCAGGTTGTATTTTTCCTGGTCGGACACTGAGCATAATTTCGGTGTTTTAGAGAATTATTTTAATTGAATATACCGTATTTGCTTGGATAACTCCCCCCCTTGAATACCCCCTCGAATAATTCCTCAAATATGAGTCATTACAGACTAATTCCCCCCTTGAGGCATATGATCAATTTGTTATTATTGTCTTATTTGAACAAAAATGGCATGTCTTTGTGTTAATAAAGCATATTTTGTGAAATAAGTTGATGGAAACATGCTTGAAAACTTTGACGAGGTAATAATTCCTCACCTTGAATAATCCCCCCCTCAAAAAGTGGTTGTAACTTGTCACTTCAGAAAAAGCAGGTCACCCCTTATGGAGTGACACTTTTGGCAGCATAGGCAGACATTTGTAGATCTATTTCAATTGAAAAATAAACAAAAGAAGTACGATTTCTTCTCACATTGAATCCAAATGTTAAAAGATAAACTCACTTTGTGCCAGTTGTGCACTGGAGGCTGATGCCATAACATACTCAATGTACTGCCAAAAAAGTCCGTTTCCCTCACCCGACATGAATTCCCTGCAAAAATCACGGGCAAATCAAATCGTAACCGCTGGAATGAATCATTGGCACTGTGCCAAATTTTTACCGCAAAAAGAAAGTGACCACAAAATCGACCACAAAACGCCGCGAACATGCAAAATATTCCAAAAATAAGAGTCAAACCAACGCGGCTTCCATAATCAAAGATGCGTGCGGCCATTTCGCATCCAAAGTCAAAATCACTTGATTCGGTCCACTTGAAGCAGCGAAATTGAGCAAAATCGACAGAAGAATAAAAATTGAGAATTTGGCTCCAATGTAGCATTTTGCGGTCATTTTGACCAAGGTTTGAGGCGCAGCAAGTCAACCTGCAAATTGGATATTCGTATTCTACAGTGTGCGCAGAAATTCCTGTGCGTATTGGCACCGACCCAAGTGCCACTGATGCTCCGCGCACTCGCGCCAGCCTACATCTTAAAACTGCACGCGAATTTTGGCCCGGCCGCGCGCCCCGTTTTCCCTATACAAACTTGTGATTTTTACGAACCTTTCGAGGCCCACCACGCGCTTGAAAATGGGAATTGTGGGTCGAGCGTACGCACAGGGGGCTAAAATTATGTGCGTTCTCTGTCAGATGTAAAAAACCGTAGAAATTTAACTGTCGTTATTGAGCTCACACACAAAAAAAGGCGAGCCTGACGGAACGTTCGTGATTTTTGGGGTTAGCGCTAGTGGGCATTTACACGAAAGTGGGCGGAGCTTACGCTGACCGCCGCATGCAAAGCAAAATATCTGCGCACACTGTAATGCATTACATTCATTTGTAAAATGTTGACGGATTATTGGACGAGTGCCAATTATTTTTTAGAAAACCATTTTTGGATACGCCTGTAAACGTGTTCATAATACAGCGTTCATTGACACCTCAAAATGCTGAGATTTTATCTTCAACAACTTTAAACTGCAACATTGAAACTTCACGAAACAAGTGAAACTTACTCCTAAAAAGTAACATTGAATACGTTCTATTCCTCCAGAAAGTTCGTGTAGTTACAGAAAGTTACAGAGCACAAAAAGGATCGGGTCACGAATGCAACTTGCCCTACATCCAAGTTTTTAGCAGCGTATTATACGAAAAAGAGTGAAAGTCGAAAGTTAGCTTCAAATCGCTAGAAATTTGCTCTATTTTACCAATATTCACCTTCATAATCGCTATTTATGTCTTTATACATGGTTATTCACCTATTTTTAGCCTATTTTATTTGATCCATGACAGATTTCGAAAGTTTGGCCAGCTGCCAAGTTACCATACGGGTCTCTTCCGTCTCAAAATGATTTCGAAATCCCACAAAAAGGCAAAAATTCGGCCGTTGGCATCTGTCCAAGCGACTGACAGCTTTCAGCGAGTGACAATCAAAACTGGCGCCTCTACATGGAAAAGTCAGCGGAACTTTTCCCAAAAAATGGCCGCCTACGTATAATGCGAAATTTGTGTCCGATTTCTTGGCAAAACGTAGGAGCATTGAAAATGAGGTTTGCTTATGTTATTGTCGAAAATAGGTTTTTTTACTCAACCGATAAGCACCCAAGTGGGGTAAAACGTTGTAGAAGACCATCGCTGGTCCCAGATCCAATTACGGCGCATGGTGCCCACCACGCAAGTAATCGCATAAATTTGTGCGCAGACATGTGCCAAGCGCCTTACGTTCTAATTGAATTTGCACCCAGGTTAACAGGGGGGTCAACATATAACATAAAAATAGGCCCCTGCGGAGATATCGATATTCGAGTAGTAATACGACCGTTAAATTATTGGCATTGTTCCAAAGTTGTGTCCTAAACCGGACACGCCATTTCGATTCCTTCATTTTCAAATCCACTTTTTTCAGCCAGTTGTGTCCACGTCAATCGAAAGCAAAGGCCAGAAATGTTTGCAATTATGTCTACCCCCGCCAAATGTGACTGGGCGTTTACATTTGGGACATGCATTGACGGTTTCCATTCAAGATGCAATTGCTAGGATTTGGAGGGCCAATGGACATCAGGTTAATTCGTTTTGAAAACTTTGTAATTCTTTTTTGAAAACTCGTTAAACATGTTTTTTTGAAAACATGAATTTTGTTATTTATATGGGCGATATATTTTCTTACCACGTTTTCGTACTGTATCGTAGATAGAAAACTGGTCCATATTCGACACAATAATACAGTCGATACTTTATGTCGATATTCAAATCATCGAAAAATTGTGCTTCGATGTCGACTTTTCACTATCAAACACTTAAGAATTAACAAAACTATGAAAATATTTATATCATTTTCCCCCTGCAAAATGTCCATATTGTAACCGTGACAAAATGTGTCAGGTTCGATTTGTGGCCGGGTGCGATCACGCCGGAATCGCCACTCAAGCTGTTGTAGATAGATTTTTGCAAGAAACACAAGGTACCACTGCCCAGAAATTAGGCAGACAGCAGTTTTTGGCTGCTTGCCAAGAGTGGAAAGATGGGTCAGCTCTATTTGAATTCTTTGGCGCACCGCACACTGCAAAGTGTAACGATCGGGTACGGACGTTTTAATTTCCGCCCAAGGAGAGAATTATAAAGTCAGTTCGGACAATTTTATTTACGACACATCTAAAAAACGGGCCTGTGCCTCTGTGCATGTTTACCCGCTGTGCATGTCAGGAGTATTCAAGACTTTGACCCTCCAGGGGGTTGGATAGATGGCTTATCGCTCCTCTGGAGGGATAGATAGCTAGACAAAATTTTTTGGGGGTTTGGGGGTTCGTGGGGGTTCATTGTATCGGCTTTTTCATAATGAGGAAAAAAGGTAGAAAAATCGCTAAAAGTAGGTGAAAAATTACTAAAAATGGGTATATAAGCACATATACTACAAGAAATAGCTTAAAATAGACAATAAAACACATGAACTAGTGATTTTGAAGGTGAAAATGTATAAAATGGTATGAAAATGAGCGATTTTGTGTGAAAATTATGGTCTACATGCACAGCGGGTAAACATGCACAGAGAGCCTCAGTCCTAAAAACTATTGAAATTTGGGTCGGTTCGGACGATTTGTAATTCCACCCCCTTTTTTAATTCCGCCTTTGAATTCCACCCATCAAAAATCGGGGGTGCACTGATACGCACATCTGCCCGTTACGCACATTTGCCCGTTTTTTTCACTTGACACTTTTCCAAGTGATTTTCAGATATGAGTGATGTGAAAAAAGTTCACTAATGTCATTGCGCAGCGTTTTTCACTTCACTCATATCTGAAAATAACTTGGAAAAGTGTCAAGTGAAAAAAACGGGCAAATGTGCATATCGGGCCGATGTGCGTATCAGGCCTGCCCTTCAAAAATCATCCGAACTTCCCGTTACACTTTGCAGTGTGCGGCGCGCCAATCAGTGTGATTTAAATGATAGCTATTGATGGCATATAATTTTTTCTTTACTCAGGCGAGTTGATGATATCATACAACAACTGCGAAAATTGAATGCATCCATTGATTGGCAAAACTTTTACTACACCATGGACGAGGTGAAGTTTTTATTGTTTCATATTTTGCATCGTGAATGAAGTTTAAGTCAGTTCTTCTGTTCATTTTTATGAACATAAAAATTGGATCCATTTTATGTTTTACCATATAAATTCTTGAATTTTTTTTCGCTGCGAAAACCAAATACCCACAAGATTTACAAAATCCTATACATAGTGCACGGAGGTTCGCATGGTTTTCAGAAACAGAGAAATGATCGTTATATTTTTTCACAAATACAACAAAAATTCCTCTAAATTGTGACTTTTCTCTTCAGAATTTCTCATCGGCGACGCGCTTGGCATTCTGCCAGCTTCACAGATCCGGTTTGATTGTACGTGAAAAGCGTCTCGTTAATTGGTGCGTCGCTTTGCAATCGGCCATTTCTGATATGGAAGTTGATTATGTAGATTTGGATACCGATCGTGGCGGTCTGAAAGTTTTGAGGCTCCCCGATGGAAAGGTTAATTGGTTGTCATTTTCAATTATTCAAAAGTGCTACTTTATGAATGCAATGGTGTCAAAGCGCCTGAAAATGTCAAATGGCGCCACGGCACCAGAAAAATGGATCCAGGTGCAAGTGCGCTAAATATTATCGCTGTCGTGCAATTTGTGTGAAATTTGCAAGTGTGTAATCGAAAAAGTGTTGTAACGAAGCTTGTATCCATGTATAATGAGCGTAGATTTTAACACTATCCTGCTTTAGTTGTGACTGTTATTTTCACTCGTTTTTACATTTTCGTCTTAACGTTCATTTTCATACGATTTTTTCATAAATACCACAGCATCTCCCCGTCGGCTGGCTATACTACGTGAATTACAAAATCGACGATTTTTCAAATAAAAACGTTTTAACCGTTGCCACCACCCGACCGGAAACGATTTTATGTGATGTTGCATTGGCAGTGAACCCTTCAGATGAAAGATATTCGGAATTTTTAGGAAAAATGGCATTGAATCCATTAACTGGCGAGAAATTGCCCATTTTACCTGATGATTATGTTGATGTGAGCTTTGGAACTGGCGTTTTGAAGGTGAATTTTTTAATGACCTTTTTCTAGCATTTTGTTTTTCTCATCACTGAACATATTGTTTTTGATCTTCAGATTACCCCGGCTCACGATTTCAATGATTTCGCGCTGGGTCAAAATCACCATTTAGAGTTGTCCAGAACATGTCTGTCTGAATTCGGCAGAGTTTTACCACAATTTGGTGCACCATTTTCTGGTTTAGATAGAGTTGATGCTAGGAATACAGCTGTGCAGATACTGCGGGTTGTTGTTTTATCTACTTTTTGAATTTATCAATATTCTTTAAAAAAGTTTCCACTTCCAGTCACTACATAAACATTTTTGCAGGAATCTGGGGCCTTGATAGAGAAGCGAGAGCATAAAACTGGCAGAATTCCAATTTGCAGTAGAACTGGTGATGTTATCGAACCAATGCCTAAACCACATTGGATGTTGAAATGTAGGGAACTTGGCCAGAAGACCTTGGGTCCGTTTTTTAACGTTTTGTCAGGACCAGGTGCCACTCTCAGACACTGTAAAATGTTAAATGTCATGCAAAGTGTCAAACGTGTTAAACTACCTGGAAAATGGCAAACGGACATTTGCCAGTTTACAGGGCATTTTATATGACTTTTGACACTTTGCATGACATTTTACATTTTACAGGGCCTGGGAGTTCACACAGAACCTCATCTATTCGTCATGATGTTTTAATTATTTCAGATGCCCTTGAATCTGGTCAGATAAAAGTGCATCCAAAATTCCATGAATCTCACTGGCGAAACTGGGTGGAGAAATCAGAATATTGGTGCCTCAGTAGGCAGTTGTTTTGGGGCCACAGAATTCCAGCGTGGATTAAAAAGGGCGCCGTTGATTCGTGAGTTGTGCCATTTTTTCGAAATTTTGGACAGCGAAAACCTCACCAATGTTCACCCCAGGGGTTTTGTAGATTTGGACCCCCGCGGGGGTTCATATAGATAGTAAATTGCTCCTCCGGAGGGATAGATAGCTGAAAAAAACGCTTTTAGAGGGGGGGGGGTTCGCGGGGGTTCAATACCCCCAACCTCCCTAGTAAACCCCTGGTTCACCCGCACCTTGTTTTTCCCAAAATGTCTTCTTTCGTAACCCGCCCATCTCCAAAAATACAGCAACGAAAATTGGCACATCGCCATCAAGTCGCCAGGCCACAAATACATTCAAGATCCCGATGTATTGGATACGTGGTTTACATCGGCATTGGTGCCGCTCGTTGCCGCCGGATGGCCGAAAAATAAAATTTCGGAAAACAATTTTTATCCATTGGAGTTGATGGAAACTGGACATGACATTCTGGGCTTCTGGATTGTTCGAATGGCCATGTTGTGCATGCAGTTTGTTTTATTATTCATTATTTTTGGTTCTTCTCTAGACAATCCGCGATGCAAAAATGTCACTTGCAAAAACTTGAGTAACTTATCCCTATGCAATTTCGGACCATTTTTGAAGAGGTTTAGAAGCTGTAGAAAGTGAAAAGAAGGAAAATTCAGGAGGGGATTATTATTTTCAAAATTTTTGAGCATGTTTCTATCAACTCATTTGATGAAATATGCTTTATTAAGAATATAGCATGCCGTTTTTGGTCAAATCGTAGCCAACAAATTTATCATTTGCCTATAGGGGGAATTATTCGCGGATGGGATTTTTACCTCACTCGTCTAACGGGGAATTATTCGAGTAAATACGGTAGATATATAGCTTAGCGGGATACCCTTGCTACACCGCTACTGCCACTATCAATGCAGGCTGGATGACGAAAAACGAGCACCATTCAAAAATATACTTTTGCACGGCCTCATTCGTGACTCCACCGGCCGGAAAATGTCCAAATCTTTGGGCAATGTAATCGATCCAAATGATGTTATCGATGGCATAAGTTTGAAGGAAATGCAGGCATAGGGGATTTTGAGGGTAGCATTTTAGGGGGGGCCGACCCCCCCCCCTAAAATGCTACCCTCAAAATCCCCTATGAATGCAGGGCCGAGTGAATTCAGCTTTCGGCTTGAGTTCTGATGAGAAAAGTTGGTTTTGTTAATGTGGATTTTTTTAATTCGTTGTCTAATTTCGTCACTGCGTGGGAATATTCACAATTGAAACTTAAGTATACCTGAAAAAATTTGTTGTGAGAATGTCACCCAACGTAGAACTTGACAGGAAGTGCAGCTTTCAACCCATTTGTGATTTAACTTTTTTGACACTATTTGTCTTCCTGAATTCGTCTGAACCCGAGTAAAATGAACCATGTAAAATCCCAGATCATGTAAAATGGAAACTCGCTAAGGGTTGGAAAAAAACGTTTTTTTTAACTCGATGTTTTAAAAAAACAACGTAAAGTTCCCAGATATGACCTAGTGTCAACATATATACATAGGTATATCAGACAGTGGCAATACTCTGTGATGTTATATATGACCATTTAATGTCTGGAGCAGGGTTGGTTTTATAAAAATTCATTTTAGTAAAATTGTATAAAAATTGTATCAAAATTTTATTTTATTTTTATTTTATTCTTGTTTCATTTTATTTTATTTTATTCCCAAAAGTCATTAATAAAATAAAATGACACATTTTACAAAATTTTTACAAAAATTGTACAAAAATTTTACAAAAAATCAGAAACATGCATGCAAGGCCAGAAAAATGTTATAATTAGACCTATACATGAAAAACCTGTGACAAATTTGTCCCTTACTTTTCAAAAGTTGCATGCAGTATGTATTGTTAGCTAGCTGCAAGTGTAAAGTTACAATTATCGATAAGAATGGTTTGCATTTTCAGTAGAAGGACTACTGGAGTGTGCTGGGAACATTTGTAAAATGTCATGCAAAGTGTCAATTGTCATGACAAATGTAAAGTAAAGTATCAATTGTCATGCAAAATGTCAAGTGTCATGTAAAATTTCAAGCAAAGTGTCAATTGTCATGACAAATGTCATGCAAAGTGTAAATTGTGTATCCAAATCTTGTGTTTTTTTTGTATCCATAGTATGTTTGATATCCAAATCTTATGTTTTTGTATCCAAATGTTCACATAAGATTTGGAGTCAACAACAACATAATTTGAATACAAAACATAAGATTTCAAAATAAAACATGAGATTTGAACACAATTTGCTTGACAATTTATACTTTAATTTTTACATGTCGTGACAATTTACACTTTACTTTACATTTGTCATGACAATTGACACTTTGCATGACATTTTACATGACATTTGACACTTTACAATGCTTGGGACTGCCCCAGATCCATGAATAAACAGGTAGAGACTCAAGCAATGAGACAAAATTTTACAAAAAGTATGAATTTTTATACAATTTTACCTCAGATCATTCCTTTTTTTCAATACAACTGCTGGCAGATGTTTAGGGTTGAGAGATGCCTCCCCTTCACAGCCTGTCCAGTGTTCTTAACAAGACACTAAGATCTGGTGTCATGTGATCTGGGTAGCACAGTGGTTAGTGCACTGGAGAGCCAATTCCAGGGAGGTGGGTTCGATTCCCACCTCAGATCATACCTTTTTTTAGTTACAAAAATACAAATTTTTATACAATTTTACAAAAAATTTACAAAAATTCGAATTTTTATACAATTTTTATTTTTATTCTTAAATTTTCCATTTTATTTTATTTTATTTTATTCTTGAATATTCCATTTTATTTTATTTTTATTTTTTTCTGAGATTTTGCCAACCCTGGTCTGGAGGCATGGGATAGCATTATAAGTGGTGATTTGTGTCAAAAATATCCATTTTTTGTCAACATGTTCGTATATCGCCTTACAGTCGATTGTTCGGTGACTTCAGGTGAAGTTTGGAACAGAATAGTGATCAACAAGGTTATAAAAGGAGGTTGTTACTTTGGGAGTGAAGTTACACACTGTGGAGGTACATGGAGGCACATTACCTCAATATTATATAATACAGTAACATATGACAGCTTATTCACCTATGGTAGCACATAAACACCTTCCCGGACAAGTTCACCACCCATTTTTTTATTTCACTTCGAATGCAATATCTCCGTCCATGGGGGTGTTATAAAGCTGAAACTTTGTATATATAAAGTTGCAAGACCCCTATACTCCCCAACAACGGGGGAGGTGCGGCGACTCACTACAGGGTGGGTCGCCCTATATGCAACAATTTTTTTGCCGTTTTTGGTGTCCCAAACAAGTTCACCACCCACTTGATTGGCTACACTACCAGAGCCATAACTCCAGCTGTGATGGCGGTATAAAGCTGAAATTTGGGGGATGTCTTGCCAACAACCCCCTCACAATACACCAGTGGGGTGGCTGCCAATGACCCACTAAAGCATGGGTCACTGCATATAAAGTTAACCATTTTCTAAAAACAGCCCAAGTGTCCCAAAACAAGTTCATCACCCAACTGCATTAAAAAAATGTTGCAACAACATACCTGATATAAAAATGAATCGGGTTGGAACACTTTTTCAGCCAAAAGAAAATTTTTTCAGTAGGGCACCCACCCTTTCCCATAAACAGCCGACTGAAAATTTCACTTTAAACAATTTTTTCTATCACACTTAAAAAGTTGGTTTACAAAGTTCACTAGGGGAGGGTCTAAGGTTCAAAGTTATGTAAACAACATAACCTCTAAAATGCTTCCATAAGAAAATTTACTTGGGGTGAATTCAATGATGTCAAAATGATGTCATTTCAGGAAGAAAATTTGACAAAATTTTCACTTTTTCATTCACCCCAAATAAATTTCCTTATGGAAGCATTTTAGAGGTTATGTTGTTTACATAACTTTGAACCTTAGACCCTCCCCTAGTGAACTTTGTAAACCAACTTTTTAAGTGTGATACAAAAAATTGGTTTAAAGTGAAATTTTCAAACTGCTGTTTATGGGACAGGGTGGGTGCCCTACTGAAAAAAATTTAATGAGCAGAACTAGGGTTCATATCTGATTCAATTTTATATCAGGTATGTTCTCACAACATTTTTTTATAATGCAGTTGGGTGGCGAACTTGTTTGGGACACTTGGGTTGTTCTTAAAAAAATTATCAAATTTATATGCAGGGACCCATGCTTTAGTGGGTCGTCGGCAGCCGCCTCACTGGTGTATTGTGAGGGGGGTTGTTGGCAAGACATCCCCCAAATTTCAGCTTTCTACCGCCCTCACAGCTGGAGATATAGCCTTCAAAGTGTAGCTTATCAAGTGGGTGGTGAACTTGCTTGGGACACCAAAAACGCCACAAATTTTTTTTTATATATAGGGCGACCCACCTAGTAGTGAGTCGCCGCACCTCCCCCTATTGTTGGGGAGTAAGGGGGTCTTACAACTTAATATATACAAAGTTTCAGCCTTATAACACCCCCATGGACGGAGATATTGCATTCATAGTGAAATAAAAAAATGGGTGGTGAACTTGTCCGGGAAGGTGTTTAGAAATCGATGCTTTGATACTAAAAATGCCACAAAACCAATGAAAACCACTACCAATGTCAATTTGTGTGTAAAATTGCGCGCTTGCGCGCAAAAATTTTGCAAAATACCTAATGCTTAGTACTAAAAATTTTGGCCGATGTTTTAAAAAAAACAACATTTCGGACGTCATGTTTAAAAAAACAACGTTTTTTAAATAAAAAACGTTTAAAAAAACACATCGGCCAACCCTAAACTCGCTACATAACTTTTGACATTTTGCATGGCATTTGACATTTTTAAGGGTACAAGAATGCCTCCTGGTGGCAATCCCAAGCCCTGTAAAGTGTAAAGTAAAGTGTCAAATGTAAAGTCAAATGTAAAGTAAAGTGTCAAATGTAAAGTCAAATGCAAAGTAAAGTGTCAATTGTCATGCAAAGTTCAGTAATAAAATATTTTCTTTTTTGTTTTGATTGACACTTTACTTTGCATTTGACTTTACATTTGACACTTTACTTTACACTTTACAGGGCTTGGGATTGCCCCCTGGACTGAGAGTAGGCACTACCTCTCAATTAACTGTGACTCTTTCCAAATTACTGAAATCACCTAATCAACCACTCAGGGCTTTCAATAGAACAATTAGGAAAAACGCTACCAGAAGGACTGCAGGGTTGTGGCTCCGATGCATTGCGGTTTGCTTTGCTGCGGCACGATTTTGCTCAGCTCCATGTCAATTTCGATTTGAATTTTGTTGGTTTGGGCTTGGGGTTCTTTTGTCAGAACTTTGTCAGTAATTGTGTCTGCTCTGCGTTTTTATGTACATGGTAAATAGTTAAGTTTTGTATTTTGCATAGAAAAATTGATTTGCAAATTATAGATGTGTTCTTATTACCATTTCTACACCGTGAATTGAATATAGCACGGATGTTGCAGAGAAAAACAAGAAAGACAACAGCAACGAGTCTTTTGAGCCCGCTAGTCATGCATACCCGCCAGTCATGTATTCTATCCATTACTCATCTATACTAGGGTTCAAACGGGACCGCGGTCCCGGTACATGGTTCGGCAAAAAGTCGGGACTGGGGCGGTCCCGGTCCCGGTCCCGACACCCCAGTCCCGGTCCCGGTCCCGACAATCAAAAAAGCCAGTCCCGGTCCCGACCACCCAGTCCCGGTCCCGGTCCCGGAATTTTAGAGCGGTCCCGACAAGGGGTGGAAAAAACGTAATTTTCAACGACCTTTTCACAAAAATTTGCCAGAAATGACACTTTTCTAAAGATTATGTAGGCACATATAAAAAATTTTGTTTTGCGCGCGCGCCAATACCCGCCCAATGATTACTATGTATTTTTCTGTAATGTAACAGAAGCGTTAGAAAGGTCCCCAACATGATTCTAGTATGAAATATAGGTATATAAAGATACCTAGATAGTAGGCGTTGGCGCCTACAAATGGCGCCAGCGCCATGGCTCTGTTACTTAACTATAGAGCCAAAATTTAGGGGGGGGGGGGGGCGTCGCCCCCTCCCCCGTTCGCTGGGCTCCGTATACAATCGAGTGAAGATGGCAATGAAATAGTGCTTGAATAATGTTATAAGAGAAGGCTAATACATTGAGCGTGGTTCTTCACACAGTGGATGTGTGTGGAACAACATTGGCTTGATATTACGTACCAATAACGTTCAAACAAGACCGCGGTGCTGGTACATGGTTCGGCAAATCCCAGTCCCGGTCCCGACCCCCCAGTCTCGGTCCCGGTCCCGACAATTGAAAAAAGCCAGTCCCGGTCCCGGACCCGGTCCCGACCCCCCAGTCCCGGTCCCGACCCCCCAGTCCCGGTCCCGACATTAGAAAATTTCTGGTCCCGGTCCCGGACCCGGTCCGAAAAACTGGTCCCGTTTGAACCCTAATCTATACCCAGTAGTCATCTATCTTCCTGATTGGGGGTATAGATAACTAGCGGGGGGAGCATGGCATGGGGTATTAGTTGGGTACAGGTGTGGGTTGTCGTGTATGTGCAATCACTGCAGCCATCAGACACTGGGGTAGTTGTGCTGCACTGTGACAGTTTTATTGATTTCTTGATGCAAAGTTCATACTGGCAGTGGGCACAATAGGCGAGAATACCCCCTTCCATTTTGAAGTTGCTCGACAAAAAAAAGTAGCAGTCGATAAAAGTGCTGCAGTCAAAATAAAAAGCCCTCACAGACTCACAGTGCCAGATAGCCTTGGTGCAGCAGCGATTGCACATGCACCGCAGCACATGCTATATACTCCACTGATCATGTAAACCGCGAATATCCCATTCCCATGCTAATCCCCATGTTGGTCATCTGTTTACCTCCCCCCATATTTAGATGATTGGTTGGTGAGTAGCGGGTAGAAATACATGACTGGCAGGTCTACATGACTAGCGGGTTTAGATTACTAGTAGGCCTACATCTAGAAAAACACATGTCATTGATTTTTTTCTCCATGGATTTTGCGCATTGAAATCATGTGTTCATTTCATGAATTTCGACGTGTTCATCTCAGGTCCTAATCACAGGCACAATCCAGCTACATTTTCTGTAACAAAATGTGGAATGCGATGAAACTTTGCGAGCTCCTGTTTCAAAAATGCGATGATTACGCTGGAGACAATTTTTCACCAGCCGGAAATAAGTGCCAAAATTTTGTCCAGGATTATTGGATCCGCAATTGTGTAAAATCACTTGTGCAAAATGTCAATGAATGTCTGCTTGCTGACACTGAAATATATCAACTGAATAAAGCGACGGAACATTTGTATGTGTTCTTTGTGACTGAATTCTGTGATGTTTATCTGGTGAATTTTTATATTGCCATTTTTCCCGCAATTTTCTGTTATCGAACATGCTGAAAAATATTTGCTTTTTCAGGAAACTATCAAGAAAGCCCTCTATTCTGATGACTTTACAAAATTGCAAAATCACAATCACACTTGCGATTTTGTGCTGAGAACCTATTTTACATTGTTGGCACCAATTATGCCTGATCTGGCTGATTTTCTTGCTGGCATCGTGCCAAGTTTGCGTGGTAAATCTAGTATCTCGCATGAAAAATGGCCAACTATTGAAGATGTTGGTTCTAGGAATTTTTTTAGAGGATCTTATTTGAGACATCAACAAAAATGTTATTAATATTTTTATGTTCATACTGACATTTGCAGGAAAATTCCATTGACCGAGAATTTATGGAACGTGTATCGAACACATTGAAAGCTGTGCAGGGCATTCGAGCGCTAAAATCCCAGTATGGAGTGAAGCGTGCAGAAACCGTCAATTGTAAGCCAATTTTAGACTGTTTCAAAAATATCCGGACACTTCACTTCTGGTCACTGTTTCGTATTCAGGCACTGTCACTACGGAACACAATTCGAATGCAGAAAAAGCATTGAAACACTGCGCAGATTTTGTTAGACTGTTGTGCAACGCTGAAATTCATGTCCGATATGATTCTGAGAGTGAAATTTCAGTTTTTGCACATTCCGTTTCCCGAATTTTGGATGAGAATAGTGTGCTGTGGATGAAATTGCCGGTGCGTTTTTTTTCTATTCAACATGTTTGCGTTGACATAATTTGTGCAAAAGCAGTCGTGTAAATACACTGCCTTAAGCGATTTTGCAAAATTAGGTGGCAAATATGCACTTTGTTGAGAGCTATACTGTAGACTCGATACTGTATTTACTTAAATAAATATATACCTATATTTCACTTCTCACCTGTCTTCTTGATGCACAGCTTCAGTTTATATTTACGCACCACCTGCCAAATCTCGAAATCAGTCTAATTACCATACAATGTAGATACCGTAAATCCTCGAATAAGACCCCATGGAAGTTTTGTTTAGTCTGAATTATGGTGTTGAGAAGTTATTTAAGAGGGGGCTATTCAGATGGGATTTTTCCTCACCCAGCCAACAGTGGGGGGGGGGGTATTCAAGGGGTTCGAGGTTTTAGGGTAGATATGTAAATACAATGAATATTTATGTGTCACTTGCAAATATACTCGCCTTCACATTTTCAGGATGGGCATCGCACGACGGCAGTCAAAAATCTCAAAAATCAAATCGCTTCTAGAAGAAAAAAATTGTCAAAATTAGCCGCAAAGGTGCAAAATTGGCAAAATGCCAAGACAATTGATTCTGGCGAGAGAAAATTGCAAAAGTTGGAAGTTTCAATTCAAACAGGCCGCAATCGGATGTCAAACATTGAAAGTGAGCTAAAAAGATTACATGTGATTTTGGATAGATTTAAATGAATTTGGATACTGTTTATTTCAGCGTAGAATATTTCACAATTTCAGTTTCTGTGGACCATATTCACATTACCGCATTACCTTTGAACTGTCCATTTACAGTGTGCTCAATTTTTGCTCAATCCGTTTTACATATTTTTCGCTCATATAAATATGAAATTAAAATTTGCACATATTTCATTAAATGATTCATAGAGTCATCTTAATTCACATGATTCTATGCAAATGTTTCTTGCAACATACCTTTATTCCAAATGTTTCTATGATTTCATACAAAAATAACAGCTGACTAAAAGCCTTTTAGGGTCTATGAAAATCTGCTGGAAGCCATGTTGGAATATTCGGTTTTGCTAATCATTGTATTTTACGTAATTACTTGCCCATGGACAAAAGTGGAGGAGAGTTTCAACACTCAAGCTGTACATGATTTCTTATACGAAGGAACGAATTTTTCAAATGTGAGTCACTTTATTGGTGTTCTCTAATTTTTAGAATTTTAAGTAAATCATTGTGGTTGTTTTCCCTTTTGTGGTCGATCTCAATGTATCGATTAGTCCAAGTAACAAGAAAAGTGTCAAGTCAAGTGATAGTAAACTTGTTATCGGTATTTTCATTGAGAACTGGCCACCATGTTTACTAGCCGCGTAGCTTATCGCAACTTATCATATCACAATTGTCACTTAGCACTTTTGTATCGATATAAATTTTTTTGCTTCTCGATAAACGATTCGATTATAAATATCTTTATTTTTTACGTAATATTCGATACAAAAAGTTGTGACCCCTCAATTTCAGTATGACCACCTGACTTTTCCTGGCGTCGTGCCAAGAACATTTGTGGGCGCCGCTACACTTTCAGCCGTGTGCTGGCCCGCTGTTTCAATATTGAACAATTTCTTCGATGCCCCCAAATATGTCATGCTCGTTGTTGGTGAGTTGTTGTCATTATCGTTGGATGTCATACCTGGATTTATCGTATTTTTATCCGGCTTGGTGCCTTGGATTTACAATTTTGAGGTTTTCTTCTGTTGTAATGTAGCCCGTAGACTCCTCACCTTTCAGTGAAATTTGCCATATACTGCGTAAAAAGCTTAAAAAATATTCTCGTCGTATAATATTGTTCCGCTAGTGAATTTGGTGTGCAAATTTTCACGTGCGATTTCATCCATTTTGTGTAATGCGGTAACATTCTATGGTGTTCAGCTTTTCATCATTAAGGCGGGGAGCCGGGAATCTGTAATTCTTACTAGTCCATTTCCTCGAAATACCCCCTTAAACTCAGAACTTCGAAAAAATAGAACCCCCTGGGGGGTATTTCCAGAAAATATGGTATTCTTCAAAAATTCTGTAAAGTTTCAGATGTGCCAATGTTATCACTCTAAATTTTTGTCACTTTTCAGCACGGTGTACTCTGGGTCTCGGCACATTTTTGCTGTGGAATAACTATTCCGTGGCCGTGGGCAAAGTTTTCGGCTCAAATACAAGAACGTGGCTTATTTTGATCACTTGCACCCAATTTCACTACCTTTTCTATGCCTCGAGACTACTGCCAAATGTTTTTGCTAATTTGTTGGGTGAGTTTTTTGCATTCATTTTGACAAAAATTTCGTGCATAAGTCTTTAATATGAGAGCGCTGTAAAACTGCGCTATAGGGTCATTCGAAAATGTGCTCCGGCGCCAATGGCGCCACATGAAAATACTATGCGCCATGGCGTCATTCCACTTTACTCCAGTGACTTCACACCCTTGACGCGTCGTTCACGCTGGAAGTGTGCCAACTGTATTTAACGCATGCAAGATTCATAAAAAAATGAAAAAATGCATTGCTGCGAATAACACAAAATGAATTTTTCAAAATTTTCAGTAATCGCTTATGTTTTCATTGGCACACTTCCAACGTGAGACGGGAATAACTGCGCATGCAAGGTGTGTCATGTCTCTACACTGGAGTATACCCACTACACATGTGATTCGCGTGACAAGTGATGAATTTAACAGTGATAAATTTGACAGTGACAGGTATGTAAGTCTGAACAAAAACTTATTGGATCACTGCTCACTTGGACATTTACTTGTCAGTTAACACTATGCAGAATTGGTCCCTCATTTTCCCATAAAACGTAATTTCTCCACCATTTTCAGTTATCCCAGTGTTGACGGTTTGGTTGAGCGAAAACCTCCTTCCAGCAGTTTTTTTGGCAACTGCATCAGTTGCATTGTTCAGATGCGAATTGATCTTGTTATATGCACCGATTTTTGGTGTGCCGATACTTTTGGGAAGGTTGAGATTTTTCAGTGCAGTGAAAATTGGCTTGTGCGCTTTGCTAGTCACTCTTGGTTCGTTTTTTTTTGGTGTGGATTTTTGATGTTTTCAAGTGTGTACTTAAGGTGCCCGTCCAATTCTAAATAATTGACCATTGATTGATACCCATTTACCGAACAGAGTCTGTAAATTTGCAAATTCACTTTTCTTGTACAAATGCTGTAAAAGAATTTGGTGAACGATTTTTTTTGCAATCAAATCCCTAGCTTAATCGCTGTCCCTAAAAACAGACCGTAACCACTTGCGTTTATCCTGCATAAAAAATACGCTCATTTGCAAAATTTCCAGCTATCAGCATTCCACTGGATTCTTATCTGTGGCGGAAAATTCTGTGGCCAGAGGCATATGTCTGGTACTACAATGTGGTTCTCAATCAGAGCAAAAATTGGGGCGTGAGTTTTTGCGACACTTTTCATGTTTCTAGTGTTTTATTCAAAGGCTGCCCCCACACTAGTTGACACTTTTATTTCAACTTGTCTGTGTCGGTCTCACGTGTTGCAGAGCGATCGCCAAATGCACGTGCTGCATGCTGAAAAATAAATATTACGGCATGTGCATTGGGGAGATCGCTCTGCGACACGTGAAGCCGAAATCTGAGTTGACACAGAGCAGTTGACACACGTGTGCCAAATAATGTGAGTACTGCCTTATTATCAAAACTGCTGACTTCTTTACAGGTGATGCCTTTGCTGTGGTACTTTTACTCTGCCCTGCCTAGAGCAATGGGTCTATCAATAATTCCATGCTTTTTGGCATTGTTTATCGATGGAAAATGTAGAAAGTTGATTACACCAGCGTTGTTTTTTATTGGTGTATATTCGCTACTACCTCACAAGGAATTACGATTTGTCATGTATACTTTCCCGATTTTCGCCACTTGCGCGGCGAGGTTTTGTGCGAAAATGTGAGTTTTTTTGTACGTTTTTTTATGAATAACTTCTGTATTAAGGTTTCCTACATTTTCAGTGGTGAGCGCTTCACACAAAGAGTGAATAAGTCATTTTTGTCAACTGCGATGTTTGCCTTCTGCATTTTACATTTGGCTGTGAATTGCGCATTGACTGGTATATTGTATCGAGCGGCTAGCAATAATTATCCTAGTGGAGATGCAATGGCTTATATGCACCGGTGAGGTTTTGCATTTGTAACTTTGTTTGATTTAGTTGCGATAAATATGTGATGACCCTCCATGTAAGGGTGATATTGGATGACCCACCATTAAAAAACCCGGCGAATAACCGCTAGGCAACAATCACCGCATGGCAACCGCGACACGCGCGCATGCATGCCGCTGCCGCGGGGCGCCCGCCCAGACGGCGCCAATGGCGCAGCGCATGTCTTACATTATGCCGCGCCGCTGCCCAAAGTTGCGGTAGACGAATAGACGCCAGCCGTACTGCGTCGCGGGGGGGGGGGCAGTATATCAGCGCGCCGCGTGTCTTTTGCAGGTGCAAAAATGCCGGGAAATAAATTGCACCGCACGTATGCAGTGGATATCGGATTATCGCGACACGCGTACAAATTTGCCCGCGCATGCATTGTTCTGCGACGACAATACCAGGCATAATTACGTTATCTTTCATATCATTCAGCTGTTCATATCATCGTTATGCGGCTGAACCACAGACATGACTGCGCGGCTGGAGTGAAGATAGGCGTGAACGTGGCGGTGTGCCTTTTACCAAAAAATAGTGTGTGAGTGGACTCGGCCGCGCGGCAGGAATGGCGCCAGTCGGACACGAGCGCGTCGGCCGCTCATGCGCTGGCGGCGCCGCGTGCCTGCGTGCATGCGTGCGTGCGTGGCTGTGCGTGTGCCGCGGTTGCCATGCGGTGATTGTGGCCTACTGAGCGCACGCAGTTGCGCTATGAGCGCTGTTGCCATGCCGTGTTTGTTGCCTACAGCTGCTGGGTCAAAAAAAACCCGGTCATTCCTAGCAAAAATAATAAAAATAAAGTGTGGTGAGATTGTAACCCATAATCAAAATTAATGTGCATTGATTTTTGATAATCTGATTTGCGAAATTTATTTTCATTTTCTGATCCATTTGTCGATGAACAAGTTCGTATATTTATTTACAATTTATAAATTTCAAAAACAACAGTTTTTGCTCGCAGAATCGAACACTTGCAGTCTGTACAGCGCCCTGTGAAACTGCACATCGATGTTTACTGCGCACAGAACGGAATCTCCAGATTTTTACACCTCAATAAAAATTGGATGTACGTTGATTTTGTTCACGTTGAGTTGTTCACGAATGCTCAAAATGAAGGGGGGGAAACGAAAAAAGCTGAATTATCAAAATAACAAATAAGTTGAACATTTTGAACCCTGGATAAACTGAACGGTAAATTCCTTCACTGATTAGCACCGGTAAAAGCCGGGAGCGCTACGGTAATCTTATCCATTCCACGGAAAATGGCGTAATGGTGCGGTAACAACTTCCACTTTTTCTGTACGGTGAATTTTCCCACTCAGGTCCAAAAACACATCGTTTTCGTAAAATTGTTTCCCAATTTTTTTTCAATTTCAGCTACGACAAGACGGAAAATCTCACCGCAACACAACTGCGACTGCAGAATTTCGACTTTTTGTGCGTTGGATCGGACCAAAATCTGACCGAAACTATACATGAACATACGAAAATTGGATCTTACAGAAATTTGTTCACGGTGAAAGGTTTTGATGGTGTGAATATGATAAAATTAGAAAATTTTCCGTATTTTTGGGTCGATTTTCGATTGCGTGATAAAGTAGCTATGTTGGGATTGAAAATATATGTTGATCGTTAAATATTTATGCTACAACACTTATTTATATAAATTTCTGGAATGCTGTTCTCTATGTTTGGACAGTTTTTCTTGATTCAAACTGAATAAATACGATATTTATTATAAATGTAATTGTGAATTTTGAAATTTTTACTTGTTTACTTGCAAAGAAATGATTATATTTACAGTGAAATGTATTTATGGACGTTTACGATTATGTACCAGACATTCTGTACTTTTTCAACATTTTGTCAGCGAGTGCTCAGTGCACTCATTCCTTCCATTATTTTGGTGTCATCTAAAATTTAAATTCCTGATTTTCAAGGTGAGCATCAGAGCGAAATGGGTGTGCAAAGCAAAAAAGTAAAGAAGCAAAATGCTGCAAGTCGGAAGGCGAGTTTTTTATGTGTTCGGTTTTTGACTTGTCTTCTTCCACTATTTTTGGTTTTGGACGTTTCTGTGATGAGTCCGTTGCATTTGATTTATAATTTGTGTTTTTGTTACCGGTTGAATTATTTTGCTTTTGTGTTCACTCTTAAAAGTGCTAGACCAAAAGTGTTCCATCTAATCACTTATCGTATTTCCTCGAAATATCCACCCTGGAAATACCCCCCTCGTTTTATCCCCCTCAAAATTTCCACTCTGAAAAAGACACCCTGGGGGTAATTCGAGGAAATACGGTATATCAGGGGTTTAGTGGGGGGGGGGGGGTCACCCCCCAAATCCGCCAGCTATCTATCTATCCCGGAGGCCCGCACTATTTATCCATCTATCCCGACGCCAAAATTTTGGGCCACTATCCCCTAACCCCCCCCCCCAATCGGCCAGTTATCTATCTATCAGGAGCGATTTTAAAGAAATTTTGCCCCAATTTTCGCTCAAAATCGCTAATTTTTGTACCTTTTTATCGTTTTTCACCTTCAAAGTCCTTATTCATGTTCCGTATTGCCTTTTTTCGGCTATTTTTTTGAACTATAGGTACTTATATACCTATTTTTAGCTGTTTTTCTCCCACTTTAGCGATTTTTTCCCCTTTCTTCCTTCTATACCTCGGAAAAGCCTATATATTGAAACTCCGCGAACCCCCCCCCCTCAACCCCCCCAACCCCCCCAGAAATTTTTTCAGCTATCTATCCCTCCGGAGGAGCGATTTACTATCTATATGAATTCCAGCGGGGGTCCAAATCTACAAAACCCCTGCGGTATATTTTCATTTATCATTCCAGGTGCGCATATCGAACGCGCGCAAAGGCGTCACCGACATCAAAATGTCTCGTAAATCACTTTTAAAAGGACTGAATGCGGCAAAATCTACAAATGCTGAACCCACTTCCGAAACACCGAGTGGAAGTGGTACGGTAGTTATGGACACTGACATTCCCCTGGTTACGGTAGTTCAGGTGAAAAAGACGAAAGCGTCGCATAGAGCCAAAAAGGACTTTCCCTCTAAGGCTACTATTCAAAGGTGACTGGGGCTTCTGGACTTGGGCAATCCTGTACACTTTATACGATTGTGAACCCGACCCGAACCCGATACCCGAACTTTTTTGGAACCGATACCCGATACCCAAACACGAAAATTTTGAAATTCGCAACCCTACTTGAGTGACATATTTTGATAAAATTGATTTTCTGTGGAAAGTGTCACATTCTAATTCTATTTGGCAATGAGAAGTAAAATTAAAAAACACCATATTTTCAAAAAGGAGAATGCGAAAGTGGGTAAGTATCACTAAAAGTATGTATGCAAATAAATATATATCGATAAGGTGAATATATGGACGGTCAGACGTTTTTTTTTTGGGGGGGGGGGCATTTGTAAGTAACACCAACACCCCAAGAACCCGGATGCGAGACTCTTGTTTTAGTTCCACCCAAAACGAATCGCAGAAACAAGGATAAAATTGGCAAAAAGCCATCGAAAAAGAAGATCTCAAAAGATGTGAAGAGACGAGATCACTTGGCAAGAGGCCAAAAATCTACTGGGAAAGTGGCTGGTACTGATATGGAAATGGCATGATATTATGTCCGCGTATGTAGTATACTTTTTGGGCTGTTATTTTGCAAGTTCCTGAATGCAGGAAATGCATTGCATGGTATAATTGTTGTTTTTTAGTAGTTATAGTTTGGTTGTAAAATCCGAATAATCTTCATTGTTAACCATTGGAATTTTAATGAAGTCGAAATCGACTATAGAGTCCGGAAAAATATCTATGGAAGAGTGTTGTGGTTCCGACTAGGGTGTCAACAAATTTTTTTTACGGAAAACGGAAACGGAAAAAAATTTGGACTTGCCGGAAAACGGAAACGGAAAAATATTTGCACTTGCCAGAAAATGGAACGGAAAACGGAAAAAAATTTGCCTGCGGAAAGCAGAAAACGGAAAGAATTTTGCCTGCGGAAACGGAAAAAATTTGGCACTTGCCGGAAAACGGAAACGGAAATTTTTTTGCACTTGCCGGAAAACGGAATGGAAAACGGAAAAAAATTGCCTGCGGAAACGGAAAACGGAAATTTGACACCCTAGTTCCGACCCTACTGAATATCTAAATAATCACCGACTGAATCCCCTTGTATTCTATATACATAGTTGTTAAAACGTATTCACTTTTACTCGATAAATACGTATAATTGAGTACTGAGTAAATACGTTTACGTTTCCTCCAAAAAAGTTTCTGTACTCGCATTTACGTATACTTTTTGAGAGTACTCAAGTACAGAAAACGTATTTCAGATAGGTGTTTATATATATTTTTCAAGGATCAGATTAGTGATTTCCAGTGAAAATTGAGGCAATTTTTGCAAAAATATTCAGTTTTACGTCTTCTGGGGAAAAAGTCTTTTACTCGGGTTTACTCATAAGTAAAGGTCAAAAAATTACTTCACGTTTTCTGTACTCGTGGTTTGAGTAAAAAATAAGTACTTTACATTTACGCATACTTTGAGAAACGTCCGGTACTTTTAACAACTCTGGTTTTCTCCACCAACGTTGCGGATATGACTTTCATTTCACATTCTCAACAAATCACACCTCCACTGGTTGATCTGCAGGCTTTCCATTTTCCCACCTATTTGCACTGGTCAATTCCCCGTTTGGGCTCAGTGTCCGCGCGGTTCTGTGTACGGGTTCAGAATGGCCCCACACACGCTAGTTGACATCGACACCAAATGTCAACTGGTTCTGTTCCCAATTCAAAGCTTACGTTTGAACGTCGTTCGTCGGCTCCTCCGCAAGTTTTGAATCGGGCCCAGCACCAGTTGACATTTAGTGTCGATGTCAACTAGCGTGTGTGTGCCCAATAATACATAATATGGGGTAAAATGTACTCTAGTGTCGCGCATACTTTTACCTATGATCAAGGATATATATTTCAAAAATAAATAACGACAATTTGTTTCATCCTAACTTCAATTCAATCCCTACGGAAAATTAGGTATGCAAATCAATTTGCGGAATTTGCAAACCTGCAGCTGGACAAGTCGTCCTCGATCCACCTCCACTCGTAGACATCATTTGGAATGAACGGTCTCGTTGCTATTATCGACGACCTTTTGTGCTATGCAAATTCCGTTTTGATGAGAGGGTGGTTTGCTGGCGCCCGGCGCCAACGTTCACACTTGATGGGAGGATGGTTTCGTTTTCAGATACATTTTTTGATTAAGAATTCCCATCGGTTCCTGATAGGATTCCCATTTTACAAAACTATGCACTTTTAATCATCACTATGTATTTATGCCATCTGAGACTCAACATTTGCTCCACTTAAGCGTGCATTTGACGGTGTCAGCATGCATGGACCATTGTTATTTGACCAGTGTTTATTAACCCCTCTCAGAAATTTATCAGGGGTAAATCCTCAGACCCCTTTAGCACAAACTTCCAAAGGACAGTTGGGCCAATTGGTGCAAATCGGATATCGTGATATTTGGGTCTGGATAAATACATTGGATGTGATAAAAATTTCAAAAAGTCCAGTTGTAAAGAACAAAATTTCCGAAAGATACCAACCAAAGTTTCCATTCCCACCATTTTTCATGCTTGCTTTTCTCAATGCAGATATTGTTCTTAACACCTCTAATAAATCTGCATCAAAGTGTTCCCAATTGTCTACATGAGAGAATTTTCTCCCAAAGTAATGTATTTTTGTAAATAGGACTCTCATCTGTCTAGAAGCAAGATCTATGCACATTGTCAATATTGCCAGGCCAAATATAACATAACAAACTTGTGGGGTGTGGAACATAAGTTTTGACATTGTGATGGAGTTGGCTTGAAGTTTGGCTGTCAACAATACTGTCATTTTTGTCATTAATATGTTTGTCAAATTGTCACTTTGCCATATTTAATTGCTAAATAAATATGTGGTTTCTTCTGAAAAATATTTCCACTGAAGCTTGGCAAATATGTCATCTCAAAATCACTCAATCTAACCTTTCTCTTAATCCATTATTGTTGATTCTACTGACTATTCATTCAAAACTTCATTTAAAATGTACCAGAAACCTCGAAGCCATCCACACTAAAACCCAAAAATTATGCCCACCCAGGGGCAAAAACAGTAACCAAAAATGTTGCATAAATTGCATCATAGGGTATTGCATTCCCAATTGCAATAGTGGTGATAATTTTGTAACTAAAATAAAAACAGTGCATCAGTGACCACAATGGATTATTGCCTGATTCAAATGAGTGCACAGCAAATGTGCCCAGTGCACAGTAGCTCATGAAAAGCATCAGATAAATCAACCCCTGAGAATTGGTAATTTTTAAGAAAAAACTCAATTTATTTTGAATGAGTTGAACATTCATAACTTTAAAACCTTCATTTTTGGTATTCCTTTCTGAGCCATCATGCTGGCCATGCTAATTTTCTTGTTCAATTCAGTTTCACCCAAAAACAATTTCTTGTTGATTTTTCCACCCAACCTGCCCATGAAAATGTGCAGTATTTCCAATAACTCAGCTAGGAAAGCACCAATATCAGCAGCTGTGATTTTTGTGCATTTGTACAATTGCCACAATTCAATTATTGAAGTCAATCTAACCTGTTATGAAAAACAGTGGTACTCCAAACAATCCATAAAACATTGTAAAGAGTCTTCCACAATCTGTTATAGGTGTAATGTAGTCATAGCCTGGAAGATTTCATTACTTGAGTGAGAAGCAGAACATAAATATTTACCTATATAGAAATTATAGACAAAAATTATATAAACTTGACCAGTTGTGGCCACAATGCATAAAGTGTATACTACTGCATTTCTAAAAGTAACTCTCTGTCTCATGCCAGTTTTTTGGTCAATGGTCATTTGCCAAATTTGATTTTCCATTGTGAATTCATCATTCCATTCATGTGCCCAACTAAGTCTGTTCAAATGGGGCATGAGTTCTCTTTTTGCCTGTGTTTTTATTTTGGTATGAATATGTATGATAGTTTTAAGTGCTCTATTTTTACCTCCTCGAAACTTGGCACCTTTCCAAGCCGTTTCCTTTTTTCTACCATGCTGCCGACTTTGTCCACAATTTCTCCATACATTTTAGTTACATTGTGCAATTTATTCACCCTTTGATCCATTTCTTGGCTCGATTCCAAAATTTGCATCATTACAGCACCAAACATGATGTAAATTATGAGCAAAGTGTACAGTGCGATATGTGGTGCCATAATTGTCATTGTCTGAAAACGTTTGTCGGCGTCTGTATTTTCGGGGACAGGGGGAGTCATAATAGCCGATTTTGTCCGTGTTTCTAGTTTGGGAAACAACATTTTTTCTTCTTGCTTGGGGTCGGAAAAGTGTGCATCAGAAAGATGCACCAAATAGCTTGTCGTGTCAAGGTACAGCCTACTGACTTCACAGTAGACTGTTAATTGAAATCTACCGTATCCCAGCTGAATAATGAACAGCCAATGGCACTATGTAATAATTTTGCACAAAATCTACCATCTTTATTCGCTAGATTACGGTAACATTCAGCGCAAAGCATACTGTCCTGTCACTAAATATTTGTTTTGTGATGTATTTTACTTTATGTTATTGGGTCAAATTTCATGCCTTTAGTCAGGTGGAGAAAGTTTTTTTGTGTCAGAAACACTGCTGATACTAAGCACGATTAGTATTTTACTTACCGTATATAGGTACTCGAATAACCCCCCTGGGGAATTTGTTTTTCATCAGACTTTTTTGGCGGCGCTATTCAATGCGAGAACTATTATTTCGTCAACAATTTTAAGCGTGTTTATATTAACTGACTTTATGAAATATGCTTTATTTACTCAATAAGGTGCAATTTTTGTTCAAATTAGATGCAAAAACTTTATCATATACCTAAAGGGGATTATTCGAGGGGGGATTTTTTTCCACACTCGTCTAACGGGGAATTATTCAAGGCGGGGGATTATTCTAGTATGTACGGTATACATCAGATAAAATCAGTCATCGAGTAGAAGCCTATAGAAAATGGGTGGAATTGAATCCCGATTATCGACATAAAAGGGGTCGATAGGTAGATCGAATGTTGATTATTAGATTTTGATATTTCATAAAATATTCATGGTCCGCAACAAAAACTTACATACAAACAAGTAGATATCTAGAAAAGTTTTACGCAAATTTAGAGTTCGAACAGAGACTGCCCATCTTAAACCTGCTTTAAATGAATGTACCTTTTTCACTCTGTGCCTGCCGGGCCACCATGTACTGCTGGTCTCACTGATGCTGGCATCCTGCCAAGTGACCCTGTTCTGCTTTCTGAATGTGGCTGCAGGCGTGGTCTGGCTATCTTGTCTGCATTGTGCAGGCTGGCCCATTTTTGGCATTTTATGATTCTAGAACTTGTGTATTTATGTGTCTATGTTTGTTTTTCAGACGTTGACAAGGCATAAGTGATGGTGTGAACGATAACTGGCTGAGCGCCAAACACTCGACTTTTTTTGGTGAAATTCTACTTGTGACTTCTCTTACAGTAGTCACAAGCAGACTGTATGCTTCGCACAGGAATGTTACCATATTATGATGAATCTAGTGATGTGTTAATTTTTTGCCAAAATCATTTTTGTCATTTGCAGATAGAATATGGCATGGTTAATTTCAGTGCAAAGTGTGCAGTCAGTAGATTATAAGTAAATATCACTCATAACATAAGCATAGGTGCTTTACTTATCGCTTGGCAAAGATTGGGATTATTTTTACCAACTGAATTAAAAAATCATTCACAAGTTTTATTCAAATGGGACACCCTGCACGTTTAAGCAAACTCCACCCATCTTTGAGCAGCAAAGCGGCATCATCTATGGATTGTTTGCAAATTGCATTTTTCCTGGCTGATTTCATATTTCCAGATCTCTCTGTTGATGCGGGTCCCTTTTCCGGGGCGATTTTGTTTTTGTGTCGATTTGTGGTGCTGAAAATGTGCCCTGGATATTTTTTTGCGTTAAAAATTCGCAGAACTTGAATGTGTCACCGTTTGTGAACTGCATGTGTACAGCATATCCTCAAATAAGACCCCAGAGGGGTTTTGTTTTAGTCAAATATTATTTGAAGACTCCGTTTTTCAAGGGAGGGGGGTTATTCGAGCTGAGGTGTTAATTTTTCGTCAGAATATTTGGTAAAATTCGTGATCAATATATTGTATTTATGAATCTGCTTTTTACCTACATTACTTCCGTCAACCTGCGAGCAATTTCACAACTCAAGGGATGAAATCAATGGTTACATAGTGAACGTCAGTTGCGAAAGAACAACCGTCACATAAAACGGGGGGGGGGGGGGTTATTCGAGGATATACGGTATTTACTTTCAGCCAGTTATCCAGTCAATTTCAGCCAGTTTATCAAAAGTGCAACTAAATTGGACCTCCGAGTGACATTTTTTCCGCACCATTACCACTTTTCACATATTTTTACAAAAGCTCATTGAAACATGCTCGAAAAATGTTTACTTACCATCCAGAGAATGAATGACTTCTCGCGGCTTTTTGCCACCTGAAATAAATGTACAAATTGTCAATAATTTTGATATTTTAACATTTCCAGTTATTGAGGGCTTTTTTAGATTCTATACTGTCTGAAGAGCGGGCAAACACATTTTGTTTGTTTATCAATTATGCATAGAAGAAATGACTATTTTTCTTTAAGCCAGTTGATGCAAAGCAAAGTTATTAAAAGGTACGTACGTTTACTCGAAAAATACGCGTACGCGAGTACGCGGTAAATATATTTACATATACTTCTTAAAAAAATACCGTACGCACTTGTACGCGTACATTTTCAAGCAATACGCGTACGGAAAATGTATTTCAGAAAATGCAATTTGAGACATTTTAGGTATCAAGTGACTACACTGCTAGGTAAAATATTTACAGAAGTGGTACCATTGATTAATAAAGACACGCGTGCCTTTAAAAAAATCGCAACCAAATCGAAATTGTTGTGGAGACAATAGAAGTGGAAACGAGTCGGGAGAGCGACGATTTTTATCTCCTAGAATAAAGAGACCTTGAAAACTACTTTATCTGTCATTTGCTTATAGAAAAATATATGTTGTGCTGTACATGTATGAAAAAGTGCCCACTTTTAAATATTCTATGAAGAAAATTAGTCGTTTCTACACTCACAAGAAAAGTACCCACATTTACGCGTACGTACGAGTAAAAAAAAGTATTTTACGTTTTCTATACTTCGTTGAGTAAAAAAAATACGTTACGTTTACATATACTTTTAAAAAAGTTCAGTAATTCTAACAACTCTGATGCAAAGCGGCGCTTGTGTCTATTTCGAAAGCCACTAAATTTTTAATGAGTTGTTCTTACTCAAGTAGTCATTGTTTCCCTGCATTGTTATTGTTATATTTAATAGAAATATGCATTTTCTTGGCTAATAAAAGTCAGAATCTAGCTAGAAGCCGCCATTAGATAAAATTTTTCGAACTGTACAAATAACAAAAACAATACAGGTAACAAGAAACTCCGGGGCCACTATAAGACCCAGTTTTACAGGGCATTTCCCGGGGGTGTGTATTCGCTTTTGTAATTTTCAACTTGTAAGAGTGAAAAATTCTGGAAAAGCACGTTATACCCACCTTTCTCTCTGACTATAATCCAGACACACCACATCAAAATCGACCTCATTTTTGATACCATTTGAGAGCTCAGTTCTTGCATCTTGTACAAGCTTTTTCGCACCTTTACCATTATTATTTTCACTTGGCACAGGGCCAAGAACATTGTGCAAACTGCACATGTCCAAACTGCATCTTGTACATCTGCTTAAGTACTTTGGCAGGTACTTTGACCGATTTGAATATCTTGTGGAAGATGGTATTGATGATATTGGTGACAGCATTTTTGTGAATATTTTTGATTGGTGGAAATATGTGTTTTAATAGCCTCTAGCTGAAGTAATTCTGCATGAAATCAACTAGAATAAATGTGTGTTTATTGAGCTGACAAGTTAATAAACTGAATGCTTAAGGTAATAAACTGAATGCTTAACGTTAGAAAAATACATAAAAAATATCAATTCATATTGTTGTGCACTTGTGCGTGTGTTCATTAGGCGAAATGGTGTTTATTTTACCACCCAGGAAGTTTCCATAGCTAACTAAATAAACGCTGAAACACTAGTGAGTGATGCCGCGCACGCAGTTATTTTTTGTAGCAGTTAATTAGCAAAAAAATTAGGTCCGTGAAGCGTGTGGAATTCACGAGATTTTCGGTTAAGTGTGTTCCAAGAGGCCCTAAATCTCGTGAAGCGCGCTTCCTGGTGCTAACGCTTCACCACGCATTGAACCGATGGCCATGAAGTGTAGTGAAGCAGTTCTGTGATGTGATGTGCCTTCGGGACACGTTTCGTGAAGCGCCGGGAAGCGCCAGCTAGCTTCGTGAAGCGATATAGGAAACTGTCACCATGAACACACTTCACGGCGCTTTATGACGCATCCCACACCAATTTTTTTGCTGTGACACAGAGTGGATCGAGATTTTCAAACGCCAATGATCTTTTGGGAAGACTGGCAAAGTGCCTTTAGGTAATTTTTATTCATTCACGTAAAGGGACCTATTTATGCAGGCTCAAATGCACACATTAAAAGTGGAGATCAAATTTGTCAAACTCAGTCATTTCAACGATTATGTTTACCGTATTTTTTATAATAGAAGGGCAAGTCTCTAATACAAAGACTCCCTTCTATTAGGAGAAATACGGTACTCAGAAGTGCGCGAGTACTCAATAAAATGTGATCCTCAATTATGGGTGGGAAGTTTTAATTCTCATTGACCTTTTTTTGCGACTTCACGTAAAAAATGTAAGTGTAGAAAAACATACAAAATTGAATGTAGCTGTGCCTTTATGTAGGCGATTAGTGAAGATAAAAAGAAAGATAAGAATTCGTAAACTCAACACTGGCAAAAATAAGCTTCAGAAATTCAAATTTTCCTTAAGATGGATTTACAGCATAACGATAAATAGAAGGTGAAACGACGAATAAAAAGTCACCGAAACATCTATTGTTTGCACAGTTTCAAGCCTTTTATTCGAAATTCATGTTCAAAGCTCATTTGTTTGCAAAAATTTATCATGTGCGATATGTTATTTTCAAATTTGAATGAAAGACGTACAATCAATTTGTCATTGCATGCAATGGCCAGGCCACCGACAAATTGATTTTAGGGTTAAAGCCGGAGTTACAGCATAACGATAAATAGAAGGTGAAGCGACAAATACATGTCGCCGCAAATTCGATTACTCAAGAACACTCAGAGATATCCGTCCGTAAATGATAAAAAATATTCAAAGCACTAACCGATATTTACATCATGCCCAAAAATTTTCCAAAACGCTCCAGTGGTTCTTAAGATATCAATGAAAAACGGAAATTTTGCTATTTGTCGGCAATCTCAACGAGAAATGCTGCCGACAAAGCGAAATTTTTGTTTTTCATTGATATCTCAAGAACCACTAGAGCTTTTTGGATAATTTTTGGATACGATGAAGATATCGGGTAGTGCTTTCAACATGTCAATTTAGGGATGGATATCTTTACCTAAGCGTTCTTGAGTAATCGAATTTGCGGCGACATGTATTTGTCGCTTCACCTTCCATTTATCGTTATGCTGTAACTCCGGCTTTCACCGTGAAATTGATTTGTCGGCGGACTATTTTTTATCGATTTTTTTTCATTCAATTACGAATTTAGCGTCTCGCATATGATCCATTTTTGAAAAAATTGACTATCGAACATGAATTTGGAATAAAAAACTTGAAAACATGAAAATGATCATTCAATCATTGAACACCTCCCATAATCGGGCGGGAAAACAAAATGTGTCAGAATACCCAGTCAGCCATTCTATTTATTGTAGCAAATATGATATAAAACATTGTTGTTTATCTCTCATCGCGTGATGTCATTAGTATTTTATATATTTACAAACAATTTGCAAGTATTGATTTAAATCAATTCAGTGTTACTTTTCAACAAACACATGATCCAACAAATCCAATGTTTTTTTAATTTTTACCCGTTTTTGAGAAAATGTGGAAATAGCAAAAAATCTCTTGTTGGGGAGTTGTGTGACCACGATAAATATTTACCTCTTATCGATGGTGTAGATCGAAAAGTCACACTATATTGACACCAGTGATGGAATGGCGCCAGCACCATGGCATCATTGGCGCCTGGCGCCCATTTCGCCTCTTTCGCAGAGGGTGCACCGTTTCAAATGCTAGCCGTTTCAAATGCTAGGAAAACGCACAGTTCAAATGCTGAAATGCACCGTTTCAAATGCTACTGTGCTACAGTTCAAATGCCACCATGTCATTTTGTCATACCACTCATTTTACACACTTCAAATGCCATTTAGTGCTATACTTCAAATGCTGATTGATTTTTGTTTCATACCTTTTTTTACACGTTTCAAATGCTGCATTTCCCCCTTATATTAGGTTGTAAACTAAATAACCTTAATTTTTTTGCGATTTCACATTCATGCATCCCATTCTCTTGTACATTGGCGGATATTAATGTTGTTCGAGTATGTTGGGTTTTGGGGTTGGGGCTTTGACGGAATGATCTTGTTTCCTTGAATAATCCCCCAGTCCTGAGATAAGGGTTGTCTATAAAAACGTGGTCATTTTGCATTGCCGATCTTGCTGATTGAGTTAGAAGCTTAATAACTCAGTTATTTCTAGGCCGATTTGGACCGTTCAACACTTAAAATGATCGGGACAACCGTCAGATTCCATTTTTGAGGTCGTATTAGTGATGTCTAATTTCCTTGTACCGATCTGACCCGGTTTTTAAACACGTAAAATAAATTTATCTGAACATGCTATCGTATACTTTAGACCACATGAAGTTGTATACCAAAATAATGAGTTCAATATCTATTTCCAATCAAAAGTTATAGCACTTCAAACTTTAGCCTCCCATCCACATAAATAACCACATGAATAATGATGTGTGCAACGTCAAAACTCTTGAGCGTTTCTCAGCCAATTTTCACCAATGAAATTTTGATTAAAATGATATCTCAGGTTATCTCAATGCATTTTCAAATGATAATTTCATACAAGAGTTCGCAATATTTTCTTGTACAGGAAATCTAATTAAATGTACAGATGATCTGAAGATCACAATGGAATCTCTAGGTTATTGTGATCATTTTAAGCATTGATCGACCCAAATCAGCCCAGAAATGGCTGATGTGTGGAGCTTCAAAGATCTATCCAACATCCAGATCACCCATTCAAAATGACCACGTTTTTATAGACCCCAGTTATCTCGGGACTGGGGATTTGTTCGAGGAAACAAAAAGATTTCGTCATCGCCCCAACCCCAAAGCCCAACATACTCGAACGACATAATTATCTGCCAATGTACAACAGAATGGGATGCATGAATGTGAAATCGCAAAAAATTAAGGTTATTTAGTTTACAACCTAATAAACTTGACTTACATGAAACGAATCAGTGTTGTTTGACTTATGTTTCCCTTCGCTGAGCGTCGACTGAGGCGGAACATAAGTTCCGACTGCCGATTAAAATAAAAATAGAAATAAAAATAGAAAAAATTCTGCCGGTCTATCCGGGGTAGCTCATTGCCGCAAGCCACAACATTCATTTCACTTGTGGAGAATATAAAATTGACTTAACATTATTGCAAATTAATAATTTACTGACAATTTCTAACATATAATCATAACCCTCATTTTTATTGGGTTAAAATTGGTTTTAAATCCTGAAAACGCTCAAATGCGACATCTAAGCATGTTCACTGTCCCATTTTTGCTTTTTTGGGAGTAAAAATAGCCATTATAGCGAAAAACGAAAAATTTTCTCTCGAATTTGCACCTTCCGTCGGAATGCAACAACAAAAATGATGGTGAGTACAAATTTGGGTTATGATTTGATTTTACTGAGTTTACATGTTTAGAATGAATTTTTGAGTGATTTTTGGGTTTACATCAAAAAAAGCATGGTTCAAATGGTTGTTAGCGTATCGGGAATCGCTGACCCACTGTGCTCAACCATCGTATCCATTCATATTTTGGCATTGTGCCAATATCCTGAAACATTGACAAATTCAGTACGAATTCAATTCATATGCGTCAGATCTGGCATGATTGGAGTGTGGACACTGCAACAAATGAAAATTCATGAACTGCTGAACGAGTGTACTCAGAAATAAATGTCTAATCTGCCAGAACAGCCGAGTGGGTTCAGTAGAGGGACCGCCAGGGGTATCTTGAATTTCGACCCTCCGAGTGGTTGGATAGATAGCAAATCGCTCCTCCAGAGGGATAGATAGCTGAAAAATTTGGGATAGCTGGGATAGGTACCCCCCCCCCTAACCCCCCCATTTGTGACCCCTGGGGACCACCCCCCCCCCAACGCACCAGCTATCTATCCCGGGGGTCGCTCAGCTATTTATCCAGTAGATATAAAAAATCGGCCAGTTATCAATCTATCCAGAGCGATTTGGGGGAATTACACTCTAATTTATGAAAAAATCTTTTTACCCATTTTCAGTTTAAAAATCAGTAGTTCATGTGCTTTTCTCCATTTTCAGCTTTTTAGCTGTGTATATATCTATATTTCATGTATTTTGAGCGATTTTTATCCCTTTTCTTCCTTCTACACCCTGAAAAAGATGTATATCGAACCCCGCAACCCCCCCCCCCCAACATTTTCACGCTATCTATCTATCCCGATGGTCGCTCAGCTATCTATCGAACCCCCTGGGTGGTCAAAATCTAGGAGACACCTGATTTCAAGTACTATTTTGCGTACCGCACACTGGACAGTTCCGCAAGCCGTTTAAACGGTTTTTGAAAGGGCGAAATTCAAAGGCGGAAATATAAGAAGGGGTGGAATTCAAAATTGTCTGAACCGACCCACATTTCAGTAGTTTTTAGTCTTGTCGAAAATAAAATCATCTGAACCGCCCTTAGAATTCCACCTGGGTGGAAATAAAAACGGAAAAGGCTTTATATATATGTATATATATATATATATAGGCTTTTTTGGGGTGTAGAAAGAAGAAAAGGGAGAAAAATCGCTCAAAGTAGGTGTAAAATAGCTCAAAATGGCTATACAAGAGCATATAGTACTAAAAATGGCTGAAAATAAGCAAATACGAACATGGACTAGTGATTTTGGAGGTGAAAATCTATAAAAAGGTATGAAAAATAGCGATTTTGAGCAAAAATGGGGGTACAGTTTCTTAAAAATCGCTCCAGATAGGTAGATAGCTGGGCGATTTGGGTGGGGGGTGGGGGGTTAGGGGGTAGTAGCCCAAAATTTTGCCTCCGAGATAAATAGATAGCTGGGTGGTTTGGGGGAGGGGAACCCCCACCCAACCCCCCCCCCCTCATTCGAGACCCCTGGATAGCTGGGCGGTTTGGGGGGTAACCCCCCACCCCTTCCGGTTTCCTGCACCTCGGTAGTCATTATTATTACAGGCACAAAAAATTGAGTGCATCTGCAGGAACATATCCGCTGATACGCAATACCCCATGTAAAAGAAAATGTGTCCCAATTTGGCCCCACACACACTACCGTATTTCTCCGATCAAAGCACCCCCCTGTTCAAAGCTCCCAGGGTGCTATGCTGTGTATTATGTTCCATATAAAGCACCCAGGTGCTTTACATTTCACAAAAAAAATTTGGTGATCATCTGTTGCCTCACCTAAATGATATTGCGGAGAGCAAAGTTTGCAAGACCATCTGTTGCATAAGGGTTTTTTTGCGTGGCGCGCGGCGTTCTCTATGCACACCTATGCCCATTTAATTGCATCGCGTGGCGCGCGGCGTTCTTTTGCCTGCTGCGGCGATATCAAACACTTGAAGTGGTGCTTGAGTTCAAAGATTTGTGGGTCATGGGATTGTTGCAAAAGCATTGCAAACTTACTAATCACAGATTTGCAACACATAGAGTCATGGTAAAGGCAATAGATCGCGCTTACCTAAGTATTTATTGGCGTCAAAAAACATAGTATAGCACCCTGTGATTTGCATTGCACCAGGGTGCTATACATGGCACTTAAAAAGTAGTTTGAAAATAGCTCCAATTTTGTAAAGCACCAGGGGTGCTTTGATCGGAGAAATACGGTACTTGACATTGACACCAAATGTCAACTGGTTCCTATCCCAACTCAAAGCTTGTGTTTGAACGTCGTTCGTCGGCTCGTCCGCAAGCTCTGAATCTGGATCAGAACCAGTTGGCATTTGGTGTCGATGTCAACCAGCATGTGTGGGACCTTTATCACGGAAACTTTTGAAGTTTATCGCGGAGTTCCATTTCCCTGCATTTCTTGTTTCACTCTTTGCTGCAGCGAACCCCCCCCCCCACCCTCCCTCCTTCTTTTGATAAAGCAAATTTTGTAGCTACAGAAATACAGAATTTGTGGCCAAATCGGCCAACTATCTATCTAAAGCAATTTTTTTTGCGATTTTGCATCAATTTTCACCCAAAATTATCAATTTTTGTAAATAAATCATATTATTTTCCCTTTTTCACCTTCAAAATAAGTTATTTTTGTAGATATATGTATTTTTAACGGTCAGAAATTATTAAGCCTGCCTATTTACATTTCACTGTACAATTTTTTGCAATGAAACAGCCCGGGAACCGTCACAAACACACCCCACACACATTTTTGGCACTGTTCCAAAGGTTAAAATATCCACCAATCTCGCATTAACAGGTTGGACGGAATAAATTCCACCAATAACTGAATGGAATATATCTGTCCAAAGTCGAAATCAATGCATAATCAGTCGTACCTACACAGAACAAAATTGTATAGCGAAATGTTCGCTGACTTTAGAACGTGCGACGATTGCGCAATTTAGATTGCGCATTTTATCGCTTAATATATTTTACATCCTTTATTCTTGGCTGAATTCCAGCATAATGACATCATGCACGGGTACGGTCAGCAGAATTGACTGGCATAAAGTAACCCGAGTTTACTTCAAATGCTCATTCCTTTTTGTTTCATTCATATCTTTACATGTTAATTTAGATTTCGAATAACTTGTCACTGGGTAGTCGGACTCACGTCAAATTTTAGGTCAACACTAACAACTAAATAGGAAAGAATCCCTGAATATATGGCTGCGATAGCTCCACTAGTTCTCAAGTTATTCACATAAACATGAATAATTGTTGCTTTACTACCACTTCGTGGCAATAAACATTGACAAAACAGAAGCTGCAGAAGAAACCCAGACCGGTTGCAGTTACCTAACTATTCATAAGAGTGGTGATTACATTGAGTGATAATTTGTTGCATTTTGCGAGTCGGTGCACATCACTCCTTCGTAATAAAAATATTGCACTGGTTATTGTCGTTTTTATCGCTCAATGCCTATCGTCGTGAGGTGTTGATAGTGACAATTGCGCGTTTGCATGAATAACCTGAGAACGAGTGGAGCTATCGCAGCCATATTTTTAGGGATCTCTCCCTATTCAGTTGTTAATGTCGACCTAAAATTTGACGTTAATCCGACCACCCAGTGACAAGTTATTCGAAATCCAGAGAGGTTGTCTAAATTGCCGCGCCCTGTAGATAAAAACGTTTCCAATGCATGCGGTAATGTTCAAAACAGTTAATGAGCAGCGTCAAACGCCACGGTATGCGGTAAGTTTTCAAAGGTGAAATAACAGGCATGCATTAAAGCAATTAGGTAACCATGTGCAATACGTGCAATATGGTGCCATCTGTGAGCTTTAGCAGCGGACAATCCTTTGAAGGCTTCAATCCACTTGAGTTGGGAACTTTGGTGCACATCACAGTGACATGCAAATCTCCAACAACTCGCTGCCAGCTTGCTTGCAAAAAAACAATAATTACATTTGATATTTATTTATGTATGGCATGGGCAGTAAAGTAAGGCAGTAAGGTTTGAGTAAAGCGTCTGGGCAGCATTTGAAGCCTGCAAAAAATGAGTGTGAAGCAAAAACGATTTGGCATTTGAACTGTAGGACTACTGCGTATTTAGCAAGGCAGAATGGTATTTGAAGTGTAGCATTTGTTAGCATGAAAGGATTTCATGCTGGTATTTGAAGTGAAGCTAATTGTCATTTGAAGTGAAGTTTTTTGGCAGCATTTGAAACGACTAGTATTTGAAGTGGTCTGGCCTCCATTTCGCAGGCGGCAATATTTTGCACGCCGCCATGCCAAAAACACGCATCCTACTTTTGTTTTTCACAGAAGCAATACAATAAACATACCGTATTACCTCGAATTACCCCCATGGGGGTTTATTATTTCGCCAGCAAAATTTGAGGGGGGGTTAATTCGAGGGGGGGGTTTATTCGAGGGGGGTTTTTATTATTTCGTCAAAAATTTTCGTAAGGATCGTAGTAAATAGTAGGCATTTGCGTACCCAAAATAGGTAAAAAATGTGTCCAAACAGGATATATTTGGACATAAAAACGTAGATAGCTACACAAACTAGTCTATGTGTAGCTGCAATGCAAATTAACAGTAACATACATCATGTACATTGCGTACATGACGTATTTATTATGTACATGACGTACATCATTCCGAAGGGGGGGTATTTCGAGGGGGGGTTTATTATTTCCCCAGCCCATTTTGAGGGGGGGTTAATTCGAGGGGGGGGGTTAATTCAAGGGGGGGATAATTCGAGGTAATACGGTATTTAAATACATATTTATTTTACCTGCTAGGAAATCTCAAATGCTAGAGAGTTCTCCTACCAATAACACAAAAACATACAAACTGAAATAAAGTAACTGTTTTGTTTCTGTGTTTTCTGGTAATCCTGTGTTGTAAAACTTTGCGTTGCACTTCTAGCTTTTCCAATTTTCACCTATGCTCAGCGGACATCACACTTAGTATGGAAACCTACCATTACACATCTGAATAATGAACCAAAAATAATAAAAGTTTTCCATCATAATATTTCATTTTTACGATGTAATTATTAATTACGAAATTTATCAGAAGATTTTATTACCTAATTAAATTATGATAGGATTCTGCACATACTTTGCGGTCCGCCGATTTTACCTATAAATTTTTAATTGTGGGCAATTAAAGCAAAAAAATAGAATGCATTGTGTTGTCTGAAAACTGCAGGCACAATCTCTTAAAGGTGTACCCAACTTAGCTGTCTCAAGCTTTTGTGTGGAGAACATGTTTTTTTCATTTGCAACAAAACTGTTCCACTTTAGTTTCCTTTGTGAACACATAACACACATGTGAACACAATCACATGTCCACAGAATAACATAAATATTTTAACTTTTTGTCTAAAAGCAATAGGTATGCTTCCCAGGGGCCATATTCAACTTGAACGTATTGTCTAGTGATGGAAAAAGCGCCATGGCGCTTTCTCAGATCGCGGCACCAATGGCGCCAGAACAATTTAGCGCTATGGCGCTTTTTGTTTTGGCCACTTTAGGCTTTTGAGCATAATGACTAAACTTTCAAAAACTAAAGAAAAAAATTGTGCTTATACAATTTCCCTATAATAAAAGTGATTAGGTTACTCTGGCGCTTGCGTGTCAAGCACCCTACTTAGTGATGTAAAAGCGCCATGGCGCTGGCGCCTTGCGCGACTGCCAAAGCAAAAAGCGCCATGGCGCTTTTGGCGCTTGGCGCCATTATGCTGTTGCGCTTTTGGCGCTTGGCGCCATTATGCTGTGGCGCTTTTGGCGCTTGGCGCCATTATGCTGTGGCGCTTTTGGCGCTTGGCGCCATTATGCTGTGGCGCTATTAGTGCTTCGCGCCATGCCCTTGAAAAGCGCCATTGCGTTTCTGGCGCTATTTTTGCCCAGCGCTAGGAACAAAATGCCTGGCGCTAACGCCAAAGCAAAAATCGCCATGGCGTTTCTGGCGCTTGGCGCTCGGCGCTAGGGTTGGAAAAGTGCCATGGCGCTTTTGGCGCTTGGCTCCAAAGTCCTGGCGCTCTTCACATCACTAACCCTACTGCACCTCAAATTCGAATTGAATTTGGTCCCAGTGCTCTGTGATCATTGTGGCCACACAAGCTAGTTTTCAATGTTCCTTTTTGAAAACTCGTAAATCAGCATTGAACGCATTGAGTTTTCTAGAAAGAGTCGTTTTTACTCTCCGTCAACTGTAGATGACAGGCACCTCATTCTAGAAAACTCAAATGCATTCAATGCAGATCTACAAGTTTTCAAAATTTTGGTTGAAAACTAGCTTGTGTGGCCCCATTGGGGCCAAATGAAAACGTTTGCAAACTGTTCATGAATGCTCGCTGAGATGTGAAATCGAATCAGCTAAAAATTTATCGCCTTCGAACAAACAATATACTTTCACGTTTTGTGACATAATGAATGAACATTAGATGATTGACTGATGCATATCATATATCGTTGGTTGCTAATGACATTCAAGTTGAAATAAGCCATGGCCAATATTGATGGCAAGATTTATAGTGCCACGAAGTAGGTAGATATTTCAACGAGAGCCGGGGACATTTAAATATTTTACTTTAAGCGTGACAAGTAAAGGCACTTTGTAGTTGACAAGTAAAGGCTTTTACCCTGTCTTATCCATTCGCGATACTCAATTTCTTTTTTTTTCAGGGATACCTAGTATTAGTATTTACCACACACAATAGTTTTCTTCCAAAATTTCGAAAAAATTGTGAAGCCCATAAACCAGTTTTCAACGCATTTGAATTTACTGAAGTGAGTTTTTTATCTCAATCAACAGTGACAGTTGACAGACCCTCATTGTGGTAAACTCTAATGCATTCAAAACTGATTTAAGAGTTTGGATTTTTTTCTCGAAATTCCGTAGAAAACGAGCCTGTGCCTCTCCGAATGTAAACCCGCCCCGAATGTATACCCGCCCCGAATGGAAGCATACCCGCTCCGAAGGTAAGCCCGGCCCGAAGGTAACTGATGCTACCTTCGGGCCGGGCTTACCTTCGGAGCGGGTATACATTCGGAGCGGGTATTCATTCGGGCCGGGTTGGAGATAAGCGGAGGGGGGGGGGCACGTGTGCGTATCAGTGCACGCCCGGGGGCACGACTGGCGGCGCGTGTGCACCCATTGGCGCGGTGCGGCAAACACAAAGGGCAAATAACAATACAAAATGATACCCGAAATGAGTTGAAGTTCAATTTCGGGTATCATGTTCAACTGCTAATTTTCAACGTATTCGTGAAAACGACATGAAACTAGCAGTTGAAATTAAAACCTGAAATTGAAATTTTGTACCAGATTTCAATTTTGGGTTTTAATTTCAACTGCTAGTTTCATGTCGTTTTCACGAATACGTTTGAAAATTAGCAGTTGAACATGATACCCGAAATTGAATTTCAACTCATTTCGGGTATCATTTTCATCTGCTAGTTTTCAACATTTTTGTGACAACAACATGAAACTAGCAGTTGAAATTAAAACTTGAAATTGAAATTTTATACAAAATTTCAATTTCGGGTTTCAATTTCAACTGCTAGTTTCATGCTGTTTTCACAAAAATGTTGAAAACTAGCAGTTGAACATGATACCCGAAATTGAATTTCAACTCATTTCGGGTATCATTTTCATCTGCTAGTTTTCATCATTTTTGTGAAAACAACATGGCAGTTGAAATTGAAACCCGAAATTGAAATTTTGTACCAGATTTCAATTTCGGGTTTTTATTTCAGCAGCTATTTTCATGTCGTTTTCACGAATACGTTGAAAACTAGCAGATGAAAATTATACCCGAAATGAGGAGTAAAGATACCCCAAAATGGCGGCAGATCGTTTTCCAAGATGTCGTTTTCTGTTCGATTAAATTTCGGCAGATCATGTTGCACAAATGTTGCTCGAAAAGACACCGAATCGCATGCCGAACCGGGGGGGGGGGGGGTCACTCATCAAACATCAAACATCGGTTGCGGTCTTGGCGGCAAAATATAAAGAACCATGCATTGTTGGGCCTCATTTGTATTGTTATTTGCCCTTTGTGTTTGCCGCACCGCGCCGATGGGTGCACATGCGCCGCCAGTCGTGCCCCCCCCACTAATCTCCAACCCGGCCCAAATGAATACCCGGTCCGAATGTATACCCGCTCCGAAGGTAAGCCCGGCCCGAACGTAGCATCAGTTACCTTCGGGCCGGGCTTACCTTCGGAGCGGGTATGCTTCCATTCGGTGCGGGTATACATTCGGGGCGGGTATACATTCGGAATGAGCCTTGGTCGTAGAAAACTATTGTGTGTATGGCCAATTTACACTCGACATTTCCAAAAACGGATAAAAACTTGGCAACTAGTGTTTAGATCCACAAATATGCATTTACTGTTTGGTTATATACTTGGCGGACATCACACTTAGTATGAAAACCTACCATAACCTATCTGAATAAGGAACCAAAGGTAATACAGTTTTGTCATCATACGACTTCGTTTTTACTATGGAATAATAAATTACGAAATTTATCACAAGATTTTATTCATAAAGTTATGTAAGATTTCATACAAGGTGTGCTGGCCGCCGAGTATACCCAATTTATTTACCGTATTTCCTCGAATTACCCCCCGGGGGGGTATTTTTCAGAGTGAAAATTTTGAGAGAAAAACGTGAAAAATGCAACAATAACCACCATTTATAAGGTTTTACATCCTTTTATAAGGATGTAGATGGTATAAACGATGTTCTAACGTAACACAGTAAGTGTTTTGAACGTCTGTTATGCATTTCCCGGACCACAAATTCATAGTGCCCATTTTGAGGTTGGGTATTTCGAGGGGGGGGTATTTCGAGGAAATACGGTATGTAAATAGCTAACGCAGAATCCAGCTTTATTCTTCAATAGAATACAAACAGTGATCATTTGCAATGCGATCATTGGATCGAATTACATTATCGCGTGAAATTTCACAGAATAAACAACGAGTCTCATTGCCAGAAAAGAAAGTGCTGATGTATTTAATGAAATATGGTAATAGCAAATTTGAAGACGCAAATGCACTTTAAGATTATCAATATAAATATTATCGTATAAAATACCTAAAATACAATAAGTTTAGCACAAAAAGCAGTTTCAATTCCCTTTGCCTGCAGCAAAATGCACATGTGCCCTTGTGGTGTTCATGGATCCTTTGTGTTCTATAAAAGTGCAAAAATGTTGAAAAAAAATTAGAAAAAAACACCGGTAATATTCTCGATTAGTTCCCAAGGAAGTTTAATTTTCATCAAACTTATTTGAGGGGAATCATTCAAGGGGAGGGATTAATTTTTTGAGTTTAAAATTAAACAGTGTCAACCAACCAATGACCCTTTTATTAACCGATCCACAAACAGAAAGTTCCCTCGCCAATGAACTGCATCTTGGGTTCCTACTGAGTGAACTCTGGCTGCCTTTTTTCACAACAAACAATGCATTATTGGAACCTTGCCAATCAGGATCATTTGTGGGTGAACTGGGAATGGTGCCACTTGACATTGGTGCCTTGTTTGTTGGTGGCTGGCTCAGATTTCTGGGTGTGAAGGCAAAATTGGTCCAGCTAGGCTTTGGCGATTTTTTTTTAATGTCATTATCTTGTCAGGTAAACTGTCAAGTTTTTTTGAACGGGCATATGATATTTCAGGTGCCAGTCCCAGACACTTCGTTTGCCATTTTACAGGGCATTTTTACAAGACTTTTGACACTTTGCATGACATTTGACATTTTACATGGCATTTTACAGGGTCTGGGACTGCCCCCAGATGACATTTTACATTTCACATCACATTTTACGGGACCTACTAGACTGCCACCTGCCGTCTAGTTATGCAGAGTGCCAGAAAAAAGGCACCAGGCGCCAATGGCCCATGGCGCCACGGAAAAAGTGCGCGGCGCCCTTTGGCGCCCTCAAATGGCGCTAGCGCCATGGCGCCATGAAGCCTATAATATCCGCCTATACTTTCCTGCGGTAAAAAAAAAGGGAAACTTGCACAATGCACACACGTGGGTAAATTTCCGCGAGTCAAGCTGGGGCCAGTTCCACAAATTGAGAAGCGAGAAATAAAATGGCAAATGCGAAGTGAAATGAGAAGTGACAAGTGAATGGAGAAGGAAATTGGCAAAAGGGAAGGGAAATTACTTTTAATTTTTATATTTTTTACTTCGCTTTTGCTAATTTACTTGCCAATTTTCTTCTCAATTCACTTCGCATTTACCATTTTACTTCTCACTTCTCAACTTACGGAACTGGCACCTAAAATGCATGTCGGGTTTGATGGAATGGCTTCTGTCCCTGCCAATGCCAGAGTGGTGCATCTGCGGCACTGCCAAACATACGCTTTTGGCTGGCAGATGCCAGTAACCAAATGCTGCAAAACATTGACATTGTGGTTATCTGCATCATAATGTTTTAAAAAGAATGTGTAACCCCTTTGTTCCCTCGGCGTGGCCACGGTGCTCAATGTCGCTCGGATACTGTCGTTCCAGAATTTGTACAGGGTGTCGCAGATAAAATGTATTTTTTTCATTTTCTTAAAGATGAGTCATTTACCTTTTAGTTTGTTTGATCATTCACTTAAGGATGAAATCATGAATAATTGCATTTTCATCGTCACTAGTATTCACCAGGCGCTTCAATTAAAATACATTACTACGTGGGATGCTCATATTTCTGTGTGCAGGGGCATCGACGCATGTGCCACCCCTGGCTCCGCCCACACGCGTCTGCTTAGATGTTTCTAAAACGCGTGCGAAAACACTCAGCCGCGAGCGAGTATCCTCACGTTTTTCCCATACACATTTGTGATTTTTGTAAAGAAAATTGAGCGCGTCCATGTCCAAGCCTGTCAAAAAACGCGTGTTTTGACGCGTCGCTAGTGTATGAATGAAAATAGTGGGCGGAGCCTACGCGAAGCGGACTGATGCACATAAAAATATGTGCATTCCCTGTAGTCTATGAATCTGGGCCACCCTGTACCGCTGTGGTCCGCCCACATCGAACAGACCGATTGGTGAAATTGAGTTTCCTGGAGCGCAATTCAATCGGACCGACCCGATACTTCGCGTAGCCCGAGTTATTTTTGTAAAAATCAAAAATCGGAAATTTTAAGTGAGAAGTAAAATGGCAAATGCAAAGTGAAATGAGAAGTGAATTGAGAAGGAAATTGGCAAAAGCGAAGGAAAATCACTTTTTATTTTTGTTTTTTTTTACTTCGCTTTTGCCAATTTACTTGCCCGTTAACTTCGCTTTTGCCAATTTTCTTCTCAATTCACTTCGCATTTGCCATCTTACTTCTCACTTCTCAATTTGTGGAACTGGCACCTGAATGCCACTGATCATATTTAATAGAAAGTAGCACTTCACAACATTAGACAAATAATAATAAATCGGGCTACCCGAGAAAATACGTCGGGCTAATCAAATTGCGTCCCTGGTGGGGAACACTTGTATCGGCGCTGTTTCAGCAGTGAACTTTTCCTGTTGCAAAAGTAATGTCGCGTCAATTTTTTTTGTGCAATTGTTAACGAAATTGGAAAAAGAAATCAAATGCCTGGAAGAAACACTGTCAGTCCTGTAGAGCATACTCGCAGCCCTTCTCAGTGCATTGTCGCTTTTGTCATGATGCAAACCGGTGACATTCTGATGTTTATATGACGCCGACACATTGGATGCTTGTCGGTGACATTGCACAATTTTGACGCTTTTTGCCGAATGTCTGGTGCCCAATTTTCTGTCGCGCCCCGTAGATGGTTCTCTGCTCAGATTTGGATTGGTGCCAGCGCTGCTGCTCGACTGCAATCGAGTGATTGTGGATTGGGAATTTTTTACAGTTTGGGGGACTGGCTGGCTGCGGGTAAGATGTTGAGAAACATATATGTATACTGTTAATGACATACGCTGTTTAAAAACATTTTGTGCAAACGTAACACCGGCAAAAAGGTATTTTTAAAGCTTTGGAAATCTTATATATTATTTGCAGGATTTTCCAGATAGAGTTTATTATATTTCATTTTTAAGGATTTTCTGAGATAAAAAAATATCAGGAAATCTCTAACAAAATATATGATAATATTATATTTTAAGAAATATAAGATTGTATTTATTATTTTTACAGTTGTTTTTGGAGATTTTCTGTAATTGTATTGATAATCATATTTTCCAAAAGAAAGCCATTCTTGGAAGGCTACACATAGTTATATTAGGTTGTCAACTAAGTAACATTAATTTTTTTGCGATCACACATACGCAAAAAATTAAGGTTACTTAGTTGACAACCTAATAGTTACTTCAAAGGGGCTTCTTCAAGAATATGTGAAAACTTGCATGAGATGATGGGAATCTTCTCCTCAGAATTGGTGACTTTGCTAAACTCCTTAATCCAAATGTTGGTGACCTGAATCTCCTCGGTGCATTATCTTTGTCAGAATGTTTTTTGTCCATGTGGTTATCTATGTTTTGTTTTGTTTTGCTTGAATCACCAATGATCGGAAAGAATTTACCGTATTTCCTCGAAATACCCCCCTAGAATTACGCCCCTCAAAATTTGCACTCTGAAAAAAACCTTGGCAGGATTTCGAGGAAATACGGCATCCAAAAACGAGCCCGTGCCATCCGACATCTAAACCCATCCCACATCTTCACCAACGCACATCTAGGTAATTCTACCCATCGCACATCTAGGTCCATCGCACATCTAAACCTCCATAGGTGTGGGATGGGCTTAGATGTGTGATGGGGTTGGATGTGTGATGAGCGCGTGTCCGTTAAGAGCGGCAAACACAGTACCTCCCCCGCGAAGTGCTCCGCGCGACTTTGTGTCGAGCGGCAGACCCATGTAGATGTGACATGGTGACGCTGCTGTGTCGGCATGCCGCTAGCTGTCGCGCGGCAAATATCACCGGTATTTAGAAAATGTCGTAAATGACATTTTATCACATTGATTTCAATGTTTTTAGCCTGAGCTCCCGTGAATTATTTTTTTGTTTCCCTGTTCCCTTGAAACATTTCCATCCCTCCCCTGAAACATTTACATCCCCTGAAAACATTTCCCTGAAACTTCTTGCCCCTCACATTCTATTTTTCCGTGATTCGGTTTCCATCTGTGTATGAAGGTTCGATGATAGTGATATTGGTGTACACACCCGTTCCTTCATTAGGTGGGCGGCAAACACAAAGGCATGTGAAATAACGCGCAAATCACTTTAGGTACTTGACATGCCGCTAATACCCAGCCCATCATACATCTAAACCCATCCCACATCTGTGGGGGGTTTAGATGTGCGATGGGCCTAGATGTGCAATGGGTAGAATTAGATGTGCAGTCAGTTTAGATGTGGGATGGGTTTAGATGTTAAGCATGGCCCTCCAAAAACAACAAACATTTCTTTTCCTTGACACTGAGAGTGTCATTTTTCCCTGACCCAGAATCCGATGAATCAGTGCTGCCCAATTGGTGGTTTGCCATCAATTTTGGGTTCACTGAATTTTTTGGCACTGTGCCCGCAAAATTGTGGTGACTCAATGGTGGTGTCAATGTTTTTGAACATTTCGCCTTTGCTTGGTGCTGATTTTTCTGAAAAAGGAAAATAAAGTTTGCACTCAAAAATATCCTGAAAATGATGCATCGCACCTCTTCATCAGGCTCAGTAGATTTCTGAGATGGCTCAGTGTGTTTTTCTCTGTCAGAATTACCATTTTCACTAGTTTCCGATGGTGTTTGAAATGACGGCTGTCTGATTGGCCATGTAGAGACAAGAGAACTTTTTTTTTGGCTAAAAGTTCTCTTTGAATTATCCCTTATGGATTTTGACATGGATTCAAAATTGTCAACTCTTCTGCAACTTTGCAAGTAGCCCCTGAATGTTGGGAGGAATATGACAGTCCTTTGGTGGATGAAATTATGCAAATTTCCCTCACAAACCAGTGCATTTCTTGCAAGATAATCTGTAAAAACAAATGCCAAGTGTCCAATTCCACGCTCAAAGTTTTCCTCACTTTGGAGAACACTTTTTCGGACAATTTTCCCCCTGTTGTAAGTTTCTGACTTCCAAAAGCGCTTTCAGTGAGAATTAGTTCAAATGCATTCACCATTGCACCGCCAGTTGGTGATGTGAAAAGGAATTGCACAAACAGTTCAATCACTTATTTTTATCGCAACTATTTTCATGTAGGGTATAGCAACTTTCTTTTTTCCATTTTCACTTTCCGAAAGCAAAATTGTGCAGTTTCCGGTTTTCGACTGCAAGTTTTTTCATTTTGATTCCCATTTGTTGCTCATTTTGCATTTATCATCTCAATTTATTGTTTTCTGCCCCATGTTCCATTTCTGGAACATTTCCATGGCTCATTTATCTGTTTTCTGGCTCAATTTACATTTTACATTGAAAATAGTCTCATGTATCTCATATTGTCCCAAATAAAAAAAGTAGCGTTCCAAAAGTGGCAAGTGAACAATAATTAAGTATTGAACAACTTAATTATTCTTGCGACTTTTGTTGTAAACACAAACATAACTATCAGAGAGGTGATCACAAAATGTTATACCCACTGCATCCCAATAGGCGTTCGAGAGTGACGCATCAAGAAAATATTTATGCCTGGCACCTAAATTTCTTGCCGCCAACTGTATCGCAAATGTACTGCATTTTGGCGCTGTGATGTTTTTGCCTGTTAAAATGATTAAAATTTTAGAAATGCAGAACCATTGAAAATATTTCAAATTTACCGTGATTGTGAGGATCTGGATCCAACAATATTGAGCCGATGAATTTCCGCATCTGAAAATTTACTTCGAATTGTAAATTTAAATCATACAAAAAGTAATGAAAAAGTGGTCACGGAATAAATTGCGCCTTTTCGGTGTGGCCGGTGGGTGACTTTTTATTGTGTCACTTTTCCATCACTACAAAAAAGAAGTCCCCACAGCAAACCGCAGCTACAAGACTCAAAAACCTTTCATTGGTATAGGCATCTTGTTTATTCCATTCATAGATGTCGAAAATGGACCAAATCCACACTGGGCACAATTCAGAAGCTTCCAACAAACATTGTATCATTAATTTATCCATAAGTTCAGTCACGCCTTAAAAAAGTAATGTTTCAAATAATATTGTACTGGTAATGCAAATCGGTCATCATGTGGCAACTGGCACCAGGGGGCAGCCACAGACCCTGTTAAATGCCCTGTAAAATGTAAAATGTCACGCAAAGTGTCAAAAAGTAATGTAAAATGCCCTGCAAAACGTCAAATGTCATCCCAAGAGTCAAAGGTCATGAAAAATACCCTGCAAACTCTCAAATGTCATGCAAAGTGTCAACAGTCATGTAAAATGGACTGTAAAGTGTGAAACGTCATGTAAAATGTTTTGCAAAACGTAAACAGTCATTTAAAATGCCCTGTAAAGAGTGAAATGTCATGCAAAGTGTCAAAAGTCTTGTATAATGCCCTGGAACGTAAATACCGTATTTGCTTGAATAATCCCCCTGGGGGATTATTATTTCGTCAGACTTTTTTGAGGGGGGAACTATTCAAGGGGGGAATTATTTGAGGGGGGGAATTATTGTTTTGTCAAAATTTTTAAGCATGTTTCTATCAACACATTTAATGAAATAAGCTTTATTTACACAAGAACGTGCCATTTTTGTTAATATTGGGTACAAACAACTGATCAAATCTTTAAAGGGGGGAATTATTCGAGGGGGGGAATTATTCTTTCCTCACTCGTCTTACACGGGGGGATTATTCGAGGGGGGAATTATTCAAGGGGGGGAATTATTCAAGCAAATACGGTACCTTTGCCATGTCGTTTGACACTTTGCATGACGTTTGACATTTTACAGGGTCTGGAATCAGACCCAAATGAATTTGGCGGCCACCTTAATTTCTGATTGAACTTGGCGCCAAGATTGCTAACCACAAATTCTGTGCCACGACTTTCTCAGAATCGCTTTGTTGGAACTGGATAAATGGCAAAACTTTCTGTGACTAAATCTTGCATTTTTCAGCGCATGTAGTGCCCTTGTAAATTTGAATTTACTCCTCGGATTTGACTGGTCCGCTCCAAATTTGGAATTGAGTAGTGTTTTGTGTGTGTTGGTTTGCAAAGTATGGACAATGTCACTTTTTGTTTGAGTTTCTGATATGTTTCCTTCTTTGGATGAAATTGAATTTTCGTTATTCTCAATCTTCGACACTGTTGAGTGAGATCGCGGACTTGCATTTGCACTGAGAATAGTCGGAACTTCCAACGTGTTCGATGTGGGGTACCTTTCCAAATTGCACCTGTGAAAGTGGCGCAATGTGAATGAAAACACCGTATTTCCTCGAAATACCCCCTTGGATCAACCCCCCTCGAATTACCCCCAGTCGGAGAGAGGTGGGAAAAAATACCCCCCTTTAAATACCCTCCGTCTGGAACGAGGCACATCATGTATGCATTTACATAATGTAAAAATTGATGCTTATTTGCATCACAGCTGCACATAGACTACTTTGTGTAGCGGTGCACGTTCATACGACCCAATATATCCCGTTAATTTATATTTATTACCAGTTTTAAGTATGTAAAAGCCTACCTATTCTTTACCACGAACTTTTCTAAAAATTTCATGCGAAATGACCCCCCCCCCACCCTTGGAAATACCCCCCTCAAAATTTCTACTCAGGAAAAATAAACCCCCTGGTGGTATTTCAAGGAAAAACGGTAACAAAGCGAAAAAAGACAGAAAAAATGCAACAAAAAAGCCACCTGCTCTTTCTCATCGCCATATTATACGACAGCGAGTGTTTCCTCCTACAATTGCTGTCCGAACCCGGACTACGTCTAGACTCCAAAGTAACGCCGTGTCCAAACTGTTGTCCCTGTTCAACTTCGGCATGCTGCTCGCCGTTTACGGTGCCAATGTCTGAAGCGGCTCTGCGACGGCGCACCGCTGGGCCGTAATTTGAGTTGCTAGAGGATTGAGATCGGCCCCTGTTGAGACCGAGTGCCAGCGCTGGTTGAGGGGGGGGGGCTTATGTGATTTTTTTGGACTTATCAGGTGATAGGATTCAACAAATTATGGTGTTATAATAATCTGAGCAACATTCTAACCCTTAGGACCAACCAAGCGCTAATGGCGCCGCAGCAAAATGGCGCCAAGCGCCAAAATAGCCATGGCCCTTTTTACGGAGGAGCTGGCGCCAAGCGCCAGCGCCAGACGATTTTGTTCCCGGCGCCACCAGAAAATAGCGTCGAATACCAAAAGTGAATACCTGAGTGCCACAACAAAATGGCGTCAAGCACCATGGCGTTTTGACATCACCAGTTTTGGTGCCATTTTTTCATGGCGCCTCATAGAAAAGCACACAGCGTTAGCACCAAAACCCACCCAAAAATTCGTCTGTACACTGTAAAAAACTTTTTATCATTCTCGCGTACTAAAACAGACCCAAATGGAAGCTCCTGCAGGAAAATCCACTCGGCCCCACACTCGCAGCCCTCAAAGTGCCATCATTCCCAGAGATTTTGCCCCCTAAAAGGGGCGTGCACAATTTTAGGATGGTCGGATTTGAAGCGGGACTTTCCTCGCCAACTTTTTTCTCGTTGATTTTTATCTGCGGCTTTTTCTGATGACCGCTTTGATTGACGCCCATGGTTTTTATTAATTTTGACGATTGAATTTTTTAACTTGGTCAAGTGGCATTTGTTAAGTGACGAACCAAAGTTTTGACATGCCAATTTTCAATTTTCACTTCACAAACACGGGAAATGGAGCCATTTTGGCCAGGAAATTGCGTCTCGGGCACGGTATTGAACAAGAGCTCTCGGGTTTAGTTGCTTAACATAAACAGTGAATTGATATACCAATATATACCGTATTTCTTTGAAATACCCCCTGAAAATTTGCAATCTGAAAAAATAAACCCACCTGGGGCCAGATTTAATTCTCCCTACAGATTTGTAGGGTAGGGCGTACGCCCGATAGACTTTTTTAAGTTCAGCCGCATCGACGCACATGCACTAGAGCAAGGCGGTTCGTAAAATATACGAAACTATCCCTTAAGGTCGCCGATATTGCAATATGGCGTATATCACTTCGATTTTGGCACGGAAATCACGATTTCGTCATTTCTTGGCCGTCGGCCAACTCGTTATTTTTTGATTTTGTCGGGCGCATTACTCGCACTTTTGTACGCTCGTGCATGCATTTCTTTCTTGTGGCTGCCCTCATGGTTTCGGTTGCAGACAGTGAACACTAAAAAAGTGACCACCTGACTAGGGTGTCAACAAAAACTTTTTGGCGGAAAACGGAAACGGAAAATTTTATGCACATGCCAGTAAACGGAAACGGAAAAAAATTTGCTCTTGCTGGAAAACGGAAAACGGAAAAATGGAAGGCCGGAAAATGGAAACGGAAAAATTTGCTGAAATTATGCCGAAAACGGAAAAACTTTGCTGAAATTTTGCTGGAAACGGAAAAAAATTTGCAGAAATTTATCCTGAATTAAAAAATTTGCAGAAATCTCACTAGAAATAGGAATAATTCACTTCATTGAGAACCTGCATGCATTTTTACCAGTTTGGTTGACACAGAAAACGGAAAATTGAGCTGGAAAGTGGAAAAACTTTAAAAAACAGACAATTGAACCGGAAAACGGAAAAAGGTGGAAAAACTTAAACGGAAAATGAGCAGGAAAAACGGAAACGGAAAAAAAATTTAGCAGCTGGAAAACGGAAACGGAAACAGAAAAAAATTTGCCTGCGGAAAGCGGAAACAGAAAACGGAAAACGGAAAGTTGACACCCTACACCTGACTATACAAAAGCGCGACTTATGCAAGTAATGCGCCCGACAAAATCGAAAAAGAACAAATTGGCGGACGGCCAAGAAATGACGAAATCGTGATTTCTTGGCCAAAATCGAAGTTATATATGTCATATTGCAATATGCAGCCACAAGAAAGAAATGCATGCACGAGCGTACAAAAGTGCGAGTAATGCGCCCGACAAAATCAAAAAATAACGAGTTGGCCGACGGCCAAGAAATGACGAAATCGTGATTTCCGTGCCAAAATCGAAGTGATATACGCCATATTGCAATATCGGCGACCTTAAGGGATAGTTTCGTATATTTTACGAACCGCCTTGCTCTCAGTGCATGTGCGTCAATGCGGCTGAACTTTAAAACATCTATCCGGCGTACGCCCTACCCTACAAATCTGTAGGGAGAATTAAATCTGGTCCCTGGGGCCAGATTTAATTCTCCCTACAGATTTGTAGGGTAGTGCGTACGCCCGACAGATTTTTTCAAGTTTAGCTGCGTCGACGCACATGCACCAAGAGCAAGGCAGTTTGTAAAATATACGAAACCATCCCTTAAGGTCGCCGATATTGCAATATGACGTAAATCACTTAGATTTTGGCATGGAAATAATGATTTCGTCATTTTTTTGCCGTCAGCCAATTTGTTTTTTATTTTATTTTGTCGGCGGGTTACTCGCATAAGTCGCGCTTTTGTGTAGTCAGGTGGTCACTTTTTTAGTGTTCACTGCCTACAACCAAAACCATGAGGGCAGCGACAAGAAAGAAATGCATGCACGAGCGTACAAAAGCGCGACTTATGCGAGTAACCCGCCCGACAAAATAAAATAAAAAACGAATTGGCAGACGGCCAAGAAATGACGAAATCGTGATTTCCGGGCCAAAATCGAAGCGATATACGTCATATTGCAATATCGGCGACCTTAAGGGATAGTTTTGTGTATTTTACAAACCGCCTTGCTCTCGGTGCATGTGCGTCGATGCGGCTGAACTTTAAAACATCTATCGGGCGTACGCCCTACCCTACAAATATGTAGGGAGAATTAAATCTGGCCCCTGGGGCGATTTTGAGGAAATGCGGCTCTTATGCACGCGGTACTTTGATTGGGAGTGAAGACACGAATTAAGCTACATCAGGTTTACACATTATTATTATTATAAGACTGGACAGACAGATCGCCTCACAAAGAATGATACCATATTTTGATGAGTAAGGTCACATGAAAAACTGCACCAAATTCACCCAAGTAGAAGCAATGTGATAAACATGATGAGAAATTTTTTTATGTTGGTTCTTTTATTCAGGTGGGATATGGTAGATTTCATTGTAAGGTGTAATGTCGTTGGAGTATATGAGTAATGGGATGTAGTGAAACTTGTGAAAGGTGATGTACTTTTACCCCGCTTTTACTTTTTCGCTGTCATTTGAGCCCAATATAGCATTAATGGTTGATTCATAGATTTGATTTTTTTCAACACGACAAAACAAAACAAAATGGTGGCAACACAAAGTGACAATAGATTTTTCATTAGAAAACGGATTGAAAGAAGCAAATGGTGCAGAATTTTTTCACTAATTTTGTCTAAGCCTAATACTAAAATTGTTATCATCACATCGTACATACAAACACAAGCCAATCAAAGACAGTCAGACTAGGTAGACATTAATCATCACTTTCAGCCAAATAAGTACCATTTTCCTTCCTAAAAGTTCATTTTAATTTTCTGATCAATTTTTATTTTTCCTTCTATAAATTGTTGAACTCTCAAAAATTACTGAACTCTCTGAACTGAGCTTTTGTGGCAGAAAATTCGCTAGAAAACATGTCAATCAAATATAAAAATGTAAAAATGACATCGGTTGTCGAGCTCAAAGTCATAGAGAAGGAATATGATATTTTACACAGCTCACTTACCAATAAAGTTTCACTTGATTAGCGCAAATCAGTTTACGCATTTTATAAGCTAGTGATGGAATGGCGCCGTGGCGCTGGCGCCATTTTAGGGCGCTAAGGGCGCCGCGTGTGGCGCTTGGCGCCTTTTTTCTGGCGTTTTTCCATCACTATACCCCAACATAAACTGCAACAGCACCATCGAACATACAGTAAAACAGGATATTCACTTGTTAACTGCAGAGGAATTCAACCACAAATTCAGCTCTTTAAATCACGGCTGCAAACATTTTGTACAGCACATTGAATGATGCGAAAAAAAACAGATTTGTCTCAACAAGAAGACTGTACCTGTTGACGCCATAAAATTACAGTACACTCAAAATTGAAGCCATACAACACATTTACTTTGCAAAATACTTATAATTCCATATTTTGAATGTACTAAATATATTTTTAAAGCCCCACGGACACTAGTACACATTTGGGAAACTTATCGAAATTTGGGAAACTTATCGAAATTTGGGAAACTCATAATTTGTTTTTAACACATTTGAAATTATTATAATGAATGATTTTCGATCTCCATCAAAGTGGTTGACAGATTTTTCATTCTGGTAGACTCAAATTCAAATGTATTTGAAACAAATTAACGAGTTTCCCAAATTTCGGTGGTGTACTAGTTTGTGCAGTATATTTCGAACGGCATTCTATCAAAGTTGACATAAAAAGATCCGTTTTTTCTATGTAAATCACTGGTCGATGCGTGTCAAATGCGTTTACATAGGTATTTTAAATACTTATATGAGACCTTTGTTCTTCAAGGGGGGTCTTTTCGAGTGGGCCTTTTTCAAAAATATACGGAGTACACATTTTTTACACGTATACTCGGCGGACAGCACACCTATTATGGAAACCTACCATAATTTTATGAATAAAATTTTGTGATAAATTTCGTAATAAATTATTCTATAGTAAAAACGGATGATGAAAAACTGTATAATTTTGGTTCATTATTCGGATGGGTTATGGTAGGTTTTCGTACTAAGTATGATGTCCACCGAGTATATTAAAAAAATCAAATCGGTAAACAGCCAGAAAAAGCACGAGCCTAGAACAAAATATACGGTAAGCGTTATACAATCCCCGGAATGCAACAGTTTTTTGTAGCACTATTTGAATGACAAATTGATGCAGAAAGCTGTGGAAGTGTGAAGTATTGAAATAGCCTAAATAAAATGGCGAAAAAATTTAGGATATTAGGAGTGCAAAAAGTATGGGTGCAAAATGGAACGCGCCCTTTCGAAACATTTCAAAGTCAATGCAGCTCGTCCCTGAAGTACTTTTGCATATGCAAGCCCAGGTGCCAGTTCCGCAAATTGAGAAGTGAGAAGTAAAATGGCAAAGGCGAAGTGAAATGAGTAATGAGAAGTGAATTGAGAAGAAAATTAGCAAAAGCGAAGGGAAATGGTAAGTAAATCGGCAAAAGCGAAGTAAAAAATAAAAATAAAATATAATTTTCCTTCGCTTTTGCCAATTTCCTTCTCAATTCACTTATCATTTCTCATTTCACTTCGCATTTGCCATTTTACTTCTCACTTCTCAATTTGCGGAATGGCCCCTGGTGTGGAAAATTAAATAAGCAGAAACAAAGTCTTATTTAAAACGCAATTTTTTAATATTTAGTTTTAGTTTCAGTAATATGCTATTTATAAATAAAATCCCGAAGTAACACTTATGATTTCCCAAAAAAATTTACATATGCAATTATACTAACGTGTCAACGAACCTGCTAAATCGCCAATATGTAATATGTATAATATGTATAATGATGTAAATCAATGAGAAATGTGAGAAAACAGAACATGTATTTAATACGACGATGTTAAATGTGAAAGAACATTTTTCACACTCAACGTGGGAAATTTACATGGCGGCTTTTGATTTCACACCTGAAATAGCGGAAAAAAACTGAGAGTATTTACAAACCGACAATAAAATTGCAACCCACGCTGAAAAAATTGCCAGTGTATATTATCCACGAATCACGTTCAGAAAACTACATACTGTGGGCAAACTTGAATTAGAACATAAGGCGCCCTACACGCACGATTTTCGGCGCTTAGGGCCCACACACACTAGTTGACATCGCAAATTCGTGTCAACTGAATGTCAACTAAATAACACAATTTTTTTAAAGCATCACATTTAACAGAAACAGTGAAAAGTATCAAATAAGAAGATTGAAATGACACAATTATCCAAAATTCGAATAAATTTAGTTGACACAAATTTTGATGTCAACTAGTGTGTGTGGTCCCTTAGGTACTCCCCAGGCACCCCAATGCGCCCTATTTTCTAGTTCAATCTGTCGCCTGAACAAAATACTTGACAAAATTCTTGTCACACAGAAGCGACATTGTCTGAATCTACGGCAGAATTGTCCACCGGTGCTGCAACGACAGGAACTTCCTCTTGACCTGGAAAAGTAATAGAAATGTTTAATTTTTTCAAATAAAAACCACACGTCAAAAACGTTTGCGAAGTCTAAATGTCTAACGTTCAATGTCTAAAGTTAGCCTGGTGGCAGTCCCGACTAGGGCACGAACTCGACTCGACTCGACTCGCGACTCGAGGGTAAAATAGGGTGCCGACTCGACTCGACTGACTCGACCGGAAAAATATGGCCCTGACTCGAGACTCGAGGTTTTTGCCCGACTCGACTCGAAAATTCAGCAAATTTCGAGTCGGGGTTTCCCATTGAATCATATCAAAAATATCAATTTTAATTTGACTTTTAAACATATTTTTCAAAAATTTTGCGCGCAAGCACGCATTTCCGCACCGCATGCAGCATATATAATTGCTTGTTATATCTATTCAATGATGTCTAAAGTCAAGTTTCTCAACTCAAGTTGCTATACAATTCTACGGTATGAAACACACACACCACGTCAAATACATTCCACAATGTTGGCACTGACCCAAAAAGATGTAATGTACTGTATTTCCTCAAAATACCACCCCCCTCGAATTACCCCCATCTCGAAATACCCCCTTCTCAAAATGGGCACTATGAACCTATAAACCCCCCCTCGAAATACCCCCCCCCCCCCAATTTACTGTATAGAGAACGTAATGTGGTTTGTGATCTGGGAAACGCAGAACACATGTTAAAAACAATGACTGTGTTAACCGCTAATATAGCATAAATACATATAAGTTCACTGAGTGTTATAAATGGCAGTTTTTGTTGCATTTTTCGACATTTGTATAAGTTGCAAACAACAATTTAGTGCTGGGATATCAAAAAATTTCTGGCGAAATAATAACCCCCCCCCCTCGAAATACCCCCACCCCCATCAAAATTTCCACTCTGAAAAATAAACCCCCAGGGGGTAATTCGAGGAAATATGGTAGCTATATTTTTGCTTTATCTTGATATTAAAATCAACCGTTGGCATTAGAGTGTGTGAAAACATTGGTTGAAGAACCAGTATCTGAAATTTCTGCAAGATTCATGTGAAAAAGTAACGCTTCTGACTCAACTCGAGACTCGAGATTTTTGCCTGACTCGACTTTTCACTGACTCGCCCAACTCGACTCGACGACTCGAACGGAAAAATTTTGGGTGTGAGACTCGAACTCGAGTTTGAAAAAAATCGAGTTTCGAGCCCTAGTCCCGACCCCTGTAAGATGTATTGAAAGTATAAAATGTCATCTCAATCAAAACAAAAAGAAAAGATTTTATAACTTCACTTTGCATGACAATTGTCACTATTACATTACTTTGTCTACTTTACATTTGTCATGACAATTGATACTTTGCATGACATTTTACATGACATTTGACACTTTACTTTTCACTTTACAGGGCTCGGGACTGCCACCTGGAGGTAATAATAAAAAGTAGCCAAAACAAACCCAAAAGTGCGCCAGCGACGCCATGTGGCTCCTGGCGCCGATTTTCATCCACATTGGCGCCATTGGCATTCGCTCGGCTTTCCTCTTCAAATCGATTTTGTTGCAGCGACACATTCGCGACTGCCCATTGTAATAATTTGTGCTTGTTCACTGGGGGGCCTAAATGGGGGGGGGTAGGAAGTTTGGAACATGCTTTGAGTTAAATGACTCAGAAGACCCATGCACCTCTCTGCAAGTAAACTCTCCCTGCAAGTAGTTCAGCCTGCAAGTAATTTTGACCGCTTTACAAGTATGCACCCCAGCTAGCATTATAAAATGGGTAATTTTGAGAAAATATTATTTAAAATCAGAAAATCTTGAAAATCAGCCACTTTTAAATAGATGGGGTGCACACTTGCACAGCAGTCACAATTACTTGCTGGCCGCTACTACTTGCAGTGCGAGCTTACTTGCAGAGAGAGTTCCGGCCGCTCAGAAACCATTTAAATTTGGGATACGATAACTTAATAAAACGTTAAATTATATACTAGTGCTGCCTGAAATATCAGTACCAGAAATTACCAGCGTATTTCAATCGACAACTTGTTCACAAAGCTTGGAACTCGTCCAAAAACGCAAATTCAAAAGCAAAAACGCACCAGCGAAACTGAGCAAAACGGGCAGCCACACCAATCCGTGCGCCGCGCCAATTAAAACGATGCCCAAATACATGCGAAAATAATAAACGGTGAATATGCGAGAATGCGCGAAATACAGCACCACGATGCCGCCGAACTTTGTCAGCGTGATGCCGCTCAGCACCGAGCTGCCCATGTTGGACAGGCTGCGATTTTGTACATTTTTGTGTAATGACCTATCTCAGTTTTTTGGAACACAGCCAAAATATTTTACGGTATTTGAGAGGGGGACTAATCAAGAGGCGAAATGCTTCACGGGAGAGATTATATTTCGTCAAAATTTTCAAGCATGTTCAAGCATGCTTTATTAAGAACATAACATGTCATTTTTCAAATTATTTACAAAACTTTTTTGATATGTCTAAAGGGGGAACTTTTTCGAGAGGGGGGGGGTTATTTTTTCTCACTCATCTAACAGGGGGGGATTGATCAAGAGGGGGAGTTATTCGAGGGAAAATTATTAAAGCAAATAATGTATCAAAGTCACCTGTCGTGAGCTCGTTCTATCCGCTGCAGCCGCACTGAAACACTGTAAGCGCGCACGATGTGAGAACAGAACTCCACTGAGATGCCAATTGCCTGAATTTGGAGGTGTTTTATATATTTAAAAATTGATTTGCGGACGGATGTTTGGTGTACTTTTAGCTTCGAAAACGTATTGTTTTTAATGGTGTTAATGGCGCTATGCACACTAGTTTACGACCAGTAGACATAAAATTTCGTAACCTCATAAATCGGCTCCGAAGGCATTTGATTTTACCGGAATGAGGTGTTCGTCAACTACAGTTGACATAAATGAAGAAAAAAACTCATCCGGTAAACCCATATGCGTTCAAATCAGTTTCTGAAATTTCAGCCGTAAACTTGTGATTGGGACAAATGATGCTGCACAGAAAAATAACAAATTTGGTATTGCGTATGCAATTGCAGAATCTTACTTGTGCATTTATTTAAAACTACCCCCCAACTCACCATAACCAAATTAACCAAACTTATGGCGTTGAAATCAATCGACCAATAGTACATAACCGCCATCAAATCAACCAAAATCATCATAATTGTGACCGTCACAATTCCGCCAGACCACGGGTCGAGGCCCAGGAAAAAAGCCGTCACCAAAAATATGGCGCTCAGTGAAAGCAACAGTTGCAACACCGCATCCCATACTAGTGTTTGATATTGCTCGTAGAACACGTAAAATACGCTGAAATGGGGGGGGGGGGTAATTTGGAGTATCAACGTCACATGTGATGCCCTGGACCCTGTGCCAGTACTCAACCGTACACCAACCAATTTTACAAAAATCAAAACCAGAAAGTTGGCAAATAGCCAACAAACAAAATATTTTCATCAAAATGCAAATGACAAACCTATATGGATACACGTGCAAGCCCTGCTCCTCCGCATTAGGCAGGCGCCTATGCAATGTCCTTGTTATATTGTCGCTGATCATATGGGCCATGCGCTGGGCCCCTGAAATTTTTTAATGAGGTGTTTGGTTGATTTTTAATGTATATTTTAAGTGGTGCCTGGAGGCAAATTCTAAACTGTATCCAAAATTTATGTAGGTATGCAAAACTAGACAAACCAATAAAATCTGCGCTGGTTTTCAGCGGCGTGTGGTAGGTCATGAAATAGCTCGCAGTTATCGGTCGTCCTTCTTCATCAAAGTTGAAATTTGGCCAGTTGCCAAAATGCAGCGCCCGCGCATACGCAGCATGCCCCCTTTAGTATATAGAAGACAGTTAGGTATACACAGAAAAAACACACAGAAGTATTCTTGTCAAAACGAACCCTTTCGCACACTTGGTGTTGGGGTTGTCGCTGAGAAACGCATCCAAATACGTGTAAAACGAGTGTGCATCGGGCCTTTCCCCGCTCACAGTTGACACGTTGCACGCGGCACATTTCGAGGATGGGTCTGAAAAATAAAAAAAAGCATTCTGAAGCATAACAACCTATTTGTCAGAACAAAATTTCTGGGCATTTAAATAATTAACTCGTGGACATCATTTACAAGCTGATGCTAACTGCAGATTGGCACAGCTCAAATTTAGCCTGGTGCTGCCATTGGAACCAGCAGCTGTGGACATCCAACACCTCTGGACATTAAAGCCCCCTGGACATTTGCATGTGTGCATTTCGCATGAAAGACCCCTAGAAATCCGAGCATCCGGTGGGTCATCGCCGCTAAAAGCGTCAGAAACTGAGAGCACACGTCATAATAACAACGGCTCCACGGGAAAAAGCATTACTGGCTGTGCAGATGCTGAGATGTCCAGTGGTAATGATGTCCACATGATGCCGATTATAATCCCAATACAAAGAATTGGGCTACCCGGAAAAAAGGTAAGCCCGAATGAAATTTCTCTCAAACTTTACCGATATTCACTCAAAAACATGCAAAAGAACAAACTAGTCGCGGGGCAGAAAGTGCCATTCGGAAACAGCCTGCAGCACTCTGGTTTCCCAGATGGGCGGAGCCAATCGAAATAATCATCGAGCCAGTTCATTACCGGTTGCGCGATAAATGATCTGTGGAAAAAAAACGAAAAAAATGCTGATAGGGTAAAAAAGTGTCCTGGCATTGCATTGTAAAGGATGTGGATTCACACTCCTCACAGAATTTTACAGAGTACATGAAAAAATGCTCGGTATCTTTTCATACATTTTTTCCAACTTATTCGAGATGGAGCCAACAATAAAATCATTCGTATGTACCCATTTTCATACAAAAAATCCAGCTCAAAATGTCGATGGAAAAAACTGGGCACAGGGCCAATATCTCGCCTTCACTATTTTTTTCTAAAAACATTGTTTAAAAACGAAAAATCTTTTAAAAAATCATCACTCACTTGTCCTGATGTTTGACAGCGTGATGCAATTGTTGGCTCAGACTTTCCGGGTCGCATCCAGAGCTGCCGCACAGCATATCCTGTGTCCTTTTGTCCCCAAAATCGATGCTAGCAGCCGACTTTTTACCCCTTCGGGCCGTTTCATCTTCACTGGCGGTCAGGACAAAATAAACGGGCGGCCCCACGGACAAATAGCGTTCCATTCTCTCGAAATGCGACAGTACATAAGAGTCCTGCGGTGAAAATTCGATATTGAAAGTGATTTTTCCTTGATTTTCAGGGAAAATGAAAGTTGGCTGACCTCTGGCACGGATAATTTCTGATCGAGGCCAAGTTCGATTTTGTCCAATGTGTGCAAACTGAGACACATCCAGCCGATGAATATGGTCACCTGGGAAATCAAACGATAAGAAAGTGATGTGCGCGTGAATTGCGTAGTCTTGCAAAACCAGCTGAGCAAAATTATAGTTGATGAACTGCGTTTTTGTGCATCAGTATCACCGCCAATGACGACATAAGTATCACCTCTGTGCAGAACATCGCACTAGAAAGTGTAATGTGGTAATTTTGCACCAAAAGCTAGAAGTTTACTGGTCATTTGAAACGAGCCAAATCTCTACGAAAACGGAAAAATACATACAAGTTATATATATTTAAACCTATACATTCTGCCCCCGCGACCCCCCCCCCCAAAAAAAAAAAAGTTTCAGCCTGGATCCATCCAGCCCCAGCGGGGGTCAAAATCTTGGAGACCCCCCACCCGTTGTCCACATGTCTAGAGGGTTTACATGTCTACACGCACAGGGTCGTGCAAAACTACCATAAACCACAAAAAAGTCCAACCCCCCCAAACGAACCACAGCCATCCTGACATACTTGCTGAGCAGTGCGTTGGCGTAATACTTGCTAAAGAGCGTGTACAGCAACCCATCCTCCCCCCTGCCGTAGTGCCGCAGTCTGTAAGTGTCGCTTTGGCCGCTTTCGCCCGTGTTTGGGTGACTTAGAGGGGCGCAGCAGCAGATTTCCGGTCGGAGGGACTGTGGGGGGTTTTTGGGGGTGATTTTGGGGTTGAATGGGTTTTTTATTTTGAATTATTTCGGTTGGCAAGTTTCTTCACTGTAGTTTTTGTACACATTAACGTGAAATGTTTTTCAACCATCAAATAAGGGGGAGTTATTCGGCTGGAATCATTTTTTCTACAGTCGATTAACAGGGGGAGTTTATTCGAGGGGGTTATTCAAGGGGTCTTATTCCAGGACATGTAAATGTCGACTATAGTTTCAGAAGGACTTTCACAGCTATTTCACAACTGTGTACATTGATTGGTTTATCAGAAATGGACTGGTCAGATTGGTTTATCATTCTAGAACCGGACTGAAAAACACTCTTAAAAATGAAATTTCAAATTTTTTAAAATGAAAACGCACCTCTTGGCGCCTGACATCCAACGTAAACAGTGCCAAAAAGCAGGTGATTTGCAGGAAGAAATCAAAGAAAATCGCCATGGCTGCATACAGCGAGAAGACTTTCACGGCGGGCATAGAGCTCAGCGCACCTGAAATTGAAAATTGTTATTTTTTGAATGATTGAGTTACCGTATAGTGCTGAATAAAAGTCAGGAAATTGTCCGTCATCAGGAATTTGGTCAAATTTTTTGCTATAGCCACATTGATAAAACAGATGCGTTTTTCGCGGAACGCAGGATGCGTTTTTTTGTTGTAAATTTACAAAAGAAAGTGTCAAATAAAAATCAGAGAAGCGGCAGTAGTAATGCAAAATGAAAATGCGCCATGGCGCTCTTGGCGTTTGGCGCCATTTTGTTCTGGCGCCATTGGCGCTTGGCGCTGTGTGTCGAAAAAGCGGCATGGTGCTTGGCGCCAAAGTCCTGGCGCCTTTTACATCACTAAGCGGCAGTCTACATAGGGTTCAAACGGGATTGACTTTTCGGGATCGGGATCGGGATCGGGATTCACTTTTTGAGATTTCGGGATCGGGATCGGGATTGGGGTTTCGGGATCGGGATCGGCATTGGTATTTTGAGATTTCGGGATCGGGATCGGGATCGGGATTGGCCGGGATTGGGGTCACGGGATCGGGATCGGGATTGGCTTTTTTTCGGGATCGGGATTGGGGTCTAGGGATAGAGATTTTCGTCACTGTTCTGGCATTCACAGTTGTTCATAAAGGTCTCAAAACACTGTTGGATGCCAGAAAAGTGACATAAAATGGACGCTGGGGGTTTGCATTCACATTTTTGCACACAAAAATGTCATTTTTTCACTTTTTATAATTTCCACCATTTTTTCCGGGATCGGGATCCCGGACTTGGGAGATTCTCGGGATCGGGATCGGGATTTGAAAGTTTTCGGGATCGGGATCGGGATTGGTATTTTTGGATTTCGGGATCGGGATCGGGATTGGGGTTTCGGGATCGGGATCGGGATCGGGACTGCTAAATCCCGGAATTTCACGGGATCCGGGATCGGGATCGGGATCCCGTTTGAACCCTAAGTCTACAGCAATTCACACTGGATTTTCAAAACTGAAACTGACCCAGAAAAAAGCACAGCCCCTCAGCCAAACTGGACAGAAACATGGATGGAATAACTTCACCAGCGATAGTTGAAAGTCGTTCTTCTACGCTGGAGCTGATTGGCTGTTTGTCTCTCTAAAAATGTAAGGTATAGGTAAAAACGCTTTTTTTATAAAAACGTTTGAAAAAACATCGGCCAACCCTAGTAAGGTATGTTGAAAAATTCCGGGGGGGGGGTGCCCCGTGCAAAATAGGAGGGGGGTGTAAAAAAATCCCAAATGTTTACAAACCTGATAAGCTTGTACAAATATGAAAATATTGTCCACGCCAACGGCCAGTACCAGAAACGGTTGCACCTCCAATATTATCATGGTTGCTGCAATTTTTTTTCGTTTTTTTATTCAAATATAATTTCCCAGAAAAAATGTAACAAAAATATGACGAAATCAAACCTGGAATGCCGCACCAGGCATATACACCGATACTGCTGGTCACAGACAAAGCCACTATGACAACTCCGGCGACGCCGAGCATCACTTTGGAATTCACCTGAAATTTGTTTGTGTTTTCAACTTGAAAAAATGTTTTACATCAATAAGCCGTTGGCGCTACGCGGACTAGTTTACACCGGGTGTCAAATGGTTTTGACGTCAATTCAGATTTTAGTTGGCGGATTGCAGATCTATGTTCAAATGATCGCTAACGGCATAGCAGTTATGGGCAACAAACACCCCTGGGCAACTGCAGTCAGTGGACAATTGTGTGCGCAGTGTGCAGCAAACACCCCTGGACAACTACGGCACACGCGCCGCTGCCGTACTGCACACGCCAATGCATGAGCGCTGCCCCGCTCGCGCCTGACTGGCTTCAATTCTGCCGCGCAACGCATTTATTGTTTAATGTGCTGTTGCAAACGACAGTGTTTATGCAAATAAAAATTGTGACATTTTGCTGCATTGCCGATGGGACTCAGAATACGCTGCGCCATTGGCAACAGCTTTGTGGGGGTCCCGCGGCAGCTGCATGCATTTTTGCCGCAGTTGTCCAGAAGTGTTTGCTGCCCACTGCGTTCACACAATTGTCCACTGGGCACAGTTGCCCAGGGGTGTTTGTTACCCAGGGGCTACTCGCCATTACTATGATAGAAAAATGATGGCTTTTGCTAACCGTCAACTAAAACCTGAATTGACAAAGATGCCGGTGTCATCTAAGTAATAGCGTAAAATCCCACCAACCAGCAAATAGCACAAATTTCCATCCTGCACTTTGTACTGTCCCAAAGCGAACGCAATGTATCCGAACATAAACATGTAGCTGATCACGATAGTTAAGACATCGCTCTGTGATTGGCGCGTTATTTCATCTTGAATCGACCGCTCGGCCATGAATGATGCATTCAAAATTGGCGATTTGTAGTTTTCCATAAATGTTATAAATCTGTGAAATTTTGTGCAGGGGTTAGAGTGATGTCAGGCGCTTGATTAGAAAAGTACATTTGGGTCAATCGAAAAATACAGTTTTTGAAAAATAAATACACCTATACTGGATGTTATTGAAATCGAAAATTGTAAGCAAATCCTTACTCCGACAGTCTGCTTATAATCTCAAATTACATGTAAATAAACCATAATAACATAAATTTTTTATGCTTACAATAGGTACATCAAAATTTCAAACCCTTTTTACGTAACATTTTAAATAGGAAGGTACTTTTATACAAGAATATAAACGCACTCTTTTTCCCAAGCTCTGGCCATTTCCACCTTGGTGACATTATTGAAGTTATCGACGACAAAAGTAAGCACCAAACCCCTGGCAGTGATGTACTCGTTTGTACTGTTGAAACCACCTGAAAAAACAGTAGTAGGTGCATAAGTAGACCATAAACATCTAGGGAAGTTTACCGCGGTTCAATATATAGGCTTTTTCAAGGTGTAGAAGGCGGAAAAGGGACACGCTAAAAATTGGTGAAAATAGGTAGAAAATACCTAGCTAAAAAAAGTATATAAGCACATAGTGCAAAAATAGCTGAAAGTGGGTAATAAGGAGCACGAATTAGTGATTTTGAACGTTAACATTTTAAAAAACTATGAAAATTAGCGATTTTGGGCAAAAATCGGGGTAAAATTTCAAAAAAATGGCCTCAGATAGAAAGACAGCTGCCCGATTTGGGGGCGAGGGTACAGGGAATAACAGTAAAATAATGACCTCCGGGACAAATAGATAACTGGGCGGTTTGGGGGGGGGGTAACCCCCTTCCTACCCCTTGGAAATACACCACTTCCAACATTTTATACACAACAACAAACACACCGAGAACCACATATGGAAACAGAGGTCCGCCATAGCTGCCCAAACACGAGATCCGAAGTTCCGTGGCATCCACCACTTGAGTGGGCACGCTGCCAAAAATATGGGAATTTAAACGTGTCAAATTTAACGGTGTGCTTAAAAACGCCAAGAGCCGAAAAGGCGCCACAGACAAAGGGCGCCACTAAATTGGCGTCGTTTATTACACTATGTACAACGGCGCCAATGTAAACATTTGTGGCAGAGGCAATGGCGCCATTCGTAGCCAGTGTAATGTCATTGAAAATACTTGTAATTATAATGCCATTAAAAATTCAGAAAACAAGAAAATGCGACAAAAAAACAAAAGGAAAAACTGAACCCACTCGATGCAACTTTTCATGTGGTCATAAAAGTTAAATTCATCCCCATATTGATCGTAGGCTTCAGCTAATAAAGTGGTCATATTGCCCTGGAACCATTCTATGGCACTTTGAATCGTGCAACTTTGTTTATCCGGGTAAAGTGGCATGAAACAAATGTCCTGCAGCGTGACGTTTCTTGTGATTTCATTTTTCAGTGTTACTGATGTCACCAGGGAGGATATGTTGTTTTGCAAGTAGAGAACCTGGGTGGGAAATGTAGAGATGGTAAATATATTCAAACCGTAAAATAAATGACTGAAATATTTCTTTGGAATTTTGCCAATTCCTCAAAATAATCTGGGGAGGGTGTAAAAGTCACCCGGACGGTTGAATAGAGGTTGATCTGGATTCGGTTGTAAAAATTATCGTCCTTAATAAGCACCATGGTTGAATAAAGCCCCACTCTCCTAGCGTTACCCGTAAAATTGATGCACAATATTTCCCATCAAATAAAAATGAAAATCGAGCATTCAAGAAAATGTGATGCGGTAACCGACAAATGTGAAGGAAATTTTAATCCGGCAAAAAACACCAACCTCCTTCAAAAATTCCAACCGAAAAATTGGGCCGACAAAATTGGAATCAAACGTTTCCGTATCGATTTTCTCCACAAAACTCTGGTCCACCGGCGTGACAATCAACTGTTCGGTTCGGAAAAACGGCCTGCAAAAAAAAAATTACTAAAAATTCTTACGTTCAAAAAACAACAACAACGTTTTTCAAAAATACCCACCCAAAATTCTCATCAAAGTGCTGCTTTTCCAATCTTGCCCTGCTGCCGGGCGCGGACCACAATTCAACCGGGTCGGTGGTGAAACGCAGCCATACGCAACCGGAGGAACACACTAGCGCTATGAAAAAGCCGATCGATAGAACCTGGGGGGGGGTTGTCGGGAATTTTGATGACACGTATTTAACGAAAATAGAACAACCCTGTGCATGTAGCCATGTGACCCGCTAGTCATGTGAACCCGCTAGTCATGTATACCTGCCAGTCATGTAGGTTAAGGGGTGATTGCATGGCACGTGTGTTAACGGTAATGGGTTTACATGATAAGTGGAGTACATAACCCAGACAGTGAAAAAAGTGGCAAAAACAATGGGATGCACACTCACTAAACCTAAGCCAACGCTTTGCACTCTACTAATCATGAAAACCCGCCGCCGCTAACCCTCGTGGCGTGGTTATCCCTCTAATATACCGACTGGCCAGGGACGTAGCCAGGATTTTTGAGCGGGGTGGGCGGATTGTAAACGGAGCCCGGCGAACGGGGGGGGGGGCGGCGCCCCCCCCCTAAAATTTTACCTATGTAGTAGGGGAATGCCAACGCCAGTGGCGCCATGGCGTGGCGCCTACGACTGGCGCCAGCGCCATGGCGCAACTGGGGTTGGCATTGGCGCGAAAACAGCAGTATATGCCTGTATTTTACAGGCAGATACAGCTACATGGGCAGGAATTGGGTCCATTTCACTGGCTTTGAGGCTGGGAAACTGATTAGCCGAAAATATATGTTACATGAAGGGAAAATGCGCGCTTGCGCGCAAAATTTTTTACGACTGTTGACAAAATCGTCTTCTGGAAGTGCCATTTCTGGCACATTTTTTGGTCCGGCCCGGGAAGGGGGGGGGCGGCCGCCCCCCCCCCCCCCCGCCCCCCCCCCTGGCTACGTCCTTGCGACTGGTCAATTTACATAACTAAAGGGTCATCAGGACTAGCGGGTTTACATGACTAGCGGCTTTACATGATTGGTAGGCCTTAACACACATGTATACCAGATTCGCCCGATCAATTCCCTCCTTGAATAGCCCCCCCCCCGTCAGGGAAGCGTGGGGGAAAATCCCCCTGAAATAGCCCCCCCACCTCCAATGATCAGCTGTAAAATACCGCACATAAAACTCCCCAAATATAGCCATAAACCGAATTTCCAAGAATAAATTACCGTAATCGGTCGCTTGCAGCACATTCTGCCCCAATTTGAGAAAATGGTCGCTAATCTTTGTTCAAACCAATGGCCAAATTTCTCCCGATATGACACATTTTCCTCAGACAAAACTTCTGGCAATGAATCTTTCAAATCATGCTCTTCCCCATCGGCTGAAGCGTATCTGTATTCGGGGGATTATGGTAGAGAATTTCGATTAAAATGCGTGAATGATCCTTTTTGGGATACATAATGAAATCATAAGGCATTTCATAAGGCATAAATTCAAACGCACTCCCCCATTGAATAACTCCCCCTCAAAACTACTGACGAAAAAAAACTTCCCTGGGGGCCTTATTCAAGGATATACGGTAGTTTAAATACAGCAAAAAATAAACCCACTTGAACAATCGCCTGCTGTTCACCAGCAACTGGAGTACGGTAACGGCGCAAATGACTACCGTAGCACCGCTGAATATAAGCGCGGCCAAGAAAGTGAAACAGTCGATGCCCACGAAATAGCAACTTTGAACGCCCGAACTGTCGGGCCACGGAACATCGGGGGCGCATGATGATTGGCAATCCTGAAAATTGGGGGGGGGTAAATTGAGCGGTTTTGAGGGGTTTTCAGGATTTGAATCGTGGTCGTGGCAGATTGTAGAATGTGGCAATGTGTAAAGTAAAATTCTCCCAGGTAAATCTTAAGAATTTGAGTATGAATATCTGAAAAAAACATGCCAAAAGACAAAGGCTGCAACAGTCTGGCACCTTGCCAAATAAATATATCATCCATTTATCAAATGTTTAGTAAAATGTAAAATAGCAGGTATCTTTCTGTCAGGCGTAAATGTAATGTTGTTTCATTTTTCAATGAGCATTTTATTTACATTTTACAAGACATGTCATAGGTTGTTGGACTGACACCTGGTACATAAATATATATTTACAAAACGTATCACCCATCCAAAAGAGAGATAAAAGCCGGGGATTTAATTCGAGCATACTTAAAAACATACCTGGCAACTGCAGGGCAGGGTCTTTTCATTGGGCGCTTTATTACAGGGAGTAGTGCTCAAATTCAGAGGATTATAGTCCTCCCCATTCGGGTTGTCGTAAATCCAATTAATTTTGAACGGCATGTACACGTTCAGATGCGGGTCGCCCAAATAATTCAGCCAGTCTTTCGCGGTGCAGTTTTTCTGAGTATTTGGACAAATTGATGAGATTGAGTTTGAATGGATAGCGAACATATGATTTTGTTTGTGGCCGTCGTATATGTAAATTTGTGTACTTATCATCAAAATACGATTATATCAAAGTCACCATATACAGCTAGGGACAAATTGCAGTACTTAGTGATGTTTTAGCTAGCTACAGGGCCCACACACGCTAGTTGACATCGACATCAAATGTCAACTGGTGCCGATATGGATTCAAAGGTTGCTGACGAGCAGACGAACGACGTTCAAACGCGAGCTTTGAATCGGGAACGAAACCGGTTGACATTTGGTGACGATGTCAACTAGCGTGTGTGGGCCCATATAATGGCTGGGAAGCTACGAAATAACATTATAGGTAATGATCCGGCTGGAACTCTCTCTGCAAGTAATTGTGACCACTGTGCAAGTGTGATTGCCTTGCAAGTACGCACCTCAGCTAGCTTCGAGAAATGGGTGATTTTGAGAAAATATGATCCAATAATCAAGAAAATATCATACAATTGAATATAATCTCTGTAAATCACTCAAAACAAAAATATACTAAAATCTATCTGAAGCATAGCAGGGTTAGCATTAAAGAATTTCAGGGGATTTGTATATTTAATTTAATAATATTTAATTATAGACTGAAAAAAACCCCCCGGGGGTAATTCGTGATAATACGGTAATTACTTGCAGGCAGCTACTACTTGGAGGTACATGGTCTCAGAAAATTGCTAAATGTCCAGAGAATAAGTACCAAATCTTTAGTTTTTAGCAAAACTTTTAACTTACCACTTGGCCGCACATTGACTTAACTGCAGGTTCAGCACTGCCCAAAAATTGCACATTTTTGCACGAATTCCAAATTCCCTCCAGATACGCGGATGAAATGTGAAAATCCAAACGAGTCATCCAAGTGCCTGGAATAAAAATTATGGTAGAGGGTTACGGTAGAATACAGTAAAAGTTAACAGTAGCTGAGAGGAGAACTGATCAAAATTGTCACATATTTTACAAATTGATATTTTTAGTGAGAAATCGATCTCTTAAAATTAGTTTCAAATTAGTATAAATTGAAAATTAAACTACTGCTTTATATTTCGAATTGCAATTTGTTTACCAAGGACATATGATATAAGCAGCGTCAAAACTTTGACGCCAGGGCGCTTTTACATCGCTAGCCAATGTGCAGAAAACGCATAGAGTTGTAGAGTTGTTCAAATACTGGATTTTTGAAAAACGTAAACGTAAACCCTTTTCAAATTTTGGAGTATAAATACTAAAACTAAGGTATTTTTTAAATACCTGTGTAAACGAAAACATGAGTATAAATACCCGGGTATTCAGGGTAAACGTAAATACGTTTTCACAACTCCGATAGACTGTAACTGAAAATGCATTAAAAGGACCACTGCACACAATTAGCATCACAATCGTGCAATAACGAAAGCCGAGCAAAGATTTAAATGGGTGGGCAGGAGTAATAGGCATCGGCATGTTGTCAAGTGTAGTGATGTGAAAAGCACCAGAAAGAGCAATGGCGTTCTTCCGACCCTCAGCGCCAAGCGCCAATGGCGCCAGAGCAAAATGGCGCCGAGCCGCTAGCGCCAGGCATTTTGTTCCTGGCGCCGCTCAAAAATAGCGCCAAGCGCCAAAATTTGTGGGCATGGGTCGCTTTTCATGGGCATGGCGCCACAGCAAAATAGCGTCAAACGCCAAAAGCGCCATGGCGCTTTTACATCACTAGTCAAGTGGCGAGTAAAGTGACAACAAAGTTATGAGTGACACATATTCGTAAGTGACAAGTAAACTAAAACATCGAGTCAATTTGTATATGAAAATGGCTTGTCACATGATTACCTAACTTTGCTTTTCGCTATAATAACAACTTTTCTCGTCACTTGACAAGCCACAGAACCTGCCAACATTTCTTGCCTTCACAAATAAATCTGGGCATCGATGAAAGTGAAATGGGAGAAAATGGGAATGTCGCCAGTTGAAGTTTTTTTTAACATCGCTGGCAGGATTAAAAATTCCCATTTTCCGAACACAATGAAAAATCAACAAAAATCAGCCATTTTTACCATTTTCCGGCACAATTGTTTGATGAAACGGTACCAAGTCCACACCGGAGTCCCGTACCGCGTCTGATTCCGGTACACCGTAGTCGAAATTACGGTCGAACAGCGCTAGGGAGGTTGAAAAATGAAATTGACGATATGATTGTGAATAAAAAATTCTATTTTTTAGGGGACGGGTAAAAATGGTTTTAACAATGCTGGAAAATGCCTCTGCAGTTTGAGGCGCGTTTGTAGCCTGCATTTATGTCAAAAAGTTCTGGCAAGTTTCCAACAGTGTTTCGCGGCTAGGGAAGGTCAAAAAATCTAAAAATTTGGTTGAATTTTTACAAATATACTGCGGACCACACGAAGCAAAGAATGCTCATGCTTAAGCGCGTGCGCACTTTTAGTGAGGAACTTGGTATTGAAAAGTTTGATATTCTGAGAAAGTAATTTTCATTTTGATAATCAAATAAATCTTAGAAAATTTCTCAAAATTCGTTGAATCAAACGGTTTTAACAAATAAAAAATACGCACACGAATTGCTAAAAGTATTCCTTTAATACATCATCTGAAGCACCATTTGGGCAAAACGTTTTGAGGACGGGTGGTTGCTCTATTCGTTTTGAGATACTGTTGAATTTCGACATTTTACTGCTAAATGTTCAAATTTGTGCAAACAATTCGAGTTTACATTTTAATTCACGCTTCAAATTTGTAAAAACTTAATTTGCGCGCGGCGAAAAAACTCTTCGGACGCGGTGAAAAATATTCCTACAGTATTACCTCGAATAATTTTTTAGAGTGGAAATTTTGAGGGGGGGGGGGGGGTAAACGAGGGGTGTATTTCGAGGGCGGGGTTTATTATTTCGCTATATTTTTTTGTAATCCCAGTACTAAATTGTTGTTTGCAGGGACGTATCCAGGATTTTTGAGCGGGGGGGCTGCTTGTTTACGGAGGCCGGCGAGGGGGGGGGGGTGCTCAGCCCCCCCCCTAAAATTTTAGCTACATAGTGGCGGAATGGCGCCATGGCGCTGGCGCCATTAGTAGGCACCACGCCATGGCGCCATTGGCGTTGGCGCCAGCGCCATGGAACGCTGTATATGTATGTAAATATACATACAAAACAGCAAAAAAACACAACATTGAGTGCATTTCTTCGATTAGTGGCCACATGGAGCAAATATGATACCTTGTGTCTGGTGAAGAATGCGCGCTCGCGCGCAAAATTTTTTACGCTGACGTTGAAAAAGTCGCATTTCCCGGTCACTTTTTGGTCTCGCCCCGAGATGGGGGAGGGGCTGCAGCCCCCCCCTGGATACGGCCCTGGTTGTTTGTACACAGAGGACGAAAAATGCAACAAAAACCGAAATGCATAACACTCTATAGACTTAAAAAAGTACGTAAATATAAAGGTACGTGTTCTGCGTTTCCCGGATCACAAATCGCAGCGGTCGTCATTTACGTTCTCTATGCACTATATTTGGGAGGGGGTATTTCGAGGGGGGGGGGTGTATAAATTCATAGTGTCCATTTTGAGGGGGTATTTCGAGGAAACACGTTATTTAAAGGCGCAATAAATGTGCGACACGACTGCAAGCTTTTTCCCCCAAAAATCAGCAAAATATCTAAAAACGCGGCATGAAATTTGACAAAAAGTAAAGCAAATATGGACGTGACAACACTGAAAAGCATTTTTGAACAAATAAAAAAAACAGAAAAAATTTAACATGCTAAACATCTCCACTTAACATTTTTTGTCGGACTACAACAAAATCTCGGGTGTTTCGATTTGAGTGGGTTCAAATAAATATTTTAAATCATAATAAATTACTTAAAACTTATTGCATGCGGGGATACAATCCCACAACTCCAGAGAACACTCTAAAATCTACCATATTTAAGGTACAAGAAAAGGGAAACACAGCAAGGCATCGCGCCAAATATAGTGGATTCTTTAAATAAAAAAAATTTACAATAAAAAATAATTTTAAAAAAACTCACTGCTTTCTTGAGTATGGATCACTTCATCGAAATTGTCAATGTCTATCGGTGTTAACACATTTTTGCTAGCTCTTTTCGCCCTTTTTGCGAACAGGAAATCGCCTCCGCTACCGTAATCCTGGTCTACACCGCTACCGTAATCCACTGAATCCGCACCGTCCAAAGTGCCCGGGATGACGTAATCGTGCGACAGTGCAAACTCGTGATTAGTGGCCGTGTGCATAAATTCATCTTCGTTCGGTGCGCACGCCTGGAAAATCATATGAGAAATAGCGCTGGGCAGCCAGCCAAACATTTGACAACTCAACAACATAAGTTGTTAAAACGTATTTACTTTTACTCGATGAATACGTATACTCGAGTAGGGAGTAAATACGTTTACGCTTCCTCCAAAAACAGTTCCGGTACTCGCTTTTACGTATACTTTTTAGAAGTACTCAAGTACAGAAAACGTATTTCTGACACATGGGTTTAAATATATAGGGTTTTTTCAAGGCATGGAAGGGAAAAAGGTGAAGATCTCAAAAAATAAAAAAAAATAGGCAAAAAGGGGTATATAAGATCATATATAGCCAAAAAAACTGAAAATAGGCGAATTTGAAGATGGAAATAGGCGAATATGACGGTGAAAATGGTCAAAACTATATGAAAATTCATTGAAAATTGAGGCTAAATTTCTCAAAAATATTCAATTTTACGTTTTCCGAAGATTTTACTCACGCGTACTCATGATTAAAAGTGAAAAAAATTATTTACGTTTTCTTTACTGGGGGGGGGGGGCGGGGGGTGAGAAAAAAATAAATACTTTACGTTTACGTATACCTTGAACAAAGTTCGGTACTTTTAACAACTCTACTCAACAATTGAAGAGTCTGGAATCAAAATCTATTCGAGTTACACCTAGGGTGCCCAAAATTTTTTTTAGAGAACATTTCTTTGCACTTGCCGGAAAACGGAAACGGAAACTTTTTTGCTCTTGGCGGACAACGGAAACGGAAAAATTTTGCTTGCGGAAAACGGAAACGGAAAACGGAAAGTTGACACCCTAGTTACACCCACCTGATAGCACCAGAGTCTGATAAAATTCTGGACACAAGAGGGACAGCGGCCGAAAATCTGCTTTGGAAGTGCCATTCCAGTGGCCAGAATTTGCACCTGGTCCCGGTTGCAGCACAATTTCGGCGGGGGTTCATGTTCTGAATTTTTGGAAATGGGGGGGGGGTTAAATGGAAACTGTTTTTCGTATGCTGACAAATTCCTTCAAAAGTTTTTTTTTGTGATTTTCAATGACGCTTAGCGACTTGTAATATTATAGACGAACTAGTGCAAAAACTGGAATGTTCTTTATATTCATATTTAGTTACTGACCGTGTATTTACAACTGGTTCTGCACATGCACAACAGCATGCAAGATCATAACTGCGAAAAAATTACTACCCCATTGAAAACTCTGTTTGCGTACGCAAAAAACTCAGCAGCAGAACATCCCAACCAAATCCCACCCACTTGGCTCGATGCCAACAAACACCCAAAATCAAATGTTCACCTTTTGGCGCAAAATCGGGACAAGTTTCTCTCAATAATTTCAACGCTTCCGGATCCGTCAAGGGCTGAGGTTCAGTGTAATTTTTCACACAGGGGGAGTATTTGTAAGTGTCACCGGATGTACCCACTGGTTCCTGAAAGGGGGGGGGGGGTAAATGAGTTGACAATTTTGAGTTGTAATATTTAATAAAGTGAGTATGTGAGTTACTTTTTTAGATACATTGTTAATGCAAATTTATCGAAATTTTATTGTTAGTGGTTTTGTTCATGGATGGATTTACCCCTGATATGAAAATCGAGGTGAAGAAAAGCCCCCTAAAAACTACAAATACCGCCAAAATGTACAAAAATTGTGGCCAGGCGATACGCACTGGTAAATGGGGAGTTTCATTCTAAAAATGCATATATCCAAGTTTTTCGATTTTTCAAAATCGCATTTTAAAGTTTGACGCTGGCCCGACGGCGCTATGTTTGGGGGACAACGCTTGCCCCGCACTTTTCAGATAGATCCGACATTTCTCTACAATTTTTGTAATCACAAATTTTGTTGGCCGGGAAATATTTAGGGAGTTATGTGAGACTTTATAAGTCACCCAAAATTGGGAACAAATCTGAACAATTAAAATCAAATGTTAAATAACTTCTTAACAGTGCATCGTAGGATAAAACGAATCACATCACTGCAAAGCCCGTGTCTAAAAGTACCTCTACCTAAATTTTCAGATCAATATATGCACGCATATTTGATTTAAAGTGCAAAATAGGTTTGGAAATTCACGTATGCATTTTTGGAAATGAAACTTTTTTTTGTATGGGAATTCCGGCCAGCTCTTCGCGGCCGCGCCGAAGCACGGGTGCATTTTTGGAAATGAAACTATTTTTTGGATATGTGCACTTATGAAATGAAACTCCGGTGGTCCGAGATGGATATGTGCACTTACGAAATGAAAGTCCTGTTTTTCATAGGGGATCTGAGATGGATATGTGGGGGCAGGCCTGATACGCACACGCGCCTGATACGCACATATGCCTGTTTTTTTCACTTTACTCATATCTGAAAATCACTTGAAAAAGTGTCAAGTGAAAAAAACAGGCATATGTGCGTATCAGGCGCGTGTGCGTATCAGTGCACGCCCGGATATGTGCACTTTCGATGTGAAAATTGTGATTTTTCTGAAAAACGGTACCACTGCATCTCGGGAACGAAATGGACTATAACGCTGATTTTTTTTCTAAAATGTGAAAAACAATACGTGGAGGTCAAATCCACGCTCAACTCTATTTTTCTGGATTTGGCGCTTGTGAACTTTTAGTATGGAACTCCCCAAATATACTGCTGAAATTTTGACTGTTTACTGTTTTATACACACATTCGATTTTTCTGGAATGTCACATCTTTGATCTAGCAGTAAAAAATATGTATTCCTGCAAACTCAAATGTATTAAAAGCTGATATGAGAAGTTTTTGGAAATTTTAGAAAATTTCAGTTGTAAGGCAGTGTGCGCGGCACCATTTTACCTCACTCAAAAAATTAAAAAAACACAAAATCACAAAAGAACCCACCTTATGGCATATGCCATACATGACGCAAGTGCCGTCCACCATGCACAGCAAGCAGCTCAGCCCCAGCGCCAAGCACATCGAGCGCACCGGCGTCATTGTTGTTGAGAATTTGCAAAAAATGACCAATTAATTAATTAAAAGAATTGTGAGCTGGATTTAGACAACTTTTGAGTGTGATTTTTTAGAATGATAGCACCATTTAGTTAGCTCGGCTAATTGTTTTTCTGCCGCTTGTCATGTCATTTTGAACTGTTTTCTCACTTTTTTTGACCGTATTTATAAAAAAATAATTCTGCGGAAAGAAGTGATTTTTTGTTGGAAAAATTGAGAAAAATAAAATAAATGAAAATGACAAAATTTTAAATCAAGTAATATCCATTTTAAATAATCCATGCTGACATGTGTTTACTTTAAAAGCTAAGATTGATAATTTTCTATGTAATATTTACAATTCCCTTACAAAAAAATGAAACGGAATGTAACATGAACCTTAGAAATAGGGCGCAGTAGGTAACCTACAGCTTAAAAAATCGCTTTAGTAAATACTGTAAAACCATAAATATGTATTTATCAGAATGGAATTCTTAAGAATTATAGTAAGCAATGTATTAAGGCGCTAAGCCAAAGATAAATATCGTCAATACTTGTTGAATGTTTCTTTTTAATAGGAGAACCTTCAGATAGAAGATTAAATACAAACACACTTTCTTTGAACACAAATATTTCTACGATGTAAAGCACATAAAAAATACCTTATTTCAGATTTGTTCACTCCAATGTTTTCCTCAATTTATTTTTGCATTACTCCATTTTTTGGTTCAGTTTATTCTGGCACAATTTTTTTCAGATTAGGTATGCACACTTTCCGAAAAAATTGTATCTGGCTCTGTAAAACAAACAATGCAAAAACGCGAGCTTGCACAAGTAAAATAAATATAAAATAAAGAGGGAAACATGATAAATTTTTTTTGTCATGGAAATCAATCAAGTGAAAATACAATGTTCACTTAGGATGATTACTAAATACCATCTAAATCCATAGTGATAACATGTTAATCCCAAAAGTACCAAAATAATATTGCATTACAAAGATTGCAATAAAAATACATATTGTAAATAAAAAAACAAAATAAAAAACATTATAAATGCAGTCAAGATATCCAAATTCAGTCAAACATTCCATATGAAAATGATCTTCAAAAAAGCAAAAATATGGGTCAACAGAAAGTGATATCGGCAAGTTGATAGAAAGAATATTGGTAAGTTCATGAAGATAATATTAGTGTAAAAAGTAAAAAATTTAGTTCTTTTGGAACGCCAACGAAGATCCTTATGCAAAAACATTGAATTTGATAAGTATTTTGGCACGTCAAAGCAAAATCAATGAAAATTATGAAAATACGTGCAAAACGCAAATCGTGCAGTCAAAACAACATAAAAAACTGGCAAAAATGGGCATGTCTCAATTTAAATCATGCGTGATATTACACAACAAAATCCATGCACATCCCAAACCCAATTCCGCGAATAAAAATATGTTGAATATGGCAGTGCACCTTTTTCCCGTTTTCACTGAAATCTGAACACTGGTTCAATTGTATTTAAATATTTTATGGAAATGGCTGAATTAATCTATCACAAATAAATAACTACATAATTTCAGAAGTTACCGTTTTCTGAAAAATAATTTTCATCAATTAATTTAAGAAATCTAACATCTAAGAGTTCCGACCGCCAAAAATGAGGTAACACTGTTGAAAAATTGTTTTCGGTAAACATCGACATAGACACATGTCTTGTACACATAAAAAGTGTTGTTTTTGTGTTCAATTTTTTACAATCATAGTGCAGTTGCGTTAGTATCTCGTTAAGTTTTTAAAACTTTTCTAGTTATGTGAAATTCAATCTATTTAACAGAAAATGAAGTCTGTATGAATAGCTGTATATAATTTCAATGACACAAAACACAATATTGGTGATGAATACATAAATAGAACATTCAACAGGACCATAAATATGTAATGTATGAAAAGGGTGCTGCATATTACCGCTGGGAAAAAATGAAGTTACGCCCCCCCCCCAGAAAACCCCTGGTAAAAGTATTTTTACCATACACCTAAAAATGGACAAAAGTTAGGATGAATTCACAAAAGAGTAGAAGACACATCTGCCAAATGATAAGTATGCACTCATGAGTAAACCTGCAAGTACTTCAAGTGCAAATAGACTTGTATATCAATATAAAACTGGATAAAACCGATTAAAATCAAAATCGATTCAAACCGCTTTACTTCATGATTAGGTATATAAATAATAAGTCGAATTATGTCCACAAGCAATTTGAAATGGAATTTGCATGGTTGCACTAACAGAGGGAACCTTATTTATCTTATGCATTATCTGGTCTATTTCAAGGCATGCTTTCAATGGACAAGTATGTAAATTGGTTTGCGGAAATTGAAAGTAAGGGCAAGTGCATATTATTAAGTACATGAATAGTGTGGGAGTGGCAATGGCACAGTGCCAAAATTTTGTTGGCCAATAATTTCAGAAAATTGCATAGCATGCAGTCCGCAGAGTGCAAGTCATAAGTAAAGTTATAAGTGGTGTAATGTATAATAAATATAAGATACCTAAGCCACATGATTTGCTCCCACATGCTACTGAAATATGAATCATCACTCTCCTATTAGCAAATCATAAAATTTAATGAAAATAAATTAAATTGGCATTTAAATGATAAATTAAATTGAAATTGAATTGCACCAAATTGGTGACATGGCGCTGCTTGTACCTGGCACCAAAAAAGGTTTCAAATAAATATTTACTGAGCTTCAAATGTGTCCCCTAAATCTCACACATAATCTCTACTAATACATTTTCAATTACCATCCATAATTAAAATAGTGCAAACCTCCAGTTTTCAGATTGAACGCAAACCCCATTCCAGTAGTGTGATTAGTGCACTTCAATTTGTTCACCAAAACCCAGCTTAATTAGTGAGCTAAAAGTAACTTTCAGGCATTTCAAAAAAAGTTCTGCTCCGTTGATTAACTGGAAAATGTGGGATGGAAGGTGCACTTGGAGAAAATTACAAAATTGTGGAAAGTGAAAATGTCTGTCACTTAACGAAAAGCGTGTTCACTTTTCGTGCTATTTTAAATATATACAGTATAATACTGAATAATAGTTAAATATAATACATCCATATGTATTTACATTAAATAAATAACTAGAGTCACACCACCTTTATTTCCAAATGCTGTGATGCAAAGTTTTTTGTAAGTTCACTCAAAAACAACATGATTCACACAATACTGAAATACATTTACTTATTGATGATATTTTGTAATTAGGTATTTCTAATTGGAGATTAATTAGAATAAAGTAACATATAAAAACAAACAAACAACCAGCATGAAATAGAAACAGTTAGAAATGAATTGAATCAGGAGGGAGCTAAACAAGACATTTATACACTGATAAAATACCTTGCAAATTTACAGTACAGGGCGTTTCACCCTTTCATACAGAATTGTGATTCATTTGCTCATCACAGATAAATGCCAGCACCCACATGCCTGCATTTACCATGTAGAGATGAGAAATACACTGGGTATTTTCTCTGTGAGAATACTCTGGTGGAAATTTTCGCTGGGTGAATCCACTCTAACATACAGTCAACCATTACATACAGAGAAACTGACATGCAGTGTGAATGAAACTGATATGCTTTTGTGAAACTAATATTCCACTCACTATTTTCCACTATTGAAAATATTTATGTTACATACAAATTTTGAATATTTAAAATAATTGATGTTTGGAAGTATGAATTATGTGTTAGAATGTATGTGTTAGAATATTTTGAACATTCTGGATAGATGTTCTGGGGGAAATGGGAGTAAATGTAAAAGCAAACATTCAAAAGAAGTATGATAAATGAAGTTGAAAAACAAATGCCTCAAAAATATCTCGTGTATATTCCATATCCTACATTTCTTCAAAATAAAATTGAGACCTAAGAATTTATTAATAAATTACCCCTCATGTCTGAGTGAACAAGTGAAAAAAAAGTTTGAGGAATATACAGCATGTATTTACATATGGTTCAAACAGGCTCACGTTTGCAATGTTCAATTTATCAATTACCTAAATAGTGAATCATAACATTTTTTGTGATCTTTCAAACATCAAGTACAAATTACACACAATGCATGTCATGCAACAATGTATCAACAACATTGTTTACCCCGCTGATAAAAAGTGTACACAAAAAGGTAAACTTCTTAAAAGATGGAAATAGATTTATAGCGCCATGACAGCTATTCAATCATTTTGGTAGATCCACGGGTAAATTTTGTGTATATTCCAACTTTTACAATCTTAGATTGAAATGGATAAAAATAGACTTTGTAGTAAACAAGTGAGTTAACACCTATTTAAATACCTAAATAATACATGCCTAGCACTAAAATAGCAGGCATACAATAGAAGGACAAATGCACAAAAACATTTTTAAACAAGCTTAAAGAACCTTGTTAAATGGAAAAGCAAATGCAATTACTGTATTTAGACATCTTTGTGTGTGGCTAAAGGGAGATTAGCATGAAGCATGAAATCTGTTTCCGCAGTGATGTGGCCCATTTTGTTACACAAACGGTATATTTTTTGTGTCATATTATATGTATACTCAGCGGACAGCACACCTAGTATGAAAACCTACCATAATTTTCGGAATAAAATCTTGTGATAAATTTCGTAATTAATTATTCCATAGTATAAGTGAAATATTATGATGAAAAACTGTATAATTTTTGGGTTTTTTTTTAAAAAACAAACATTTCGGACGTCATGTTTTTTAAAAAAAAACAACGTTTAAAAAAAACGTTTAAAAAAACATCGGCCAACCCTAGCTGTGACAAAAAATACAGTAATGCAATTGGATGATAAAAACAACATAAATGTGAACGTTTTGTAAAGCAAAAGGAAACGTTTGTGAAAGGGCGGTTTCTGTATTGCTCACCGTATTGCTTTATCGAGAGAAAAATAGAACACAGTTTTTCAAGTGACTACAGGATGTCAGGATTTGAAACTTAGCGAGCTTTCATATAAATATTATGGGGTCGACGCGACATGTCTTCAGCAAAACACAGAAAAATGCCTACATATAGTTAGGTGAAAAACAGGTAAAACAAAAGCGATTTTTTCAAACCGTGCAAGTATTTATTAAAAGCACCTGGTTTTAGAAAAAATGCGTTAAAAATTGATAAAACAAAAAAATTGAAACGGAGATCGCTGATTCCATTTGGAACAGCTTCCCCACTGGAAACCTCTTACTATGGCAGGAGGATTTTTTTTAACACGGCAGCTGTATTTTGCAATTTTTATGCACGCGGGGGTAGTTCTTACAGGGGTCTCCTATTTTAAATAGGGGTTCTCACAGGGGTTTGAAAAACAGTGTCTGTAAAACAAATACATTTTTCATCCTTCACCTTCAACTTTTCAAACTTATTTATTGGAAAAAATAAGCGGCCGGCCTACTGCCGGTGAAATGAGTAATTCAACGCGCCAAAAACAAACAGAACACATATTTAAATACATTGTACATTTGCGTATTTATGCATTTTATATACACTACCATTCTCGGTGTTCAGTGAGGATAGTGTGACTATAGTAAACAGCTGTTGTGAAAAACGTGCGTGAAATCAGCTAACAAAAATTTATAATGAATCAGATTAGACTCCCCACTGCACAAACTTTCATTTTGGAAGAGAAGTTGGGTAGTTATTTATTACGCGCCATTGAATACCTAGTTACATTTATTAAAGCTGCGTTTACACTGCCACGTGTTGACTAGGGTGTCAACTTTCCGTTTTCCGGAGAAAATTTTTTTACCCTTTCCGTTTTCCGACAGATGAAAATTTTTACCATTTCTGTTTTCTGTTTTCCGGCAGCTTTCAAATTTTATCCTTTCCGTTTTCCATAAAAAAATTTTTTTGACACCCTACGTGTGACGACAAAGTTTTTGGGCTTTCAACTTTCATTGTGTCATGACTCATGAGAATTGAATATTTGTTGTGTCGAACACCTAGATCTTGAATCAAGATTCTTGATCACCCTTTTTGCCCGTGACAAACATAAATTTTCATATATGACGTAATCATACACAATGAGATGACATTTTCCGTTGTCGTCACAGGTTGTCGGTTCCATTTCTTCTAGGCAGCTTCATTAACGGGGTTGATTACGTCATATATGAAATTTATTTTTGTCGTAAGGCTAAAAGGGTGATCGAGATCTAGGTGTCCGACACGACAAATATTCAATTTTCATGACACATGGAAAGTTGAAAGCCCAAAAAAGCTTTGTCGTCACACGTGGCAGCACAAACGCAGCTTTATATGACAAGCAAAGTTTACAAGTCATATGTGGCACAATTTATCATAAAGTGACTTATCATGCTCCAATAATTTAGCTAAATACTGGGTACACAGGGACAGGGGTTTCCAACGGGGGGCTGGATGGGGGGCTACCCCCACAAATCGACAGACTATCTGTCTATGTGAATCAAATTTCGAGAAATTTTTACTCAAATCGCTAAATTATGCTCCACTTTGCCAATTTTCAATCTCAAAATCGCTATTTTTGCCTATATACACGTTTGTATACCCATTTTTAGCCAGGGGTCTCCATTCTCCAGTATGCTCGCGGGGGCTCAGATAGATGGCATATCGCTTCTCCAAATAAATACTATTCGGATTAAGATGTTAGCTTGCCCTTCAATTCATTGACAGATGAAATCTCTTGACGTAATAATGTAAATATTTTCATTTTGTCTCACATAAAAATGGCATGGTAAGCATTGCAAAATAAAAAGCCATGAAAACAGCGAAAATGACGCACCTCGCAACAAAACCCCGTACTTTTCCATATCATCCAACCAAACTTATGCATGTCACAAAAAGATGAACACAAATGCATGGCATCTATGACAAGTCGCACATGTTTACGTGTCATAAAATGATGCAGTATTTACAGCCAGTCAAAACGGTTGATGTCATACTCATTCATATTTGAGACTCAAATTTTGAGTGACCATTTTTCAACAAAAAAAAATGAAAAAAGCCCAGAAAGCAAACACTTTTTTTCTAAAAAGCTCATATTTCAGCATTTAGTGAGCTCACAGTATCCGCTACAGACAAAACGTATTTACGTACAAAATCAGCGCAAATGGCACACTGAGCAAATAAAATGCGAAATGTGGACATTTAGCATGAAATGGCTCGACCGCTTTTTATGTAAAAATACCGCAAACTATACGCAGAATCCTACCATAATTTAATGAATAAAATCTTGTGATAAATTTCGTAATAAATTATTCCATAGTAGAAACGGAATATGATGAAAAAACTGTATAATTTTTGGTTCATTATACAGATGGGTTATGGTAGGTTTCCACACCAAGTCTGATGTCCGCCGAGTGTACAAACCTACATGTATGTATTATCAACTTACTGATTTACATGAAGCACAATAAGACATGAAGCAAAAAAGCTGACGTCAGAGGTACTTTATGTAGTGGCAGGGCCTAGGGATGGGCAGCGCTTTTTTTAAACGCGCCACTTTTTTTAACAAAAGCGCAAGGGTCCCAGCGCTTTAAAAATTTATTTCTTTTGCAAAATTTTTAGCAAATTTTTTTGTACCTATGCACTAGGTATTTTTTTGCGCAAGTGCACAATTTCACATGCACATTACCACCGGTGGTTGTTTTCATTGGTTTTGTGTATTTTTAGTGCTATTGCTTCTATTCCTGCATGCTATCATATAATAATAAGCTGTGATATGTTAGTGTAGTATATAATATCCAGCCAATGTGTTCCCACATACTTATACAGTGGGAAACATCAGTCTCTATGTATTAGCTTTCTTTTACAACCTTATTTAAGCACTATTTCATGCCTCACTTCAGTTGAACTCACGACCATTTGACAAATAGCAAGTTACATAAGGAGTCAACATAAAACGTGGATTTTTTGGCATATAACCCCACTTATAATGCTATCCCATGGCTCCACAGCCATTGGCTATATATCATTACAAGTACTGCCACTTAGGGTTGGGAATTTCAAAATTTTCGGTTCCGGTTCTCGGTTCTCGGTTCTAAAAAATTTCGGTTCGGTTCTCGGTTCTCGGTTCCTCAAAATTTTCGGTTCCGGTTCTCGGTTCAGTTCTTAAGTTCGGTTCCGGTTCGGTTCTTTCGGGTCCAAATTGTCAAAAATTTCGGTTCCGGGTAATGAAAAAGTCGGGTATCGGGCAATGAAAAATTGGGAATAAGAAAATAATAAGCTGAACAAGGAAAAACAACATAAAACAACCCCCCCCCCTAAAATTTTGCCCCTGTAGTGACGGAATGGTGTCATGGCGCTCGCGCCATTCATAGGCGCCACGCCATAGCGCCATTGGCGTTGGCGTAGGTGCCCCAGATGGCCATAACTTGGTGCGCATGTAAACCCAGTGCACATGTAGACCCTTTGCTTCGGGGCCAGGTACATATCCAGGATTTTTCAGCATGGTGTCTGTTTGTTTACTGAGCCCGGTGTACTGGAGGGGGATTCAGCCACCCGCCCTAAATGTTTACCTACATGGTGATGAAATGGCATCATGGCACTGGCGCCATTGGCATTAGTGCCAAAAATCTCTGATATCAGGGCCGTATCCAGGGGGGGGGGCAGGGGGGGGGGGGGCTGCAGCCCCCCCCCCTCCTGGGGCGAGACCAAAAAGTGACCAGAAAATGTGACTTTTTCAACGTCAGCGTAAAAAATTTTGCGCGCAAGCACGCATTCTTCACCAGACAGGGTATTATCATTAGGGTTGGCCGATGTTTTTTTAAAACGTTTTAAAAAAAAAAAAAACGTTTTTAAAAAAAAAAACATGACGTCCGAAATGTTTATTTTTAAAAAAAAACATCGGCCGAAATTTTTAGTACTAAGCACTAGGTATTTTGCAAAATTTTTGCGCGCAAGCGCGCAATTTCACACACAAATTGACATTGGTGGTTGTTTTCATTGGTTTTGTTGCATTTTTAGTATCAAAACATCCATTTCTATGTGCTACCATGGGTGAATAAGCCGACATATGTTGCTGTAATATATAATATTGAGGTAATGTGCTTCCATGTACCTCCACAGTGTGTAACTTCACTCCCAAAGTAACAACCTCCTTTTATAACCTTGTTTGATCACCATTCCGTGCCAAACTTTACCTGAAGTCATGAACATTCGACTATAAGGCGATATACGAACGATATGTCGACGAAAAATGGATATTTTTGACACAAATCACCACTTATAATGCTATCCCATGGCTCCACAGCCATTATATGGTCATATTTAACATCACAGAGTATTGCCAGTGTCTGATATACCTATATATGTTGACACTAGGTCATATCTGGGAGCTTTTAAAAAAAAACGTTTTTTTTTTTAAAAAAAACGTTTTTTTTTATAAAAAAACGTTTTTTTTTTAAAAAAACATCGAGTTAAAAAAAAAACGTTTTTTTTCCAACCCTAATTATCATCGGATTTGCTCCATGTGGCCACAAATCGTTATAAATACACTCAATGTTGTGGGGTTTTTTTTGCTGTTTTGTATGTATATTTACATACATATACAGCATTCCATGGCCCTGACGCCAACGCCAATGGCGCCATGGCGTGTCGCCTACTAATGGCGCCAACGCCAATGGCGCCATGGCGTGGCACCTACTAATGGCGCCAGCGCCATGGCGCCATTCCGCCACTATGTAGCTAAAATTTTAGGGGGGAGGGCTGAGCCCCCCCCCCCTCGCCGGCCTCCGTAAACAAGCAGCCCCCCGCTCAAAAATCCTGGATACGTCCCTGTCTGATATGTATGTAAATACATGTACATATAGAGAGACTGGCACCCCACTCACTGTATTTTATAGTGAATTAACAGTAAGATTACCAATGTACTTCTAAAATATCAGTGTGATGGAAAAATGTGGGAAAATGGGCCTACATGAGTACCAGGTTTACATGCGCACTGGCACAGACCCCACAGACTGCTGTATATGTATTTTACAAACATATACACATTTTAGGCGGGATCGTGAACACACTGAGGATCGTGAGGCTGCATGACCGGTGAGATGAAATCACCGGTCATGTGAAGCAAGAATTGCGCGCTTGCGCGAAAATTTTTTACAAATCACCCTAATAATTGATGCCGGAAGTTACATTTCCATGCATATTCCTACTCTCACCAGGGAAGGGGGGGGGGGCGGCCGCCGATTATTGTATAAAATTTCGGTTCTTTCGGTTCTTTAGTTCGGTTCTGGGTCTAAGTGCCGGTTCTCGGTTCCGGTTCGGGTATTTTTTTCGGTTCCGGTTCTCGGTTCTCGGTTCCAAAATTTTGCTCGGTTCTCGGTTCGGTTCGGTTCGGTTCGGTTCCCCAACCCTACTGCCACTTATATGATATACCTGTATATATTGACTCAGAACCATTTTTGGGAGCTTTCTAGGACGTCGTGACATTTTATTGAAAAAAGTGAAAAAAGTACGTTTTTTTAAAAAGAGATTTTTTAAAAAAAGTGGGCCGTTGAAAAAAACGCTTTTTATCCATCCCTAGCAGGACCTACCCCAGTAAAAATAATACGCTATGCAGTTTTTTCATCACAATATTCTATTTTTACTATGGAATAATTAATAACGAAATTTATCACAAGACTTTATTCATTAAATTAGGGTAGGATTCTGCACATACTTTGCGGTCCGCCGAGTATATTTAGTTGCTTTTTTGCATGCAACCAATATTTAGTTGTTGTTTGTTAAGAAAACGCGGTCATGGAAATTGTATTATTGCAGGGCCGTATCCAGGGGGGGGCGGGGGGGCTGCAGCCCCCCCCCCCTCCCGGGGCGAGACCAAAAAGTGACCGGAAAATGCGACTTTTTCAACGTCAGCGTAAAAAATTTTGCGCGCAAGCGCGCATTCTTCACCAGACATAAGCTATTATCATCGGATTTGCTGCATGTGGCCACAAATCGTTATAAATACACTCAATGTTGTGTTTTTTTGCTGTTTTGTATGTATATTTACATACATATACAGCATTCCATGGCGCGGACGCCAACGCCAATGTCGCTATGGCGTGGCGCCTACTAATGGCGCCAGCGCCATGGCACCATTCCGCCACTATGTAGCTAAAATTTTAGGGGGGGGGCTGAGCCCCCCCCCTCGCCGGCCTCCGTAAACAAGCAGCCCCCCCCGCTCAAAAATCCTGGATACGTCCCTGTATTATTGTCATCCTCATATCTTTTCAAACATGCCCCCATTCCCAACATTCACAGTCTAGTGCTCTATCAAATGATGCGAAAGTAATTGGAGCATGCTTAAAGGAGCCATGCAGACAAAGGCAGTTTGTGAAAGCTTTGCGGGGTTCACGTAACACGAACAAAGGAAGCCTTTTCCCAATAATGAAGTTTGAATGAATCACTGTGACTTACAGAGAGAGAAATATGTGCAGATGATTAATAAGTTTTATTTTCATATTTGCAAACTTTGTTGTGTGAAAATACTTGCTAAAATTTTTTTTCAGAAGTAAATCACCCAACAGTCCGTGAAAAACCATACAAAAATTCATTTATGTGTTTGTAGAAATCGAATAAACAGGGTGCACTTTGCAGAATGGCCACATGAACAAGGATAATAAGATATGTAAGCACAACATTTATGGCTTCCATCTATTCGAAAAGGCACATAATCATCCCATACTACTTTATGGGAAACAGATTTCCATTTAACAATGATAATATCTGAAATTGTTCTGGGTGAAATATCTCAAACCAGACACATAAAAATATAAACCAGATCACTGAACAAAAATGACCCCGCAATCTTTTCTGGATGTCAGTCAGTCAACCAGGGGTCTCCAAGGGGGGCTGCCCCTTAAATCGGCCAACTATCTACTATCTACTCTGATGCAAAGTTTTGGCTACTATCCCCGGCTCCCCCCCCCAAAAAAAAAATCACTCAGCTAACTATCTATCTGGATCACGGGTATCCTAGATTTTGACCCTCTCAAATTTTGGGGGGTTGCGGGGGTTCAAGGCTTAGATAAGCTAGATATGTTTGTGACCTTCAGTCAAACTTTGACACAACGACAATTCTTTATACACAGGGTTTAGTACATAAATAGCTAAGTAGAACATAGCATGACCACATTATAGCACATACCAGAACCGCAGTCCTATTTCCATGCATCCTAATGTGCAATGGAATAGCAAATGCACATGAAATGCACATATTTCACGGCGCTTTGAACATGGCCCAGTGAATTGTGCATAAATGGCATGTATTTATACAGTGAGTGATTATACACAACGTACAATTTTTAGAACCATGAGCATTTAGTATCTTTGTTCAGTGTTCAAACTTATACCACTTTGCCAATTGAAACTGATTTTTAGGCATTGTAAATGTAAATACTAGTGAAATTTTGAGTTAGTCATTGTCTGGGGAAACAATGTTATCAACCAATCAAATATTAAAAGAAATCGTGCTACGCGTGCATTGCTCAGGCATGATGCATGCATTTGCATAAAAAGACAATGGCGGCCCACACAGCAGTTGACACGCGTGTGTCAACTGGTCTGTGTCAACTCAGTTTTCGGCTTCACGTGTTGCAGAGCGATCTCCAAATGCACATGCGACAATGTTAAAAAATGAATAGTATGGAAAAATCTCTATGGGCAGTGCATTGGGAGATCGCTCTGCGACGCGTGAAGCCCCCCCCCCAAATCCGCCAGCTATCTATCTATCCCGGAGGCCCGCTCAGCTATCTATCTATCCCGGAGGCACATTTTTTGGCTACTATCCCCTAAACCCCCCCCCCCCAAATCGTCCAGCTATCTATCTGGAGCGATTTTTGAAAATTCTTGGCAAATTTTCGCTCAAAATCGCTAATTTTCGTACCTTTTTATAGTTTTTCGCCTCCAAAAGCGCTAGTTCATGTTCATTATCGCCTATTTTGGCTATATGTATGCTTATATACTTATTTTTAGCCATTTTTCACCTACTTTTAGCGATTTTTCCCCTTTTCTTCCTTCTATACAGCGGAAAACACTATATATTGAACCCCGCGAACCCCCCCCCCCCAAAAAAAAAACAATTTTTTTCAGCTATCTATCCCTCCGGAGGAGCGATTTGCTATCTAAATGAACCCCCGCGGGGGTCCAAATCTACAAAACCCCTGATGTATACTCACCCCTGACTCTTACCATAATTGGGGGGTTTGAAAAAACGGGGTCCAAAAAAACACCTTTTCCATCCCTATACATAGCCAATATCGATATTACGTGACTCAATCAAGGAGCCGATCGATTCAGCAGAAGAGATGTAAAATTCAGAATAATTTATGTGGGAAGAAATCCCCGGATATACAGGTCGGAGTTACCGCTATACAAAGTGTGCAACAGTATTTTGATAAATAAAGTCACGTGAAAGATTATGCACCAAATTCGTCCCTCGTGAGAGAGTTGTATCTTTATAAGAAAAAATAATAATTTGCGCGTTTTTATTCAGGTGAGATATGGTGATTTCATTGTAAAGTGTACTGTCAGTCAGGGCCGTATCCAGGGGGGGCGGGGGGGGGCTGCAGCCCCCCCCTCCCGGGGCGAGACCAAAAAGTGACCGGAAAATGCGACTTTTCAATGTCAGCGTAAAAAATTTTGCGCGCAAGCGCGCATTCTTCACCAGACATGAGGTATTATCATCGGATTTGCTCTATGTGGCCACAAATCATTATAAATACACTCAATGTTGTTTTTTTGCTGTTTTGTATGTATATTTACATACATATACAGCATTCCATGGCGCTGGCACCAACGCCAATGGCGCCATGGCGTGGCGCCTACTAATGGCGCCAGCGCCATGGCGCCATTCCGCCACTATGTAGCTAAAATTTTAGGGGGGGGGCTGAGCCCCCCCTCGCCGGCCTTCGTAAACAAGCAGCCCCCCCCCGCTCAAAAATCCTGGATACGTCGCTGCTGTCAGTGGATTATACGTTGCGATATGTTGAGCAATAAATTTACCTCAATGCAGTTCACATGTTCGTTTGAGTGAGCCATGAAAATACAGAGTATTTTTCAAATTTATGGGCAATTTCCCTATTCAGAAACATGTATCCGTAAACACTATATCATTACTTGATAACAAAGTACCTGCCGCCATACAAAAACGACTACAAAAACGTGTTTACAGTTTATGGACTAAAAAACCCTGAAAATACATAGATATGTACATATCTATGTAATGTTTCAGACAGACCGGTGAAAGTGCGCGTAAGATAAAACTATTTTCAAAAAAAGGTTATTTAAAATGGTAACAAGTGAGTGCAGGTGCATTGCAGGTGGGAACAAAAAAGGATGGAATTTAAAATGGTCAAATGCTGAAGCATTTGAATAATTCGGATTGATAGCATATGTGACTGTAAAACATCGCTTTTGAAAATAACAGTTAACTGAATAGGATTTGCAAAATATGTATCTGAGGCGTCTAGGTGATTAAATTCTAAAAGTCGACAAGTCACAAAATGCAATTTTGATTAAATCGATGTCTGTGCTATGCGTCCAATAGTGCTCGCTTATGCCTACCGTTAAGTTTCGAATGTTGATAATAAAGTGTCAAATTTTCGGCCCCTGCTCCCAAAATAAATGTGAAAAATAGGGTGTCCATAAAATTCCATTTGGACGTGTTATGGGAAGGGGGTGGACTTGTCGACTTTTAGTGCAAAATTAAGTGGACTTGTCAACGACTTCTTGCCCAATTTTTTTGCATTTTTTTCGAAAAGTGTGAAATTTGACACTATGGGAAAGGGGCAACTGAGGTCATGTGATTATGCAAAAAAAGATGTGCAGGACTGACCCCAGAGACGTTTCCGAAATTTGAAACTTGAAATTTTCACTATTTGAACTTGTCAACCTCAAGAATTGGACGCCTCATCTATATTCAGAGCAGAAACAGGAAACCAAACCAGACAGACATAGATTGTATCATTAATGCAATACATACCAACTTTATTCCAATGCAATTCCAATGCAGAGTGGAATAAAGTGTGCCTACCACATTTAATTAACTATGCATTCAATTCAGCACGCTGACTGATTGATTAATTACTTGGCACTATGCCATCAGTAGAATGTTACACTGAAACTGTATCCACTCTCTGTGTTGTAAATGTAGACGTTTTATTTATGAAGGTATTCTGTATTTATATGATTTTAATGTAATTGAGTCGCTCTAAATGACTGTTAAAGGTGTGCAAGGTGCCTCTGCAAACTGGAATTTTTTAATTGTCAAAGGAATCAGGAAACATGCTGTAAATCCTTCACTAACACGTGGGACTGTCCAGTAAAATGTATGTTTAAGTGTCAAATAAAATGAAAAATGACAAGTAAAATAAACAAATAAACTTGCATTTGCACTTTTCACGGGACTTGACAAATTTTGTCTGACATTTTGCATCTTAGATCACACTTTACTGGGAAATGTTGAAATATTTCCCAGATGTTCAAATGTTTCAACTCGCCTAACAAATTATGTTCAGGATTTGTTGAATTCAGTTCAGAGGTTCGAGGTTCAGACGATATGATCTTCAAACGTTAACTTCAGAATATTTTTCGTTCAATGACCAATATTTTGCTTATTTTGAAAAGCCTCATTCCAATTCTATTCTATGGTTCATGCAAAAAATGAGATTTTGTAAGTAAACATGCGCATAAAAAGCTTCACTTCAAAAATGTGACAAAAGTGAAAGTGGGAAGTGGGCACAAAAGTGGAACTTATTTGAAAAGAGACAGTCGAAAAATGCATACTGGGTACCTCGCTCATACTTTTTCAGTTTGATGAACGAGAAAATCAGCAGTAGCAAAAAAGATCGACACAATTTGGAAGAAATCTAAATACAAAAGCCAATAAAAAAGTTAGACAAATATCGGCTAGACTTAAATATGTGAATTTTGCTACTTATGTGAATATAAAACATATTGGCTCACTATAGGTAACTTAAACGATGACTGCAGCAAACAACTTAATTTTGTGGCACGTGATAGATCCATATCGTTGTGTAATCGATCAAAACAGCGGGAAAGTTCGATTTGATTTGAGCCGGTTTATTTATCTTATTAACAAATGATAATATAAAAACCAGGATCAGAGAAAAAGCCGAACGTGAGAACAAACGCAGGAAAATATCAAAAATCAATTTTTGTAACACGATTCTTTAGCGCGCTTAACCGCATTCCAAATGTTTCAGCCTGAAACGGGGAATTTGTAACAACAACGCACGTAAAAAATCAATGCAGCTAGAGAATAAGGACCAATGTTTCTGATAGAAATCTAACCTTGATATTCAGGCATTTTGGCAACGTTCCAATTTTATTTGGATACTTTCAAAAACTATTTCACATAAGGCAATGTCGATTGAATTGAGAAAGATTATGATTTGTAGACTACAATCGTACAAGAAGCGATAAAATACAGAGATCCTCAGTAAAACTCACCATCATTCGCGCTACAAGACACTTTGCGCTGCAAGTATGGAAACTACTGCCCAGTATGGAAAATTGGCAGCCCGCCAAAATTTCGAAATCCTTTTAAATGTAAATAAAAAATATACAAAAAATAGCACAAAAAAAGGATATAACCGTGAATATAGACGGGAATAGCGATTATAAAGGTGAAAATTGGCAAATAGAGGATATTTAAGCGGTTTTGAGCTAATTTCGAGTGTTAACTCCCGTTCGTGTAAAACGCAGCCGGTAACTTGAACGTGAGCCAAGTTCCCATACGTGACCCTATCCGAAAATAATAAAATAAAAGATTCAAAAAGAAAAAAATGTCGGCCTCAAATCTTCGAGCGTCCACGCCGAATCTAACGCACAGAACGAATACAAATTCAACTGGGGGCGTAAATCGCAGCGCCGGTCAGGGTTCGAATGTGGAATTTTCGTCAAATGTCGATGATATTGAAACCGTGCCCAGGCAGGATAGCAGGTGAGCTTTTTTGAATTTACTGAATTAATTAGACTGCGAGCTTTGGAATTTCGGTGGCAGTGACTTTTTTATTGACGGTTCCAACTAAATCAATCTAACTTAGAAGTTTACACCTGTGCCAATTGAAGAGTGCATCCACTCCAATTATTCCAAAAGTGTATACCGTTAATCCTCGAATAAGTCCCCGGTGGAGTTATTTTTTCGCGTGACTTATTCGAGAAGGGGGGGGGGGATTCGAGGGAGTTTTTCATCACTCAGCTAACCGGGGGAGTTTTTCGAGGATATACGGTATATCCACAAACTTCAATTTTTCAAAATTGCATTTAAAACTTTGGCGCTGGCCCGACAGTGCCATGTTTGAGTAACAAAGCTTGTCCAGTACATTTAAGATACTTTGAGCAATTTGTCGACACCTTGTTTTTTACCGCAATTTGATGCCCGCAATTGTTACTGGGTTGTCTTATAAATATGTTGAAAACCACCCAAAATAGATAGTAGATCAAAACATATGAAATTATGCTTACATGCCACGTGTCTAGTGAATAAGTAAGAAAATGACATGGTAAATAAAAACATGTAGAACACATGTTTTTGAGGAAAGATAAAGACTCGCGGCTACCAAGTCTAGTCTAGAATCCGTCCTTTCAATTTTTTACATTTAATTTCTGAATTAAACTTAATCGCACAAAAACAAATAATTTGGAAACTTTTTTGCAGAGTATCCCGGCCCAGAGCCCCCACATTGGCTTCACTGCATTCCACTGCAAATGTCACAGTTTTGGATGATAATAAATATGTGGAAGCCCTGGGTGAACATTATGAAAGTTTGAATTATGAAATTTGCGAAAATGAACTTTATAAGGGCATGGAGAGATTGGATAATCATTCCGTATGTTTGCTGGTTTCTTTTTTTTGTATGTCGTTTTTGGTCAGCTTTTAGAGCACTATTTAGTAACCGGGAACATTTTTTTCCTAAAAACATTTTGCAAGTAGCGAAATCTAAATAAGTTGTCTTTAACTTATGCAGGGTTTTTTTTCTATATGCTCAACAGATTCATTATTTAATAATGTAATTCACTTATAAATATGACGTCGCATAGCATTTTCCACATGCAATTGTGTGTATAATAAAACTAAATACACCTGAATATTTGAAATTTTCCCACATTAATTTCCACATTATTGTACCACCCCCTTTGTTTCCAGTGGGTCATTTTCTGGCAAAATTTGAACAGATGGGTGGTGTGCTTTGTGATCGGAGTTTTGACTGCGCTTGTCGCGTGTTTTATCGACATTATGGTCAGATATGGCACCAAATTAAAGTTTGAATATGTTCTTAATAATGGTTTGTTTTGGGGTGGGAAGTTTTTGACTTTCAAGTTTTAATTTTTTAAATTTATTTTTGATAGATGTCTGCTGAGATTATTTACGTGAAGTGTTGGGACAATCCTTGTGATATGTTATTTTTCGAATTAAAATAAAATAAAAATTATATTTTGATTAGCTACGTATCCGACTAATACCGGAAACGCGGAAATTCATATTGATATTTTTCGATGTAAAGCTATATCGAACCATATTTAATTGACATTCTTTATTTTTGTCGACTTTTCGAAACGAAAGTTTACTGTTCCTTTTAAAGATTTTGCTCTATTTTAGGTTAAAAAAATACTAAGCTGTATTATTTTTTTCCGTATTATTCTCATTGATAAGCAATTATTTTTGACGCAGAAACTGGGAAGCGCTTAACAAAACACTTAGCATTTAAAAATATTGTTATCAGCATAATTAGTCAGGTTATTTACGTGCACGTTTCAGTGCGGGGGATATAAACGGGGAGTGGTTGAAATATAAATCGGGTGACATCCTTATTTAGATCAATTTTATTTGATAAGTGACTATTTTTTGCAGTTGTAAGGTTGGAATGACTTATCGTATTTATAAAATGTTGACCGTTTTTGATAACCAACAATTTTGTAAAGAAATCGAACATCTATCTATATCGAGTGGGTGCGCAAATGCGAATCACAAATTATGTAATAGCAGGGGTCTCCAATGGGGGGCGGGGGTTACCCCCCCCCAAGCCGCCCGCTATCTATCTTTCCCAGAGGCAAAATTTTGCGCTTCTAAACCCCCCCCCAAATCGCTCAGCTACTTACCTATCTGGAGCGATTTTTGAGAAACGATACCGAAATTTTTGCCCAAAATCACTATTTTTCATACCATTTTATACATTTTCACTCTAAGTCACTACTTCTGGTTCCCATTTACCTATTTTTCAGCTATTTTTAGTACTATATGCTCTTGTATACCCATTTTGAACTATTTTACACCTACTCTTAGCGATTTTTCTCCCTTTTCATCCATATAATCCTTCTACATCCTGAAAAAGCCTAAATATCGAACCTCCGCAAACCCCCATCAAACCCCCAACCCCCCATCAAACCCCCAACCCCCCTAAATTTTTTCTCAAGCTATCTATCCCATCTACCCGCTCAGCTATCTATCCAACCCACCGGATGGTCAAATTCTAGGAGACCCCTGCGTAATAGACATTATAAATGGTCTATGAAATGAGATAATGATCGACATTTTTTTAAACTCCTAAATATCATCGCTCAGTTTTCCAATACGGACACAAACATGAAAAGTTGTACCTGGGTCTGTTGGCGTGGATTGGTATCAACATATTTTTCGTTGCGCTGGCATCCAGTACCGTTGTTGTATTGGCTGGGGTCAGTTCATTTTTTAAATAATTTTTTCGCTTAACAAGTTTGAGAAGTGGTTTCTAGCACCTTAATTTATTTGTTTATTGTGTAGTTGTTTACATCAAGTCTACCCGGAAACTTGGAAAGGAAAGGTATTTGGAAATAGTGACTTTAAAAGTCATAATAGCAAAAAAATATAAAAAGTGCGGTTATGAATGAAATTGGGCTTAAATATCAAAAGGGGTGGGGGTAGATAGCTAGGCGGAGTCTAGGATAGATAGCACGAGGGTTTGTGCGATGTGGGTTAACCCCAAAACTTACTACATGGTGTACTCCCAATGTTTGCAACTATTTTTTACACACTGAAAAATACATATACTCGGCGTACATGATACTCTGCCCTTGCACTGATTTATGTCTTGTGTTGGAAGCGTGCCAATGATCATTAAATCATGCGATTTCCGTAAAAAGATGAAAAAAATTCATCGATGTGCATATGTTAATGAATAACACTATACAAAAATCAATTTTGCATCTTTTTATGCAACTCGCACGCGTTAACCATCGTTGGCACACTTCCAGCGGGAACCACGTGTGCAAGGTGTAAAGTAACCGGAGTATACTAAAAATCCATTTTTTCAGCCCGTGGCAGCTGGCTCCGGCATTCCGCAGATAAAATGCTATCTAAACGGTGTCATGATTCCGGGAGTTGTGAGACTGAAAACATTGGTCGCAAAGGCTTTCGGTGTCGCTTGCAGCGTTTGCGGTGGTTTGAGTGTGGGAAAGGTGCGTCTGTTTTTGGGTGCTGTTGTTTGGCTAGGTGCCCCTGCAAAAACATTAGATGAACTTTTAGATTGCCACAATTTTAGATTAGATTAACTTTTAGACTAGCAATTAGTTATCGATGGATATTTGTACCGTATCTGCTCGAATAATTCACCTGGTGAGCAGATTTATTACCAATTTTGTCAGATTTTTTCGAGGGGCAACTATTCAAAGGGAATTATTTAAGGGGAGGAATTTTTCAATGGGGAATTATTATTTCACTAAATTTTTCAAGCGTGTTTCTATCATCTCATTTCACGAAATATGTTGTAATTACAAAATAACATATTTTTCACCATTTTTTTCCTATTTGGGCACAACAAAGTTGTTGTATCCTAAAGGGGGAGTTATTTCTTCCTCATTCGCTTAACACGTGGGAATTATTCATGCAAATACGGTAATTATTTTGCGTTTGACTCCATCAGAAACAACCATCGCTACAGAAGTCAAATGTAATATTTCACTTGCAAAAATGTCTTGAGCGCATGTTCTGTTTCCAATTTTTCCCCATTAGGTTGTAATTCCCGGCTTTCTGTGACTCATCTATTCAACGTAAATACAAAAGTGAAAGTGTTCACATTTTCACACATTTAAAAAAAAGTTTTTTCAGGAAGGTCCTATGATTCATTCCGGTGCAGTTGTTGCAGCGGGAATTTCGCAGGGCAGATGCGTATCTATTCCCATCGATTTTGGGGTGTGTTTTTTGCTGTGTGAAAATTCGTTTGTCGGAAAAGTTCTCGCTGTTTCGACATTTGAATCTTTGTTGAATATTAAACATGTACCGAGTGGAGCGAATACTTTGCATAGAAACCTACCATAATAAACCATAGTAAAACCTAAATAGTAAACTAATATGAAGAACTGTAGAATTTTTGGTTCATTATTCAGAGGGGTTATGGTAGGTTCCAATACATAAACGACCCCAATTTATCATCATAAATGTCACTTCTCATTCAGTGTCAGATATCAAATACATAAATCAATTTTTCACCACAGATATTCAAATACTTCCGAAATGACCACGAAAAACGTGATTTTGTGAGCGCCGGAGCGGCAGCTGGCGTTTCTGCAGCTTTTGGCGCGCCTATTGGTCCGTTTTGTGCAATTTATGTCGATTTATTTGATTTATTTTTGACGGAAAATGATAGTGTTCATATGCTGGTGTTTTGGCGATTTCGCTTTTCAGATAGAGAGCATTCGGGGGTTGTTTCTCACATTTTTATGTCTATGTTCAAAATTCTCTCTAGTTGGTATAATAACTCGATATTTTAGGGTCGATATTCAAAATGATTTTTCTTGATCGACATTCACCATCGACAATGGTCGATATTCACTCGAAATATCCTCTCATCCCTCTCATCCTTAGTGAAAATGAGAACATCGAAAATCAGCCTTAATAACATTCGTCAAACAATCTTTACATAAACTCCGCCCATTTTTAGGCGGAGTTCTATTTTCTCTAGAAGAGGGCGCGTCCCATTGGAATCAAGCGTTAACTTGGAGAATGTTTTTCGCATCGATGGTCTCTTTCGTAACGCTCAGCATAGTATTGAGTTTGGTGAATAAAAAGCCTGGATTGTTGAGTTGGAATGGCCTGGCCAATTTTGGCACTTTTGACGTGCGTTTTTGGTTTGATGTTTAGTTTCTTGGTGGTTCTCGCTGGGGTGATAATTTACAATGTATTTTTATATACGACAAATTCCGGGAGTTGCTGATCCCGACTCTAGATTCATATTTTTCGTTTTCCATATGACCGGGCATTTTACATGACTTTTGCACTTTGCATGACATTTGACATTTGACAAAACATTTTACATGACTTTTGACACTTTGCGTGACACTTGTCATTTTACATGACGTAGTATTGTGTATATTTTTCTAGTTGCCAAAATGTATCATTCTTCGTGGAAAAATTTATCTCTCAGAATCTCGACTACCGTCTGGAAGAAATGGTCGCTTATGTTATCATGGGTGCTATTGGTGGTTTTACAGGGGCTGCATTCAATGCGCTCAACAAAAGATTGACCTTGTATAGACAATAGTGAGTTTTTTTGTGTTTTGTAGCAAAGTTGAAAAGTTGGAAGTCAAAATTGATCCATTTTCAAGTGTTTTTGGCATCGATGTTCTATATCTAGGAATGGCTCGATATTTTTATTAATTGTGTAAATTCTTGTCCTCAATACGCGGTAAATAAATGATATTGTTATAACAATAAAACACATTATATTTAATTATTCTTTTTCTAAATTAAGTCTCACATCGATTTCAGTTTCACTGTACATGCGTGGCAGCGATTTTTGGAGGCGATTATAGTTGGTATAATTTCTGCCCTGGTCGGGTTCATACTGATTTATACGTTGGACGATTGCCAACCATTGGGCACTGCCAATGTGACTAGTCCACTTTCAGTGAGTGTTTTTAAGTTCCGAGAAATTGTTTTTCTCGAAATAGATACATGTTCAGATTTTTCGACCGTAATTTGACTGATTTTTCTTATTTTATTTTGGGTTTTTGTCAAATCCCTGCAAATCTATACATAATTCGGAAAAAGATTTCTGGCAGTTGTTATATAAAAAATTTCGAGTGAAATAACATATATTTCATGGGTGAGCTACCGACATTAGTATGATTTTTCCCCTAAAATTGGCGTCTCTCAACCAATCTGTATCGAAAAGTGAAATCGTTCAAATGCTGCTTGTGCTCTTCCAAATTTTGTTTTTCACGGTCTATTCGCGTTTTTCCATTCAGTGATGTCAACTTGAATAAAATGTTGCAAAAATAAATACACGCAGATGTGGTGCAAAAATGGCGAGTACAGCGTGGTTGGTCAACTTTTGTTCCGCAGTCCGGAGGAATCCGTGAAACTTTTGTTCCACGCCGAGCCCCGTGAGTTCGCTTTTTTGAATTTTTTAAAACTTTTATTATGCGAAGTCTTGTAGGTATGGAGTCCAGTTATGGGTGTCCAGTGTGGATTAGGGTTTGGCTAGCGAATTTTTTAAGCGATTTTGTTTTTAAATTCCAATTTTAAAAAAAATCGCAGCCCCTGCGCCGATTTTTTTTTAAATCCCTGGGGAAAAATTTTGGTACTGCATGCACTAGGTAAAATGCAAAAATTTTGGGCGCATGCGCACAGTTTCATACAAGCAATCCACCATCCAGCTGTTTCATGGTTTTACAAGCAATTTGGTGGTGTAGCACCTGTTACTGTGTGCTTTTAAGCATGTAAGGTAGGCTGTCCAGTAGGGTTGGAAAAAAATCAATTTTTTTAAACGCCTTGATTTTTTTAATTAAAAAATCAATTTAAAAAAATGGATTTTTTAAAATTAAAATCAGATTTTTTTAAAAATCGCCCAAAATGGGGGCATAGATAAAAAATATGTGTATGTTGAGTGTCAGACAATGTATTGTTATGTCTATTGTGGTCATATTATGACTGGGGATACTATTATAAGCAGTGATTTCTTTCAAAAATATCCATTTTACGTCGACTTATTATGTATATCGCCTTTTGTCAGTGAAGTGAAGTTCAGCATGGAATAGTGCTAAAATAAGGTTGTAAGAGAAGGCCAATACATCCACAGTGATGTTACACACTGTAGAAGTATGTGGGAGCACATTGCTTTGATATATATACTACACTATCATATCACGGCTTTTTATTACACGGTCACATGAATAAATGGAAAATTTTACACTAAAAATGCCCCAAAACCGATGAAAACACCACCAATGGTAATTTGTATGAGAAATTGCGCGCTTGCGCGCAAAAAAAATGCAAAATAGTGCAAGTTTACCAGAAATTTTTTAAAATTAGAATCAGTTTCCACCCTTTGATTTTTTAAAAAAATAATGCGTGTGCCGCGGTTGCCATGCGGTGATTGCGCCCCAGTGCGCGCACGCAGTTGCCCACTGAGCGCTGTTGCCATGCGGTTATTCGCCAATTTGTTCATTTCTAGCAAAATTTTGCAAACTTTTCCTTTTCCGTGTAAATTTCCCTTTCCGGTTTCCGGCGTTTCATTTTTCCATTACCCGTTTCCGGCAGCTTAAAATTTTCTCCCATTCTGATTTCCGTTTTCCGGCCAATTTTTTTACCTTTTCCGTTTTCCGGCCGATAAAATTTTTATTCCGGCCTTACAAGTGCTTATAATTTTGATAATCACTTGACACCACTTAGGAGTTGACGGCACCTTAGTTAGAGGTTGACAATGTTTACTTCATTTGAATTTGCACACGTCGTATTTACGATTTGCCGCGCGTTAAGCACTAATAATACTCTGATACATCAAGAAAACTTCTCCCATAAAATCACAATTTTTCTGCTGAGAAACAAATTTGATGACAGAAAAAGTTCAACTGCCACGATAAACTGTAAACTCAACAATAAATAATGAACAAAGCCTCTCATTACTCACAAAAACACATCCCAGTGTCAATACAACCAAGTCCCCAGTCCCCAGTCCCCAGTTTACACTGAAAATCACCCAACACCAAAAAAAAATTAAATTTTTTTTCTTCACTTTTTCTTCACGCCGCCGCTGGAACTGCCCGAAGTTCTCGGCACCATGGGTTGACCTTTTTCTTTGCCCCTTAATCGCACACCCAGATTCCGTTCGAGTTTCGCCATAATCTGAATAGGTATTGCAAATGGAAAGTAGTGAACAGGAGAGACAATTCGGAGAAGTGCCGAGGATTTTTGAATTGTGTAGGGACATATAACAATTTTATCACTTTTAAACTTCAAAATTACTGACTTTTAAGCTTTTCTACAGCTCTACAGTGCTTATATCTTACAGAAAGAATAACTATGCACTGCCTATCAATTTACATGTCTTTTATTACCCTCAGTAGCGATTTTTGAGTGAAATTGGACTAACTTTGACCTCAGCGATTTTTTTTAAATCGATTTTTTTTAAATCGGGGTCGTTAAAAAAATCGATTTTTTCCAACCCTAGTGTGGAGTGTGGTAGGTAGATAATGTGGAGATAATAATTTTTTTCAAAATCAATGTCCTAGTCATGGGCACCCTGCTGGCAGTCCCGTCCCCTGTAAATTGTGATAAAAAGTGTCAAATGAAAATGTCCCTGTCCCGAAAACACAGTCAAATCAATCCAGGTGCCGATCCCCTGTAAAGTGTAAAGTGTCAAATGTCATGCGAAGAGTCAATTGTCATGACAAATGTAAAGTAAATTGTCAATTTTCATGCAAAGTTCGGTAATAAAATCTTTTCATTTTGTTTTGATAAACATTTTACATGAAACTTTACAAGGTCTGGGTCTGCCCGCAGATCATGTAGCTACAAAACAGTTTCTCCTTTCACCACATTAAAAAGTAAAACCCCCATTTGCAGACTCGTTCGAGCCATACACGTTGTTATTTTTCTCCATTTTTTACTGGCTACTCACAATGTGGACTTACGGAGTTTCTGTACCGTCTGGTCTATTTATTCCCACGTTGCTTGTGGGAGCCGCGTGGGGAAGATTGTTCGGAATTGGACTTAATTGGATGTTTCCTGATGCGGTTGGTTATTTTGGGGATTCTTAATTTTGGTTTTTGTTGATGATTTTTTATGAATTTAGGAAATTTACAGTAAAAAAATACAATAAAAAAGTATACACGGACAATTTTCAACATTGTGGAATAAATTTTTTTAAACTTTTTGTAAGTTGTTTTTGAAAAAAAAACAGGGTTTCTAATACCGATTCAGGATGTATTTTACCGTTTTCATTTGCTCAGGCGCGCATTTCCAATAAGAACCTAACATTGAGGGTTGTTTTCATTTCTCTCGTTATTTTCGATGTCAAAGTTGCCATATATCCATGGTAGCATGTAACAAAAATCCAAAATCAACAGAAACATAATTCGCAGGACATCGATCCACGAAAATACGCCTTATGCGGCGCCGCTGCGCAACTGGGCGGAGTTGTCCGAATGACAATAAGTTTGTGCACGATTTTATTGGAAGCTACGAAACAGGCGACTTTTGGCTTGCCCATAATGGCTGCATTGATGGTTGCTAAATGGGTGGGCGATTGGTTTAATGAGGTGCTTTTTTGGTTGTTTTGTTTTTTTGGAGGGTTTTTTTTCTGGGTGGCGGCTTATTGTCCTAGGCTACACCGAATGTTTTGGTTCTAGAAATGAAGAAATGGTTTTTTTAACGACTGGCTTTTTCGAATGAAGAGCGGTACATGCAAAAAATTGTATTGCGCAAAATCGATGATTTGTAAAAAATACTTTTCATTTTAATCGAGTTTTTTTAAAAATCGGGCAGCTTAAAAAATAGATGTTTAACAAATCTTGCTTCCTGTCATTATAATTTGAGAAACAGAAGATATTACCCCCGCAAAATATGATAATGTCACCTTTGCAGGGCTTGTATGATGTGCACATAGATCTTGGCGAGGTGCCAATGCTCGGTTGGGAACCACCGAGGCCTTCGGCGCATATTCTGGCAAGGTAGGTATTGAATAGAAAATGTGTCCATTTTTTTCAATTTTAAATGCTATTGTCTTAGGCTTTGTACACCAGCAATTTTGGCGCATACCGCAAATCCTTATGAATAAGTTATCTCCTTGTAATAACCTCTCGAACCTCTTGTAATAACCCTTGAATACCTCAACTTGAATATCTCCCCTGTGGGAAAAATGGCTCCACTGTAATGTCGCACTTCTAAAATGGGTGGTGCTGATGAACATCAATTTTACTGTAATCACTTAATTAAGTGCTTAAATAATTGGTTATTGGACCCATATTTATGTGCAATCAATTGATTGCGAATTGTCTCGAAAATCGTGACGAAATAATAATTCTCCGCTCGAATAACTCCCCCCTCGTATAGCTCCTGGGTGAAAAACTCCCCTGGGGACTTATTCGAATATTGCCGATAACTTAACAACACGCCCACATTTCGCAGACAAGTAATGCGCTCTCCAGTAATCACGCTTCAACCAATCGAAAAAGTCGGCAACATAATCACGATCTTACGACATTCCACCCATCACGGATTTCCAATAGTGGAAAACCTTCGCAATGTCGACTCGCCAAATTGGAATGCGGCCCAAAGGAAAGTCAAATGGCAGGGGGGTAGGAGTACTATGGGCGCGGGCAGGGGGAGGCTTGTGGGGCTGATTTTGAGACATCAATTGATTGTGCTGATTAGACATCGGGTTAGGTGGAGGTTTTTCTGGGGTGATGTTTTAAGTTGATGAAGGGCCCACACAAACTAGTTGACATCAAAATTAGTGTCAACTAAATTTCGGTGAATTATGTGATTTCAACTTAAGTGTGTGATGAGCATAGTTAATTTCATATCGCGACTAGGGTTGGAAAAAAAACGTTTTTTTTTAACTCGATGTTTTTTAAAAAAAAAACGTTTTTTTTTTTTAAAAACGTTTTTTTTATAAAAAAAAACGTTTTTTTTTAAAAGCTCCCAGATATGACCTAGTGTCAACATATATAGGTATATCAGACACTGGCAATACTCTGTGATGTTAAATATGACCATATAATGGCTGTGGAGCCATGGGATAGCATTATAAGTGGTGATTTGTGTCAAAAATATCCATTTTTCGTCGACATATCGTTCGTATATTGCCTTATAGTCGAATGTTCGTGACTTCAGGTAAAGTTTGGCACGGAATGGTGATCAAACAAGGTTATAAAAGGAGGTTGTTACTTTGGGAGTGAAGTTACACACTGTGGAGGTACATGGAAGCACATTACCTCAATATTATATATTACAGCAACATATGTCGGCTTATTCACCCATGGTAGCACATAGAAATGGATGTTTTGATACTAAAAATGCAACAAAACCAATGAAAACAACCACCAATGTCAATTTGTGTGTGAAATTGCGCGCTTGCGCGCAAAAATTTTGCAAAATACCTAGTGCTTAGTACTAAAAATTTCGGCCGATGTTTTTTTTAAAAAAAAAACATTTCGGAGGTCATGTTTTTTTTTTAAAAAAAACGTTAAAAAAAAACGTTTAAAAAAAAACATCGGCCAACCCTAATCGCGACACTCAATTTTCATTGTTTCTGTTAAGTGTGATATGCGTTATTTTGTTGACATTTATTTTCGATGTCAACTAGAGTGTGTATGTGGGCCCTAACTGACAAGTAAAATGGTAAGTGGTCAAGTGACGATCAATACTGTAAGCGACAGCTATTTTCGTGTAGCAATTTATCTGTCACTTAGCTTACTATTTTTTATTCAACTTACAACTTTACTTATCACATGTTCACAATGATTAATTTTTATACCCCTAGAAATGTTCTTCCAGCAATTCACCAGGACCAAAGGCGATCCCAGCACTATGGTGGATGGCGCCGTGCCAGTGACATTGGATGAATTTTCGTACTCGCCGCATTTTCATCCAGAGCGAGAAGATTTGCCACATGATGAACTTGAATGTTGGCTAGATGTCAGGTGTGATTTTTTTGGTTGAATTTTGACATTTTGCTTTTTTTCAGTTGTGGAATGGGTATATTGAGTGGAGCTATTACTTTGCGCAGAATCCTACAGTAATTTAATGAATGAAATCTTGTGATAGATGTCGTGATAAGGGTTGAAAAAAAACGTTTTTTTAACTCTGTTTTTTCTTTCTTAAAAAAACGTTTTTTTAATAAAAAACCTTTTTTTAAAGCTCCCAGATATGGCCTTGTGTCATCATATATAGGTATATCAGACAAGCGGCAATACTCTGTGATGTTATATATGAACATAATATGTCTGTGGAGCCTTGGGGTAGCATTATAAGTGCTGATTTGTGTCAAAAATGTCCATTTTTTGTCGACATGTTCATATATCGCCTTATAGTCGAACGTTCGTGACTTCAAGTGAAGTTTGGCACGGAAAAGTGATCAAACAAGGTTATAAAAGGATGTTGTTACTTAGGGAGTGATGTTACACACTGTGGAGGTACATGGAAGCACATTACCTGAATATTATATACTACAGCGATATATGACGGCTTATTGACCCATGGTAGCACATAGAAATGGATGCTTTGATACTGAAAATGCCACAAAACCAATGAAAAGTGCTTGCTGAATGAACCAAGCTTGCGCGCAAAATTTTTGCAAAATACCTAGTGCTTAGTACTAAAAATTTCGGCCGAGGTTTTTTTTTAAAAACGTTTCGGACGTCGTGTTTTTTAAAAAAAGAAACGTTTATTTTTAATAAAACGTTAAAAAAAACATCGGCCAACCCTAGTCGTGATTAATTGTTTTATAATACAAACGGAATATTCTGATGAAAAACATGTAATTTTTGGTTGATTATTCAGATGGGTTATGGTAGGTTTCCATACAAAGCGTGATATCAGTCCATGCCCGATAGTCCACGAAAGCCATGCATAAATGTAAACCACCATGGTATTCTTGGCGCTTTTTAGACCAGTAATAGCGACTACCCAATTCCACTAGATTGTGCCAGCTCAATGTGTCAAACTTAGTATTTAAAAATCAGCCACCCCACAATTTCCAGGCCATACATGAACCCCAATCCGTACCGAGTTTCTACGAGAGCTTCCCTTGCCCACATGTTCACACTTTTCAGAGGTTTGGGACTGAGATATGTCGTTGTTATCGATGATGATAATGTGGTTGGTTTTTGACTGATTTTGACTTTTTTCTGGGAAAGTGCACTTGAAAATGTACATAAAGATATAAGTGCCTGCGCATGCTCATGAGTGAATGATTTACCCTGAGTAGGTCTATAATTGCTTCACAAAGGTAGTTACAAAAAAAAGATTCAGAGAAGCCAAGAACAATATTTTTATCTCATCACATTGGATAGCTCATATATAGTTTATATACAACGAATATTTGTCAAACCTTTTTGCTAACTGTTTTCATTCGAAACAGTCAGCAGACGTTTTTAACAAATTTATGTCCTGAACTGCTTTTTGTGTGACGCCACAGTATCAGTATGACGATCTGCCTCTAGTCATGTAAACCCGCTAGTCATGTGAACCCGCCAGTCATGTATTTTGGGGGAATGAGCATGGCATGTGGGTTTGAGCTAGCAGGTTTCCATGATTAGTAGAGTACATAGCGCTGGTCGCAGTGCATGTGCACTAACATGTTTTTGTCGTAGTCACACTATTTTGATGATATGCTAACCCCCCTAAAATACATGACTGGCAGGTCTACATGACCAGCGGGTTTACATGACAGGAAGCCTACGTCATCCACATTCAACATGTCCATGTTTCACACTTTAACGGCCATCACAAATTCTCAGGTAGAGGGAATGGTAACGCGCAAAGATATTGCCCGCTATCGAACTGAAAGGGAGGGCTTCAAATATAAAGTGAAAGAAATTTACATTTCTACCGGTTTTGCGGATAGCTGATTTTTGACGACATTTTTAGATCGGAGTCGTATCGGATCGGAGGGTTTTCTCATTTCTATTTGCCTGTCTTGTTGCGTGTTGTATTTATGCATGTAAATATATTCCTATCTCTGTATGATTTTTATAGTGGTTATTTTGTCATCGTTATACATTTTTAAAAGCTTAGCGATAGTCAATGGGAGAGGGGATACCATAGTCGTAAACGTGTATGCAGGGGTCTCCAAGATTTTGGCCCTCGCGGGGGCTGGATAGATAGCAAATCGCTCCTCCGGAGGGATAGATAGCTGAAAAAAATTTCTGGGGGGGGGGCTCGCGGGGGCAAAATATATAGGCTTTTTCAGTGCATAGAAGGCCGAAAGGGGAAAAAATCGCTAGCAATTGGTTAAAAGTGGCTAAAAGTATGTTTAAAATGGCTAATAACAGGCATATATCCATGCATATAGCTGGAGAGCACGATTTTGAAGGTGAAAAATTATAAAAAGGTGCGAAAATAAGTGATTTTGAGCGAAAATTGGGGGAAAATTTCTTAAAAACCACTCCAGATAGATACATAGATAGCTGAGCGATTTGGGGGGGGGGTCTTTGAGGGTAGTATACTCGGGGGACTTTATGCCGTACATTTTTCGCGAGGAAACACTCCATCGCTGTGAATCGTCATTTTTTTAGCCGCTGTCCAACTCGTTCTGGTGTGAAAAACAAAAGCGAAAATCTGCGTACGTAATGAAATGTTCGGCCGCGCTCGAACTCGTTCTGATACGCAATCAGGTACGCAAGTACGCAATTTTTCCTGAATGTCAAGGTAATATAAGAAACGTTTAGCAGAACAGGTGTAAAAGACTGCGATAAGTTCCGCTGAAGATAAATAGAATATTTCTGGCTCCAGAAACGCGACATATTTACTTCAAAATGGTATGGTCGGACGGCATACAAACGAATCTATTCTTTTCTTATTTTTTTTGTGAAAGATGAGTCCTTAAACTTTTCAGTTTGACATAGATATTTCATTTTGAAAAAAACGGTACATAAATATTATCTATTGGTAGAGTATCATGTCTGCCGAGTATAGCCAAAAATTTTGCCTCGGGTCAGATAGATAGCTGAGCGGCCTCCGGGATAGATAGATAGCTGGCGGATTTGGGGGGGCAGCCCCCCCCCCCAGCCTCCCCCCCTAGGAGACCCCTGCGTGTATGTTAATGTATAATCTTTAACAGTCTTCAGTGTTCACAATAGTTTTCGCTCATGTCGGCCCCTTCAACGTTTGCAAAGCAATTTTTGAACAATTTTGTCTCATTTTTTTTTGATTACAAACTATTGATATGTTTTTTCTATTACCGCCAGGCAGGGGTTTTGTAGATTTGGACCCCCGCGGAGGTTCATATAGATAGCAAATCGCTCCTCCGGAGAGATAGATAGCTGAAAAATTTTCTGGGAGGGGGGGTTCGCGGGGGTTCAATGTATAGGTTTTCCGAGGTATAGAAGGAAGAAAAGGGGGAAAAATCACTAAAAGTAGGTGAAAAATGGCTAAAAATAAGTATATAAGCACATATATCGCCAAAATAGGCGATAATGAACATGAACTAGCGATTTTGGAGGTGAAAAACTATAAAACGGTACAAAAATTAGCGATTTTGAGCGAAAATTTTTCAAAAATCGCTCTAGATAGATAGATCGCGGGATGATTTGGGGGGGGGGGGGGTTTAGGGGATAGTAGCCAAAAATTATGCCTCCGGGATAGATAGATAGCTGAGCGGGCCTCCGGGATAGATAGATAGCTGGCGGATTTTTTTTTTGGGGGGGGGGGGGGTAACCCCCCCCCAACCCCCCCTACTAATCCCCAGCCGCCAGGGGTTCAGCTTATTTTTCTCAAGACGGGGATTTGGGGGTTTGCAAAATGGAATTATTTCCTATATTTGGCTATCCCCTTGCCCGTTTTTATTCATCGTTCTGAAGTATGTATCTTGGTTGCGGTGTACACTACATGTTGTAAAACCCAGCGAACACTCTCTCAAATGTTTCGATACCCCCTATGGGGATATGCAATGATTTGTTGAATATGTAAATGTGCAATGCGCTATGTCTGAAAACTGATATCACCATATTGTTGATTGGCTAGATTTGCAGGTATTCAGTGACACTTTAGGGCTTTCGATCACTTTTAAATATCACTTCGATTCACTTTAGCATTATCTAGAGATATACTTGCTGCATTAGTTAATGTGCATTTGCCATTTGAAAATTATCATTTAAGTGTTACAATTATAGATTATTCAGTCATTTGGTAAGTATGTGTGTTCCATTTCATAGATGAAAAATAAAAAGTGGGAGCAAGTCACTTATAATAATCTATCAACAGTTTATACATAAACCATAACTTTATTGTTGGCCTACCGTAATTTATTTTTATGTAAATTTTCATTGGCATGTGGCACGTGCCCGTGAAGTGCTTTGCCTGGCCAATTTCCAAATTTACCTAATCGATACTGGCTCTACAGACTCTAGTTTTCGCCAAAATTTCGAAAAAAAAGTTGGCAAAATCAACTGTCGCTTTGTACGCATTTGAGTTTACCGGAATGATATGTTCATGAATTATTGTTGATAAAAATTAAAATTGACCCATTCTGGTGAACTCTGTGAAAGATACGTTCGAAGGTGATGTGTTAGTTTTCTGAAATTTCGGACGGAAACTGGTTTGTGTAGGCACAAAGTCCCTTGTAAATCTCCGGCATTGACTCTACAGTCTACACACTAGCTGACAACGATACAAAATGTCAACTCGTTCCAATCGCAATAAACGTTTGAACGTCGTTCGTCGGCTCGTCAGCAAGCTTTGAATTGGGATCGGAACCAGTTGACATTTGGTGTCGTTGTCGTGTCCTGTCAACTAGTGTGTGTAGTGTCATTGTTTCATTCCCACGTAAAATAAGTGCATTGACCCTGCTTTTTGGACGGAACACATGCACCATGTGTAGCATTCATTCTTTGATGAATTACGGTAGCATGGCATGCTACTGTAATTCATTCAATAATAGTCCACGTGATAGGTTAAGGTGTGGCGTTTATTTTTGTTTTTCAATTTTCATTTAGTTGGTGTCATCAAACACGGGCTTATTTGAAGATAAATCCCCCGCCTTCAATCCCAGCTACCGTATTACCTCAAAATACCCCCTTCGAATTGACACCCTCGAAATACCCCCCTCGAATTGACACCTTCAAAATACCCCCAGGTCTGAGCGACCTGGGGAAATAATAAATTTCCCTCGAAATACCCTTGTTTTGACTGTGTATGCAGTGTACATGATGTATTAATTGCTGCCAAATTACATTGCAGCCATACATATACTAGTCTGTGCAGATATATCCGTATATAAATACCGTATTACCTCGAAATACCCCCAGGGGGTTTATTATTTCGCCAGCAAAATTTGAGGGGGGGATAATTCGAGAGGGGGGGGGGGGTTATTCGAGGGGGGGGGGGGTCTATTATTTCGCCAGAAATTATCGGAAATTCCCCATACGCAGACGTAGAAAAATCGAACAATCACATAGATTTGTATGTGTTTATAGGCATATATTACTGTATATACACAAAAACCCTTCCATAACGTCACTTAATCATCAGTTTTAACGTGTGTTCTGCATTGTACAGATCACAAACTGCGGTATTTGTCATGTACGTTCACGTTACACTCAATTTTAGGGGGGGGGGGGTATTTCGAGGGGGGGGTTTATTATTTCCTCAGCCGAAATTTAGGGGGTATTTCGAGGGGGGGGGGTTAATTCAAGGGGGGGATAATTCGAGGTAATGCGGTATGTAAAAATTTACAAATGTTTGTTCTCACTTATTACCAGTTTTGGGCATGTTTCGGCCTATTCTTTACTATGATCCTTCACGAAATTTTTTTACGAAATAATAAAAACCCTTGAATAACCCTCTCGAATTACCCCCCCCCCCCTCCCTCAAACTTTGATGGCGGAATAATAAATCCCCTGGGGATTTTTCGAGGTAATACGGTAACCATTTACATAAATAGAACGTTAATTAGCCATATTTCACTGGAAGCAAAATGTGATAGAAAAGTGAATCGGGATTGCAAAATATGGAGATTTGGTTAAGTCGTTCATTTTGCGGCGCAAATTCAATTAGCTACTTCCATTTTCAATAAAAAGGAGCTTTGCTTTGAGCGCCAAAATGGTGCTACATCTGTGCAAATATTATTTAATTTGATTGGTTCAAATATTTAAGACTGGTGCTTGCTTCTTTTGGATTTTTCATTTGTACAAAGATCAGATTTTTAAATGAAAAAAATTGAAAATAAAAAAATTGAATCTGGTCAGCGTGCTCGGGAAAAAATTTCAAAAATATTTTTGTATCTTCAAATTGTTTTAAAATACTTTTCAACAGACTTTGTGCATTGCCGTAGCATATATTGACACAAGTATCAAATGTGGTAAAATATACCAGTGTTAATATTTACTTACATTCACAATTCACATGCCAGTCTACAAAAATCACGATTCAAAAAGATGTAAAAGCATACAAAAGTCCCTTTTAGCTACCCCAAATACCATTTTGCATTCAAATAGGACTGAATTGCCGTTTCGCACCGCGCAACGGTAAATTAGGTTAGCAGTTGTCAGGAAATTTATTGACACACTACAGCTGATTTGATCTGGACGGGCGGCGGAGAATGTTTTTGAGATGCATGCGTGAAGACACTTCGAGACGCTTCACGAGATTTTAGGTGAAGTGTCTTTCACATGCTTCACCTGAAATCACGGCGGTCATATTTTGTGAAGCGCAATGCAGGCACTGTCGCAGCGTACTTTGCATGGTTCGTGAAGCGTCGTGAACTCTCCGAAGGCGCAGTGAAGTGTCTTCACGCCGGTACCGTGTGTCTACAGTTCACCGCGCATCACACACTTATGGCGGCCAGCACACTGGTTGATACGTGTGTCAACTGGTCTGTCAACTCAGATTTCGGCTTCACGAGTCGCAGTGATCTCCAAATGCACACGCGGTAATGTTAAAAAATAAATATTGGAAGATGTCCGTGTGACATGTGAAGCCGAAGTCTAAGTTGGCAGATCAGTTTACATGCATGTGTCAACCAGTGTGAGGGCCGTCTATACATGTGAAACCGCCTATGGAAACCAAAAAAGTTGCAAATTTTCCGCCCACGCTGCAGACACTTAATTCACTGGCTATTCATTTGATTACCATGTCCTAACTTGACTGAGCAGCGCTCTAATAAATCTAAATGGAGGGCGAAAGTCACTCGGACTCTGAATCGCTGCACAGTTTGACGAGTCCATTTATCGCCAGTGGTCGGCACTGTGAGAAATCTAGTTATCTATTTTTTTGGTTATTGTTTTTTTTAGAACTGTTTGGTATGCTGATAGAACCGATCTTTGTTTTGTGTTTAACTTTGACTACGTAATCATTTTTGTAAAATAGTCGATTTCTCAATTGTGATACAAAATTCAGGCGTCTCCGGTGGCGGCAGTGCGAAAAAAGTCCCCGAGTTGAATCATTTCAAATTTTCTAGTGATTACCAGCCGGTGTCACCGCGAAAGGGCAGTGGATTGGGTAACTTATGTATACCGCATTTCTTCTAGTAGAAGAGCGCTGTTCTATGTTTTCGTCAAGTTTTTCACCTGCCGTTCTACTAGAGATGTCGTTCTATTGGAGGCTGCCGTTCTATTTTATTAACCAATATCTTTCAGACATTTTTCATTTGAACGTAGTGTTTTTAATAAAAAATGAACAACATTTTACTATCAGAGCATCAATTCAAACAAAACCAAAAAGGAAAATAACCCTAAATCATAGTTCTGAGCAGCTTGGATGTTCTCACCACCCAGTTTTCATTTATTTGTGTGTTCTGGCGCTCTTCCAACGTAATTTCAACCTGCCGTACTATTGGAGGCGCCGTTCTATTGGAGGCTGCCGTTCTATTAATTTCGTGAGTGCAAAAAAGTGCCAAAAACTGCCGTTCTGTTGGAGGTGCCGTTCTATTAGAAGAAATACGGTACTCTGTCGACCGTTAGGTGTGCGGCCAAAATAACTTGTCTTAGGCGATAACGCTTGTTTGCTGACGCACATAGTCTATTCCGTTTTTTTCAAGCAAAGTCAAACAATTTGTCTTTTTGCTGTGAACTAGTCAGGTAATTTTTGCTTTAAAAAACTGAAAGTGTAGAATGCCGCTAGCGAATCCCAAAGTAATCTCGTAGTGAATCCGGCTAGTTAAAATAGATTCTCCGAATAAGCCGTAAACATATTTGCCGTCTTGTCAAACACACAATTAGGTAGGTACAATTTCTTTTCATAGCATTTTGCCGTATTTGCACAAGCAAATTGGAAAATGCACGTGAATACGAATTAAAGTGACCGTTTTGTATGCGAATATGCCAACTATGCGACAATAGTAACGCAATACTAGAATGTGTGTCGTTTGGGGGGGGGGGGGGGATAAAACGAATGCCAAAAATTTATCAGAAAGGTCATGTTTACAGAAGTCTAGCAATATATTTAAGTGGTTTGCGAGTATTATATTCAATGATGTCTGCCGTTGCAGTGGTTGAAAATCATGTAAAAGTCTAAGTATCGTGTGAAATGCCATAAAAAAATTATCATCTGACATGTAAAATGTCTAAAAGTGTGAAATGTAACTCTTAACCTACTTTTACTCTTACATTCTCCACAACTCTTGACATAAATAATCATTTATTCTGACATATCAAAAAGAGTGTCCGAAACTGGCACTTTTCCAAAACACAAAACTAGACTGCCAAGTTTGCGTGATCTGTACATTTCTGCATGAACAACAAGAGGTAGACAACTGTTTGAATTAACTGAGCCAAGAAGTTTAATAGGTGAATGCGTTACAAATATACAGTATTTCCTAGAAATACCCCAGGGGTTTTATCATTTCGCGAACAAAATTTGACGATGGCTTTATTCGAGGGGGAGGGGGGGGGGGCTTATTCGAGGGGGAGGTTATTATTTTGTCATAAATTTTATGAAATTCCATGACCAATTTATTGCATGAACACACTCAGATGTAATATAACACAGCGCACCCACATAAGATCCAATAGGGTTGTTTTTTCACATCGTAATGTGAATACGTTAACGCAACAAGTTGGTCATGGATATTCTTAAAAAGCCTACTAAAATAATAACAACTCAAATACCCCCAAAAAATTATAGGTATCTAGGTAATATAAACCCTCACGATTACTTTGAGGATGTATAAGGCACAAACATTAGTTTTATAGTTTTGTGGGCTTTACTATTGGAGGGAATATTTTACATATATGGCAGTGTAACTGCATGAAATTCCAGTTCTGTGTGTATGGATGTGGGAAAATTACAGATTGGTGCTATTTCTGGGAGAAGTTAAACTCACAAAGTTTCTCAAAATAATTGCTGTAAAATGCAAAATTTAAATATGTAATATAGATAGCTACCACAAGCAAAAATTTCGATGATCTTGTTGATCACTTCACTTTTTATGTTCTCATATCTTCTAAATTCCACACAATTTGAGAATACCTAGGTACACTTTTCTAATGTTGCCGCATTGTACATAGGCCGGCTGAAAAGTCCCCGGGCAGTGCTCGCCATTCGCGCTAGGGGTAAGCTACGGTCATAAAATTTTAACACGTTAATATATCAGGTGTTTTGAGTTTTCACCCAAAATTTCACCCTTCTAGCTCCACCCACTGCGGAACTGTGGGGGTTACAATTTCGGTCATTTTGTACTGATGTACAAATGGTGCTCTAGCTCAATGCTGCTTTAAGTTGTGATCATGAAACTTTGGCTAGTGTAAGCCACCACTGTCGGCAATGTGCTGATAGTATTCAACGTCACGATCATACACATTATTGCTTAAGGTAAAATTAATATGCAGATCAGGGTGATGTGCAAGAAACGTGGGAACTGTAATGGATGTTTGTGGTGATCATCTGAGATCATGTTGTATTGCAGTGATTTTAATGTGCTGGTGCTAAAGCTGGGACCATTTTTAAGAAGATCATGGAGGAAGTTGTAGTCAGGTGCAAAGGTGCATAGACTCCAAGGGGGCTATTTTGAGAAGGAGAGGCAGAATGATGAATTGGGTAGTGAGAGTAGTGACAGTGATGACCATACGGACTAGGCTTATGATATCATCATGTTGGTTAGTGCTGGCACAGTGCCAACACTGGTGGCTATACTAGCCAATGTTTCATGATCACAACTTAAAGCAGCATTGAGCTAGAGCACCATGTGTACATCAGTACAAAATGACCGTAATACAGTTCCGCAGTGGGTGGAGCTAGAGGGGTGAAATTTTGGGTGAAAACTCAAAACACCTGATACCTTAACCTGTCAAAATTTTAAGACCGTAGCTTACCCCTAGCGCGATACGCGAGCACTGCCCGGGAACTTTCCAGCCGGACTAAGTATTTAGGTATTACCCCTATTTTCCGAACACCGAAAATTGGAAATTCATAGAAGAAAACTGTTTCAAATTTTTTTGAAAAACTGTGAACTGACAAGAATCAGGTGAATTTCAGCTTCAGGACAGCTTCACATTCATGCATTTTATAGTAATTCATTGTTTCGCTTGGTTCTACTTCTAATCTAGCGTAAGGATGAAACCGTCTGATTTCTGGCACCAAACCTTCTGGCGCTGTATTTCCGCACCATAAATTTGTATGTTTTGGCGCCACAAATTTCCCGCCCGGCAAATATGAGAGTGCAGCGCTATTTAACCTTCCCGATTTTTGAGCTCTCGATTATTAAGCCAAATTATGTGTAAAAGTGTATCACGATAATGAAGTGATAATGAAGCCTCATGTCGATTACAAAAGTATCACGATTTTTAACCCACTGTATGTCGATAATACAGCCAATACCTTATTTCCTCGAAGCCCTCCTTTCTGAGATGTCTAGTGCTGCTTGTATTTATACTGGACCGACATAACGCTGTACAATGAATGATATTTACCATATTTTGATGAATAAGGTCACGTGAAAAAATGTGCGTCAAATTAAATTAAATTTGAAAAATTTTAAAATGTGAAAATGTGAAAAAAATAGTGTCAGTTCGTTTATTGTGATGGAATATGGTACATTTCATTGTACGGTGTTCTGCCAGCAGTGTTCCGTCAACAAGTTTGTTCATTAAAAAACAAAAGTTTCTCCGGTACCTATCCCATCACTATTCATTACCTCTACTGTAACCATTCACTGTCACACCGAGAAAGGGAAACATTAATCCTCACAAAATGCACCAACAAATTGTCATTTTATCCGAGAAATAGAATTCTCAAATGCCTCTCGGCTACGCTTTGTTTGACACTTTAGGCTATAAAAAGCCCATTATATTAAAAAGGCACAAAAATCGCGTTTCCCCAATTAATTTGCCACGCGATTCCACCCCAGTTAACAGATCTCATATCTGGACAGGACCAGTTAACAGGACCAGGCCTCATATATTCAATCTTGTCAACTCGAAATACACCCAAACTGACGATCAGGGTGGTACAAAATCGGCTCAGAATGAAATTTTGAGTGAAAAAAGTGAAGAGAGCAATGTCAATTTTCATCCACGTAGACCACTGCATAGATTTAGTACATTTGGATCGCGTCCAAGGTTTGTGTCTTTGCCAAAAATTTTATTCCGTATTTTTTGTGGCTGAAAAAGTGGTTCTGGTGCGAATTCAATAAGTGGATAAGTGAATTTTGTCTGGCGTATGGAGTTCCATGCTGATTTTTGTGTCTATGAGGAAAAATACAGTGGAACCTGAATAAAAATGTTACTTTCGAAAAAATTTGGTGGATTTCATGACAAATGCATAATACGCATCCATAAGGTGCCCGTTTTTTCACATTTCAGGACCACTTCGAATGTCGAAAGGCAATCCGTTCGCGAATTGAGAGGAAGGAATACAATTTCAAGTTTGCTTAACGGTAAATTTCATGTACCGTATTTCCTCGGATTACCCCCCCGGTGGTTTATTTTTTCAGAGTGGAAATTTTGAGAGGGTATTTCGAGGGGGGGGGGGGTGGGAATTTTCCGCCAGAATTTTTTTGTTGAAATCCTGCTACTAATTAGTTGTATGGTACCAAAAAATCACTCGATGTCTCATCGTCACACGTTTTCGACACGTTTCAGGCACAGATTTTAAAATGTATTTACATTGGGTAAATACATTTAAATACCTAGGTACCGTATTTCCTCTAAATACCCCCAGGGTTTTTTTTAGGGGGGCTTATTCGAGGGGGGGGGGGGTTATTATTTCGCCAGAAATTTTCACGAAATTCATAGTAAAGAGTACGCTTTTATATACCAAAAACAGGTAATCAACGTGTCCAAGTAAGGTTTATTTGGACATATCAGCGTGCATCGCTACACAAACTAGTATACGTGTAGCTGCGATGCAAACTGCGACCAATATATACATCATGTACATTGCGTACATCATGCACATAATTTTAGACGGGGGTATTTCGAGGGGGGTTTGTTTTTTCCCCCGCTCAAAAACACCTGGGGGTATTTCGTGGGGGGGTTAACTCAAGGGGGGGGGGTTAATCGAGGAAATACGGTATACTTTAAAAAAAGTTCCTGTACTCAGCTGTAATTTCAAATCGCAATTTTTCGTTGCTTAAATAAAGAAACCTTGAAGAAATCATATCTTATGGGTACGGGTAAAAAATGTATTTTACACTTTCTGTACTCAAGGGTGAGTAAGAAAGTAGTTTACATGTATTTACATATACTTTTCAAAAAGTTCAGTAATTTTAACGAGGTACTCTGGGTTCAGGTGATCACCGGACGCGTGCGGTCACCGCCGACAATTCAAACATAACAATGATGAACAGAGGGATGGAATTGCGCAAAAAACAATCCGATGGAATTTCGGCGATCCTTAAAACCCCCACCAGTGGACTTTGTAGTCCCGCAAAGGATTTTTTCTTCGATCAGGCTCAAAGTTCCGCAGTTTTTCAAGATGGCGGATTGAAGGGGAAAGTGTCCATTGGTGAAACGTCACAATGTTTGGGCAAGGGATTGTCTTCTAGTGCCAACAAATTGAATATGTTGAATAGGGAACAAGATGTTTGTCAGCAATTGTTTTTTTAATATAGAATATGATAGCAACATAAATTTTGTATTTAAAGTTGTTTTGCAGATTATTCAAATTAAAGGTTCAAATGAATCTGTATTAAGAGTAATTAATGCGTCAACAGAAAGTGACAATGAAGGTTTGGTTCTTTTTATCTTTACATTCAAAGAATGAACAAGCATAAATATTTAGCCTAATCAAATACTTGTTCAGGTAATACTAATATCAGGAACAGAATTTCGGGAATAGCATATGAACCTGTGATTATTAGGGATGCCTGCCCCAATGACCCTATTATTATTGGAACCATCGAGGTAAGTGTTTCAGATTATACTATATATTAGGGATGGAAAGAAAGTTGTTTGATGGCGCCGTTTTTCCCAAAGTTCCCAAATGAATGGCACCATGGCGCCATTTGAGGGCGCCATGACGCCGCGCCATTGCGCAATTGTCGCTTGACGCCCTATTTTCTGTGGGGCCTGGCGCCCTGTTTCCGAATGGCACCATTGGAGCTGGCGCCATTATCGTCTAGCCATTTTCCATCACTACTTTTGTCTAACTACTTTGGCACCATGCCAAACCAAACTTGAAAAAGTCATCAAAAAAGCCAACCCCACCCCAGGAAATTCGCATGGTCAAAAAGCACATGTACGGCCCTTTGGGCATCGCTATCGTCTGCGGCACCCACAAACAGCCCGCATACCCATTCGGAATCGGTTTGTACATCACTAAGGTTGCTGCAAAGTCTAGTGCTGCTTTGTGCTGCAGATTGAGATTGGGGGATAGGATTTTGAAGGTTGTTTTGGGTGTTTTTTGGGGGTGATTGAATGCGACATTTTGCAAGATACTGTATTATCTCCAATTGAAGGTATACTTTCCATTGATTTGGTCACTTTTTTACTGTACCTTCAATTAGAGGGTACCTTCTATTGTTTTCTATTGTCTGGGTGCCACTGTTTTGGACACTGTCTTCACAATTTTACACATTTTGGCGCGCGGCCAACTGTGCCTTATATTGGAGGTATATCTTCAATATGTATTTATGGCATCATGCTCGAAAAAGCGAAAAGTTATTAGAAGCCAATGAGAGCATACCTTTTATTGGAGGTAATACGGAATCTGTATTCTGTACCCTCTTGTGTTTATCTCGAAATCACAAATCAAAACACCCATTTCCAGGTAAATGACACAGATGTATCGAACTTATCTCAAAGAGCGGCAGCAAGAACTTTGAGCGCGGCAGCCAGAGATCTGCGATTGTTGGTGAGCCATGACGCCCTCCCCAAGGGATTCAATATGGCTATTATTCAGAGGGAGTACACTGTGGGTTGTTGTGCTGTTGTATTTATTTACAGTAGATGGAAGTGTTTTTTTTTGCTGTTTTGTGTAACTTCTCGTGGAGAATTTTTTCAGAGAGATTAAATTTTATGTTTTTTTTGAGGGATTTTCTGAGATTAGATATATTTATTATATTTTCTGAAGAAAAAACATTGTTTTTGCAACGCTAGTCACAAAAAATTTTAAAAGCAAAACTGGCCAGTGTGAACGTTACGTGGAAGCGACTTTTTTAATTCTTGCAATACTTAACAATCCCAAAACTGACAGCTTGCAAAAAAATTGTCAATTGAAATGTCAACTAAAATGCCAATATGACAGCACTGGCAAAAAAAATAATTTGTTTCCCACTTGACAGACCGATCCTATTGGAATCTCGATAGTCTGCGGGCACCCACTGAGACCAGCGAATGACCCCGGCATATTTGTTGATTCGGTGAGTAATTTTTCCCTGTGTAGTATTTGATTGAATTACTACAATATTTTGTTGCAGTAATTTAATCAAATACTACACCTGGGGCAGTCCCGAGCCCTGCAAAGTGTGAAGTCAAGTGTCAAATATCATGTAAAATGTTTGCATGATGATTGACACTTTGCATGATGATTGACAAATTTGTATGATGATTGACAAATTTGTATGTCATTTGTCATGACATTTTACACTTTACTTTACACTTTACAGGGCTTGGGACTGTTCCTGGCATTCTATTAAACCACACAACAATTTTTTCGGCGCAGATTCGCGCAATGAGCCCCGCTGCAACTGCGCACTATCCCAATTTGGAGATAATTCTTCAAATTCTAAACTGTCCAGATGACTGCATTATGTCAGCACTGGGACAATGTCCCGAGGACGCAGATTCTATGGGAAAAAATCCCTCAGACAAGGAAAACAACAATCTTGGGAGGTCTATTGAACCTATTTGCGACAATAAATTGAGACCGGGCGTGAGGCTTTTGGAGGTGAATGGCAAAACTTTGATTGGAGCTAAAAGATGTGAGGCTGCCACAATTTTAGCTTCTGCTGGGAACACTGCCAGGCTAGTTGAAGTGGGGGTAGTGATGTAGGAAGGCCATTTAGCTGTGGCTCTATTGGCGCTTGGCGCCATGCCCAAGAAGAGTGTCATGGCGTTTTCGGCGCCATTTTTTGTGGCACCAGGATCAAAAGTGCCTGGCGCTGGCGCTAGCGCCAACGTGAAAAGAGCCATGATGCTTTTGCTGTGGCGCTTGGCACCAAGGGTAAGAAAAGCGCCATGGCGCTTTTACATAACTGTGGAGGATAGTACCTAGGTAACTCTTTTTCCAAGCGGGAGGGGTTCAAACGCGATCCCTACCACGAATCTTGCCAGTAGTTCAGGCGGGGAGCGATGCCCCCAACACCCACTAAAAAGTACCTATTTTTAGCTATTTTTACACGTTGCAAATTGTAATGTCGACTAACCGGCTGCTGAAACCTAATGTTCGCGGGTTCAGACCGATTTGTGTTGTGTCGAATACGAGTTCTTCTCACAATGAACTGTTGCATGATAATCTGCATGCATGCAATTGCCGCTCACACTAGATGAGTATGTCAACTGGTTTCCATGTCAACTCAGATTTTAGTTGACCAGTCGAAGGACTATTTTCAAGTGTACGGGTGGCATTGTCGAAAAGGAATTAATGGCCCTACACATACTACTTGACGGCTGACCCAAATAAAGTCAAAAAGTGTACCTTCTATAAGAGACGCCTTTCTATTGCAGACCCGCCCTTCTATTAGAAGAAATACGTTATCTGTGGTTTACACATGTATTCAGTCAACTGTGGATGCGTTGACAATTTTACCCTCTCATTGCTGATCACAGCGCTCACGATTAATTGTTTCTCGTTTGATTAAAATACCATTACATATTTACAGATAAATGGTAGGTAGTGTTGGGGCTTATGAAAATCCTGACAATTCAATAATCCACCCGAATTATCCCCCCGCTCCTCAAAATACCCCATGTCTGAGTGAGATCGTGAAAACCCCCCGGGGTCTTTTGCAGAAAATACGGTATAATACATATTTATGCTATTTTACGTTTTTTTCTGTCCAATCAAACATCTTTTTCAGGGTTCTCTTCTGCGATGGCGTACATTCAATGGACATTTTACCAGCAGACAAAGCGAGTGCGCAAATGTGTCAAAGTAATGAACCTTGCAAAGGGAATGTCATGGACGATTTTTCCACTACACAGGTGTGGGCAGGGTTGGAAAAATCTCAGAAAAAAATAAAAATAAAATAAAAATAAAATGGAATATTCAAGAATAAAATAAAATAAAATAAAATGGAAAATTTAAGAATAAAAAAAAATTGTATAAAAATTCGAATTTTTGTAAATTTTTTGTAAAATTGTATAAAAATTTGTATTTTTGTAAAATTGTATAAAAATTCATATATTTTTTGTAAAATTTGGTCTCATTGCTTGAGACTCTACCTGTTTATTCATGGATCTGGGAGCAGTCCCAAGCATTGTGAAGTGTCAAATGTCATGTAAAATGTCATGCAAAGTGTCAATTGTCATGACAAATGAAAAGTAAAGTGTAAATTGTCATGACATGTAAAAATTAAAGTATCAATTGTCAAGCAAATTGTGTTCAAATCTCATGTTTTATTTTGTCTTATGTTTTGTATCAAAATTATGTTGTTGTTGACTCCAAATCTTATGTGGACATCTGTATACAAAAACATAGATTTGGATATAAAACATACTATGGATACAAAAACACAAGATTTTGATACACAATTTACACTTTGCATGACATTTGTCATGACAATTGCCACTTTGCTTGAAATTTTATGACACTTGACATTTTGCATGACAATTGATACTTTACTTAACATATGTCATGACAAATGACACTTTCCATGACATTTTACAAATGTGCCCAGCACACTCCAGTAGTCCTTCTACTGAAAATGCAAACCATTCTTATCAATAATTGTAACTTTACACTTGCAGCTAGCTAACAATACATACTGCATGCAACTTTTGAAAAGTAAGGGAAAAATTTGTCACAGGTTTTTCATGTATCGGTCTAATTATAAAATTTTTCTGGCCTTGCATGCATGTTAGTGATTTTTTGTAAAATTTTTGTACAATTATTGTAAAATTTTTGTAAAATGTGTCATTTTATTTTATTAATGACTTTTGGGAATAAAATAAAATAAAACAAGAATAAAATAAAAATAAAATAAAATTTTTATACAATTTTTATACAATTTTACTAAAATGAATTTTTATAAAACCAACCCTGGGTGTGGGGTTGTGAAAAATAGTCCTGCAAAAAATTTGGGCTTTTCAACAAAGAGTTGCACCAAAGAAAATGACATTGTATTGTTTATGTGTAAATACAGGTATGTTTACACCAATTCGGTTAGAAGTGAATTTACATTAAAAGTGATGTTTTAAACTTTAAATGCATATCCGCATACTCATCCCCCAAATCTCCCAAAAACTACAAACAAAACACCCCAAATACTTCCCACTTCTCAGGGCCTAGGTCCCTCCTATAGCAGTGGTCACGTAAGTTCGTCGGCCGAAGGAACAAGTGCCAACAAGCCCCAACAGCATGCGGTGCTGAAAATGCAATTGTCAGGAAATAACAGAACTACAAGTGTCCATGTATGTTTGTTTGTTACAGATTCACAGTTAAAAATGAGCTCGTTAAATGTCTGGAAGCAAACTTGATGTCTGTGAAGATCCCCGCTTTCAAACGCTTAACCAACATCACAAGATTTTGGTGAATTCTATTCCACATTCATCAGCTATCTTCATGGTGCTTCACGTGCATCCAGAATTGTTTACACTTCACAATGCTCATGCTTCCACTAAAATGCAAGTTTCCAACATATTGAGCATTGCTTCGGAGAAAACAATATTGAAATGTTATGAAACATTGTGATTAAACTTTTTTCTCTCAATTTTTTTGGTCAAAATCTATAAAATTAGCATGAAAATTGCTTTATATTTTTTTAATTATTATTGATTTTTTATTATTATTGTTTATTTGATTTTTATATATGTTTGCTTTGCATTTTTTGACTTGTTGGTTTTGATTTGTTGGATATATAGGCCATTCCAAGGCATAGCTTACTCACATTATTTGACCCCCTACTGTCGGTTAACACCCATCTCGGCCGCGCCATCCCGGCCGAAATGTCCACGGCCGAGATGGCGCGGCCGAAACGGGTCCCTACCCCTACTGTCCGAGTGAGGAACAAGTAAAATGACATTTTTTTCATCGCAGCACCATGTCGCCGCACCCAGTTATTATCGCAGTGGATTAAACCAACAAAATCAACCGAGCCAGTCAAAACACCCACCAAACGTCTGTGATGTAATGTGATTTGATTGTTTTGTGATATTTGATATATCAAGATACCCGGATATAATGCACTGTACTTCCTCGTAATACCCGTTCAAAATCAACACTATGAAAGAATAACTCTCCTCGAAATACCCCCTCATTTGATTAAACCACCTCACAATTTGCACTATGAAAAAATAAACCCCCTGAGGGTATTTCGAGGAAATACGGTAGTTGAAAATGCTTATTTACACCCTTCAGTTTTCAACGAACATATGTTCATTAGCTTCAACTTTAAAAATCTCACATATTTATTCTATATTTAATTTACATTCGAATAAAAAACGTTGAAAAGACAATTCACATACCTTTGCATGCATCCCTTTTATATTGACACCCTTTCACAGTCATATTGGTATTGCTCAAGTCACAGTTCATATTGATACATGCGTATAATTAAAAACTGAATGACGAGATAACAGTAAACAGAAATTATTAATTTAAAAATCATACTTTCAAAGCCATTAATGATGGATGAATGAGCTTTAGGTAATCAGATTGCAAATGCCTTTCTTGAATAAATTAAATACATGGTGGGTAATTGAAACTGAAAGGCTCCGACCACCGATGCTTAAGCCGGATTTACAGCATAACGATCAATAGGAGGTGATGCGACAAATTCAACGTCACCGAAAAATTAGTTATTTTCATTTTTTAAAGTATTTTATTAAAAATTCATGTTTAATAATCAATATTTTGCGTAAATTTATTATGTGCGAGACGTGAAACTCTAATTTGAACGAAAAACGTTCGATGAAAAATGGTCCGCCGTCAAATTAATTTCACGGTGAGGCCTTAAAATCAATTTGAGGCGTCTAATTCTAAAAGTCGACAAGTCCACAAAATGTGATTTTGAGTAAATCGCATTTTAAGTTTCCGATCCAATTCCAGGCCCGTGGTGCATGTCCAATTTGGCTCTCTCATGGTTTTCATAAAGTTCCATATGTTGACAATAAAGTGTCAAATTTTCAGCCCCTAATCTCAACGTATATGTGAAAAATGGGGTGTCCATAAAATTACATTCGGTCAGAGCAAAACTGTTTCGGGGAGGGAAATGGACTTGTCGCCTTCTTGCACGCGAGAACATTTTTGTTCCCGGGGAAGCCGAGGCTGCCTTATGGGAAAATTATGGACTTGTCGCCCTTTAGAAATCGGTTTCCATAGTGGACTTATCACACTTCTTGCGTTTTTTTCCCATAAAAAAAGGAAGCGGAGGATGGACTTGTCGCCTTTTAGCCCAAAACTAAGTGGACTTGTCGACTTCTTGCCCAAACTTTTTGCATTTTCCCCCAAAAATGTCAAATTTGGCACTTTGCCATATGGGCATGTTAGGTCAAAAAATTTATGGAAAATGATGAAAAATGTGCAGAAGTAGCCCCAGATGACGTTTCCGGGCCTAACTCGGAATTTTCATATTTTGGACTTGTCGACTTTTAGAATTGGACGCCTCATTTGTCGATGGCCATTGCATGCAATGACTGCCGACAAATTGATTTTAGGGCATCACCGCAAAATTGATTTGACAACGGACAATTTTTCATCGAACGTTTTTCATTCAATTTCGAGTTTCACGTCTCGCACATAATAAATTTCTGCAAAATATTGATTATTAAACATAAATTTTTAATAAAAAACTTGAAAAAATGAAAATAACTGATTTTTCGGTGACGTTGAATTTGTCGCATCACCTCCTATTGATCGTTATGCTGTAAATCCGGCTTAATACTAACAACGCAGCGCGGGGCCATTTTTTATATACCGCATTTCCTCGCAATTCCCCCCTTGTGTCACCCCCCTCTAAATGCCCCCCCCTCGAAATACCACCCCCCTCGAAGTACCCCCAGATGTTTTCGAGCTGAGGAAAAAATACTCCCCCTCGAAAGTCCCCCTCAAAATTTCCACTCTGAAACAAAATAAACCCCATGCGAGTATTTCTTGGCAATACGGTACTCGGCTGACCGCAAAGTATGCGCAGAATCCTACCATAACTTAAGGAATAAAATGTTGGGATAAATTTCGTAATTAGTTTTTCCAAAGTAAAAACGAAATATTATGATGAAAAACTATAATTTTTCATTTTTCAGATGGATTACGGTAGGTTTTCATACTAAGCGTTGCTTCTACTGAGTATACATAGAAACACAAAAATTCTGCGCGTGTGGTCAAGAATGCCATTTTTGGGGCTTTTTTGGAATTTCCTAACTTTTGCCAAACATTTTATGTAAATCTATGACTTTGAATATTAATTAATATAGGTAGTCTTGGATATAAATTGGCCCCATACAAACGAAATTTGCTAAACTTTTTTCCGGCTAAAATAAATACAAAATTTATGAAAACGGCACCAAGTTTTAGTTTTCATTATACGGGGTGCGGCAATTTAGACTTGCACTCCAGATTTCGAATAACTTGTCACTGGGTGGTCGGATGAATGTCAAGATTGAGGTCAACATTAACAACTAAATAGGAAAGGAACTCTGAAAAAATGGCTGCGATAGCTCCACTCGTTCACAAGTTATTCATGGAAACGTGTAATTGTCACTTTTCCACCACCTAGCTTTACGACCAATTACGCAAGCGCCCGCCGATTTCCTTATGGGCATAGCGAATTAGTGGCGGGCGCGCACGCATTTAGGCATGCAGCTGCGGAAAAAAAATCACAAAAAATATCTGGAAAAAAACAATCCGATACCGATCCCGGTCACGTGAAGTCAATCCCGTTTGAACGATATCACAAGGTGGTGGTAGAGTGACAATTACGCGTTCGCATGAATAACGAGTGGAGCTATCGCAGCCATGTTTTCAGGGATCCTTTCCTATTTAGCTGTTAATGTTTTATTGTTGACCTAGAATCCGACCACCCAGTGACAAGTTACTCGAAATATAGAGCGCAGGTCTTAATTGCAGCACCCTGTAGAACTTAGCAAATTTTATGAAAAATTTGCTAAATTTCATACTTAGTTATGATAAAACATAACACTTTCCATTGTTCATTTGAAGAGACATGTATTTAGGCTGACAGACGTACTCATAATTTTCTGTATTTTCTCCAGTGTTTAACATTTGTTTACTAATAAATTCACAGAGTGTTTAGGGAAGTTACCACAAGTGAAAAGCTCTTATAAAACATAAATATATTAAAAAGATTCTTTCTGGAAAGGGTTCATGGATAGGCCTTTTAAATTGTGAAAAAAGTTCCGTGTTTGGAAAGCCCAGAATTTGGCTTAACCATAACAATTTTCAAGGGTCTTTATGTTGAAAGTCCTTTCAAGGGTCCTTGAAGAGTTATTTTAAGTCCTACCGTATTTCCTCGAAATACCCCCCCCCTTGAAATACCCCCCCCCCCCTCGTTTGACCCCCCCCCCCTCTCGAGACCACTATGAAACAATCACCCCCCCCTCGAAATACCCCCCCCCAAATTGAGTGTAAAGGGAACGTACATGACAATAACTGTAGTTTGTGTTCTGTGTACTGCAGAACACACGTTAAAACAATGTCGGTGTCACGTTAGAACAGTGTACATACCATCTACATACTAATATTAGTCTACAGAACCTTATAAATGGCGGTTTTTGTTGCATTTTTCGACGTCTGCGTACGTTTCAGACGACAATTTCGTACTTGGTTTTCAAAAATTTTCTTGTGAAACAATAACCCCCCCCTCGAAATACCCCCCCCTCGTTTAACCCCCCCCCCTCTCGGGACCACTATGAAACAATCACCCCCCGGGGGGTATTTCGAGGAAATACGGTATTTGCTATTCTATGTTGTTGCACCATGCCACCTCCTTAGTAATTAAATAAACATGTGGCATTATGGAAGCAGTGAATGGCATTATAGCAAGGATTTGTTTTGTAGAATTAGAGATTGTCAATTGAGGCTTCCAATTCTAAAAGTCGACAAGTCCAAAATATGACCATTTTGAGTTCGGCCCGGAAACGTCATCTGGGGCTACTCCCGCACATTTTTCAACATTTTCCATAAATTTTTTGACCTCACATGCCGATATGGCAAAGTGCCAAATTTGACATTTTCAGGGAAAAATGCAAAAAAATTTGGGCAAGAAGTCGACAAGTCCACTTAGTTTTGGGCTAAAAGTCGACAAGTTCACCTTCCGCAGCCTTATTTTATGGGAAAGAACGCAATAAATGTGATAAGTCCACCATGGACACCGATTTCTAAAAGTCGACAAGTCCATAAATTTCCCATAAGGCAAGCGCAACGCCGGCGGGAACAAAAAATGTTCTCGAGTGCAAGAAGTCGACAAGTGCATTTTCCTCCCCAAAGCGGTTTTGTTCTGTCAGAGTAGAATTTTATAGACACCCAATTTTTCCATTATACGTTGAGAGCAGGAGCTGAAAATTTGACACTTTATTGTTAACATTTGGAACTTAATGTTCAGCATGAGAGAGCTCCATTGGACACGCACCACGGACCTGGATATGGAAATGAAGCTTAAAATGGGATTTACTCAAAATCGCATTTTGTGGACTTGTAGTCTTTTAGAATTAGATGCCTCAATTGTTGAAGCAAAGTTGGTTGTATAAAAATGTGACTTACCTGAATTGTATAAAAATTGTATTCAATAGTTTTTTATTCCTATGTCACTTTATCCTATTTTACTTCAAAAATTGATTAAAAAACATTTTACACAAATTTGTACAAATTGTACAAATTTTTTACAAAAATTGTTAATCTTGCAAAACGATGTGTTTGCAGATTTTTAGCAGATATAAATTTTCACAAAATTTTACCGAAATATTAATTTTATTCAATTTTTATGTACTACGTTTATTAACTTTATTTGTAAATTTTGCATTTTATTTTTTTTAAGTATAAGTTTGCTGTTTTGCGGTTTTTCAGAGAGTTTTTGGTAAAAATTGTGTTTCCGAGTGACCAGCACCTCGCACCGGTTTAATTGTTTACCAGCTTCAATTGTTTTCAGAATTGTATATGTATCCAACAAAATTATTCTTAATTTTCGATGTTGTTTTTGTCCTTCAATTTTTGCCCCCTCCCCACAAAAGGAAAGAAACAATCAATTTTAACCATTTTTTCATGTTCTTTCATCACGGAATGGATGGAGGGAAATTATTTGTTCAGCGAGAGTAATAAAATCCACTTGGATTATTTGATTTGATATTTGATTAAATTTGATTTGATTTTATGGCGCTATTCGATTGAATTTGGAGTATGGTAAATAAATAGGAGTCTATAGAAGCACAGAATCGTGAATCACAGCTTTCTTAATTACATACCTATGCAATTAGTGGCTGATAAGATCATTTTACATATTTTGTTATTGAAATGTGTTGAGTGATTCACCTCCTATCAACATTTTCATTTCTATTTTTGTGGTCAAACACCGATAAGATTATAATGATTGGAAAACAGGTCACTAATGTGGCCACACAAGCTAGTTATCATGGTTCCTATTTGAAAACACGTTTAAAAACTGAATGGCGATGCGAACGCTGATTGACGCGTCCACCATCCCGCAACTAGGTATACCACTTAAGACTCAGCGCACTAATATTATAGTGTAATTATTTGTTAACAGAAATGATCAGTCCATGAGCTAGGGTTGGCAATTTCAAAATTTTTGGTTCCAGTTCTCAGTTCTCAGTCCTAAAAAAATTCAGTTCGGTTCTCGGTTCCTATAGATTTTCGGTTCCGCTTCTCGGTTTGCTTCCTAAGTTTGGTCCCGGTTCGGTTCTTTCGGTTCCAAAATGTCCGAAATTTCGGTTCCGGGTAATAAAATAATCGGGTATCAGGTATAGTCGGCGGACTTGATGGCTTGCCCTCGATAGTTATGTCCTCGTCCAGCAATGCAGCAATGACAAACTTATGTTTAGAATATCAAAAGGGGTTCCGTAGCCTCCGGGAACGCAACGTATGATGGGCTTCTATCTTTACGTTCTAGCGATCAAATTCTAACATTAAGTTTCCGTTGCTGCTCTGCTGGATGACGACATAAGTATGTGCGAGGGCAGGGCATCAAGTCCGATGAACATAATAATCAGCTGAATAAAGGAAAAGCAACATGATGTTGTAGTGTAGCAAACATCAGATATGAAATCATGTGCAAATATTTACAAACCAGCTGTTTCAATCTTCTCAGTCCTAAACAAAAAAAATGAACTGTCTAAAACAACAAAAACCAATACCACATCTGAATAACAAGTCAAACTATATTTACCGTATTTCCTCGAAATACCCCCAGGGGGTTTATTTTTTCAGGGTGGAAAGTGAGAATTTTGAGGGGGGGGGGGTAATTCGATGGGGGGGGGGGTGTAATTCGATGGGGGTTTATTATTTCGCCAGAAATTTTTTGAACACCCAGGCCAGTACTAATAACGTACGCAGACGTAGAAAAATGCGAAAAACCCCACCATGTATAAATAAGAGTCTGGTACTGTTATAAGTACATATGAAAATGGTATAAACCATGTTCTAACGAAAATAACACAATCATTGTTTTTAACGTGTGTTCTTCATAAACCGCAGCTTTTGTCATTGACGTTCTCCTTACACTCAATTTGGGGGGGGGGTATTTCGAGGGGGGAGATTTTTAACTCATAGTGCCATTTTGAGGGAGGATTTTGCGGAAATACGGTATAATCAATCTGTTTCAGTGCCCTCTGTAAACAATCACTCTCTCAGCATTATGCGGCTTGAGATTTGGCCCTCTTTTGTCGTACACCAAGCCAGCACAACTGGACACAATTTCAGGGGGCTAACTGAAAGCAGGTGTCCAATATTTGGCTGCTAGTTTTGACAAAATAGGGAACTGCTCCCTGTAAATATCAGAGTATTACTAATGCAAATAATTGACATTTTCACTGAAATTGAGTCTCAGATCTGTTCACTTTCTAGAAAAAAATGTTGGTCAGGAAAATTTACGAAACGCAACGCTGCAAACGCTGCATTTTGATCAGACATTATATAAAATTTTAGTGATCTTGAGCTAATTTTGAGCTTTCAATTTCGTTTGTACAATACATGCTTGTGAATGTCACAATGTGACAATGAAATTTCTGCTTGTGACATTCACAAGAGCCCAAGCACTTACACTGCCTGTGTTTCATATTTTGCACAGTTTCATATTGCAAGATTTCAGGTCAGAATGTGAAGCACAGGTTCATACATGTTTGAATGAGGAGCATGTCAGGTGCACAGTGTCAATAATCCAAATTCATAAAAATGATCCAAATTACGCATGGCAGTAGATCAATGTACCCCATTTATTATGTTATTTTATTCTGTTATTCATATCGATAAATTTTCACACTGATATGCATAACAAGATCACTTCACATAACCAATGCCATTATACACCACAATACACAAACTATTAAGCAATTTTGCTTAGTCTCCTCAAACCATGCAGCTACAGGGAAGCACTGCTGATTTCAGAGCTTGACGGCATCTTGAATGTTGCTGTTGCTTTTGAACGGTATGCACAGCATGCACATTTGAACACAAAGGGGGACACGTTCAAACACGGATGAAACTGTGCTTGACATTCCAACCTGAAATCTTGTGATATAAAACCATGCACTGGACACAACAAATGGGGTACATTTATTTATCTAGCTACTATTTGAGCAGTTTTCATCCAAAATTGATGTACTGAGTGTAAATTGAAACCGTGTACTTGAGGTGGGCCACCCTGTATATATCTACCTATGTATTTATGTATTGCATTATGTAAGAAGCCAGACAAGTGAAGTCCCTTCCTTCCAGCCCATTCCATGCATTAGTAATGGCATCTTATATTTGCAACGTTTCCTTGAAAAACCCCCTCTGTGCTTCTTGTCAAAATGAATACTTCCTTTATAGGGTCATCCTAATCTAGATAACATTATATTAATGGCATCCTCAAAAAGTGTAGACAGATACCACAGGCTTTTTACTTAAGTATGATTGTGTCTCTGCTGTTTTTTTGCAGTACTGCTGCATACTTAGCTTACCAAAGTAACGTGACTTTTTATATTGTATATATGACTTCGTAACTTTATAAACTTACCAACCTTTTTTCGAACCAAAAATTGGGAAAATAGAAAACCAAATTTAAAACTATTTTTTGGCAACTATTCGAAATTCGAAACGTCATTATAGAACAATTTCGTATTCGAAACACTTTTTCCATAGGTATTTCTATCGTTTGTGATTTGCATGCACCCGGTGTCAGCCAGCTGTCACCGGTCTAGGTAAAATATGGAAAGGCACCGGGGCACGCCAAAGGCCACCAGCACCTGTGCTTGTGCGGTGCGGTGTTCTTTTTTGAGGGTGCATTGCCGGTGCCGGTGCCATTTTTTAAAGATTTCTTGGCCGGTGCCCAAGGTGCCAGGTGCCATTTTGACGCTATGGCACCGGTGCCGGTGCGGTGCGGTGACATTTTTTTCGGTGCCTTTTCCATCACTACCGCAAGTTATTTACATTCCAGCTTTCTCTGGAGTTTAGAAGCCATGAATTGGTTTATTAATACCCTATATTCTTGAACATGTCCTAGACTAGACCTTACTTTTTATTAGGTGATTTTGATGGTGGAATTTTTCCAGGCAGGCCATATTTCATCGTGAAATTCAGTGTGAAGGTGTGAAAATGTCAAGAAAAATGTCAAATGAGCAGTAAAGTTTTTTGACATTTCACATGATATGTTACATGACTTTTGATATTTCACATGGTCAGGGTGGGAGGGAATGGAACCTGATTCGATGGCTGGTGTAAGAGTACATCAGTTTACTCATTTTACTCATTGTAAATACATACCGTTTTTCCTCGAAATACCCCCCCCCGTCGAAATCCCCCCCCCCTCAAAATGGACACTATGAACTTAATAACCCCCCCCTCGAAATACCCCCCAAATTTAGTGTATAGAGAACGTAAATGACAAAGGCTGCGGTTTGTCATCCGGGCATCGCAGAACACACGTTAAAAACGATGACTCTGTTATGTGAGAACAGTGTTTATACGTCTACACACTTATACAAGTTTTTAGAGTCATATAAATGGCGATTCTTGTTGCATTTTTCGACGTCTGCGTACGTTTCAGACGACAATTTAGTATTATACTGGGATTTCAAAAAATTTCTGGCGAAATAATAACCCCCCACCCTCGAAATACCCCCCTCGTTAAACCCCCCTCAAAATTCTCACTCTGAAAAAATAAACCCCCTGGGGGTATTTCGAGAAAATACGGTAAATACAAATTACATGCTGCATTGACCACCGTTTCCGGAGATATCGGTCTTTCAATGATTTTATGTTGAAGTTCAATTCTGTATTTTTTTAAATTTCGACTTTAATCATAGAAAATACCATATTGAAAAAAGTTGAATGTTCAATCTTGGATTTGGAAACGATTAAGAGATAGATTAGTGTATATTGGCCCTGCGCACACTAGTTTACCGGCATTTTCAGTTTACCGGAGGTAAACTGAATTAAATCAGTTTACTTTTTGTTTCAGGTATAGTACAGAGTTGCGAAAACGTATTTACGTTTACCCGAAATACCCGGTTATTTGGGTATTTATACTTACGTTTACGTTTACGCTTTCCAAAAATACCGTTACGCTTTGTTACGTTTTCCTGGCACAATTACCCGGGTACCAGAGAAAACGTAAAAATATGCTACACGGAACCGTATTGTTTGACAAATGTAGTGTATTATGATTAGTTCAACATGTTCTAAGGTTGAGGAGTTCTAATTCCGCAATTGGAGAACTCAAACACCAATTTGTAAGTGAAAAGTAAAAAGTTGAAGTAAATTTTTTTTGTGAGGGAGAACTGAAATGCAAATAAAAAGTCATTTTGAGTGTTTTCTCATGACTGGCCATTTGTCTTTTAAGTTGCCATTTCACTTACAAATTTACTTTTCTTTCAATTTTTACTTGCCTTTCAACCTGCCATTACTTCTCACTCATAATTTTTTTTTAGTTCTCCTGTTACGGAATGAGCACCTTAAGGCCCTACACCCACTAGTTGACAACGACGCAAAATGTCAACTCCAATCCCAATTGAATATCCCGATCCCATCATTCTAAATATATATATAAAATAGGTAAGCAGAAAATGTCGATGGAGATCATATGAACATTCATAATGTTGTAAAAAACATTGTGTTTTTTGTATTCTCTGATAGCGGAAGCACTTAATATAATTTTTACGTTTACGTTTTATTTTACGTTTTCCCCGGTATTTTAAAAGTACCTTACGTTTTAGTATTTATACTTTTGATTTGAAAAAGGTATTTACGTTTACGTTTACGTTTTCCAAAAATACCAGTATTTGTACAACTCTGGTATAGTATGAGTGGGTAGAGCTTAGGCCGCCATCTTTATTTTTTCATGACAGTTTTAGGTATCACCATCCGTTTTTTTGTAATCAACTTTGAGGTACAAATTGTGCCCTTGTATGTATATGTTACATCGCAGCTTGACGAGCGCATTTTGTGCTTCAATCATGGGAGTCCCGTGGTTTAATGAAAGTGACGATGGCAAAGAAAAATTTGAAAATTCAAAAACTTTGAATTTTTCATCTTTTTTTCATCACCAGGAAAACCTCTTAATGCAGAAATGCAGAAACACGATTAAAATACCTATCAATTATACATGAAACTATTAAATTTTTAGCGACAGAAAAAAATGTGCAAAGTTGTTGGCAGTAACAGCTTGGAAAGCCGCAAAACCTAATTTGTAATTCAGTAGAAATGAAAGAACCACGATGTATTCTCAATTCAACAGAATAATTTAAAAATTCGATAATTTTGTGTAGAAAAATTAAAAACACGTAAGTTTTCCAAAAAATAAAAAATTTCAAAAACAGTTTAAAAATTCAACACTGTTTTTAAAACTCGAAAAGCCCTTTTAGGAAAAAATGCTACAAAATTTTTATCAATTTTTTCCCGAAGTTTTTACCATCCTAAAGTCTTAGAAAATGAAGTAGACCTTCCTTGCATGCAATATGTGATGGGTTCCTGTCACTCGCTCATTCCTACATGTTAGTTTAAAGTTTTACATATTTATTAGCTCTCTGATGAAGGAAAACGTTTGCTGCTTAGTATTCTGTGGACGGATTGCATCGATTTTTCATTTTAGAGCGTTGCATACAGCGGGCACTCCCAGAACCTGTAAAAAGCCCTGTAAAGTGTCAAATGACATGCAGTGTCAAAAGTCATGGAAACAAACGAGTTGAAATTTTGCAGGGCATTTTCCATGACTTTTGACACTTTGCATGACATCTGACATTTTACAGGCCTTTTTACTGGGTCTGGGATTGGCACCAGATTTTCAAGCAATGGGTTTTTTCAGAAGGTATAATTGGGTAAATATAATCTCTCAGAAATAAAATATAATCAACTCTCACTGGAAAACGCGGGGCAAATAAAAATACCGTGTTTCTCCCAATAGAAGGATAGGTCTTCAATAGTAGGGCGTCTCCAATAAAAGGGCGGATAAAAAAAGTTGACAAAAATAGAACGGGGGCCTTCTATCAGAGTTGTTAGAGTTACTGAACTTTTTCAAAAGTATATGTAAACGTAAAGTATTTTTATTTTACTCATCACAAAGTATAGAAAACGTAAAATACTTTTTTTTTACTCGTACGTACGCGTAAATGTGAGCACAAAATTTATTCCCAGTAAATTGCAAAAGCGAGCACTTTTCTTCATAGAATATGTAGAACTGGGTACGTTTTCGAAGTACCCCACTCAAAATGGCCACTACGAATTGCCTAATAGACCCCCGTCGAACCCCCCACCCCCCAAATTGAGTGTAAAGGGAACGTAAATAACAAAACTTTCTATTTGTGTTCTGTGAAATGCAGATCACACGTTAAAACAATGACTGAGTCACGTTAGAACAGGGTTTATACCATCTACATTGACATACCGTATTACCTCAAAATACCCCCAGGGGGTTTATTATTTCGCTAACAAAATTTGAGGGGGGGGGGGGGATAATTCGAGGGGGGGGGGTTATTCGAGGGGGGGGGAGTCTATTATTTCGCCAGAAATTTTCGGAAATTCCCCATACTCGGACGTAGAAAAATCGAACAATTACATAGATGTATATGTCTTTATAGGTATATATAACTGTATATACACATCAACCCTTCCCTAACGTCACTCAATCATCAGTTTTAACGTGTGTTCTGCATTGTACAGACCACAAACTGCGGTATTTGTCATGTACGTTCGCTTTACACTCAATGTTAGGGGGGTATTTCGAGGGGGGGGGGGTTATTATTTCCTCAGCCGAATTTTAGGGGGGTATTTCGAGGGGGGGGGGGGTTAATTCAAGGGGGGGATAATTCGAGGTAATACGGTATATACTTATAAATCTATAAATACATAGGTATACTCTTGTACATGGTGAATATTTTCTACCTCAGCGTACATGACAAACAACGAATTAGCACTGAGAGTTCCAAAACATTCTGGCGAAGTAATAAACCCCCTCAAAATACCCTGGTTTAACCCCCCCCCCCCTCAAAATTAACACTATGAAACAATTTCAAGGGGTATTTCGAGGAAATATTTAGAGTACATTGCAGTGTAGTCACCTTATAAATATGTCCCACATTGAATTCACATAAATACGTTTTCTTTACGCGTATGCTTCAAAAACGTACGCGTACAGGTGAGTACGTTACTTTAAAAAAGTATATGTAAACGTATTTACCGCGTACTCGCGTACGTGTATTTTTCGAGTAAACGTACATACCTTTTAACAACTTTGCCTTCTATTAGAACAAATACGGTAAATATAAGTGAGAGAGTTTTAATATATTTTTTCTCACAAAATATGGTATAACTAATGAAATCTCTTTGGAAAATCCTGGAGAAAATATAAATAAATATAAGATTTTTTATAATTTTTCAATGTTTAACAAAGATAAAGCCATCGAGAGTTTTGGAATGTCTATTGCGGGCATACTTTTCTCGCTTCGTCCCTCGGGTCACTTTTTACATGCATACATGCGTATTTATAGGTACCATTATACCAATGCGCCCATGAAACAGTTTGTATCTTAACACATACCAATGCGCCCATGAAACAGTTTGTATCTTAACACATACCAATGCGCCAATGAAACAGTTTGCATCTTTACACGCACCCATGCACCCATGAAACATACCGGTGTGACCACGAAACATACACTCACGTGGTGTTATAGCAATAAATATGCACGCGTCATATCTATGTATTTATTCTGTGAATATAATCAACCATTTTCATAGCTGTATATGACGTACATGTGTGCACAAGTAAAAACTGTGAGATGTATAAAGTGTGTCAAAATAAGTTGATTCAAAAAGTGCATATGCATTTATTAGTTAATGGTGCAAAAGTAAAATTTTTTTAGATGTGTAAATCATTAAAAAAACGTTACTGCAAAAAGCTGTATAAATATAGATACAGATAAGCAATTAATTCATTGAAGCGGGTCAATCAACTGTGACACAACAAATATCCAGCCATTCACAAAAGTCTAAAAACGTTAACAGTAGATAATCTGTAAATGCATGCATTGCTATAACACCGCGTGCGTGTATGTTTCGTGGGCACACCGGCATGTTTCATGGGCGCAGGGGCATGTGTAAAGACACAAACTGCTTCATGGACTTGTATGTCTCATGTGCTTGTATGTTTCGTGGGATCCTCCCATCCACACGCAATCACGCGTGTCCCAGCGACTAGTAAATTCCTAATTAACAGCGGTGTGACAAATACTGTATATCCTCGAAACAGCTCTACTGACGGAGTGTAAGTATTCCCATTAAAAATGTGTGTAAATGTATCTGTAAACACAACTGATAGCTTATACAATATGAAATTAGGTATGTATGCTAAATTAAGTGTGAACCTCCTGTCAACTTGGTAGTGAAAACCTCTACCCGGATTGTTGCTGCTTGTAGGCTAATGTAGGCAAAGTAGGCTAATGTTCCTTTTGTAATTTTCAATAACCCAATGTGCAGCATTTGCACTTGATGACATTTGCATTTGCACTCTTTTCCACCCAGATAGCAGAGTTATTCAAGAGGGGGGAGTTATTTTTTCCACCCAGCTGACAAGGTAGAGTTATACAAGGGGGAGCTATTCAAGGGTATATTATTAGAGGATTTATGATATTAATTTACATTTTCTCCAGATTTTTCTGGAAAGAGATTTAAGTAAAAGTAATTATTTTCTAAGAAGAAAATATAACAACTGATAAATATTCTGATTAACAACAAAATCTTATTAATATTCTCCTACCTGTTTACATTTTCTCTGCGTTTTTTCAGCTTCGTTTTTCAACTGTAACATTAGATTTACTAGAACTTAGTGGAATTCACCATTTTTGAATACTAATGCCTAGACATGCTTTGAACCCAATGGACTTATTGCAATTCAGTTTTATTAAATGATTTTATTTCTATTTTATTCAGTGGAAATTCATATGAAAATGTGATTTTCAATGGCGACACTCCTCCACTGCGCGCTCGTTTCAACATGTTGAACGGAATTTCATTGCATCACTTTTTAAATGTACATGCTTGCTACAAATGTCATGTCATGTAAAGCAAAGCAACAAATTTCATGCATTTACTTGAAATCGTGCCGGCGCGTTTCCCATTGCCCACTTTTTATGACTGGTGCCAGCACCGAAGGGCACCAACAAAAGCTGGCACTGCACTGCACCGGCACCAGTGCTATTTTGAAAAGGGCACCAACACCAAGGACAGGGCAGCACATCTGAGAATTGCAAAATTGCAACTGAAAACTGAAAGTGTCAAGGCACAAGGTGCCCCCGTGCCTTTACATCACTAGCCATGGGCACTCATTTTTTAGCAGGGAAATTATTTAAATACCTAGCGTAAAATACCGTAAATTCTCTAATAATACGACAGTCGTACTATTTTTTTCAGCACATTTTTAGGTGTCGTACTTTTGGAGATGTCGCATTATTAGAGAGTGTCGCATTATTGTTTTCGTCAAATCAGCAACTTCTCGGCCAGTGAATAGTGGCGGTTGTGACGCGGCTGGCGCCCTTGCGAACTGTCCGCTGACCCTTGCGAACTGCGGAGCGACTCTTGTGAACTGCCGCCAGCCGCCGCTTTGTCCAAAAGCGCCGAATTCGCGGCTTCCGCAGATTGCGACATCGTTACGTCGCGTTTTCTTTTTATTTCTCGTTTTCTTTTATTTTATTTCTATTGAAGAGTGTCGCATTATTTTCACACAGCGTGCCCAAACCTGTCGCACTATTGGAGATGTCGTATTATTGGAGACCTGTCGCCGAATTAGAAAATTTACGGTACACACAATTCATGCTAACTGAGAAGTACTAAACTAAGCCTCTTAACGAATTCTGTTAATTAGTGGTGTTAAGCTGTTTGTTAGTAGAATTCGAAGTTGGTTATCCATCAACATATGTTAGATCATAACTAGTGATGTAAAGGCACCGGGGCACCGGTGCCCCGGTGCTGGGCACCGAAGGGCACCAGCACCGGTGCTGGTGCGGTGCCATTGCAATATTCAGGGGTGCCATGCCGGTGCTGGTGCCATTTTGTTTCAGAATAGCACCGGTGCCGGTGCGGTGCGGTGCCATTTTTTTGCCGGTGCCAAAGGTGCTAGCACCAGGGCCAAAGTAAAAGGCACCGGGAAAGGCACCGGCCAAGGCTTCATGTGCTGTGCAATTTTGTCCATAGTATGTGCTTATTCATATTTCAAAAAACAGCGATATATCTACACAACCGTTTTTGCCTATTTTGTAAACCTCCAATCAAATAAATATACCTACTGTGAAATCCATCATACCCTATACGTGATCTGGTGCCGGTTCCGCAAGTGGACAAGTTAAGAGTTAAAACATAAGAGTTGAGATAAATGATAAATGATAAGTTAAGAGTAAAGTTAAAAGTTAAGAGTTGAGTAAAATCGTTTGTCGTTACTAGTGATGTAAAGGCACCGGGGCACCGGTGCCCCAGTGCTGGGCACCGAAGGGCACCAGCACCGGTGCGGTGCCATTTTTTTGCCGGTGCCAAAGGTGCTAGCACCAGGGCCAAAGTAAAAGGCACCGGAAAATGCACCGGCCAAGGCTTTATGTGCCGTGAAATTTTGTCCATAGTATGTGCTTATTCATATTTCAAAAAACAGCGATACATTTACCCAACCGTTTTTGTCTATTTTGTAAACCTCCCATCAAATAAATCCCATCATCCCATCAAATAACCTCCCATCATTATACTGTGAAATCTATTATACCCGATACGTGATCTGATGAACAAATCTAAAAGTTTGTTGAATTTTAAATCATTTTTATATTTTATATTTATCTTACTTGTTTGTTCAAAATTTGTTGTCAGTTTATGACAGAGATAGTTCCATTCTCTGTACAGCAATGACTCCGATCAGTAGACAATAGTGGCTATGGACATTGCAGTGAATTAAATATTTTATCTTTCATTTGTCATCATTGTAATTGCTTCATAAAAGTGATTGCCACATCATTCTGATCATTTTAAGAGCTCAACCATCAAAATCGGTTGAAAATTCATGGAAATATGCACTTCCAAAGGTGAGACCACTGAGAAACTGCCCGATATTTACTTCAGAAATTCCAGCCCGGTGCGGTGCCTTTCGGTGCTAGCACCGGCAACCCGCCGGTGCCCTTCGGTGCCGGTGCCATTTTCTCCAAAAGGCACCGGTGCCGGTGCGGTGCGGTGCCATTTTCTGGCCGGTGCCCCAGGGTGCCAGGTGCCCTTTTGATGCGTTGGCAAAGGTGCCGGTGCGGTGCGGTGCCATTTTTCCCGGTGCCTTCAACATCACTAGTCGTTACTCAACTCTTAACTCTTAACTTTACTCATCACTTGTCATTTGTCATTATACTCAACTCTTAAGTTTTAACTCTTAACTTTTCCACTTGCGGAACTGGCCCCTGATGAGTGAATCTAAAAATTTGTTAATTTTAAATCATTTTTATATTTTATATTTATCTTACTTTTTTGTTCAAAATTTGTTGTCAGTTTATGACAGAGATAGTTCCATTCTCTGTACAGCAACGACTCCGATCAGTAGACAATAGTGGTAATGGACATTGTAGTGAATTAAATATTTTATCTTTCATTTGTAATCACTGTAATTGCATCATAAAAGTGATTGCCACATCATTCTGATCATTTTAAGTGCTCAACCATCAAAATCGGTTGAAAATTCATGGAAATATGCACTTCCAAATGTGAGACCACTGAGAAACTGCCCGATATTTACTTCAGAAATTCCAGCCCGGTGCGGTGGCTTTCGGTGCTAGCACCGGCAACCCGCCGGTGCCCTTCGGTGCCGGTGCCATTTTTTCCAAAAGGCACCGGTGCCGGTGCGGTGCGGTGCCATTTTCTGGCCGGTGCCCCAGGGTGCCAGGTGCCCTTTTCATGCGTTGGCAAAGGTGCCGGTGCGGTGCGGTGCCATTTTTCCCGGTGCCTTTAACATCACTAATCATAACACATTTCTTATCCTGAAAATAATTACCTAAAGCTAGGCAGATTTTCTAAGATCAAAGTGCTGAATGAGTTCAGTCCGTTTTTCTAATCTAAAAATAACTACAAGCTACCCAGTTTACAGCAGAGTTGCGAAAGTGTATTTACACTTACCCAAAATACCCGGGTAAATGGGTATTTATATTTACACTTACACTTACACTTTCATAAAATACCCATACACTTTTTTTACACTTTCCTGAGCAAAATACCCGGGTACAGAAAGTGTATTTTTTTCTTTCAGATGGCCGTGTTTTATGCTTTTGAGAAAGCATAAAATAGGGTCATGTAAAAAATAACTGCACAGTGCACACATGCAGTTATGCATTGAATGTTGAAAATATGACAAATGTACAAACTAGCCTTTGATCTCCAACCTTTGATCAGTTCTTATGGTATTCTACAGTTCATCATACTTTTGTAAAAAATGACAAGATCAATGGAAATTCACCAGCTGGACACAAAGTTAACTGGGTTTTGCATTGACATTTGCTGCATGTCCATTCTTACATTTAAACAGTGTGTATACTCGGCAGACATGATACTATACAATGAGTCGCATGATGTCATATCATGCACGCTGTATCCAACCCGTAGAACTCTGTTTTGGTGACTCGTGCTTACGCATATACGGAATGAAACTATTCAATTGTGCCCGCACAATTCAAACACCCGTCAAAGTGTAGTTAAGTTTTTTGGCATGATGCCATCCAAGCGTCGTCTGGATCTGAATAAATACAAAGCGGGAACGTTTTCTGAATTCAAAATTTTGAACGTAACAAGTATTCGTCAAAATGAATCGATAGCATGTAACTTTTCTAAATATGAATTAGATTGAACGTAGGTAAACGTATAATCAAAAATTTGCAGCACCTATCGGCACAAAAATTGGAGTAAACGAGTGCGTAAAGAACAACACATTTTTATTTTCCTTCTTACTATCTTTATATTTACTTTTTTACTAAATTCCTTTCTCGTTCGCTCTACAAGAACAAAATATAACTTTCCAATTTTGTAGAATGAGATGTCCGTCGACTATACATATTGACATATTTACGACCCACTGTGCACCGTTTTTCTACCGTATTTAAGATGTATCGCATTTCGCTGTTCAGTAAGATGTTGAATTTCATTGACGCTCAGCGAAGGGAAACATAAGTGGACCAAACCTGTGTAATATCATGTCTGCCGACTATATCACATTGCTTAATCAGTAAAATATCAACAGTGAAAAAGTGCCATTATTAGGGAACTTCATACCACTACAGTATTTGTTACAGTCTGAAATGTTCTATAAAATGCAGTAAATTTAAATGTACTGCATGAAAATGACAAATAAAGTGATCTCAAGGTGAAAACAGTGGTGTTTTTTTATGCTCAACAGTGATAGCTCTGTCCAAAAAATTTTTTACACTTACACTTTTTTTTACACTTTTCTAGGTATTTTAAAAATACCTTACACTTTTAGTATCCATACTCAAAATTTGGAAAGTGTATTTACACTTACACTTACACTTTCCAAAAATACTGGTATTTTAACAACTCTGGTTTACAGAACTCTAAATCTGATCCTATTTGATTCTCAAGTTTTTCTATTAACCAGTCCTCACTAACAAGTATTTACTTAGGTATTTATCGACCTAACTAATACAAAAAATATATTGAACTTGCAACTTTTAATTGATTTTTATCATGGGGGCGATGTCAGAAATACCTTGTCTACCCTCGATACCATCACACTTGACTGGCGATTTGGTGAAAATTGCATACCTGAGTGTATTGGCTATTGCTAGTTTGATTGTGAATTTATCAGCCTTTGAACATCTCAGGTGAGTGTGAGACAGTAACTTAGAGTAACGTATTTGCTTGAATAATCCCCCCCCTTTTTTGAATAATTCCTTAATGCCTTAATGAAAATAGCATAGGTAACTTTTAATACTCAGGCAAAACAGACCCAGGGCGATCGCCGGCGGCTGCAGGGCTCAGTTGCATTTTCTGCAGACTCATTTGAACATCAGCGACCTATTGATAACAACTGCTTATGCAGTATCTGAGGTGTGTTAGATTTGATTTTGATTTTTTTTGGCAAAATTGGGTGATAAAGAACAAACAAAATATATATTTTGTACATACTGTATTTCCTTGAAATCGTATTTCCCCCAGGTCTTTTGGAGCTAAAAAACACCCCCTCAAAATGCTCGATATTTTTTGAACATTTCTGGGCTGAGAATGAAACATCTGATATGATTGATCAATAGTGATTTGATCAGCCCACAGCCTAATAAATACATAAACCCCAAATATTTTGAAATCATGCACACTAGATCATACCTTTTTCCTGTTGTTGAAGAAATTTGGTCTAGGAGCCTTGTGAAAGAGGCTGCATAGAACAAATTTCGGCGACAACCCACAACAAACTGTGACAACATGAAAAAAGTATGATTTAGTGTTCATGATTATGAAATGTCTGACATTTGAAGTTTTTCCTAGGTTATGGGGCTGATCAAATCATTATTGTTCAAGCCATCACACATGTCAAACATTTCATTCTCATCCCAAAAAAAAACAAATAGATTACCTAGTTGGTATAGCCATCCACATTGGTTTATCTGAATGTATCCTTAGTTTAGATGGATGTTTAGTATCAGTTTTGGGTATGTATAAGCCTATCCTTAATACCCACTTGAATAGACCCCCTCGAAATACCCCCTCAAAATTTTCACTCTGAAAAAAACCCCTGGGGTATTTTGAGAAAATATGGTAAAATACTAACAATGTAAATTTTCACAGGTACTCTGGCTGATTACTTACGAATACAAGGGAGGGGATTTCCTGTGCAAATTGATGCAGTTCACGGATGCGTTTTCATTTTATCTAAGCTCTAACTTGATCGTGTGCATTGCTCTGAATAGGATGTTTTCGTTGAGGCCACAATATGCCTCCAGTACACAGATGAAATATACGAAAGTTAGCGGGATTCGTGAACGTGAACCATGTTGATTGATTTGATACTGAACATGAAAATTTACTTGAATAACTCCCCCTGTTCGTTAGGTGAGGAAACCCCCCCCCCTTGAACAACCCCCCCTGGAAGAGATGCAAAAATTGGAAAAAACCCATCGATGGATACCTTGTTTTTGTTGTTGTCGAACTGTCAAATCCCTGAATTGCATGGGTTGAATAATTTCACGGTAAAAAAACTGTGATAAAAAGGTAGCGCCGCTCGGGAATTATTCGATGATATACGGTAACAAGGAATGTTACACTAACGCTACACTTCAATTCCACGACTAATAGAGTATCAAACTCCTACCAGATAATAGTGATAATCGCCTACGTCGCGGCCACAATCTGCAGCATTCCGCAATTGCTAATCTGGTGTCAGTCCCAGACCCTGTAAAATGTCCTGTAAAATGGCAAATGTCATTCAAAGCGTCAAAAGTCACTGAAAATGCCCTGCAAAATGGCAAACGTACGTTTGCCATTTCCAGGGCATTTTCCATGACTTTTGCCACTTTACAGGCACGGCATTTGACATTTCACAGGGCATTTTACAGGGTCTGGGAGTGCCCCCTGGCAAACAATCGCCATACCGATTTGCGATCAAAAAGAAACTCCACTAACCGAATACACGATTTTCGACAATTTCCAACCGAGGGATCACAGTTATTCTACCGAGTTTGATGGCTTTGATGCCCTAAATGGGTTTCATGCGAGCGCCGCGGTGGTTGAAAGGGAGCTGAGTAAACATTTTAAACGGTTGACGAGCATAAATGAGAATAGAGGCGGACGTAAGAAGAGTTTTTTCAGGTGAGATACCATGAGGTTGATATACTTTATTTCCTCGAATAACCTCCCTTGAAATACCCCACCCTCGAAATACCACCCCCCTTGAAATACCCCCTTCCTCGATTAACCACCCTCAAAATTACCACTCTGACAAAAAAAAACCTGGGGGTATTTCGAGGAAATACGGTAGTATTTTAGGCGATGGTTCTTGTAAATTTTTCAACTTTCTAAATTTTTTCTAACAGGCAATGTGTCACAAAATGGGATGTTAATGATTACGTTAGAAATGAAAGTGACACGGCAAGCGCAATGGCCGATCACAGAGAATCGTTTATTTACAATGCAGTCCATCTGATAATATTGTTTTGGCTGCCTCTAGGTAATTTTAACGGTCATTGTTTTTTGATCCATCAACTTTTTTCATGTTAACAAAAATAATTCCACTTTTCCAGTATGCATAATCTACTGCTACGCGTACTTGCTTCACGCGACCAGGTGCCACTCCCAAACCCTGTAAAAGACCCTGTAAAGTGTCAAAGATCCTGTAAAACGTCATGTGCATGTAAAAGACACTACAAAGTGTCAAATATCATGTAAAAGACCCTGTAAAGTGTCATGTGGATCCACATCTTATATTATCATATCCATATCTTATGTTTTTGCATCCAAATCTTGTGTAAAAACGAAAGATTTGGATACGATAAAATAAGATTTGGATCCACATGACACTTTACTGGGTCTTTTACATGACATTTGACACTTTACAGGGTCTTTTACATGACACATGACGTTTTACAGGATCTTTTACCTGACACATGACATTTTACAGGGTCTTTGACACTTTACAGGGTCTTTTACAGGGTCTGGGAGTGCCCCCAGAAAGGCGTTTTCGTTCAGTAGATGGCAGCAGAATCTTTCCGTACAAAAGGGGTGCGATGGCAAAAATCCTCCGAACAGCGGTGCTAGTGCTAATAAAAAAGGAAATTCGGCGAAAAAGTTGACTTTCAGCGAGAATACATGCGATCCAAAGAGTGACAATGATGACAGGTGCTTTTTTTGCTTTACTAGGTATATTCTTGCTTGAATACATCCCCCAAATAACTCATCCATTTGCCATGTGTAGAGCATGCGAAAGGCACGTCTGGCCCAGATTTTATTAGGAAGGCCCCTAATCAACCTACCCCACCCCAAATTTACCATCTCTCAAATATCTTCCCATCCTAGGTAGTGAAATAATCAATAATTGGAATTGCCATTGGAATGCAGGTGGATTATGTGCGAAAAAATGTTTCTTGGATGGTTCATTTCAACTTTGACTCTTTGTATTGATGCTCAGAATTCAATCGAAAAAATTTTTATCGAAAAAGCACCCTCAAATAACCCCCTTCACATTTTCATGGTAAATATAAAATGACCCCTTGAACTATTCTGCAGCCAAAATGTCACCAGATTGATCACACCTGTACAAGAACATGATTCCGATTCTGACAACACTAATGACAATGGAAATGACAATGACAATGACAAGAGTCAGAAATCTGATGGGCAAAGTGACAAAAAAGGAAAGGAAAATATCAAATCAAAGAGGAATGGTAATGTTCGTGCCGGTGTGAAATCAAACAATATTGAAGCAATGATTTTGAAGATGGCAGTGAAAGATAAGGGTGATGATTCTGAAAGTGATTTTCCTGAGAAAAATCAGGATTCTAAAGGCATTCTGTCCATGTGTTATTGCAGGTTTGTCACTCATAAAAGTGTGATTTAAGTTGATTTTAAGAAATTCCTAATGCAAGCTGACACATTTTGACACTATCTATCATTTTAACTTGAAAGAAACTAAATACCGCATATCCTCGAATAAACCCCCCTTGAATAATTCCCCCCTGTTGGAAGAGTGACGAAAAAATCCCTCCTTTGAGTAATTACCCACACTTGAACAACTCCCCCCTCTGTGATAGGTTTTAATTGATAAAAAATTCCCTCGCAGAGCAAACAGCCCAAACGGAAGCAGCGAGAGCCTATCCAAAACTGGAAGCAGTGGCTTCAACCCCTCAAAAAGGTAAAATTGGATAATAAAAACCTAACCTCCCACATTTCCCGCCTAAAATGTCACCCTCAAATTACAGGCCATTCGATCGAGCCCTGTGCACCGCGGTAAAACTGACCGTACTCTACATTCTATGCTTTCTACCGTACAACGTGCTGCAAACGTGTAAACTTCTATTCGGTCACGAATGGTATGCCGATAGCGCTCAACAATTCGACGGGCTTAATTCGCTGATTGTGTGCAATGCCCTTTTGAATCCATTTGTGTATGGAGTTTTTTGGGGGGCCGATGCTAAGGCTATAGTTGGCACCCCTTATAAGGTTTGAAGTGGTTTGAAATTGAGTTTGGTCTCGGTATTTTGGTTGTGATGAATTGCATTACGATATGTTATCCTACCGTATTTACTTGAATAATTCCTCAGGGTTCTTTTGTTGTCGGACTACTTTGAACTATTCTAGGGGAACTATTCGAGGGGGAATTATTCAAGGGGAGGGATTGTTATATCGTCAAAATTTTCAGGCATGTTTCTATCATCACATTCCACAAAATATGTATTGTGTTATTTTTCGTTCTAATTGAACGTAACATAGACCTTCAGGGTAAACTATATAGGGGGGTTATTTCTTCGTATTATTCAATAGGGGGAGTTATACATTATTATTTAGGGGGAATTATTTGAGAAAGTTTAGTAAATATGTGTTAAGCGAACTGTAAATTGGTTTGCATTTGCAAATTGAAATTTTTATAACTGTCACCCAGTCTTCAAGAAATCTGGAATGATTCCTAGAATAGAATGCTTTACTCTCTAAGTGTGGGTGAATGATTTAAGAGAACATTCTGGATTCATTGGAGTATCATTAAGAATTTTTTTATTACAATTTGTGTAGGTATATGAAAACCAGTTTCCAGAAACAGCTCGTTTGTGCTGACCGCTGAATCTCACAAATATTGGTGAACAGAATCGAGGTTACTGTGTACTAGGATAAAAAATAAGCCTGTCCTTGGCTTACCATCATAATTCTTAAGTACAGGGGTACTAAACATTAGAATTTTTTTTCATTTTTTTTTGCTAATTATCAACATTTTGTCAATATCCATGAGATCCACCACATTACACATATGGTACAAAATATTTGACAGACTATAGGTATTTTACTTTTAGTTGAGTTCAATTGTTTTTAATTTCGTGTGGTGTTGTTGCCTTTCAATGTTTTTAAGCTGTTCAATTACTGCAAGTTTCTCGCATTTACCATATTTACTTGAATAATTCCTCCTAGAATACTTGCCCCTCTCGAATAATTCCCATGTTAGATGAGTGAGGAAACAATAACCCCCCCTGTTAGACGAGTATTGAAAGAATTATTCCCCCTCAATTAATTCCCCCTTCAGGCATTGATAGATTGTATGTGCTTACTTTGTATGAAAATCTTTCTTGTTAATAAAGCATATTTCATAAAATGAGTTAAAGCCGGAGTTATAGCATAACGATAAATAGAAGGTGAAGCAACAATAAATGTCGCCGCAAATTCGATTACTCAAGAACGCTTAAAGATATCCATCCCTAAATTGACATGTTGAAAGCACTAACCGATATCTACATCGTGTCAAAACGGCAATCTCAACGAGAAATGCTGCCGACAAATAGCGAAATTTTTGTTTTTCATTAATATCTCAAGAACAACCGGAGCTTTTTGGATATTTTTTGGACACGATGTAGATATCGGTTAGTGCTTTCAACATGTCAATTTTGGGGTGAATACCTTCAAGCGTTCTTGAGTAATCGAATTTGCGGCGACATGTATTTATCGCTTCACCTTCTATTTATCGTTATGCTGTAATTTCGGCTTTATGGAGGAGACATGCTTGAAAATTGTGACGAAAAAAATTACCCCATGAATAATTCCTCCTCTTGAACACCTAGTTTTCCCCTTCAAGAAAATCTGATGAAAAAATAATTTCCCAGGGGAATTATTCGGCAAAATACGGTAAATATAAATACATATCATATTTCATGATTCTATCGGTTGTGCTGCGATCTATCACTGCTTGTATGTATTCATGTCTTATTTGTAAATCCGTTCATTTTTTCAATTGACATTTTATAGTGAGAAACACAATGCTAACAAAGAAAAGGCCAATACCCGAATGAAGGCTAGTTACCATTTGAGGTACATAACATATGCCTACAAAAAGAAGAAATGTGATGACCTAATTAATTACCTATAAATATATGGTGCATGATTGCGAGGGTACATATTGATGTATGTAAAATATTCAATATTGGGGCCACACAAGCTAGTTTTCAATGTTCCTTTTTGAAAACTCGTAAACCAGCATTGAGTTTTCTAGAATGAGTCATTTTTACTCTCCGCCAACTGTAGATGACAGGCACCTCATTCTAGAAAACTCAAATGCATTCAATGCAGATCTACAAGTTTTCAAAATTTCGGTTGAAAACTAGCGTGTGTCGCCACATTAGTACCTATTTACACTGTGATGAGTATGTGTTGTATCAAAAATGAATCAATAAAAGTAACAGGGTATTAATTATTAGTAACAGGGTTTAAAAGAATTTAATACACAATAAAGAAAAGATTATTGCATGATAACAAAAACATAGTTCTGCTTCGCAAATGATTATTTTCGAGCATCATCGTCAATCATGTAAAACGTAAGTATCATTTTCCTTTGTACTGAGATGGAAAAAGCACACGCAGTAAATATCTAACACAGAAATCTGGGGAAAATTTTTTAATTGGTATTACAAATTTTAAAAAGTAATCCTTAAGTTAAAAAAATTTAATAAAAAAATTTCATTTAAAAACATAAAAAAATTTAAACATTTTTCCCACAGAAGTTACTATCGTCAGTAATCATCATAATCTGTGATGTGTTCGACCACTGCAGGCTGGGCATTCAATGCCAAAATCAAAATCATAATGACAACAATTATGGCAGTAATATGGCATATGTTAACTATGAGCATCACAATACGATATGGAGTGGGCGTAAAGCAGCGCCTGTGAGAGTTTGGAGTTTTTGTTTGTAAATAGTGCATTTACTGAACCTGAACACAATACCTGACACAATACCCAAACACCACTTAATGCCAGAAATACATTAATACACTTGGTTAGTGATAGATACACTTAACCATTCTGTCGTTTTCCTGTTTAATCCAAGACTTAATGATTTTGTTACCCCTAACCTGACAATGACATGTTAGCCAACCCTGACATTTGGATGTGAAAACCCAACTCGATACCCGACCTCAATACACGATACTTTAAATTTATTGGAACTGATACCCGTTACCCAACCTGTACCCTGATACCCTTATATTTTCTGGAACTGATACCAGATACCCAACCTGTAATGATTTGGTACCTGATACCCAAGCTGAAATGATTTGGTAACAGATACCCAACCTGAAGTGATTTGGTACCAGATACCCAACCTGAAATGATTTGATACCCGATACCCAAACCCAGAAATTTTGAAATTCCCAAATCTAGTGGGTGGTTTTCACTTAACCTAGTGTAAATGTGTGATCATCTGCGCAGAGTACGCTCCATTTCACGCAACTCATTTCAGTTTCATGGCAGATCGATAGCAAGAAGCTATCAAAGGGCCCCAAACTCCACAAACATAAAACCAAAAAACACAAAAAAACCTACACTCACCTAACATTCTCATGAAATCCATGACTCTGCGTTAGCGGCAAGAAAAACCAACAAAATCTCAGTTTTGTAAATTTGGTTATGCCCCAGACAAGGGCTATAAGTTTTATGGAAGCCACCAAAACGGCCGGTCTGGCCACAGACATGATAGGTTCATACAGGAGCAAAACGTACAGGCACACTGGAAGGGGCACCTGTGAATTGCGGAGTTGTTGAAAGTACATAACTTTTCCAATGTACCTACGTGTAAACGTAAAGTACCTATTTACTTTTTACCCACACACAGAGTACAGAAAATGTAAAGTCAAGTTTTTTACTTTTACTCGTGAGTAAATGTGTGTCAAACAGTTTTTCCCTGTAAAACATAAAAGTATTTTTGAGAAATTGTGTCCATATTTTCACTCAAAATCACTAATTTTCATATTTTTCGCTCATTTTCACTTTCAAATTCGCTTGTTGTCAGCCTTTTTGGTATTTACTCTGTACTTGAGCATAGATATTTTTTGAGCAAAAGTCAATAGTTTTAACAACTATGGTGAATTGTGTGATCGTTTTCTCACCAATTTTACCTGTGGGCACGCTTTTTGGCACTGGGATGGTTTTTCAATCTCTTGATATGGTGTTATCAAGAGAGCCTCAGTTTTTCTGTTCTGTTTCAAGACAAACGTCATTATCTCCCAGACCCAGAGTACTTTAAGCCACAGTTGCAAAAACGTTACCTTAATTAAATATTTATCATACTTACGGATCATCTGACACTGGTAGTTGTTTAACGAAAAGCAAACCCGTGAAATCAAAAAAACTCGCACCTCTTCCAGTGCTATCACACAAGATTTGGCGATCCTCGCATATTGCATGTTTTCTTTTCCATTCCTCAGCGTGTAAATAACATCTGCCATTTCCAGAAAGTACACAATAATCGAAATTCCAGTGAAAAATACATACGCGTATGATGCATTTACTGCTGCTTGCGTTGCGAATAGCGGAACCTGGAAGGCAATTGAAAACTTTTGTGGCTTTCTCCTATAGAAGTTTTTTTTGGTCTACTTGTATTGAATTCACTTTTGTTTTTTCATCGATCATTTTTTGTAAATTTTATAGCATCTTTTTCACTCAGAAGGGATCTTATTCAGGAGGGGGGGGGGCTTATTCGGTGGGGGGGGTATTTTTCGTCAGAGGGGGTCTTATTTGACGATATACAGTATTTTAATTCAAAACCCCTTCAACAAACGATTTACCTTGGTCATAAGTTTCACGCTGAGGACAATATCTGCCAAAACGTCCAGTGTGCAACAAATCATTGTTACGAATGCCATTAGCCGCACTGGCGGGCCCACATCCATGTACACCATTTTGGCTGAAAAAAGTATAATATTGATGTAATGTAGCTTAGATTTGGTGACACTCTATTAAATTTTACTCAAATTGTCTTCTCAAATCATGATGATTCTCAAACTTATATTCTCAAATCATGATGATTCTTGCTGAAATTTTGCATGTGCACTCAGTTTTCCGAAGTTCCTGGCAGGACCCGGGGCCAGTCTCGCAAGTATTTTACTCTTGATATTGCCACTTGCGGAACCGGAACCGGAACCAGGGAACTTTCAACATAAGATTCGAAAAACGTAAGATTTGCATACACAATTGACATTGACACTTTGGGACTTCCCCCTGGTGCCCGTTCCTCAATTGACAAAGTCAAGAGTAAAGTGCTTGTCAACTTGCCCCTGGAGTGGTGGTATGCCCTATGCCGCAGTAGGCATAGTAGATTTTTTCTAAAGTGTGTTGTCAGTAGAGTGTATCATCGAACTAAACCTACCACAGATCGTACATCGGCATGTTAATGATGTGGGGACACAAATGAAATAAATTCTGGTGTCAACTTCCTCAGAAACTGCTATTTTTTTGTAATAAAAATCGAGAGACATATTTCAAACATTTTTGGAGAAAACAGATGGTCTACTGATGAAAGCTGTGATTTAAAAATTAGTGATGGAAAAATTCCACCAGTGTTTAATGAATGAAAATTCTATCGAATGGCCACTGCACTAAGCAACTACCTAATATTTTCAATCTTCAGTCTCACATAGTGAAAAGATCATTATTATTTACATTGTTAATTATTTTATAATGTCGGGAAGTTTGGTTGGAAAAAGTGTCAATTTTGAGAAATAGGAACAAGGGGCCAGTTCCGCAAGTGGCAAAGTACTTTACAATTCACTTTAATCTTTACTCTTCAATTTACTCATTACTCTACTATTTACTTTTTACTTTACTCTTCACTTTCCATTTGTAATTTTACTTGATTTTTAACTTTACTCTTTAATCTTTCCATTACTCTTCAATTTTTACTCTTTACTTTGCTAGAACTGCCTGCAGCCTATTTATTAAATATTTCATTGAAATTGTACATCAAAATGCTCCAGGCAAAAACACTTTCCATCGCTAAAAGACCACTCATTCACATAAGGTGAATTTGAATAATGTGCACCGCAATGAAAAATCATATAAATAAAACGTCATTCAAAGTTCCCACACACACAAAAAAACTGAAAAAAATCAACCTGTGCTAGTGGGTCAATTGGAATGAACCAGCCAAAGTTTTTCCTTGAAATGTAATTCCTCTCAATTTGCTGCTAAATTTTATGGCTGAGATTTCATGCTAGAATTGAATTTGATAGAGATAAATGGTAAATAATTGTGGGTCGGGTATAGTCGTTCTGTATGTATGGATATTTCATGCAATTATTTCTTTTTCACAGGTCTATAAGATTATTGTAGAATAATAACAACACTTTTCATTACTTCCACTTGAGCACATAAGGGCATCCAATCCATGCACTTTATGCACTTTAAGCTGGTGGAAAAATTAAAAATGAAAAAAAAAAAACAGTCTCAGTAAATTACAAATACACAAGAACGCTTAGAGCATGTTGAATTGACATGTTGAAAGCACTTACTTGCACTTTAGGCAGTATTTAGCATATTTTAAGTATTGTACAGTATTTCACGTATTTTAAGCATTTTACAGTACTTCAAGGTTTCACGACAGAGCTTTCCCTACGCGGAAGTAAAATTTCGAACACTTGAACACAAAACATTTTGCTTCGTGCTGGGACACGACATTAGCTTTCTGAACACCGCGCCACAATAATGCAAATATCTTATTGATTCAATATGAGATGTTGAACAGTTTCAGGGCGCCGCATATACGCGCTCATATGAAGGGAAGTATATACATCGTTTGTGCCACTCATTTGCCACTCACACATACCCTTCAACAAACAAACAAATTCTCAAGTAGAAAATAAATATTAAAATTAAAGGTTTTGTATTTATAGTACACAAGCACATGATAAATAGGTACTCGTATTTCAATTTTATCTGTCGATATTTTGGTGGTTTACCTGCTAAATATTTCTGCATTTAAGTTGTCATTATGTTGTATGCAAATAGTTAAATTAAATACATAAGTGAGCTAGTAATGGGTGGGTAGAAAAGGCGCTTAGAGTAAATTTATACCGCGCAATGTGTAGGTATAAACATTTGGCTACATGTACATAAGTAGCTATTTAGCATAACTTATGACGCTCTTGGTATGAATTAACCAAGGCACTCACTGGGAATTTCAGCTTCAATAACCTTATGTGGATCTAAACAATTATGATCACAATAAGCACAAAGCAGCTCTGATTTAAATTTTTATTTTTTAAATCCACCTACGCACCATTGTTTATGTGTTGACGCTAAAATACCGCCCACTCAACCACGTTGAACCTCAAACTTTGTACCATAGTTGTTAAAACGTATTTACGTTTACTCAAAAATTAAGTATACTCGAGTAATTGCTTACTTGAGTACAGATAACGTATTTCGTAAAGGCTTATATTGGCCCCACGCACACTAGTTTACTGGCGTTTTCAGTTTACTGGCGGTAAACTCAATTTTTTAGTTTACCGGCTAAATTCACGCATAGTAAAAGTGGGCGGAGTTTAGGCCGCCATCTTTATTTTTTTCAAGTTTGCCTGTGATGTGAATTTACGCTGTAAACATTAATTTCTAATTTCTTTAATTGTGGAAGAACGGAGCATTGCTCATGCAATTTTTTTGCGTCATCGTGTACAGTACGTTGTGTAGATGTTGTCAAAATTTTTAAAATATTTTTAAGTGCAACATTGGATTTTTTATTGAATTTATCAGTTTTTTGTGTATATAAATTTTTATAAAATCACCTGTTACGTTTTTTTGTTTATTGAAATGTTCTAAATTATCAGTTTTCATTGCGCTATCGATTGGTGTACACGGCGGACATGAAATATAAACTTTCAATTTTTTATGATTTTATTTCAATTAAACGCAAATAAATCACTAGCATGTGAACGGAAAGCCCGAATGCAAAAAAAAAATCACACATGAAAGAGGAACATGAGATGCACACATCACACAATTTTTCGCGGCGTGAAACGAAAGACTTGGCGAATTATGATTTAATCACAATTAAAAAAGAATTAATCAGCCAAAAATCGAATAGTGAATGAAAATTGTCCATTCAACGACAGTGTACTACAGAACGACCATCATGACCGGTTGCAAGCGAAAAATGTAGTGTAGCTGTAGCAGATAGCATGAAAATGAATTTTTTGTATTTGTTACATCAGTTTACCATTCCAGTGCCACTTTAATGCTAACTGCCACTGCAACGGAAATTATTCAGTTTGATTTTTATATTCAACATAGTTGTAAATTCAGCAGTCAGCGGGATTCACCCACGCAACAGGACCGGCGGGCGTCATCATCCACTGCTTGATTGCATCCCTGAGGGGCGCGCTTCTCTTTCATCAACGTCCCGTCGGATTGGCACATTCGGGATTGGATCCATGTTATCTGGCTTCTCTCTTGTCAATGTACATTTGTATTTACACTGGAGGGACAACATCAGGCTGAGTCAATTTGAGTCAGAAGATGCAGATATAAACAAAAATACTGCTTGTGGCACTAGTAAATTGTTCTACTATGCCTGATATTCTTTTATTTAATTTCTCACATTATTAGCTGTTGGTTACAAACATCTTATATGTATTCCTTTTTAAAGTTTACTATATGTATGAACTTTTACATGTATTCCCTTTTTTAGTTCACTATATGTTTGAATTTATACATTTTTCTGCGTCGCCACAATTTATGGCAAAATATTAAAAAATTCATAAAATTTTTTTGGAAAAGAGTTAGGACTTGTAAAAAACACCATTAAAACCGCGATTTTTTTCTGCACATGTCAGTTAAAAAATGGCTCAAATCCGACCTACGAGTGACAAATGAAGTTACTTTGAAATCGGTGGGGGTCGCGGTCAAACTCAAGAAAAAGCGACGATTTTGCGACGTTTTTGGCGACTCTCGCGACGATTTACGACGTTTTAATTTAGAGTTAAACAGTAAAAGTAAACTGGCGACGCGTCGCCTTTTTTTAATTGAGCAGGGTTATGGTAGCGTCGCAAGCGTCGCAAAAGTCGTTCAGTTTGCCGGTGCGTTTCATGCGACTATCATACTGTTAAAGTGCAAAAAGTAACAACTTTATGAGCAGAATGATAATTAACAATCATTATAAGCATCAAAATAAGACATACATGCTATAACAAGCACAAATTACATGATTCAGATGAAATTCATAAAACAGTAGTTTACATCTTATGTGCAACACTTTCTGCGTCGCACGCGTCGCTAGCGACGCGTCGCTGAAAATTGCATTCAGTTTGCCCATTACGTTTCACATAAAAAATAATCTGGCGACGCGTCGCATTTCTGTGACTTGCCGAAACCACTAACCCCAGAAAGTGAAACACCACAGTAAACTAAAGTACACATGTCGATCAAAAATGTAAACCGACGCGCGACGCGTCGCGTTTCAGTTTACATTTTTGATCGACGTGCCGCGTTGGTAAACTAGTGTGTACACCCACATTGGCTTTTTCGCGGTATAGAGGAGAAAAAGAAATAACAAAGCCAAAAATGGGGAAAATGTATAAAAAATTGTATATAGGCACATAGTCAAGAATAACTGAAAATTGGCAAAAAGGAAGATGAACTAGTGAAGTTGAAGCTGAAAATAAGCAAAAGGTAAAATAATTAGGGATTTCAAGTGAAAATTGAGGCAAAATTTCCTGAAATTAATAATTTTTTTGTTTTCCAGTGAAACTCACGTTTATACTCACGTTTACTCATAAGTAAAAGAAAAAAATTAATTGACGTCTTCTGTACTCAGGAGGGGTGAGTAAAAAATAAATACTTTACGTTTACGTTTACTGTGAAAAATTTCAGTGCTTTTAACAACTCTGCTTTGTACTAGTAAAAAATAAATGTGATTGATTGGAAGGAAGTTTCAGCTTTCCATCTCACAAAAAGTTGACACAGCGTTACAAAAAATAATAACTTGAAAGTAACGAACTTCTCACTTTTGGAAGTGTCAAACTTGAAAAGTTGTCAGCACATTGCCACATATATACCACGCATATCTGACCCTATCTATGACCTGTGAGAATTGCATCGCATTTACTTCCAGCAAATGTGTGGGTGTGTGTGACAAGAAATATCTAGCTATTTCTACACGATACAAATGTTTCCTCCATTCTTTCGAAAAACCCACACAAAAGCGGCTTAAAAGAAACAGCTGATCTATTTTCGTGAACAACAGTTGAATTGCCGTGTGGCCCAAAAACGTGGCATTTTTGATTAAATTGGTGTTTGTTCTGTTTGTTTTTCGTGATTGTGCTACATAGTTATTGTGGATTGCGGCAACAATTTACCGAAATTGTGTGTGCTGTTCATTTGAGTCTGATGATTGAAAATGTGATTTTTTTTGCAATTTTTTTAAGAATGTTTTCTCGTTCTGAGCTTTTTAGCATCAAATATTTGGGTTTCGTATTTTTTATTCATAAAAGTACACTTTTAAAATCACCAACAAAAGTAAAAATACCTACAAAATTGTAAGTTCAATCCACCTAAATGGAACACCCCACATTGTAATTTGCATCTAAAAACAATGGAGGACTATCCCATGTCACATCTATAAAAAAGTGCGCCTGGCAGCTGTGGAAGCGGCAAACTTTTGGAGTATAATACACAACTTTAGAAATTCTGTAAGTGACACGGGATGTAGACGAAATGACATTGGGAATTGGACAATAAAAATGAATGATATGCCATTTACGATGTTTATATGTTATTCCAAACGGAAGTAAAATTTACTATGATGGAATCCTTTTGTACGGCGGGTAGTACAGGTGTATTCTCACACCACCTAAATATGTCTATGTATTCGCACACCATTAACGATGGCAAACAATAGTTCAAAAAGTTTTCGAATTTTTATTTCACCGCTAGAAAAACACCTAATTTAAAAAAAGATTTTTTTTGTAGAAAAAATCGAAAATTAGAAAAGGTCTTAACTCTTTTTAACGTTTTTCAGTATTTTTGGTTGAAAATGCATACCGTATTTCCTCGAAATACCCCCCCCTCGAAATACCCCCCCCCCCCCCTCGTTTGACCCCCCCCCTCTCGGGACCACTATGAAACAATCACCCCCCCCCCTCGAAATACCCCCCCCCCCAAATTGAGTGTAAAGGGAACGTACATGACAAATACTGCAGTTTGTGTTCTGCGTAGTGCAGAACACAGGTAAAAACAATGTCGTAATCACGTTAGAACAGTGTTTATACTGTCTACATACTAATATTAGTCTACATAACCTAATAAATGGCGGTTTTTGTTGTATTTTTTGACGTCTGCGTACGTTTCAGACGACAATTTCGTACTGGGATTTGAAAATTTTTCTTGTGAAACAATAACCCCCCCCTCGAAATACCCCCCCCCCTCGTTTAACCCCCCCCCCTCTCGGGACCACTATGAAACAATCACCCCCCGGGGGGTATTTCGAGGAAATACGGTAAATGAAATATGAATTGGTTATATTTCATTAATTTGTTTATATGAAAATATATACCGTATTTCCTCGAAATACCCCCGGGGGGTTTATTGTTTCAGAGTGAGAATTTTGAGGGGGGGTTAAACGAGGGGGGGTATTTCGAGGGGGGGGTTTATTATTTCGCCAGAAATTTTTTGAAAACCAAGTACTAAATTGCCGTCTGAAACGTACGCAGACGTCGAAAATGCAACAAAAATCGCCATTTATAAGACTCTAAAGACTTGTATAAGTGTGTAGACGTATAATCACTGTTCTCACATAACAGAGTCATCGTTTTTAACGTGTGTTTTGCATTACCCAGATGACAAACCGCAGCCTTTGTCATTTACTTTCTCTATACACTAAATTTGGGGGGGTATTTCGAGGGGGGGGGGGGTTTATAAGTTCATAGTGTCCATTTTAAGGGGGGGTATTTCGAGGGGGGGGGTATTTCGAGGGGGGGGGTATTTCGAGGAAATACGGTATATAAAATATTCAAGTCTCACTAGAAAAACCTTAAAAATTTAAACATTTTTTCCGTACGGTTTGCCATCGTTGCACATCATTTATGAATATATTTTTCTTCAGACAGTAAAAACGGCAAATGAAAATTTGAAAATATGAAAGTGTTTTCGACTCTTTGGGGACATTGATTTGACCTTTATCCGACTATTAGACAAAACAATTAAAAATCGATTAAAAACAAAAGTTAATTTTCGCATGGATATATTTGTGGTAAAAAACAACAACAACAAAACTCTTTCTCCATTTAAGCTTGGCTAATGGCTACGCTCTGTTTTCTAATTTTATGATTCATTTTCAGCTGGACTATGCATTTTCCTACCTGCATTAAACGTTATGTTTGTTTCATAGAAATTTAAGCAAAATTTTATTATGTTTCGATTAAAAGCATGTAGGATTCATTCAGTGAAAATGCTCACAAAATACCTAATGTGATTTCAGCTCGGAAAGCTCAAAGACAATGAGACAGTTTTCGGCGGAAATTTACAAGATCACAAAAATCACAAAGCAAAATCCTCAACTCACTGAAGTGCGGATCCAAAATCTGAATGTCTATTAGCCACACTACCGACGGAATTTTGTCGACTCTTGTGAAAATCACACAAATGTCTCATTTCACTCGTATAATTATTTTTATCCATCAAAATACCGTTTTTAGGGTTATTATGAAAACCTTTAGAACAAGAACATGTCGCACAATGTTGCTGTAATGTCGTCGATTTCAAATCAATATCATTTCCGTTTGAATTCAGTCCCATTCCAAGGTGCCAACTTTGCGATGGGGGCACGCACAAATCAGCGTTTTGTCTACTGAGCATCCTCAAGTTTTGTTGATCTCGTATTAGTCCCTGGTGCTGGAGGTGATCGTGATGGACAGATTTCAATTCTATTTCCGCGTCGTTTTTGGCTGGGAATTGATTCTGATTTGCGTGGTCGATTTTTTCTTGCAGCGTTATCAAGGCACGAGTGCCCCGGAGCGATTGAGTGCCTGTGAAGGTTAGGTACCGTATCTCTTCTAATAGAGGGACGGGTCTCACATAGAAAAGTCTCCAATATAGGTAAGCTACACTTTTTGAACTTACCTAATTTGGCAATGAAATAAACGAAAGGGCGGTCTTCAATCAAAGGGTAGAAACCGCTGGAATTGTGCCAAATGCATTAAGAATGTAAAACGCGATCGGACATCACAGTTATTTAGCGGCTTTGGTCCATTTATTAGGTGCCGTTTTAATATCAAATGATGAATGAACCCTGTGGATCTATGAATCGCGTGTGACGTAACACTTTGAAATACCTCGGTAGAAGTTGAAAAATATTGGCTGAAAGGACGGGTAAATAGTTAACGAAAAAATAGAAGTGCACCCTTCTAAATATTAGAGGAAATAAGGTAGGCACACAGGTTGAGACTTAGACCACTTGGCTTAAAAAAGAACCAAAAACTTAAACCGAAGGCACCGAAAACTACCGTATTGCCTCGCAATACCCCCATGTGGGTTTATTTTTTCGCCAGCAAAATTTGAGGGGGGACAATTCGAGGTAATATGGTATGAGCCAAAATCTAAAATCAACCAAACTTTACAAGCAGGGCCCGAATCACTTACCACTGTTACAATCCGTATTCAAAGTATGCTGTGAACACAAACTGTATCCGCTCACTGCGGCCGCACTATCCCTCGATGTCAATCCAGTGAATTGCGATTGAGATTGGGGGTACATAAGTTCGTACATGTGGTGATTGTGTGTGGAATGTTGACCGAAATGACGTTTTGGCACCATGCCAAGGTGTCGAAGAGTGCTTGTCACGCAACCACATATCGTTGCTGGGGTAAGGGTTCAGGGAGTTGTTATGAGTACCGAACTCTCTCAAAAGTACGCTTACAGGTAAATACTTTGACTTTTTTATTTTCGTAATATACCAGCAAAATACTTTTTCCCCAGTACCTGTGTAAAATTACGTTAAGTAGGTTTTTTACTTGTGGAATTGTAAAATTGTTAATTTTTCATACATATGTCCATGGAGGTGTAAAATTGAGTATAGCTCGTGGTACACGCAACAAAAGTGCGTGCAATTTTATTCTGGGTATTTTAGTCTGGGCTGGGTACTTTTTAGAATCTGGGTAAATATAAAAACATCAACCAACCACAAGCGGCCATCAAAAACAGGACACATGCCCCAAAAGCGGCCACGCCCAAAATCCTGTAAGTGTGCGGCGCCAAGTGGTCGTTCTCATAGTTCATCAGACCCAGACATGTGAGCGCCACGCCGGCGACCAGACTCGCAATGAAGCCGAATAGACACACTGGGGGCAATTGAGTGCAGAGTTGTTAACAGAGTTGTAAAAAGTACCGAACTTTTTCGAAAGTAAATGTAAAGTATTTATTTTTACTCACAGGTGAGTACAGAAAACATCAAGTATTTTTTATTTACTGTTACTCAATAAGTAAACGAGGGTAGATTACTTTTGTTGCCGGAAAACGTAAAAGTGGGTATTTTTGAGAAATTTTTTTCTCAAAATCACTAATTTTCATACTTTTCCACCGTCAAATTCACTAGTTAATGTGCTTTGACTAGTGATGGAAAATCGCCAGAAAAAGGGCGCCAGGCGCCAAGGGCGCCATGGCGCCATTCGGAAAGTGGGCGCCAGGCGCCAGGGGCGCCATGGAAAGAGGGCGCCAAGCGCCAAGTGCGCCATTTGGAAAATGGGGCGCCAGGCGCCAAGAGCGCCAGGATAAATAAGTGCCTGCAACACCCTGCTGTGCTAAAAATGTTGCTACAGCACCGTACCGTGGTACACGCATTCACGTCTTAATTCGCGTTTTTCAGGATGTAATGAACAAAAACACATCTAGCAACAAAAAATTACAATAAAATCCACATGACGAATTCAAACACAATTGAAATTGTCCTTTGATAACAATCCATTCACTTCAAATAGACTTTTCCAATCAAAGTTTCCCTGAAATGGACAAAAACGGAATTGCAACGATTTGAATCCATTTATTTATAATTTTGCAAGTTCGACGGTCCATCATTATTGTCTTCTGATCCGTCAGACACGTTGGACGAAAGATTTCCACCGACTCACACCACTGTCCATTTTTCTGGCGAATTTAGATCATCCACGGAAGCATTTTTCATTATTTTTTTAATTTACACAGCACTCACCTTGAAACCCTGCTGGCGCCTTTTTAGCGCTCTTTTAAAGCAGGGCGCCAAGCGCCAAGGGCGCCACAGAAAAAGGGCGCCAAGCGCCAATGGCGCCATGGCGCGGCGCCCTTTGGCGCCCTCAAATAGCGCCAGCGCCATGGCGCTATTCCATCACTAGCTTTGACCTATTTTTATGCCTATTTTTAGCTTTTCTTCCTTTTTTCTTTGTGCCTCCAACAAGCATATAAAGAAGCCCATTTGAAATACCTACATTTTCTGTACTCGCATACTTTCAAAAATTACGCGAGTGAGTACCGGTATTTTTTGTGAGGAAACGTAAATGTATTTATGCAGTACTCGAGTATCCATCTTTATTGAATAAATGTAAATACATTTTAACAACTATGATTGGGTGTTTTGTGGGGAAGAGACATGGGGGGTCGGGAAGTGGATTACTAAGGGGTTGTTGCATTGTGATTAGGTATGAACATTATAAAGAGTTATAAAGTTAAAAAAGCAGTGTGCAAACTAGTGATGGAAAAAGTGCGACGACTTTGGCGCCAAGCGCCATGGCATTTTTCTGAAACCTTGTAACAAGCGCCAGACGCGTCACGGCACGTTTTGCTTCGGCGCTAGCACCAGGCGTTTTGTTTCTGGCGCCCTAGAAAAAATAGAGCCAAGCGCCAAAAGCGGCGCTTCTAATGGGTGCGGTAAATAGCGCCAAACGCCAATGGCGCGACATCAATATAGCGCCGAGCGCCAAAAGCTACATGGCGATTTTTCTTTTGGCGCCAGCGCCTTGGCGATTTGCCATCACTAGTAAATACAAACTACGCTGACCTGCGTGGAGAAATCTTTGCACCACAGGTAATTCATCAAAATCTGGTTCATCTGACAGTGTCCTAGAGTCCACATCCTGTGGCTGTAGCATCTCGTTACGTTTGTGAACCTGAAAAAAATTGAATAATAATATTTTTCATTGCCGTGTGTTTGGGGGAAAATGTTAAATAATGTTTTATGCTATTTCGCGTTGTCATATAAATACCTAACAAATTGTTAGTTTGCCTGGTGATAATTCCATGTATTAGAGTTGTCAAAAGCTATCACATTACTCAAAACGTAATCAGTGAAATAATGTAATTTTTATAAACGCACATTGTAACCAACGATTGATAAGTTTTCAAATTAAAAACACTTTCTGTCTTTTGAGCTTTTCGAAAATGGATACAGCAAATCCTCGAATAAGACCCCCCCCCTAGAATAACTCCCCCCTTGAATAAGTCCCCCCTGCTGGTGGGGTGAGGAAAATATAACTCCCCCCTTGAATAACTCCCCCCTCTCGAAAACTCCTCCCTATGAGGACAAGGATACAATGCGAAACTATAAAATAATAGTAGCCTATGTCAGCGACAGCAGATACATAATGTGTATGCAGTGTATACACATTGTTACCTATGTTGTTATTGGACAGTGAAATACCTTAATTAAACAAGTTTACATACTGCATCCATCCAATGAATTAAGTCCACGTTTCCTGAGGAAGTAATAACTCCCCCCTCGAATAACTCCCCCCCTTGAATAACCCCCCCCTCCAAAACGTCTGACGAAAAAATAACTCCCCTGGGGTCTTATTCAAGGATTTAGGGTATCTGTGTTTAGAGCTTTTGCACGAAAAAAACACTTGAGTTTCTGTGTTTTTAAGTAAAAACTTTTATTTACATTTTTACTTTAAATGTTTTCACAACTATTGCTCCAATTCAGATAATGGATACTGCGTGAAAAACCACCCAAACAAAAATGTATTTACACTGACCTTAATTAGTGAAGAATATAGGTAGTTTAATACGCGTTAATGCGTAATTACATATCATACGTGATATAGCAATCAGTTAGATTAATACTTAATGCTGGCTTGCACATGCCTTTTTCAAAATAAAGAGTGGCACATTAGGTACATCAGTAACCTTGGTTGTGAAAACTTTGTTGTGAAAAAAAGTTTCAAACCATGAATTTAATATTAATGCGTGAAAAATGAATTCAAGTATTTTTGGCATAGGTATAAATCTAGTGTTCAAGTGTTCCTGTCTGATATTGTCAATACAAAGATCTCTAAAAATCTAAAATAACCAAAAATTCAAAAATTCAATGCAATTCGCATGAATCTATTTTTTCCTTGCACATGGATTAAAATTCCTAGCTAATTCTAAAATCCTAGTATCCAAATGGCTTGTGGTTGTGCCAACAGGCCGGCCAAAATGCTACATATAATTCCATTTAACAATATTATCTGACATTTTTTTGTAGAAATTTGATGGGGATTTTCATTTGACAAGGCTAAATTAGTTGCATATTAACTTAACGGAACACATCTAACTATTTAGAAGATCGCGAGCTCCTTATTTTTATCCCCAAGTTTCAAATATCGTATTTGCTTGAATAATCCCCCTGGGGAATTGTTATTTCGCCAGACTTTTTTGAGGGGGGAGCTATTCAAGGGGGGGAGAATTATTCGCGGGGAGGAATCATTATTTCGTCAAAATGTTCGAGCATCTTTCTATCAAGTTATTTTGCGAAATGTGCCATTTTTGTTAGAATTTGGCACAACTAATAGATGAAAAATCTTTAAGGGGGGATTATTATTTCCTCACTCATCTTACAGGGGGATTATTCGAGGGGGGCATAATTCAAGGGGGGAACTATTCAAGCGAATACGGTACATGTCACCGTAACCGGGTAGTGTCAACTTTGTGCTGCCACTTAGTGATGTAAAAAGCGCCAGACTTTTGGCGCCAAGCGCCAAAAGCGCCATGGCGCTTTTCCGGAACTAGCGCCAAGCGCCAATAGCGCCACAGCAAAATGGCGCCAAGCGCCAAAAGCGCCATGGCGCTTTTCTGGACCTTAGCGCCAAGCGCCAAAGGCGCCAGGGGGCCATGGCGCCAGCGCCAAAATGATATTGCATTTAAGGACACAGGTGAGCCAAAGTACTTTTTGTTGTCACTTTCAAAAACTTGTATTGCTTCCAAAAACACAAAAAAAATCAAATAATGGAAATCAATAAATTTTCTTGCTCAACAGTGAGAATAATACCTGTTTCTAATTGGTCTATACTCGGATGACATTACACCGTACATTTTTCGGGAGGAAACACTCCATCATGACGTTATCACTTTATTAAATTCTGGCATTTAGCGTTTCTTTTCTTTTTTCTTTTTGCGATGTTGATTCATAAGTTTTCAGTTGGCCGTCTGCCAGCCGAAGACATAAATCATATCTACCGTATTACCTCGAAATACCCCCAGGGGGTTTATTATTTCGCCAGCAAAATTTGAGGGGGGGATAATTCGAGGGGGGGGTTTATTCGAGGGGGGGGGGGTCTATTATTTCGCCAGAAATTTTCGTAAATTCCCCATACGCAGACGTAGAAAAATCAAACAATTACATAGATGTTTATGTGTTTTTGGGCATATATAACTGTATAAACACATTAACCCTTCCCTAACATCACTTAATCATCAGTTTTAACGTGTGTTCTGCATTGTACAGATGACAAACTGCGGTATTCGTCTTGTACGTTCTCTTTACACTCAATCTTAGGGGGGTATTTCGAGGGGGGGGTTTATTTTTTCTTCAGCCGAATTTTAGGGGGGGTATTTCGAGGGGGGGGTCAATTCAAGGGGGGGGGGGGTTAATTCGAGGTAATACGGTATTTGTAGAGTATCATGATTGCCGAGTATACCAAGGCATGTCGAGTTGCATGGGGAATTTTGTTATTGATATTGTTGCACTTTTTTGCATCAGAATTTCAATTTCTGTGTGTTAGAATATAATGATAACCTGTAATATGTTATTCAGATATTTAGTTATACCCCTCATCACACCACAACATCGACACACAATGGTAACTAAGACTGGTTCAAATAGATAGCAAATTGCCTCTCTGAAGTGGTAGAAGCTGAAAGATTGTCTGGGGGTTGGGGGTTGCAGAGGTTCAATCTATTGGATATTTCAATATTTAAAGTGCAAATTGTGAAGTGTGAGATAACAGGGTAAAAATAGCTAAATTACATACCTGAGTAAAATACCTATGTAAAATAAGTACATAAACACCTTCCCGGTCACGTCCGGCACCCTATTTTTGATCGTACTTGTGACACCCTATCTCCAGTTCTAGGGCGCGCCAGAAGCTGAAACTTGGGGGAGATATTGGCGCAACCCCCCTCAACCTCGCATGCATCAGGGGGGTCGCCGCGACCCCCCTAATTCATGCGAGGTAGAGGGGGGTTGCGCCAATGTCTCCCCCAAGTTTCAGCCTCTGCGGCACCCTAGAACTGGGTATAGGATGTGAGAAGTAAAATCAAAAAATGGGTGCCGGACGTGACCGGGAAGGTGTTTACATGGCCAAAAATTGCTGAAAATAGGCAATGAAGCACATAAGCACCGCGGCGAAATTATCACTCTCTGGCGCTTTTTTGGCGCTTTAAAAAATGGTAGCGCCAAGCGCCAATGGCACCACTGGAAAGTAGCGCCAAGCGCCAAAAGCGCCATGGCGCTTTTCGGAAACACGGCGCCAAGCGCCAATGGCGCCACAGCATTTTAGCGCCAAGCGCCAAAAGCGCCATGGCGCTTTTTGCTTTGGCGCTAGCGCCAGGCGCCAGCGCCATGGCGCTTTCACATCACTACTGCCACTGCATTTGACATTTTTAATGCATTAGCACAGCCCTGAGCAAATGGAATTCTAATGAACGGTACTCTTTCTCACATATAGCCTCGATTACAGCACAACCCTAAAGCGGAAAATACAAATGGAATATGTTTAATGGAAAATTACTTTCGAATTAAAATTTAATTAAATTAAAATTGGAAGTTTCTGTTAACAAATTTTAATTGACGAAAACTTCATTGCAAGGAGAATTCGAATGGAAAAGTCTAATGGAAAATTTGAAAAATCAATAGGAAAATAATTACAACATAATAAATAAAGATAATAAAACGATATTTGAACACATAAAAAATTCAGGCTACTTAATTCTGAAGTTTCAAGTTTCAATTCTGAACCTTTAACCATTCTTCCATAAGTAATTTTGCGTTGAATTTTTTTTAAATTCTCTATTGAGCTGTAATCCCCGCTTATGCTGGAAGTATATGTAAAAACACTGCATGCTTCCCAACATTTTCTCAGAACAGGAAAACCGAGAGGATAAATGAATGTAGGTATGCATTTTGTAATTTGAGATGAACATGGCAGTGCAATTTAAAGTGGAAACAAGCCGCTTTCATTGGTTTATTGAAGGAAATGGTGTATCAATGCATACCATCTAAAAACGTACCAGTTGTAATTTTGATCGGATATATCAAATGGCCACTTTGCAATTTGTTATATTGTTGTGAAAACAAATAACTAAAGGCTCACTACAAAACTTCTCTCAAATTTGTTGTGAAAAGGTTTTGTTATGACTTAAAAAAATGTGATATGAAAAATGTATTTGGAATTTGTACTGGTTGGTTGTATCTGGTGAAAGATCCAGAGCTAGCGCCAAAGCAAAAAACACAATGGTGCTTTTGGCACTTGGCGCCATTTTGCTATGGCGCCATTGGTGCTTGGCGCCATCCCTATCAAAAGCGCCATGCGGGTCCCCAACAGGTTAAGGGTGCGGGAGTAAGAGTCCCCCAGCGGTAAAGTTTCCTGAAAATTGTGCTTTTTTAGTCTTTTTTGAATCTGATGCTTGGCACTATCTTTGACCGGTACTAGGGATAAAATGCCTGGCGCTGGCGCTTGGCGCCAGCTCCTGGTGCCATTTTTCTCTGGCGCCATTGGCGCTTGGCGCTAGGGGTCGGAAAGGCGCCATGGCACTTTTGGCACTTGGCACCAAAATCCTTCTGCTTCTCACATCACTAAACAGCAGCCTCCAAAAGAATTGCACCTCCAATAGAACAGCAGGTGGAAATTACACTGGAAGGGTGCCAAAACACAAATATTAAAAAATGGATGGTGTTAAGGCCAGAATTAGAGCTCAGCGTCAATTCGACGTGAAATGATGACGTGAAATGTCGTCGTGAAATTAATTACACGAGTGTGGATCATGCTACGGGTCTACAATTTTCTAAGGATAATATATGAATCAATACCTTAATTGTGTCCAATACTGAGTGTTATCAGCCACAACTAGAGCGAATTGAAAAATTCAATTTTTATCTTTTCACGTCATCATCATTTCACGTCACAGTGTCAGGGAACAACTTGACATTTCACGTCAGACTATTGCAAGCAGCAGTCTGACGTGAAATGTCAAGTTGTTCCCTGACGTAAAATGATGACGTGAAAAGATAAAAATTGAATTTTTCAATTCGCTCTAGTTGTGGCTGATAACACTCAGTATTGGACACGATTAAGGTATTGATTCATATATTATCCTTAGAAAATTGTAGACCCGTAGCATGATCCACACTTGTGTGATTAATTTCACGACGACATTTCACGTCATCATTTCACGTCGAATCGACGCTGAGCTCTAATTCCCGCTTTACATCTGATGTGTTAGAACTATGATTTAGTTTTTTTTTGCACATTGTGTTTTGTTTAAATTGATACTCTGATATTAAAATGTTGCTCATGTTCCATTAAAAATACCATTTTCAGATGAAAAATCTGTGAAAAAGATTGGTGAAAAAATAGAATGGCAGCCTCTAATAGAACAGCACCTCCAATAGAAGAGTAGGTAAAAAAGTTGATGAAAAAATGGAGCTGAAAAGAAAAAATAGAATGGAGCTCTTCTATTAGAAGAAATAGAGGTACCTACCGTAAATTTTCTAATTTGGCAACAGTGTTCCAATAATACGACATCTCCAATAGTGAGACAGGTTTGGGCACGTTGTGTGAGAATAACGCGACACTCTCCAAAAGGTTTGCTGAAAAAAATAATACGACTGTCGTATTATTAGAGAATTTATGGTAGTTGGCCAATATTCATGTTCACAATGTGGTCATTATCCTGGATATGTGCTGCAATGGTACACAATGATATACCACATTCAATGCAGTGCAGAGGCATGGCACACAGAGTATAGCCTAAACCAAAAGAGTATTAACAGGTGCAATTTGTACAGAATGCACTTAAATGACTGTTTATGTGTGTGTTTTATAGCTTTGTATAAGTGAACAAAAGGTTGTAAAATCATGCTTCTCATTATCTTCTTATAATCGACGCAGGATGTTTAACAGTGGTTCATGCTGTTATCACTTGAAAAGATGTGTTCATTTACCATACGGTATATCCTCGAGTAAGTCTCCCCTCTAAAAACTCCCCTATTCAATAACTTTCCCTGTAGACAAGTGAGGGAAAATACCCCCCCCCCCCCACCCTCTCAAACAACTCCCCAGTGTAAAGTCTGCGGAAAAAACTACCCTGGGGATTTATTCGAGGATTTAGGGTGTATATGATATAAATGTTTCTTTGTGATCGAATTGAAATCTGCAATCTGTTTTTGTGTATTAAAAGGTGTTGTATTATTTCGTGCGAACTGTGAAGGCCGGTACTATGAAAAAACAAAACAAAAAACAAATGTTAGTAAACTAAACACAGAGGGCTTATCGAACCCGAACCAAAATGGATACTATGCCAACAGAATCTCATTAAGCTTGGAAAAAAGAGAAAAATATGGGAAACCAGCCTCGATAATCTGTTTGTGGCCGGACGCATGTGCATGTCTCGAGCACAAGCTTTTTCCGACATTTCCATTATTCATGAAGCTCGCATTTTTACACGTCCATGATACTGGATCGGGATCACATGCACGAATGTAATCATTTGTGGCGGGAGAATTGATATCCTCGCTGGAAAATGTGTGGGGATTGAACGAATGGAGGGTTAGGTATGTAGATATATTTAGTAAGAACGTATAAAAACATGCCGTATTTCTTCTAATTGAAGGGCAGGTCTCCAGTAGAAGGGCGTCCTCAATAGAAGGTACACTTTTTGACTTTTTTGACCATGAAGACGAAATAAATCGAGGGACAGTCTCTGATAGAAAAGTCAAAAACTCCCGGAGCTGTGCCAAATGCATAAAAAGGTAGAAAGCTACGGCGGACATTGTTATTTGGTGGCTTTGGTCTATTGATTCGGTGCTATTTTAAGATCAAACATTGAATGAACTCTATAAATCATCATTCTATGCATTGTCTGTGAAACTGTGATGTAACACCTTGAAAAACCATAGCAGAACTTGAAGAAATATTGGCCGAGAACATGGTGAAAAAATAGAAGGGCAGGTAAATAATTTGACGAAGTGCGCTCTTCTATTAGAAGAAATACAGTAATAAATATGGGACAAACGTTTCTATCAATTTCCCGTCATATACATTAGATTTTTGGTCGCAACAGCACACCGGCGATTTGTCTGGAAACTCAACATCACATTTTGTCTCTTCAGTGGATGAGTTCAAATTAGTTTTGTTTTCACAATCACCATGTGAAAACCTCATTTCATGGCATTGGCAACTTTCTGGGGGCACTCCCAGACAGTGTAAAAACCCCTGTAAAATGTCAAATGTCATGCAAACTGTCAAAAGTCATGGAAAATGCCATCCAGGTGGCAGTCCCAAGCCCTGTAAAGTGTAAAGTAAAATGTCAAATGTAAAGTCAAATGCAAAGTAAACTGTCAATTGTCATGTAAAGTTCAGTAATAAAATCTTTTCTTTTTTGTTTTCATTGACAATTTACTTTGCATTTGACTTTACATTTGACACTTTACTTTACACTTTACAGGGCTTCGGACTGCCCCCAGAATGGCAACTCGGTTGCCATTTTACAGGGCATTTTCCATGACTTTTGACACTTTGCATGACATTTGGCATTTTACAGGGCTTTTTACACTGTCTGGGAGTGTCCCCTGATGTATCAAATAGTAGTATTTCACTTTTATCAGCGTGACTGGGAAAATGCAAATTTTCCGCTGCAATAACAGTGGAATGTTCGTCGCGTTTTGGCACTCTCAAATATTCTGACGTTTGCCCGTCTTCCATGTTGAAAAGCTTCGATAATTTTTCGGCCGAAAATGAAAAACACAACTTTTTCGTTCATGTGATGTAAAAAAGTTGAAACTGTGTAGGACGTAGGTACACTGACAATGAGCAATTATGTTTTGCAAAATCGAAGTCACATTTTTGTCTGCCTTGAACTAATGAGTTTTTCTTGTTTATTTGCTTAAACCATACTCTCAAAATGAAAACGAGACAGAGTGCGTAGCGTACGCGTTCACCAAGAGAAAAGTGCCCACCGTATTCCCTCAATTAAAAGTTAAGACCGATAAATTATGGCTGGGTTAAATTGGATTGAACCAAATAATTAAATTGGCTGACAAACATGTGGGAATGTCCAAATCGCAGGCGGATAGTTTGTCCTTGTTGCCCAGCTTATCTGGGTGCCCGTTTCCATTTTCGAAGGCAAATTTCAACCTTTTTTCTGGAGTCAAATTTTATTCATCAATGTTTCAAAATATCTGGTCGCTAATTTTTTGCATTACCGTTTTTTTCTGGCTTTTTCCCCTTCGTTTTATGGCTCAATTTTAAGTTTCTTTCTGCCTCATTTTTCGTTTTGGCTCAACTTTCTGCTTGTTCCTGCATTTTGCTAACATTTTTCCAAACTGTATTTTTGCTTTTTCTACCATGGCTTTTTGTTTCACTTAACTAAAAACGACACCCTTGGCTATCATATTTCCAAGTACCTTTCCTTTGTGTGACTTCTGCATGTATCTAATAACTTCATGTACACTACCGTGCAGAAAAGTTGGGACTATACGTTGCCAAAAGTTCAAAATGACGAATGTGCACAATGTTTGGATACCATTCATGGGTACTCTGGGGGGTTGGCTACATGTGCCCAGGATGGCCAGCCCTCTAGTTTTTATGTGCATATATTCCTAGTGCAGTAACAGAATGCACTCACTTTGTTTGTGTTTCAGAATAGTTGGGACTCTGCTTGTTTTGGGCAATAGCTGCCCAGTTTCTTTTTTTAAGGTCTGTATTCAATGCCTCTATTCATTTTCAAACAAAAATTTCAATATGGTGAGTGGTGACATCCACACTGTGTTGCTAAGCTCTGTGATTAGCAGGGAATTTTTTAGCTAGAACAGGAGATGGTATAGGCAAATGGGGAACGGTGGTATGTATTCATTTTAGCCAGTTTTGCATCGATTGCTTTATTGGGAAGAACAGTTGGCCCAACTGTCATGTAATGTGAAAGTATTTTGTATGGAAGAAACTTGAAGTGCTATAACTTTTGATAGGGACGAGATATTGAAATAATTTTTAGCATAGTAATTATGTGTGTCATAAGTATATGATAGTATGTTAAAAAATGTTTCCATGAGGCAAATCAGCATAAGAGATTTAGACATGAGTGATGACTTTGAAGTGCTATTACTTTTGATTGGAAAGGGATATGGAAATGATTTTTGTACCAGATGAAAATTTTTTGTCTTAAGCATATGATAGCATGTTCAGAAAAATTTATTTTGTCATGTTGAAAAAACAGGTCAAATAAGCATACAGAATTTAAACGTCACTAATCCGATCTCAAAAATGGAATCTACAGGTTGTACGGTACCAACCATTTTAAGTGTTGAATGATCCAAAACAACCCAGAAATGGTCGAGTTATAAAACTTCAAACTCAATTTTCCGAATCAGCCATTTCTATTATTTTCATCGACCACCTTTTTATGGACCCCCCTTATCTCTGGCCTGGGGGATTATTCAAGCAAACAAATTTCTTTAGCAGTAGCCCAAACCTCAAACCCCAACATACTCGAATGGCATGAAAATTGGGCAAGAAACAAGTCACTGGGAATAGTGATGGAAAGGCGCCATGGCGCTGGCGCCATTTGAGGGCGCCAAAGGGCGCCGCGCCATGGCGCCATTGGCGCTTGGCGCCCTTTTGCTGTGGCGCCATTGGCACCTGGCACCCACTTTCTGAAAGGCGCCATGGCGCCCTTGGCGCTTGGCGCCCTTTTTCTGTGGCGCCCTTGGCGCCTGGCGCCCTGCCCTAAATGGCGCCAGCTTAGTTTCAAGGTGACCGTCTGTGCAATCGAAATTCGCTGTAAAAATGGACGAAGTGATACAAGTGGATGAAATTGTTTTTCGTCCAACGGTTCATTAGATGTATCTAACCGATCAGGAGCAGATAATGATGAACTGTCAAACTTGCAAACCCATGAATCAATGGATTCAAATTGTTTTTTTTTCTTCATTTTTGCTCACTTCAAGAAAACATTTGGGAGCAGAAAGCAATAAAACACAATTTGCGCTATATGAACTGAATGAACTTTTTTTTGTCAAATGACAATTTTCATTGTGTTTGAATTGAATGTCATGTAATGTCATTGAATGTATGATTTTATGTCTAAATTTTTGTCTCATTATTCTATTTTTTTGTGGATTACATGAATAAAGATGTGAATGTGCGTGCTAGAGTGCTATAAAGATATTTATATTTTTCATATTTTTCATATGGCGCCATGGCGCCCTTGGCGCGTGGCGCCCTCTTTCTGTGGCGCCCTTGGCGCCTGGCGCCCACATTCCAAATGGCGCCATGGCGCCCTTGGCACCTGGCGCCTTTTTTCGGTTAAGGCGCCTGGCGCCCAGTTTCCGAATGGCACCATGGCGCCATTGGTGCCTGGCGCCCTTTTTTCTGGCGCTTTTCCATCACTAACTGGGAAGCAACAAAAATGTTTTGGACTCACCGCCTCCGATTTCTCTATTGGGAAACGTCCCAACTATTCTGCACAGTAGTGAATACAATTTCCAAGTGAAATGAAATTTAAAAAAGCATTCTGTCTGCGTACCCATTGCAGAGAATGTGGAATGGCACAGATTGCAGTTAGGGTGTCAACAAAATTTTTTTACGGAAAACGGAAACGGAAACGGAAAAAAATTTTCAGCGGCCGGAAAACGGAACGGAAAACGGAAAAAAATTTGCACTTGGCGGAAAACGGAAACGGAAACGGAAAAAAATTTCAGCGGCCGGAAAACGGAAAAAGAGGCCGGAAAAACGGAAACGGAAAATTCAAATTTGCACAGAAATGGAAAAACTTGCTGAAATTTTGCCACAAAACAGATTAAATTTGCTGAAATTTTACTGGAAGTGGAAAAAATTTGCAGTAATTTTGTTGGAAACAGAACATTTTTTACATCATTGACAATCTGCATGAATTTTTACCAGTTTGGCTGATCAGAAAACAGAAAGTTGAGCCAGAAAAAGGTAAAATGAGGCGGAAAAATCGGAATTTGAGGCGGAAAATGGAAAAAAAGCGGAAAAACTGGAAATTGAGGCGGAAAACGGAAAAAAGGAGAAAAACTGTAAATTTAGCCGGAAAACGGAAAATGAGCCGGAAAAACGGAAACGGAAAAAAAAGTTGCCGGAAAACGGAACGGAAAACGGAAAAAAAAATTCAGCAGCCGGAAAACGGAACGGAAAACGGAAAAAATTTGCCTGCGGAAAACGGAAACGGAAAACGGAAAACGGAAATTTGACACCCTAATTGCAGTTACCGCAAATCCCTGAATAAGCCCCCCCCCTCGAATAGCCCCCCCCCATGAACAACACCCCATGTTGGTGAGGTGAGGAAAAACTAATCCCCCCTCGAATAACTCCCCCCTCTTGAATGACTCCTCCTTTTGATGAAATGGATACAATACAAAAATAAAAAAGAATGCAGTGACAGCAGATACATAATGTGTATGCGGTGTATGCACATCGTTTTATTGTTGAGAATTTGAGAAGTTTTGATTTTGAGAAAATACAATAAAATACAATTTCAGAAAATCTCTCTACAAATAAAATAAAATTAAATATCTCATATCATTTGGAAAATATAATAAAATCTCTGAGAAAATGTCCCATACTTGAAAAAATCTCAAAAAATCTCCCAGCTACAATTTGTAGTATTTGATTGAATTACTACAATATACTACAAATTTTAGCCTTATTCCATATTTCAAGGTGTTGGACAACACAGAGGAATTATGTATTCAATAAGCTCTTATGTGTTGCTTCAACAGTTTAATTGAAATTACAAACAACTGAAACAACAATATAATTATAAAAAGAGTAGGTAATTGGAATAGGTAATTGGTAATTACAGGTAATTGGAAGTCAATGCAAAGAAAGCTGAATAAACATGTACCAAACCAAGCAATTAAAACACGGCATTTCATTTTTACAGTGGTTCATTTTGATTTAAAAGCACAAGATTTCAAAACATTCGTCTTAAGCACCCGACGAAAAATGTTAATTTTAAGCCGAAATTACCTGCTAGTTTTTGCCCTTTTTGCAGCGACATGCTGCGATTTGACGTGGGCCAAGAAAGCGCGACCAAAGCAACAGAAAAATTCTTATGAACCAGTGAGTTCCGATCGGAAACAATTAAGTGCGTAGTTTTTATTGAATGAAATTAAATGACGAACAAAAGACACATATGGAATTCAGTTTTGGCATTGAGCTAACATGACTGAACTCTAGCAAATGAAACAAATTTGAACCAGTTCACACAGCAGTAAGGCAGACTTGTGAACAGCCCTTATTTGTGGTCACAATCAACGCTGCCGTGCAGTTATACTCTGGCGACATGACAGCCTACATTTTTCTGGAGGTAACACTCCATCATGACGTCATAACCACAATCCGCAGTGAACTGCGGCTGACTGAACCGGTGCGGAGTCGGGATTAGGGTGTCCAAAAATTTTTTTAAACCGAAAACGGAAAGGTAAAATTTTTTCTCTTTACGGAAAACGGAAAACGGAGAGGTAAAAAATTTTCAGCTGCCGGAAAACAGAAAATGGAAAGGTAAAAAATTTTCCTGCGGAAAAGCGGAAACGGAAAACGGAAACGGAAATTTGACACTATAGTCGGGATGACGTGGAGCGGAGTGGAGTGGGGAGCAGAGTTGTTAAAATACCGGTATTTTTGGAAAGTGTAAGTGTAAGTGTAAATACACTTTCCAAATTTTGAGTATGGATACCAAAGGTGTAGGGTATTTTAAAAATACCTAGGAAAGTGTAAAAAAAAGTGTAAGTGTAAAAATTTTTTTAGAAAGAGCTCTCACTGTTGAGCATTAGAATACACCACTGTTTTCATCGTTAGATCAATATATTTGTCATTTTTATGCATCATTTCACATTTTACTGCCTTTTATGAAACATTTCAGACTGTAGCAAATACTGTAGTGGTGTGAAGTTCACTAATAATGGCACTTTTTCAGTGTTGATATTTACTGATTAAGCAATGTGATACACACTGCTTAAATGCAAGATTGGACATGCAGCAAATGTCAATGCAAAAGCCAGTTGACATTGTGTCCAGCTGGTGAATTTCCATTGATCTTGTCCTTTTTTAAAAGTATGATGAAACTGTAGAATACCATGAGTACCGTATTTCTCCGTGTAAACCGCCCCCCCGTGCACAACGCCCGGGGCGTTATACAGCTGTATAGTGCCCCCGGGGCGCTATGCTTGGTTCCAAAAACATTAGCGAAGTGGGAATATTTTCAGGACAAATCAAGCTGAATGGTAATGAAAGGTCCACTTGGTTTGAACTATTTGAACGTTGTGCCTTGCGGCACGCATTGTTATTCTGTGGAATGTACGTTTTTCCATTGAATTCGGTGCACACGGGGAGGGAACACAAATTATGTCAATATTTAAGCAAAATTTTTCCTTGCATAACGCCCCCCTCGCAATGGTTTAACGCCCGGGCGTTATACAAGTTTTTAAAAAAGGTTACCGAGAAGTGCCTCGGTTTTGTATAACGCCCGGGCGGTTTACACGGAGAAATACGGTACTGATCAAAGGTTGGAGATCAAAGGCCAGTTTGTACATTTGCCATATTTTCTACCGTATTTCCTCGAAATACCCCCCCCCTTGAAATACCCCCCCCCTCGTTTGACCCCCCCCCTCTCGAGACCACTATGAAACAATCACCCCCCCCCTCGAAATACCCCCCCCCCCAAATTGAGTGTAAAGGGAACGTACATGACAATAACTGTAGTTTGTGTTCAGTGTACTGCAGAACACACGTAAAAACACTGTCGGTGTCACGTTAGAACAGTGTACATACCATCTACATACTAATATTAGTCTACAGAACCTTATAAATGGCGGTTTTTGTTGCATTTTTCGACGTCTGCGTACGTTTCAGACGACAATTTCGTACTTGGTTTTCAAAAAATTTCTTGTGAAACAATCACCCCCCCCCTCGAAATACCCCCCCCCTCGTTTAACCCCCCCCCTCTCGGGACCACTATGAAACAATCACCCCCCGGGGGGTATTTCGAGGAAATACGGTACATTCAATGCATAACTGCATGTGTGCACTGTGCAGTTATTTTTTGTACATGACCCTATTTTATGCTTTCTCAACAGGGCCATCTGAAAGAAAAAAAATACACTTTCTGTACCCGGGTATTTTGCTCAGGAAAGTGTAAAAAAAGTGTATGGGTATTTTATGAAAGTGTAAGTGTAAGTGTAAATATAAATACCCATTTACCCGGGTATTTCGGGTAAGTGTAAATACACTTTCGCAACTCTGGTGGGGAGTCGGTTCATAAGTTTTCGGTTGGCTGTCTGCCAGCCAAAGACTAACGATGGCAAAAAAAGATTCAAAAATTTGAAAACATTTTCGAATTTTCAAATTTTTTAGGAATTTTCGAATTTTTATTTCGCCCCTAGAAAAAACACTTAAAAATCGATTTATTTTTCAAAAAATTCGAAAATTCGAAAATAGTTTTTGAATTTTTTAGGGAATTCAGGGCAACAAAACACACTGTTAAGTTCAACGTGCTAAATAAATCAACAATTGATATGCGGCGCGTATGGAAAAGCGAAACGTAACAAAAAAAAACGTTGAAATGTCATCCATGGCGTAAGAGGCGGACTTTGACACATCCGTTTTTTATACTGTATTTTCTCGAAATATCCCACTCAAATACCCACCTCAAAGTTAACACTATTAATTTATAAACCCCCCTCGAAATACCACCCCCCCCCCAATTTGGTGTATAGAGAACGTAATGCAGTTTGTGATCTGGGAAACACAGAACACACGTTAAAAACAATGACTGTGTTGTGTAGAACAGGGGTTTGTACCATCTACGTAATATAAGTATATAGAGTCTTATAAAAGGCAGTTTTTGTTGCATTTTTTGACATCTGCGTTACCTACAAACAACAATTTGGTACTGGGATTTTGAAAAATTATTTGAAAAAATTCGAAAACTAGCCAAAAAAATTCGAAAATTGCCAAAAAAGATTCGAAAATTAAATTCGAAATTCGAAAATTATTTTGAAGAAAAATTCGAAAATTCGAAAATTCATTTCAGAAAAAACACTTAAAAATTTAAATACTTTTTTTCGACTGTTTGCCATCGTTACCGAAGACATGAATCATGTTTATTCTATCGAGTACCATGTCTGCCGAGTATAAAAGAACAGATGTGTCAGAATTCTTTACATTTTTTTCACAATCATGCTGAAAAAGGTGAGGTTCGATCAACCACAGGAATTTAAAAATCACAATTCAACTGCAAACTGCAGAATAGATAACGTACCTAAACACTTAACAGTCATCTTGAATAATCACATAAATAAAAGTTACCAAAAATGAAAATGGCACCGCATTTCACACCGCACCGGAGCCGGAACCATGCCATTTGATAAGAATGGCACCGGGCAGTGAACACCTTGGGGAAATGGGGGACCAGCTGTTAAAGGGTACGACACTACACCGGTACCGAAGGCCCTTCCCAGTTCCCGCTACAACATTATAGTCTCAATCGATCATCTCAATCAATCATCTCAATCAAGCCTCACAATCAAATCTACGATATTCCATCCGAATAAACAAACATACCTACATTAGACTTTCTCTCATCACTTAAAATTCGAAAATTCAACAAACAAATTCAAATTTTGCGGGGAATTCGAGCAGAGTTGTTAAGACTGCTTTTTCCCAACTCTGTACTCTCAACAACTCTGCTCGAATTGAATTGGGGTTTCATTTCTCGTATTTATATTTATTCTCGTTATGTGCTATGCTATGCATTACACCTTATTCCTTCAACAACACAAATCTCTCTCAACTTTTCAGGCGGGCGGTAAGCGAGGCATGTGCTACAAAGTCGTCGACGGCAAAGGAACATTCCAAAGTTGGAATGGGGCACTGAACGCCTGCAAGAATGAGGGCGGAACTCTGGCTAATTTCGTTGACCAAGCTGAATACAATGGTTTGATGAAAGCGTTCAGAAAAAATACTGTGGTTTGTGTTGGGTTTTTTGGCTCGATGCCAGGTCACATTTTTAGAAACATGTTAAATGCTGTGTTTGTAAATGAATATTGTTGAAGAAGGTGTATTTAGTATAGGTATCCAGTGTTCATTGTAGCTTGATTACTCAATAGAACATTGCAAAAGATTCAAGTGATGTAAAAGCGTCATGGCGCTGGCGCTTTCGGCGCTTGATTTTTTGATTGCTATCTTGCTGTGACGCCATTGGCGTTTGGAGCAGTCGAGCGCCATTTTTGCACGAAAGGCCTGGAGCTGGCGTCTGCAAAGCAGAAAGCGTTTCTGGCGCTTCTGGCGCTTGACGCCGGTAGTGCCATGGCCATGGACAAGCACCATGGCGCTTTTGGCGCTCCTTCTTGCGCTTTTTACATCTCTAACTGACCATCAGACCATCAAATATATTAGAAATATCGTCGCGCATGTTTATTTCCAAACGAAAATGATCGTGTGTAAACCCCCGATTTACAACGCAGAGAAATCCTTGGAAGTACCGCTACTGGCTGGGCTACAGCGACAGGGCGAGTGCCGGCAACTGGATGGACACGAGTGGACAGGTGATGAACACATTTGCGCATTCAAAGTGGATCTCGCGTAGGTTCTCTCAGTTTTATTTCTTTTTTTTTTGATAGGTTGATTGCTAGGTAGTTTGGAGCAATTGTTCGTTGTCATCCGCCAGAGTTTGTTACGATACATATTTGTGCATTTTTCTGAAGGAAAAACTCTATCATGACGTCATCATTTTTAAAACATCAATTGTTCGAAAGAAGAAAAAACGTTCCGGTAAAGAACATTCGCCACTTGTACGCGACTCCGCCATTTTTTTCTTTTTTAAAATAATTTTCTTGTGAAGGTGCATAAAACATTACAAAAGAATCAAGCTCGCGCCTTATCGACTAAGACATAAGTAATTTTGGGCGCATACACTGCGGCTCACCGAGTATATTTAAAGGAATGTTTATGTATTCTAACATTTTCCGTATAGTAGCAAATATATTCCCGCAAAAAAAAATCCAAAAATTCTAATAAACCAAAACATCGCAGAGTGGCCGAAACCGGCCATGTGGCGCTGTCTGACAATTATGCTATCGCAAGGAAATCGTTTCAACACAAGACAGTGCCACATGAAGCGACCATATGTATGCATGAAAAAGTGTAAACAGAACGTTAAGGCGCCAAAAGTGCCAAAGTACAGAAAATTTTATTCTCCTGGTGGCGGCCGTGGCAAGTGTTTCAAGTGAATTTTTGTATTTTTTGATAGAGAATATGTGAAGGTATATTAATAGGAAGAGAGTTTCTCAGCACCAAGAGAGCTAGCTACACAGCAAAAATGGGCTTTGGATGCGTGGTGAAGCGTCGTGAAGGGTTTTTCAAGCCGATACTTCTCGACGCTTCACCAAGCATGCTGGCGCTTTCACACGCATCACGAAAATTTGCGTGAAGATACTTCACACTTTTTAAAGATGACGCTGCCCAACACATGTAGGTATTTATATTGTCGTGAACAAGGGTTGGCAAAATCTCCAAGCAAAAAAAAAGAAATTGAAAAATTCAAGAATGAAATGAGACATGAATAAATATAAAAATACAATTGTTTACAATTTTACTACCATTTTAGTAAAAAGAATTTTACGTTTATGTAACCCTGGTGGGGAAGCGTCGGTAGTGCCAGCAATCTTGAAGTGTATTCCACTATTTGGATGTGCCTGAAGCGCTGGTGAAGCTAGGTGAAGTATGTGGAAGACGTTTCTCCAAAAAATTTGTGATGCTTGTGAAGCGTGTGAAGCCCGCTTCACGATCACGACACATCACAAACACGTACACACATATACAACCAGTTACTGGAGGCAAATCTCATACACTGCACAAAATGGGATCGTGAAGTGTGTGAAAGCGGGCTGGATGCGTGTGAAGCAGCCTTTGTGAAGACACTTCAACACACTTCCACACGCTTCATGAGATTTGAAGTGAAGTGTTTTCTGCACACGTCACCTATCATCACGATGGACAGAACATGTGAAGTGACTTGACATACCATTGTGGCATACTTTGCATTGTTTTGTGAAGTGTCTGGAAGCCCAGCGTCTTCATACTGACACTGCACATCTTCACAGCTTAACAGACACTTCAAAGACACTTCACAGGCAGACACTTTGCAGGCAGGCACTTCATGGCACTTCCATTTCACATCACACAACTTTTTTTGCTATGATATGTTTGGGTTCAACATGACACCAGTATTGTTGATTTGACCATCAGATGAAACCAAAATAGCAAAAAAAACATTCACTCAGAGCCGTGTACAACAAGATGACTCAGCCACAGGCGGAAAGTTTTTGCAAAAGCGAAAATGGCCAGCTGGCATATTTTAGCGGCAGGAAAGAAATGGACCATATGAGAACTTTGATGAGAAATGAACACAGACCCGGCCAAGCTTTCTGGGTGGATGGCACAGATGTAAAAGTTGAAGGGCAGTTTAAATTCTCAGATCAATGCTCTATGAATGGATATATGATGCAGCTGTTCAAACCAAGGCGTAAAGGTGTGATCTGGCACTGTGAAGTTCTTATGTTGGGAAAATGAATAAAGAAAATGGATAAAGAAGACTAACGTAATTATTCTGATAGAACGGCATACCTACCATAGAAGGGCACCTCCAACAGAACAGCAGATTTTAGCACTTTTTTGCACTCACAATAGCAAAAGAATAGCAGCCTTCAATTGAACCACAAGTAAAAGGGTTGACAAAAAAAGAATGGCGTTCTTCAGTTAGAAAAAATAAGATTTTACTTTTTTTATTGCCTGAATTGCTCTTCTCAAAATGCATTCTTTTCTAAAGACTTAAACACCCCACAAACCTCACAGGTGACAAGTTTGACTGTTTAAGCATGCACTACACAAAACACCAGCCAAAAATCACAAATGTGAAATGCAGTCAGAGGAGGCGATTTGTCTGCATGTACAATTGTGGGCCATGCAAGGGGCCAAACTGTAACAGAAAATGTGGTGAGGGCAGTAAAACTACCGTACCTGCGCCAGCGACAATAACTTCAGCTATGACTACTAAACCAGCGCCAGCAACCGTAACTGCAGATATAACTACCACTACTGCAGATATATCTACCACAACTGATGTGAGTATGATAAAACGCATTGATATTCTTGTGTGACTATTGCCAGGAAAACTATTGCTGTATGGCTTTGAACCTGTTTGATAAGAATACTTATGTTTCAATGTCTCAGTGGCTACCTTTTGTTATGCATTTCATGCAGAGATTTGGCCATTTATGTTTGGCAAAGATAGTCACAGGTGTTATTCAGGGCAGGCTTCTTAAATTGATCTATCAAAACACTTTTTTCATTCAAAACAAAATTCAAATTCATCAATCACAGTACCTTGAATCCTGAAACAATGGCACCACACACACTAGTTTATCCTTATGAAATGCTCAACCATTTTGGTCAACTGTTTGCACAAAACAGCATGAAACACCGAACAACTCTGTACAGTGTCTCATTATGTTTTGTGAAACAGTTTACAAAAATGGTTGAGCATTTCATAATGGTAAACTAGTGTGTGATGCACCAAATGAACCCACCCCCACCCCAAAACAAAATCTGTCATCCACCAACTCTCAGAAAACACCCAACATCAAACAGCCAGACTACAAACCTGGATACACTCTGGCACTGCATGGCAAAAGGGGCAAATGCTACAAGGCAGTAGGAAAAAAGTTGAACCAAGTGGCAGCTAATCATGCATGCAAAGCTGATGGTGGCGATGCAATGCTAGCCAATTTTGTTGATGTAGTTGAATATACACATATGGTTGATTTGATGACAAAGGTTTGTCTTTGTCTTTGTCTTTGATCCAAAAACTGTTTGTTATTATAATTGAAATTATCCAGAGTGATGTAAAAGGAAACTTCTGGATGGATGGAACTGCCCTTAACACACCATTGAAGTTCAGATTCACTGATGGTTCAGACTTTTCCTACGCTAACACAAAGTTTGCAGAAGGTTAGAAAATTTTCAAATTGGGTTATTTTCTTAAACTCTGAAGACCTTTTGTCATTGTCATTTTATAAAAAAAAACTTAAACAGGTGCACCGGATAATTGGCCAAATGGCAAGGGTGCAGAATTCTGTCTTGAGATGAATGGAAAAGAGTCATTCTTAAGGCACTACCTTAATGACCAAAAATGCAGCATTCCAAGAGCCTATTTCTGCATGTACACATGTGAGAAAGTTGGCTGATCAAGCATACTTTTGGTGTGGCTGTGCTGTGACATGGTGAATGGTGATTTGATATTTTCTTTCAGTGTGACAGAATAACGTCATCATCAGGAATGGTGTCAGATTTTGTGTTACCTGGTTATATTAATTTTTTTCTTTTAAACTTGCTCCAGTGAACAACTTGAATAAATGGAAAATTGTGAATACAAAGTACCTAGGTATTTTAACTGAATGTTACATCCACTGCAAAAAAAAAGAAGTGTGTGGAAGTGGCCTCTGTGAAGACACTTCCACACGCTTCACAGGATTTGAAGTGAAGTGTCTTCCACACACTTCACCTGTCTTCACGATGGACCAAATTCGAGAAGTGCACTTCATGAACTATCTTAGCATACTTTGCATGGTTCGTGAAGCGTCGTGAAGCATATGGCGGCGCAGGGAAGTTTCTTCGTCCCGACAGACACTACGGGGGTCTGCGTGAAGACACTTCAGGACACGTTATGGAGCATCACAGCCATTTTTTGCTGCAATAATGGCTATACACACACTAGTTTTCACCGTGGCATTGGTGAAAACTGAAATGGCGACATGGCGACATCCAGCCTACTCATATTGTCTATTAGGTTGGAAAGAAAGTTCTGTCAGTTTCTAGAAACAAAGCGGAAGCCGGACCAGCAAACCGGACTGACAGAATTTTCTTTCCAACCTAATATTTACCGTATTACCTCGAATTATCCCCCCCTTGAATTAACCCCCCCCCCCCTCGAATTAACCCACCCTCAAAACGGGCTGGGGAAATAATAAACCCCCCCTCGAAATACCCCCCCCCCCTTCGGAATGATGTACGTCATCTGTCATGAATCCGTGTATTCAGCTGTTTTTTGTCTACACGATTCAGAGCGTTTTTACCGCACTTTTTCCCTCTATCTCCACTTCACCGGCCGCTTGCCGCTGCAGTGCACTGCACTGGGCCCGGAGGTCCAAGTTATAAATGCGTGTGTAAATTTTAAGGAAACGTGTCCGAAGACGGTAGGTTTTTCAGAACGTGCAATGAACCACTTGGTGGCTCACGCTGTTCCGTTTCCCGCAGCACACACGGCACCTACACTTAGCACAAGCAGCGCGGTAATTAGAGCAGTTGCTAATTAGCTAACTTAGGGAAAACAGTAAGTACTTAGTGCCAATACAAAAAGGGGGTCCAAGTTGGGTTGAGAAGAGAGTTTATTTTTTTTTTTAGGGCAATGGAAGAACAGTAGTGGCAGAGTAGAAGCAAAATCAATTTTTCGTTGAATCGAAGAATTGGGTGAAACATAACAATTTCAGCTACTTATAAGGCAATTGAAACTACCATAATCGACAGGAATAAAAAGCTAAAAAAGGCATAATGTTATGTAGGTACATAATCACTATCAAATCACATAAGCTCTGATGCAAATACTTAGTAAAATCTTGACATATAGCTACCTATGAAAAGAGTACTAATTAAGCTAAAAAAGGGGTGGTAACAATTAAGAACAGCTAATAACGACAATTAAAAAGGCTTCATGCAACATGGGGCTTAATGTACAATTTACTACACCACTTAAAACAGCAATTATCTACTTCCATAATTACCTACAAATCCCTACTTAATCCAACATAATCTAGAACAGGTAACAACGCAGTGCAATGCATATTTACAACAGACGGAATGAACAAAGTATGGACAAAGCCAATTACGGCGTCATAAACTAATACAGAAAATCAAGCTAACAAGTAATTAGATAATTAATACAAGCTTATAACTAATGTTAATTAATTAAGATACAAGGCGATTAATTAAGCTCATGGAAATGAAAGACACTGGTGTGAAACAATATGTACAATGATTTCTACATGTCACATGGAAACTCTGTGTGGGGGCTTTGTATTCATAAATTACGGTAGCTAGCATAATGCTCGCGGGCGCGAAATGCTTATCACCTCCAACCTCGCAACCCACTATTGTGACTATCCGGTCAGCTAGCGCCCGTGAGAAAGGTTTCAGCCCGATGGCCACACCCTTCCGAGCACGATGGGATATTTATGCTGGGGCAGCGGAAAAGTATTTTCTAGACTGCGACTTGTCACTTAGGGCGTTATCAGAAGCTGTTCCTACCACCCACCGGTACTAGATGACACACGACAATCTAGTCAACATGGGGAGGAACGCGGAACAGTATTTATTTTGGTATTTTTTGGGTGAAATTCATTGTTCCTGGCTTCCGGTCGCCACCTACTTATCAGTCGTCAGTCTCCACCTCTGCCCAAAGATAAGTAAAGGGTGGAATGTGCTTTGGACCGCCCAGAAAGTCACAACAGTGTGCCGGCAAACTCAAAGGCGGCCACACGCTGCGCCGCAGCATTTCAAAGTGAAAAATGTGAAATCCCCTCTCACCTTATGCCACGTGGAATGTAGTTTATACTTAGGCCAGACACAACTTCACTAACTTTACCTAAATAGATCTGGCGCACAAAAATAGTCATTAAAATGGGGGAATAAGGGAACGAAATTGTGCAGAGCACTACAACCACTATAAACATGGCGAACTCGGTCTGCCAGTGTAGCGGTGTCGATCTTGCGATGCAGTGCTCTGCCGGGGTACTGCGCAGCCCACTGCATGGCCGCGCATGCCGCGCAGGCCCCGTAGCCGTTGAAAAGCTGCCAAAATGTCTGAAAAGGTTTAATCAAATTTAATTTACAAAACACGTAGCAGTTTACGTTCCGTGAATTATTATTGCATTTGGTTGTCAAAAATTTTGTGGGGTGGTGTTTTTCTCATCGTAAAAATGCTCTTACACATGTACATAATCAATACGTCATGTACGCAATGTACATGATGTATATTACTGTTAATTTGCATTGCAGCTACACATAGAGTAGTTTGTGTAGCTATCTATGTTTTTATGTCCAAATATATCCTGTTTGGACACATTTATTATCTTTTTTTGGTATGCAAATGCCTACTATTTACTACGATCCTAATGAAAATTTCTGACGAAATAATAAAACCCCCCCTCGAATAACCCCCCCCCCCTCGAATTAACCCCCCCTCAAATTTTGCTGGCGAAATAATAAAACCCCATGGTGGTATTTTGAGGTAATACGGTATGTGTTTTCGTTTTCAAATTTTCAAACTTCAACTTTTATCAATTTTAATTCAAATTTAAATAAAATAATATCATACAACTGTGTTCATTAATTTGCATTTTTTTAAATTTCCGTTTTCACATGAAGTCACGGTGAAACTAGTGTGTGTAGTAGGCACAATGCTACAGGTATTATCTATATGATTTCCGAAGTTCAGTCACCAAACAGGACCAATGTACCTAGCACAGCAAAAACAGCGCTGGTGATCTGCCATGATCTGCGGTGAAGTGTCTTCACGAGGCACTTCAATGCACTTCACGGGTGCCAAAGCACTTCCAAACGCTTCACGAAATTTCTCGTGAAGGCACTTCACAGATGGCCAGGCATTTAAAAAATTTGTTATGCATTTGTGAATTAAGTGTCTTCACGGATGGTGCAAGCAATGTGACGTGCAATAACATGTAATGCAAATCTGCGGTGAAGGCACTTCACGAAATAAGAAACGCCTATTTGAAATGGGCGGCGTTTGTGAAGTGCTATCACGAACGGCATTCGTGAAGCGCTCGTGAAGTGCATTCCAATGGTGATCAGGCTTGATCAGGGTTGGAAGTGTGATCACGAGCGGTGAAGTGCCCTGTGATCAGGCTTGATCAGGCTCTGAAGTGTGATCACGAGAGGCACTTCCAACCGCTTCAGTGCACTTCACGAGCGTTTTATTTGCTGTGTAGGCTGTGCAACCAATTGAACGAAACATAGCTAACCAAAAAAATGAAAAGCAGTTCCAGGCGAAAATGGCATCGTAAAATTGATCCACGTTTAGTTGCATTCGAAGTAGGAAACATGGAACCATTTTTCATTAATGCGAGTGGGGGCTTTTCATGGTGAGTTTTGTTTTAAATTACATTCACAAAATAAGCAAAAAACATTGTTATATCAGTAGATCAAAGATTATTTCATATATTTGCATCAGAAACGTCAAATGTCACCACGTGTAAAACTCCGTTTTATTATTTTTTTATTAAAATTTCACATGCTTTTTTTACGGTGTGCGGTTGTGCGGCGGGATTCCCTCTTGTAAATATACACACTGCGCGCCATATGAAATGCACAGCACCGTACCATATTGTGGCTGTACACGCTAGTTTACCAACACGGCACGTCGATCAAAAATGTAAACTGAAACGCGACGCGTCGCGCGTCGGTTTACATTTTTGATCGACGTGTGTACTTTAGTTTACGTTGGTGTTTCACTTTCTGGGGTTAGTGGTTTCGGCAAGTCACAAAAGTGCGACGCGTCGCACGATTACACACGAATGTGACACAGCTGGGTAAACTGGAAGTGACGATTATGCGACGCGTCGCATTCGTCGCGCGACGCGTCGTATGCGACTCGCGACGCGTCGTACAGCCAAAAATAAGGAAGGATTTATTCCCCGAGACTTATCAGGTGAGCAGTAAACTAATTTTTTTGACTTTTCAAATTCCCTAACGTATCTTTGTTGCGAAACGTAGACAATTTAGACGTGACAATTACGTTTGTGTGTGTCTGCTAACATTTGTTCTTTATCGTGACTGTTGATATTTCGTTATTTATCGTGACTGTTAATAATTCGTTTTTGTTACTTTTTACTTCAATTTACAAATTGAAATGTACCTAACAGAGATTTATTGCGTGATTTCATCATGTTGTTACGGATAGAAAAATTAAAAATTACATGGACACGTGATTTGTATGGAAGTTCGACAAAAAGAAATGCAAGTGCGACAAAATAAAATCCAAACTTTGTACTCGCGAATTTTCAATGTATATCTAAAAGTGTAAAAAAAGAAATCATTCTCCTTCTTGCTTCGACAAAAAGAAAGGAAGTGCGACAAAAAAAAATCCAAACTTTGTACTCGCCAATTTTCAATTTAAATCTAAAACTGTAAAAAGAAATCATTCTCCTTCTCGCTGTAACAAAAACTAAGAAAAAACAAAAACAAGACTATATTGCTGTTGACAAGAGTTACACTTTTGAGCAAAATTTAAAACTTGTTTACCTATCTCACAATGCGAAATTTGACAATTGTATACGGAAGAAACTTAAAAAGTACATAACGTTTTCACTTTGAAATGTGATAATTTGCGAATGATGGAAATGTTACAAAAAAGGAACTGTATGAAAACGTAAAATGATAAGAAACTGCATTAAAACGTATTCACTACTTTCAGCACTTTCACATGACTGAAGCCTTCTGTGCATGTAAACCCAGTGTGCATGTGGACCATAATTTTAACTCAAATTCAACAATTTCCATAACTTTTTATATATTTTCACCTTTGAAACGACTAGTCCATGTGTTTTATTTGTAAGAACTATCAATTGCTCCAGAGGAGTCTACCGAATCCCCTGGAGCGTCGTGGAAAGTCAACATGTAGAATACCGCTGACATGCACATGGGGTAAACATGCACAGAGGCACACGCCCCTTTCACATTACCAAAAAAAACACATTTCAATCATCAAAATCCTCCAGTTCCTCATAGTAGTCTTCATTGATCGCCTGAGAATGTGTGCAATTTCAGTATACCGTTCTATTTGTTAAAAAGAAGTAAACAGTTTACATCTATGAACATCTGTAATGGTAAACTTATAGAAAAGTTTCCAACTGTTTCCCAGATATATATATATGCACACTGGGGACTGTACATATCAATTACTGTAGAAATACTAAAAAGTCTAGTAGACACTGCACATAGAAACATGTACAACACCGAAAACCACAATTGAACCCAAGACGTACCGCCAGTCGTTTTGCGTAGCCCTCCTCATCCAAAGGGCAATTGCGCGGCGTCGTACCGGCGCGCGATTGGCGGATCGGCTGTGGCACGGTACGGCGCTGTTCACTGGTCGGCGGCGGTTCGCTTGTCTGCACATTTTCATACTGTAAACATAGATTACAGTACGAAGCAAAATATCGAAGCAATTTTCTATCCTAACCGTTTTGTTCCCGGCAGCCGCTTGCTCGCTCTTCTTTGCACTTTTGCGCGCGCTGGCCGGGGAACTGGCAGCAGTCTGATTCTGAGTTTATATTATCATTTTATAATGGCAACAAAGTTGTACAACAGAAGCACTGCAGACAGAAACTTACTGTCAGGCGGTACCGCTTCGCAGCACATTCTGTGTCCGGTACAGGCTGGCCAGTGCGTTTCTGGGCACTTTGCAACAGCACGACGCCATCGTCGTTCTCGCAGTCCATTTCAGCGGGCTGTAAAAAAGCGGATAGAATTTACTTGCTTCTTAACACTGAATTATAAGTAGGAAAAATAAACAGAAACTGTCAGTCACCTCGGCATACTGCAGCTGTTGATGCTGCCGCTGCGGCGCCTGCGATGCCACAAACGAGTACGTGATGCCGTCTTCAGTGGCATCGACCTGGTGGCACGACTGCGAATATACATGAGAAATTTCAATTTGCATATGGTATTGCACATGAAGAAGTAATGAAATGTCTTACTAACGTTAACGTTTTGCAGGGCTTGCTGCAAGTGCTGCACTTCAAAGCGGGTCGCCTGAAGCCTGGCAGCCAGGGCAACCTCGGAAGCCTGCCTTTTCATCAAGTGTGCGGCGATGGTCGTCGCTGTGTTCACATTCACCGGTGACGTGTACGGCAAACTCGGTGCTTGCACGTTCTGTTGCGGAGTCGGCAATTTCTGCACCGTGGGCAATTTGCCCTTTTCCGTCGGCACGGATTTCTTGGCTTTTTTCATAGACCCGGCAAGTTGGTCCAGTTGTTGCGTCGGCTGTAAGTACGATATGTCACTTTATCATAATCATAAAGAAATGCACTACTACAAATAAGTACCACTGTGCACACTGATTTACCGAAATATGTATAAGAATGTGTAAATTGGATTTCATCAAAAGTAACAAGAAGTAAATCTTTTAAATTACACATTTTCAATTTACCAAAAGATGCATCTTAAGTAGTTTGTTGACACAAAAGAAACAGTGCAATCCTCACAATTTCAGCCAGGTATTGTACCAGACTGTCATCTTGGTCCGGTTCGGCAACTTTCACCTCCTGCTGCGGAAACGCAAAGTTGCCCGGCTTTGTTTTCTGATGTAAGTAACATTAGTAGTTAGTACAGGGTTGTTAGTTACATGCTGTTTACGTACATCATGAAACACCACCGTTATACTCACCTGCACCGGCGTGACGTTGTAGTCCATTTCCGCGTTCTTTTGCGGCGCGGCGAGGGGCGACACAACGAGCCCGCTGGTCCTGCGGCGGCGGCGTTCGAGCAGCGCACTGCCAGACGGATTGGCAGGCGGAGCCGCAACGATCGGCAAACTGGTCGTTCCAGTATTGGCGGATTCCTACGAAAAGTTAACATCATTTACGAAACGTTTCAAGTAAATTACTTTTTCCTACTTTTAAGTGGTGACGTTGAGATACGTTCAAGGCAACAGTCCCGAAAACACACACACTCCATTCTCAAAATGTTTATCAATCAAATAACCTGGTTCATGATGAAGTCCTCGATCATGTCACAGAACTTGTTCATATCGGCCTTCAGCAGCGTGTTGATCACGCCGATTTCCTGCTGCACCACGCCGATGAACCGGATGTTCTTGATGAAGGAGCAAATGCAGGGCAGTTTGCTGCGCTGCACGCTGTCCGCATTCACGCTTGTGCTCTGCAAATTAGCACATTTGAAAGATATGGTATAATTGACTGAATACATGACAATAAAGAATAGTTTACCGATTGGGTGCACTGCGACAGCATCCTTTCCATATTTTGGCGCATTGCACGGATCGCTGCAACGTCCATCTTGTCGATAATGGGCGCGAACTGTTTCAGCACGCTGTGAAACTGGGGGTTCCTCAACGGCTCGTGCTCGCGGCATGTCTGGCGGTGGTTACGGCAATTTAAAAAAGTGTATATTAAAAACGGGAAATAAAACTAAAATGGTCAAAACGTAACAGTTAACAAAAACAATTTACTATTACACTTTAACGTTAACACAAAGTACATTTTTATTCACTCCTTACAATTTTCCTGTTACATTCATGCAACTCGCACCTGGTTGTTGTCCTGCGCCATGATGGGCGCGTTGTCCTGCGCCATGATGGGCGCGTTGTCCTGCGCCATGTCGGGCGCCTCGTGAAAGTCCTCCGGCGGTGGGCTATCGACCGTTTGCACCGTCCCTGGCGCGGGGGGAACGGCACTCGCAGCCTGTTTCACTCGGTAATCCACGAGTTGCACCGCCATACTTTGCGGCTCAATTTTCTCCGGCGTGAACGTGGTTTTTACCAATTTGCCCAGCATGATGTAGAAGTTTCCCTGGCACACGTTGTGCCAGTAAACTTGCATTGCCCGGCGCCAATCGGTCGCTGTAAAGTGCACAACCACTGCTACAAACGTACAAACATAAAAACAACATTAAATGATACATTTCAGTAAACCAACATCTACTGGCCTTTCCGTCTTTGAACACAATCATGGGCATGGTGGAGAACTGGATCATTTCTTCCGCCAGTTGCATAGCCTGGGCCTCCGATTGCCGCATTTGGTGCACCAGGGTAAACACGATGTCCGCCTTCAAGTCGGCTCGCACCTTGTCCAACTCGATTTTCCACGCATAGTGCCCCAGCTCGCGCCGGCTGATCTGAATAAACGTGTTGAAAAGGTTAGTACTGTCCCCAAACTGTGATAATTCACTGACGCAAGGCTTATCTGAATCAACCTGGGGCAGTGTTCCTGGCGCCACTTTCGGAATGGCGGCTTTTTGTTCAGCGGTGCGGCCCTGACTGCGCATGCGTTCCACGATGTCGGGAAACACTGAGTAGTTGTACCATTTTTGCGTAATGCAAATGCGAAGTTTACATCTACATGGCCCGGAAAGGGTAAACTCACCGGACTCGTCTGCATAGTAGTCCATGTGCTTCAGAGTCGCGAAATTGAGCTCCATGATCTTCTTGTAGTAGTGCGCCCCGAGGTCCTCGTTTGACACGCCGCTCAGACGGCCGCCGTAAAGTATGCGCGCTTGGGTCAACGCTCTCTGAAACGACAGTGAAACAGTGTTACGTGTACGGTGTAAAACAAAGTTGCTTACTTGAAACTGAAAGTAAAAGATTGTTTTCACTTGCTGTAAAACGGAAACTGAAAGCTGTTTGCACTTGCACAAAAACAAATACTGCGAAATGTTTTGCACTTGCCAGAAAAGGGAAACAGATACATTTCCCGCACTTGCCGTAAAACGGCATACAGAAATTTGACACAGCAGTACTCGTCAACTGTAAACTGAGAAGTCTAAAACATGGTTAACCTTGAACTGCCGCTTTTTCGTGTCCCACATCGACTGCAACATGCCGCGGCGGGCCACCAGAGCGTTCTGGTTTGTTTTGGCGGACTCGTTCGCCACCTCGCGGGTCAACCACATCTTGTTGTCGGGGTAGTTGTCGTACGGGGGCTCGAAGTAGCTCTCCCTCGTGAAGTTGTTCCACGACCTGTTCACCGCCGGGTGATCGGACCGCTGAAAAAAGAAATGAAAGAATGGTTACAGAAAGGAATCTTTAACTCTCAAATGAAAGTAAGCGGTAAACTGCAACTAACGTTCGTTTGCCTTTCCGGGTGATGCAGGTCGTACTTGGTGCACTCCTTCATGCTCCAGCACCTGTGAGTAATGTACGTGTTCACAACGTCCATTTACTTGTGTGATAAAAAAATACAAACAGAAACAAACAGCGGGTATTTCTGGAACAGCTCGTGGAACTTCTCCCAGAATTCTTCCGATTTCTCGGCCGGAATCAGCACGCTCGGCCGGCCTCCGACGCCGACGCGGCTCACATCGCCGGTAATCTGAGGTCACTCACACACCGTCTTAACTGTCCAGTATACTGTTTCCAGCCATGCACGTTTGTAAATATCCTGTTAAATACAGGTAGCCTTCCGGCTAACCGTTTTATCATGATATTGTACGAATTGCAAGGCAAGCAACAGTTTACATTTACTTGCAGACGGTGTGTGACTGTCACCGGTTTTTTCGGTTTTTTCCCGGCCACTTTCAGCTTGCTCGGGCGCTTTTCAGTCTTTGACTGGGCCACCGCCAGCGACCGCTCATCGTCATCGGATGGCGTTTGCGACCCGTCGTTGGGCCCGCGGCCGCCCGGCCCCAACGGATTCATTTCCTGAGTTACGGGAGGTATGTGAGATTGTCACGTAACTGAAAATGTATGGGAAAGTCACAATTATGCACGATCCGGAACTATCCAAACCGAAGGGGTCCGAATCGTAAGCTACCTCTTGGTCATCATCCTGCTGGGTGAAGTCCTCCACCCAGTCCTTGTCCTTCTGTGGATCGTCCTCGTCCACTTGGCCATCCTGAAGCTGTTTCAGTTGCTTTGTGGCATTCACGCGAGAGCGGCGCACGCTGCTGTTGTTGCGGCCGATGACTGGCACTTGCTGTATACAAGAAAGTGCTACTGTAAATGCAAACTCTTCTTTTGAAAATGTCAAAAACGGTCATTTAAACGTACCACTTTAGCGACCTGTGCAGCCAGCGCCCTCGTTTGCTCCTCCAGTCTCTTGGCATTTTCCTTCCTCCGCCTTTCCATTTCCACGTCCACTGCGCTCGGTGGCGACTTGGCGGTCTGACTGTACCGCGGCGTGATGAAGTCGTCATCATCGTCCTGCAGTTTACAACGCTAAGTTTACTGTTTCATGTAAAGAGAACTTAAAAAGAAGTTTACTACATCTGCGCATGCACATGGTAAACTGCAAACTTTGTGCTTGTAGGCATTCATAAATGTGTTTGGAACGGATTGCAGTTTACTTGAATGAGTTATGCCCCAGTAATTGCGTTTGACATATACATTATTTTGGTGAACTGACATGCATTGAAAGCTGATTTATGACGTTTCCAGCACACAGTTTGCAGTTCAGCGTGTGTACCCAAGTTAAATTAACCTCCCAGTCGTCCCACTTCACCTTGGCGCGCCCATTTTCTTTTTTCACGCGTTCTTCGTGCAGGCTCCTTTTGCTTTTGGACGCCTTGCTCTTCAGCGCCACGTGTCGCTCGTACTCGAGCTTTGCCTGAGAGATATTTCAAAGTAGTGTTTTGCAGTGACAATTACACAGTGTTTTAAAACACAGTGTGTTTCAAATTCATGTATACAGCAAGACTCGCTGGTGGATTTTAGAACGGTACAAATCGTGGAATGTGTCTATATAGTTACTGCTTGAAAGATGAAATGTGTGGGTTCAAGCAAATCATGTTTACTGTGAGAACCCATATCCCGTGAAAGTCTGGGGTTTGGCATTCCCGATCCCCATCCCCATCCCCATCCCCATCCCCATCCCGATCCCTTCTAAGTAAATTCCGTTTTAACCGTACTGAAAATAACACACTGTTTTTAAACACAGTGTGTTCCAAATAGAGGATGCATTTATGTTTTGGCAACCCATAGCAACGCTTGGTTCGCTAGAGAGTTTTGAATATAGAAATAGTGCAACGTGTGTATATAGTTACTGCTTGAAACATGATAGATGTGGGTTCAAGTCCCTATCCCGATCCCCATTCGTATGCCGATCCCGATCCCCATTCGTATGCCAATCCCGATCCCCATCCCGATCCCCATTCGTATGCCGATCCCGATCCCCATCCCGATCCCCATCCCGATAAGTAAATTCCCTTTGAACCGTTTTGAAAATAACACACTGTTTTTAACACAGTGTGTTCCAAATAACGGGAAGCTTGCCGTGTGGGCCTACACACAACTCGCTTGAATCTGTTGGAGAAATCAATTTGTATTGTAGAAATAGTGGAATGTGTGTATATAATGTGTGCTTGAAACATGAAAGAAGCGGGTTCAAGCAAATCACGTTTACTGTGAGGAACGTGATTCCCATCCCGATTCCCATGCCCATCCCGATCCCAATCCCGATCCCGATCCCGAAAACTCAATTCCCCTTGAATTCTACTGACAATGACACACTGTTTAAGTACAGTGCGTTTCAAATAAATTTTCGCTGTAATATTTTCATGTAAATACACGAATATTTGCACAATTTGTTTTGCTGTATGGAAGAAATCGTGCAAGGTGTCTACAGTGTGTGCTTGAAACATGAAAGATTTGGGTTCAAGTCCCTATCCCAATCCCCATCCCGATCCCCATCCCGATCCCCATCCCGATCACAATCCCCATCCCGATCCCCATCCCGATAAGTAAATTCCCTTTGAACCGTATTGAAAATAACACACTGTTTTTAACACAGTGTGTTCAAAATATTGGGAAGCTTGCAGTGTGGGCCTACACACGACTCGCTTGAATCTCCATTTGTATTGTAGGAATAGTGGAATGTGTGTATATAATGTGTGCTTGAAACATGAAAGAAGCGGGTTCAAGCAAATCACGTTTACTGTGAGGAACGTGATTCCCATCCCGATCCCGATCCCCATCCGTATGCCGATTCCCATGCCCATCCCGATCCCAATCCCGATCCCGATCCCGATCCCGAAAACTCAATCCCCTTTGAATCCTACTGACAATGACACACTGTTTAACTACAGTGCGTTTCAAATAAATTTTCGCTGTAATATTTTCATGTAAATACACGAATATTTCCAGATTTATAGTGTTTTGCTGTATGGAAGAAATCGTGCAAGGTGTCTACAGTGTGTGCTTGAAACATGAAAGATTTGGGTTCAAGCCAAAAATGTCCAAAACATTTCAACGTGAGAATGACACACGGTTGTTAAAAACCGCGTGTTTCAAATAATAGAAGGTAACTCAACCTGTCAACTGCACACAGGTATTTTTGGCATGACATTCATGTGTACAGTGCGTGCTTGAAACATGAATGATGTGGGTTCAAGCAAAAAATGTCCAAAATTTAAACGTCCAAAATTTAAATGTCCAAAAGTCAAACGTCACCTTCTCAGTCAGCGTCAGATCATACTCCGATGGCGGGCGGGCAGTCTGAAAAAAATTTAAGTCGGAAGTGCGCACACGTCTAACGTGTCATACAACAGAATAAAAGCAGTATGCCTAGCCTAACTGAACAACTTAATTCACTGGCAGTTGGGAACAAGAGCGTCATGTCGCAGCAAGGGCAGCAATCCAGCGGGCCTTACGCTGCGCAACAGTCGCAGTCCGATTTCAGTCGCACTTTCTCACATGGCATGTTCCAGTTTCCCGCCACAACGAACACCTCAGCCTACCCCTTTCCACCACCGCCCCCAAACAGGTGCTTGTGTACACATTTCAGTATCGTTTCTCTAAAGCTACCTGCCTATCAAGAACCAATTAAAATTTAAACAGCACATTCTAATAAAGAATGTGCTCCAAATAGTGACGTATGATCGTTTTGGACAAGGATTTACGCAACAACATTCTGCTTGAGACTGCCAGCAAACACTAAAAATGCATGCCATGATCATTTTCCCTGAAACATGACATTAGCGGGTTTCACTTTTCACACTGCTAAATGCTTTTTGTGATTGCAGGTGCAGCAAACAGTTCTTATGTGATAAGCTTTGTGTATGAGAAAATGTAACAGTGTGTACACAACCACAGTTTTCGTTTTCCGGTACCCGGTGCGTCTACACCCAATCAAACAACACAAGTGCAAAGCGGAACTTCAGTGTCCACAGCGGAAGGCATGAGTATTGACAGGAGTGAGGAGGATGCAGGCCCCAGAATGACACCATTTCAAGCTGTTAGTTTACAGTGCAGTAAAAACTGACCATGTTGACAAAAATTTGTCAAAGTTGATCACGTGTTATTCTTCAAGAAATACGGTTTTTTCCCATTTCTTTCAAAATGCAGATGGATGAGCTCATCAACTTCACGAAAACCACCGAGAACAACATCGTACACGTGAACACGCAAGTGCAGAAACTGGTGAACACAGTGAACCAGTTTACGGGCAAGATGCATATGGCCAGTAAAGCTACGGAGGTTCTGTTGGAACACACAAAGTTGCTCGAAAAGAAAGAGAAGGCTTATGAGCGCATGGTGACAGAGCTCGTTCCGCGTGACCTGCAGCGTACCCATCCTGTCAATCGCTACATGTGAAACACTGAACCAACTGATTCCCCCCTTTTATACAGAGAACTGTGATGTTCAGAAAGTACTGCTTAAAAGTGAACCGTTCTTGTAATAAATGTCTCGGAAAGCGCAACAGAACTGCAAACTCACTTTACTATTGTCAAAATTCAAATTTCGCTTCACGTCGGACGCTGTGGGCGTGGCTGTGTCAGCGGGTTTGCCCGGCGGTGCGGTCCGGACAGGCTCGGCGGGCTTGGCGGGCTCGGCGGGCATGTCGGGCTCGGCATTCTCGGGTGGGTTCTGCTTATCCGCCCACCACGGAACACGCTCGTTTGCACCCTGAAAAAATGAGAAATGTTGAAAGAATTTTGCATTAGAAAAAGCTGTAAAGTAGGCAGTAGCGCATGCACACGCTAGTTTACTGCCACATGTAGGTAAACTGATAAAGCAGCTTTGAACGCATTTCAGTTCACTGAAATGGTTTATTCATTGACTGCAGTTGCCAGAGACATCACTGTATGAAACGCAAATGCGTTATAAGTTGAGGTATCAGTTTACAAAAATGTTGCGGTAAAGTAGTGTGTGCATGACCATTAGTACAACAGAAGCTGGATTACAGGGAAGCTAACTAACACCAAAGAATGACACCGAAAATGAGGGAAAAAAGGTATAGATGGTGCATGTACTTAAGCGATGTACATGCTTAATAATTAGTTGAAATCAGAATCCACCTTCCTTTCACCAACACCGGGAAAGTGCACAGTTAATAGTCCTAGAAGCTACAAAAAACTTTAAATGGTAAGTGCCACTTACAGTTAAACTTACACTGTCGAACGGCCTACCTGCCATTCAGAAAGTTATTCGAAAAAAGTTAACAGTAAAATGGTAAACAGTGTCGGGCTAACGATATCCATCAGGCGACGCGGAAGCGAATTTGTGCGGTGGTAAATTGGAAAGGGGCAAAACGGGCCCGGTGTCCTCGTCGTGTGCCGAATCCAACCGTCGTCACCGGGACCCGAGTGAACCCAGCCCTGGCCCTCGTCCAAAACATCTGCACAAAGAGCACGTTACAATGAATGTTTCGTTTCCATGTTAAACTGACAGTTAGAAAAGAGTACCGTCTTTGTACATGGCCGGCAACGGGGTAGTGCACGTGGGCATGGCCAACTCGTTCCGGATTTCTTGCAGGGTCTGCGAAATAGGAGAAACATTTTGAGAAAATGTTTTGCAAAAGGAACTTAGCCATGTAGAATTTTGTAAATACAAAATTATAAAATCAGAGCAGTTGAAGCCAGTTTCGATTCAGCCAATGTAATTCTCACTTTGTAAGAAACAATTAAAATTTTAATACAGTGAAAAAGTGGGCATTTTGATCGCTGAAAAATATATATATGGCACACACTGAGACATTTTTGATTCCAAGAATATACACCTTTCTAAGAACCAATTAAAATTGTCAGCCAGTGAAACAGTGAGAAATTTGATGGCTGAAAAATATATATATGGCACACACTGAGACATTTTTGATTCCCAGAATATACACCTTTCTAAGAACCAATTAAAATTGTCAGCCAGTGAAACAGTGAGAAATTTGATGGCTGAAAAATATATATATGGAACAGACAGAGACATTTTCGATTCCATCAATCTACACCTTTCTAAGAACCAATTAAAATTGTGAGCCAGTGAAACAGTGAGAATTTTGATGGCTGAAAAATATATATATGGCACACACTGAGACATTTTTGATCCCAACTTCTGATGCATGAGGTGAACAATTTTCAAAAGAGAAATATGGGAAAAAGTGATTTTACAGAAGGATTTTGGTATAACAAAAATTTAAATATGGAACCCACTTAGACATTTTTTGATTCCAAACATACCTGCAGAATGTGCAAAATTTTCAAAACAGAAACATGGTGAAATTTTATTTCACATGAAACATTTTGATTATACACAAATATAAATATGGAAGCCACTTAGACACTTTCGATTCCAACGGAATATGCAGAAGGTGAAAAATTTTCAAAAGAGAAACATGTGAAAAATGGATCTCACATGAAACATTTTGGTTGAACAAAACTATATATGGAACCCTGTCAGACACTTTTTGATTTCACACATATACGCAGAGTTTGCCAAAAGTTAGAAACGGAATTATGGGAAAAAGTCATTTTACATGACCGATTTTTGGTATAACAAAAATATAAATATGAGCCCATTTCCCTACTTTTTTGATTAGTATACGTCTCCATATTTCACCAAAAAACAATCGTACTGAACTAACTTCGGCGGTGAGTGTGCCCTTCACCTTCTGCACGCCACTGCTTTTCGGTTGCCGGTCAGTGCGCTCTTCTGCCACGATCGGATCGCCATACTGAAATACGTAAGAGTACATGTATTGAAGAATTTACAAAACTGAACATTCTTATATTGAAACTTCCGCATACTTAAAATTTACATTTAAAGAAAAAAAAGTGCAAAAAGGATGAAAGTAAAGAAGTAAACTTACTTCATTCAGACGGCCAGTTCTGTACTCGCACGTCCTGTTGTGCTCCTCCCTCAAGCGCTTCTTTTCCGCAATCTTCCCGGGGCTTTCCGGCGGAATTGGTAGGCCGGCCTCCATCGCCGCGCGCTCTTCCTCATCCTGCAACACATTCAGAAACGTCTAAAACATGTCTCAAGAACACTGAAAGAATTCTTACTGAACGTAAACTAACATAAATACCGTGACACCGCGGCTTGTCACAAACGAAGAGCGCCCACTTTCGCTTTGGCTTCTCGGCTGCGGCAGCGTCTTGGCCAACTGTCGGCGTCGAAGGCTTGGCCTTCTCGGCTGTGGCAGTGTCTTGGCAAACTGTCGGCGTCGGGGACCGCGAACCCCCAACAACGACAGTTTTTGTTTTCAGTTTCTTCTGTTGCACGGGCGCCGGCAATTCCTTGGCGGGCGGTACGACGGGCGCGGGCGCGGGCGCGGCCGCGGGCGCGGGCGCGGGCGCGGGCGCGGGCGCGGGCGCGGGCATGGACACGGAAGCCGTAGTGCTTGCAGCGGGTGCAACCACTGCGGACGGCACAAGGGGACCACCGTACACGTTCGTGGCTGCCTCACGTGCCTGCCGTTGCAGCTCCTGCTGCAAAGTGACAGTGTGTGTGTGAGATCAAACTATCAGTTTACATCTACATGTTACATAATGGGTAAAAGGTGCTACAGTATGTCTGTCACAGTGTGCAAAGTTACACTGTCATGGCAACATCAGTTTACATCTACTTTTTACATAAGTGGTGAAAACAGCAACAGTAGTTCACGTTGCGCAAACTTTCATGAAAGTGTACAGTGAGGTAATGCCTGAAAGAGAACGTATTCAAATAAAGAAAAAATGACAAACCATTTTTTTCTCTTTCAATTGCAGCCTCTTCTTGTCTCTGCGCCGCTTCGCCCCGATTCTGTCATTTTCCAACTTTCTGAGCCTTCTTTGCTCCTCCATCGACAATTTCTGCTGGCGCGCTCTTTCCTCCTCGCGCGCTTTTTCCTGCTCCTCCAAACGGTCACCGTCAGCCGGGACTTCCGGCTCAGCCGGAGAGTCCTGACTCGCGAACAAATCCTGAAAAGGAACATTGTGTACACTTTTGACACGGTGGAAAGAGAATTCCGCATAGTTGAAACAAATGAAATGTGAGTTTACGAAAAAGCACAGAAGTTTGCTAAATTAGAAATGAATATAGACAAATTTCAAATAAAGAATAAACTGTGTGTGTAGAAAAAGTTCAGAAACCCATACAAATATAAGTAGCAAACCTGCGACAAAACCCTGCCAAACGAATGTGCGAGGTGATCGTCGGGGACAAGCACGCGCTGCGGCTCGGAAATGTCGCGCTGAGAACTCTGCGCAGCCTGCCCTCTGGTGCGCATGTTTGTGCCTCGGCCACGCACGGGCGGTCCAGTCGGAACGCTCTGAAGTGGGGCAAACGATTTGTAAACATTGGTTGGCTTATCTTGGATTGTAAATATCGCGTTGGCTTGTAAACATTCGCAAATTGTAGATAAATTGGCAGATGTCCAAAACACACTTGTACTCAAACAAAAATGATAACTAGAAAATGAATGAAAAGAAATGGTCAGATAACCAAAGAAATCGGATGAGTAACCTGTTCTGGGGGCTGGCTCTCACTTTTCTGCTTTGGCGGCCGTCCACGTTTGTTTCCATTTTTGCCTTTGCCGCCATCCGAAGTCGTTTCCGCGGTCGCGGAAACGTTTTGCGATCGGCCGCGCGCCATACCGCCCAAAGTTCGGACCATTTTCGACGCGAAATCAATCAAACGGTCTATTTTTCACTTTTCCACAAAATTTTCGCTTTTTATTTCTTATCTGTGAAAGATATGGATTTGTGACAAAAAGAAGTGACACGTCGTGATACAATTTTATGTTATTCATGGTTACTTTTTTTAATGACATGTTTCATTTCTGGCTACATGCCAGAAATGTCTGGCATATGGCCAGAAATCTGAAATATCGATTGACAAAAACTGTCCCCAAAAAAACGTTTCAAAATGGCGCAAGATGAATCCATTTTGGGACAAATGCAAAGAATGAACGAAGCGCTAGAGCGGAATTTGGATGGAACTGCGCCACTAACGCACAATCAGAAGAGACAAATTTTAGCCGCTTTTTTGGCAGTCGGGAACACGTTGTTTTCGTATGATGTGGACAACGACGACGAAGAACAAGAGCAGGAACAGCAGAATGCCGCACAAGAACAGGGTGATCACGGCAGGAAAAAGTACATGACACCGTATTTACTAGAAAGGGCGCGCTCCAGGGGCAATTACTGGCGAGCTGTTATTGCCTGCAAGAACACCGATCCAGCATGGTTTTACAAACTGTGCAGGGTTCGTTGTTTCACAATTTCTGTTATTTACGTAAAATATACAGACGTATATAACATCACTTACTGTGTTGTGACATTTTCATGTTATTGTTTACAACAACATTGCAATCGAACAGTAAACTGATATTTATGAATGAACTCAGTTTACCGATAACGTTCACAATGATTACAAATTAATTACAGCTGTGGCCAACTGAATTCGAACAGCTGCACGCGATGCTTACAGCTGTCGACCCTGAAACTGGTGAACAGTACCTGAGAACACGAGATGAAAGAAGACACATCGCTGTAGTGACAACAGAAATGCGACTGTTTTACTTTCTGTATACATGCGCAAACGGCCGGGAAGTTGAAGATTGTGCCGGCCAGTCACAGGTGATACCATTTTTCATGCTTTTAGATTGCTTTATAGTTCATTGTATTTTGGAAAAACATTTACAGATTTCCGGCGCTACGATTAGAACGATTATTGACGAAGTGTCCACCGGAATAGTGAAAGTTTTGAAGGACCACTTGAAACCTATGGGGAGTGATTTAGGGCAAATGAAAGATTTCGCGCAGCAATACTGGAAACTGTGGCAGATGCCGAACTGTGTGGGGAGTCTGGATGGCAAACACATCCGTATTCGCAAACCCGCTGGTAAGTACATATCATTTTACGCATTCTACTTTTGCCCTCATGTGTGTTGTTTCCAGTAAACATAAACATGGTGAGTCGTATGCAACGTCACGGTAAACTAAGCGTCGCATTTGCGACGCTTGCGACGCTTGCGACGCGTGCGTCGCCTTCAATCAGAAATAGTCGCCAGTTTACCAAGGTTGCAAATTTTTTTGTGAAAACGTCGCTTTTCGTCGCATTTTGCGTCGCAAACGTCGCAAAATCGTCGCTTTTGCTTGAGTTTAACCGCAACCCCCACCGATTTGAAAGTAACTTCATTTGGGTCATGGGAATGTTGTGCAAATGATTTTTGGATGTACTTGTAGAGAAAAAAATTGCGCTTCTTCTGACGTACCTGGCTTCTCATAAAAGTGATCCAAAAAAAAGTTATGATTTTTTTTAAAAAAGGGCCAAATTGCGCGACGAAATGGCGACGGTCTGGCGACGGTCTGGCGACTGTAGAAAAATGACTAAATTCACAGTGATGGGAAACTGTGCAGTGAGGTGGAAATGTTTACAGTTACAAAAGTAAATGAAAAACGCCTTGCAGAGGGTGGAACGAGATACTGGTGCTACAAGGGCTTCTCGTCGATTATACTGTTCATCAGCGCCAGCGCAGATTTGAAAATTCAGTACGTGGACATCGGTATGCCGGGGTCACAAGCAGATGGTGCTGTGCTGATCACGTCTGATTTCGGGCAGGATTTGATGTGAGTTTACATCCTTTTTGACATGTTCCAATGAGGTGCTATACATTTACACATGATAAAAGTGATACATTTACACAGACATGGCAGAATGCTTATGGCGCCACCGTGCTTGCTGCCCGGTGCAGATGCCAACGAACCTGCAAATACCATTCCGAGTTATTTTGTGGGTGATCAAGCGTTCGCGTTGCGCAAGTGGTGTATGGTGCCATATGCGCTGCATGCAGATGACAGCCAGCGACACTTCAACTATCGGTGTGTTTGAATATTGTGAAAGAAGCGTTGTTTGGTAAAACTGAAATCTAAATTTGACTGCAACTACTGCAGCTTATCCCGAGCTAGGCGCACTGTCGAATGCGTCTTTGGTATTTTGGCTGGCAGATGGCGCATACTGCTGACCTGTATCGCGATGGAACCGCCGCGCGTACAAAGACTGGTTATGGCCTGTTGCCACCTGCACAATTGGCTGCGTGATATCCGCGGGGAAAGTGCTGCCAACCAATTTGATGAAAATGGCGATGAAAAACCACAAGATGACCCGAACGACACTGTTGAGCGAAATGTAAGTTTACCTTGCATATTCACTGTTACAATTCAACATCACATAAATTCATTCCCATACACAGCTGCAGTGGCGACCAGTGTACGACAACATGGATACGATCGATAACGTGCCAATCCGAAGGGACGTTGACGAAAGAGATGCGCGCCCCATCAGGGATGCAATCAAGGAGTGGATGATGACGGACGCCGGTCGTGTTCCGTGGGTGAATCCCGCTGACTGCTGAATTTGCAACTACGTTGAATATAAAAATCAAACTGAAATATTTCCGTTGCAGTGGCAGTTAGCATTAAAGTGGCACTGGAATGGTAAACTGATGTAACAAATACAAAAAATTCATTTTCATGCTATCTGCTACAGCTACACTTCATTTTTCGATTGCAACCGCTTATAATGGTTGTTATGTAGTACACTGTCGTTGAATGGACAATTTTCATTCACTATTCGATTTTTGGCTGATTTTTTCTTTTTTAATTGTGATTAAATCATAATTCGCAAAGTCTTTCGTTTCACGCCGCGAAAAATTGTGTGATGTGTGCAGCTAATGTTCCTCTTTCATGTGTGATTTTTTTTTCCGGATTCGGGCTTTCCGTTCACGTGCTAGTGATTTATTTGCGTTTAATTGAAATAAAATCATAAAAAATCGAAAGTTTATATTTCATGTCCGCTGTGTACACCAATCGATAGCGCAAAGAAAACTGATAATTTAGAACGTTTCAATAAACGAAAAAACGTAACAGGTGATTTTATAAAAATTTATTTCCACAAAAAAATGATAAATTCAATAAAAAATCCAATGTTGCACTTAAAAATATTTTAAAAATTTTGACAACATCTACACAACGTACTGTACACGATGACGCAAAAAAATTGCATAAACAATGCTCCGTTCTTCCACAATTAAAGAAATTAGAAATTAATGTTTACAGCGTAAATTCACATCACAGGCAAACTTGAAAAAAATAAAGATGGCGGCCTAAACTCCGCCCACTTTTACTATGCGTGAATTTAGCCGGTAAACTAAAAAATGGAGTTTACCGCCAGTAAACTGAAAACGCCAGTAAACTAGTGTGCGCGGGGCCATTGACGATTTTTAATGCTCAGCGAATATTTTGCTACGTTCGCTCAGTATTTTCAATTTTGTGTTTTCAGTAACGATGGCAAAGAAATATTCATTTTTTTGTTGACTTTTTAAACCATTCCTGTTGCTGGACTTTTCGGTAAATTAACCGAAACATACGACTTTTCGATTCCATCACTAGAAAAACACATAAAAGTAATGTTTTCTAGAAAAAATTCGGCAATTCCAAAACTGTTTAAGATTTTTTCAGTATTTTCTGTTGAAAATGCATGAAAATGTTTGAAATAAGCGCATAAACAAAATTCCAAACTTGAATTTCATTTGGAATTTGTGCAGCAAGAAAGCTCAAACGAGCCTGCGAAAACAGTTTTGAGGACTGCAAGGTATTAAAATTGACTTGAAATAATTTAGCAGTGAAAAAATTTGGTTCATTTAAAAAAACAACTTTGAAGTGTTCTAAAAATATCACAAGAAATTAGAGGCAAAAATTATGTAAAAAAACATTTAAGCACTTTTTTCCAGACAGTTTTCCATCGTCAGTTTTCAGTAGATATAAATACATAAAATACCGACCATTGCTTTACCTAAAAATACATTGTGCTGATCGTGAAGAATTGCCGTTGCCTTTTTCCATGTTATCGTTGGTTCCACTTGTTTTATATCTAGGTACCATATTTCCTCCAAATACCCCCCGGGGGTTTTTTTTTCAGAGTGAGATTTTTGAGAGGGGGTTAAACGAGGGGGTTATTTCGAGGGGGGTTATTATTTCGCCAGAAATTTTTTGATATCCCAGTACTTAATTGTTTTTTGAAACGTGCGCACTGTGCAGACGTCGAAAAATGCAACAAAAACTGCCATGTATAAGACTCTATAAACGGTACACTGATAGACTCTCTATGAGTACATATGTAGATGGTATAAACACGGTTCTCTATACACTAAATTGGGGGGGGGGATTTCGAGTGGGGGTTTCAGGGGGGGGGGGTTCCGAGAAAATACGGTATGCATTTGTGTTCTCCATTGTGACATTGTGGACATGCGTTTTTATCGTATTTTTAGACGTTATAGATTTTCGAGTTTGTTAGCGTCACTCACACATGAATTGTACTTGTTTTTAAGCAACAAAAGTAATATGTAGGTATTTTATGCAAGTAACGTATGCGTTTAGTATGCAAGTAACGGGACAAAAATGTTATATGTTTCGTGAGTAATGTGTATATTTACCGTACTTTCTTGAATTTATCCATCGAATTCGAAAAATACCGTCGTCCGAGTGAGCTGGAAAAACTACATAAAAAATATAACCCCTCACTTCCCTATAGCATGAATGTAGTTAGGTAGTGGTGTGAAAGCGCCATGGCGCTGGCGCTTGGCGCTGCGGGTCAGAAAAGCACCATGACTCCTTTGGCGCTTGGCCTGGCGCTCTTTACATCACTACAATTAGGTATCTAAGAGCTGCCAGGCAACAGCGATTCTGGCTTATCTATAGTTTCATCCAATGATTAATGTGTTGGTTCAGTCTCTAGTAAACAGACGATTTTTTTCCGGTTCTAGTGATTTATTTCTGTCTTTCCATAGAAGTATTTAGAAGTCAGTGTTGCAAATATGTATTTACGTTTACCAGAAATACCCAGGTATTTTGGTATTTATATTTATGTTTACGTTTACATATTTAGACAATACCATTACATATCGTTACGTATTTCTGGCTGAAATACCTGGGTACTAACAAAAACGTAAAAAAAACTCTGAACGCTGACAGATTCACGTGTTGTAACTTTCATTCACACACGGCATCACACACAGCAAACAAAAGAGTAATTCAACATCAAACATCATTCAAAGTAAAACATCATTCATTTAAATGCCCTGGGTAATGGTGAACCTTTTTGCAATGTCTCAGCGCATTTTCCATGACTTTTGAACACTTGGCATGACATTTGACATTTTGCAGGACATTTTACAGGGTCTGAGACTGCCCCCAGAATCACCAGAAAAGTTGGATTTAGCGGCACGCTTGCAACAGAAAGTTTCCACATAGAGTCCTTAACGAACTATGCCATTGCTAGAGCGATGGAAGCCGAGCTCAACCAGTACCTGACCACTGCACACTCACCAGTGACAGATTTGTTGAAATTTTTGGTAGAAAATTGGGCTGTGGAAAATTTTGTTATATCATTTTCTCGCTCGCTGTTGTTGATGGTGAAGTGCATGAAGTGCTAAAAACTTCTGCTAAAAACTGCTAAAAACATGAAGTGCTAAAATAAATCAGAAATTTACTCATCTAAAGGTGAAAATAATGGTATTTTCTGAAGTACAATGGCAAATACTACTTGTAAAATATTTTTACGTTTACGTTTTTTTACACGTATTCCTTGGTATTTTAAAAATACCTTATGTATTAGTATTATACTTTGGATTTGAAAAAGGTATTGACATTTACGTTTACGTTTTCTAAAAATACCAGTATTTGAACAACACTGTTAGAAGTAGGGGATGTAGAAGTGTTTTGCTCGCTCCCCCCACCACTGCTCTGCTCGCTTGCATTTTGCAGAGCATTTTACGTGAGTTTTGACACTTTGCATGATATTTGACATTTTACAGGGTCTGGGACCGCCCCTGAAGTTTATGACAAAAACGACATGGGAATGGTCAATAAATGTGTGCACACTTCCCTTTCTCTGTGCACTCTTTCCTCTTTGATTGTTTGTGATAAGTTTTTTTTACAGAAGTCATAGGTATTTTCCCTCATAGATATTCATAGGTCCCATGTACTGATTATTTTTGTTAGTTAAATATGTGCTCAAAATGAGTTGGCAAGTAAGTTTATTAACGTTTTCTTTATTTGGGCCATTCATCCACCCCCATACAACATTAAAAAACATATTTACCTATTCTCTAAAAAGCTGATGCGTCATTATTTTTTAATAAAATATATAGGTCATCTGGGGCCAGTCCCTCAAGTTGACAACTACTTTTCTCTCGACTCTTGACTTGACTCTTGACATTGCTCTTGACTTTTAACTTGATTCTTAACTTTGTCACTTGCGGAACCTGCAAGTGACAAAGTCAAGAATCAAGTTAAAAGTCAGGAGTCAAGTCACGAGTCAAAAGTAAAGCACTTGTAAACTTGCGGTACTGGCCCCTGCACACTAATTTCAACTCAAGGCGTGCGCGTGCGCGTTCCCGTCTTCATTTAGTAAAAATATAAACATTTTGGCAGCAAACGCCGTAAATATTTATATGTTTTCATGTAACCTAAACATAGGTATTTAAATTACGCTAAACACGTTTGCATATTGTCGACGTGCGGCACAGCTGCACAAGTATTTAATAACATTTAGCAATCTGTGTTTTTCTTTCAGTGAGTTTTTTTTGTAGTTTTCGAACTTCCCCCCATTTTTTTAATTTGAATTTCGTTTTTAAATTTCAACTTTTTTCGAATTTTATAATTTCCGATTATTTACAAATTAGGAATTTAGGATTTTGTATTCCCATCGTTGAACGCAACACAAGGCAACCCATTTGTGCAGTAAGTAGATTTTAAAACGACAGATAACGACTGCATTTTGAAAGACTGCCAATGCAGTGACGCTTTTTATCGCTCTTATCGGCTGTGTAGCGTGCTTTTCATTTATTTTTAATGACGTTGATGTAGGGCTGTGAAAATGGTAAAAACCGACATTGCGAGCAAAATCGATTTTCATACATATTTTATTACTTGGCTTGCTGACTGTATTTACTGATAATTTCACTTGTACTGAAAAGTAAAATCCGAATCTTTTGCAGATAAGAGTGTATAAAAAAGTATGTCCTCGACTAGATATGTGCTCGAGCGTTTCATTTCATGGTCGAGTATTTCATAATGGTAACCCAGTGTGTGCGTGTGTCCCCCCATTGCATTGCTGCATTCAACGTAGAATACCGTATTTCCTCGAATTACCTCCGCGAAATACTTGCAGGTCTGAGAGAGCCGAGAAAAAATAAACCCCCTCGAAATACTCATCGTTTGGAATATTGTAGATCATGTCTGCAATGTATTTATTATTTGCTAACAATTTCCATCGCAGCTACATGTAGACTAGTTTGTATACGTATTTACGTGCCAAGTATACCCGATTTGATCACATTTATTACCAGTTGTGGGCATGTAAAAGCCTGTTCTTTACTACAATACTTCACGAAAATTTCTGACGAAAAAATACCCTCCCCTGAATAAACCCGCCCCCGCGAATAAACCCCCCCCCCCCTTCTCAAATTTTGCTGGCGAACTAATAAACCCCGTGGGGGTATTTCCGGGAAATATGGTAAGCTCTGTGTAAGCAACTTAAGCAAAAATACTCGCTGCCTGCCCCACAGTCCATGCGTGAGTCCCTGCCCCACATGACATGCCCATAGCTAGTGATGTAAAAGCGCCATGGCGCTAGCAGTGCCAAAGCAAAAAGGCGCCATGCATACATAATTGGCGCTTGGCGACATGCATACAAAAAGCGCCATGGCGCTTTTGGCGTTTGGCGCTATATTTACCTGTCGCCAAAAACACAATGTCTGGCGCTGGCGCTTCTGGCGCTTGGCGCCTTTTTGCTGTGGCGCCTTTGGCGCTTGGCGCTAGTGACCGGAAAAGCGCCATCGCGCTATTGGCGCTTGGCGCAAAAGTTCTGGCGCTTTTTACATCACTACCCATACCCCTGTATTTATGTGACTATAAAATGTACAGTACCATAAATTTGTGAATACATAAAATCATAGGCTTAAAATTGGTAGAAAATAACGATACCGCATGGTGATGAAAATAATGATGGCAAAAACACACATATTGAATAAGGAAACTCATTGAGGTTCTGTGTTGTTGTGTTTGTGTTGTTGTGTTGAGGTTCTTTTAGAAGTGTTTTCTTCTATTTTTTCAGAAACGTTTTACCTGCCCTTCTATTGGAGACACCTTTCTATTGGAAAATGCCCTTCTATCCATTTTACCATTTTTTTCATCCATTTTTTAAAAATTTTACCAGTGTTTTTCAAAGTGTTACATCACAGACAATTCATTGAGTTTATTCAACATTTGAGCTTAAAATAGCACCAAATCTATGAACTAATGCTAATAAATGCAATTGTTCACTGACATTTTTATGCATTCAGCACACTTCCAGCAGTTCTTGACCCTTCTACTTGAGACTGCTGTTTCATTTATTTTGTCAATATTTGTACCAATTAAAGTCAAAAACGTGTACCTTCTATTGGAGATGACCATCTATTGGAGACCCACCCTTCTATTAGAAGAAATACAGTAACAGATTGATACATAAATACATTAAGTGCCCAAATTGAATAACAAGTATCTAAAACGTAACAAAATGCAATTGACATCCATGGCGCCTCAACATACTGACAGTGATGGGAATAGTGATTGGTCCATTGAACAGGCACTTCAACCCACCAGCTCACTCGGCCCTGAGCCGGTACACATCTAAACCCATTGCACATCTAGACAGAGTTTGCAGATAAACAGCAATTATCTACATGTTGGATCCATAAACATCTATTATTTAATCAAACATAGCCCCAGGGGTAGGAAAGGGGGGGGGTGAGTTACCCCCCCAAACCGCCCAGCTATCTATCTATCCCGGAGGCCGCTCAGCTATCTATCTATTCCAGAGGCAAAGTTTTGGGTTACTATCCCCTAAACCCCCCTCCCCAAATCGGCCAGTTATCTACCTATCTGGAGAGATTTTTGAGCAACTATACCCCAATTTTCGCTCAAAATCGCTATTTTTCATTCCTATATATAGATTTTCACCTCCATAATCACTAGTTCATGCATCTAACTGCCAATTTTCAGCTATTTTTGGTACTATATGTCCTTATATGCCCATTTTTAGCCATTTTTCACCTACTTTTAGCGATTTTTCTCCTTTTCCTCCCTTCTATGACTACCGTATTACCTCGAAATACCCCCATGGGGGTTTATTATTTCGCCAGCAAAATTTGAGGGGGGGTTTATTCGAGGGGGGGTCTTATTATTTCGTCAGAAATTTTCGTAAGGATCGTAGTAAAAAGTAGGCATTTGCATGACCAAAACAGGTAATAAATGTGTCCAAACAAGATATATTTGGACATAAAAACGTAGATTAGCTACACAAACATGTCCATGTGTAGCTGCAATACAAATAAACAGTAATATACGTCATGTACATTGCATACATGACGTATTTTTTATGTACATGACGTACATCATTCCGAAGGGGGGGTATTTCGAGGGGGGGTTTATTATTTCCCCAGCCCATTTTGAGGGGGGGTTAATTCAAGGGGGGGGGAATAATTCGAGGTAATACGGTATATAATGAACCCCCGCGAACCCCCCCAAACCCCCGCCCCCAGTTGACAGTGATATTAGTGGACACACCCATCCTAAAGTGGGTGGTGAATAGTGATGTAAAGGCACCGGAGCACCGGTGCCCCGGTGCTAGGCACCGAAGTGCACCAGCACCGGTGCTGGTGCGGTGCCATTGCAATCTTCAGGGGTGCCATGCCGGTGCCGGTGCCATTTTTTTCTGAATAGCACCGGTGCCGGTGCGGTGCGGTGCCATTTTTTTGCCGGTGCCAAAGGTGCTAGCACCAGGGCCAAAGTAGAGGCACCGGGAAAGGCACCGGCCAAGGCTTCATGTGCTGTGCAATTTTGTCCATAGTATGTGCTTATTCATATTTAAAAAACAGTGATATATTTACCCAACCGTTTTTGCCTATTTTGTAAACCTCCCATCAAATAAATATACCGTATTACCTCGAATTAACCCCCCCCTCGAAATACCCCCCCTAAATTTCGGCTGAGGAAATAATAAACCCCCCCTCAAAATACCCCCCCCCTAAAATTGAGTGTTACGTGAACGTACATGACAAATACCGCAGTTTGTGATCTGTACAATGCAGAACACACGTGACAACTGATGATTAAGTGACGTTAGGGAAGGTTTTTTGTGTATATACAGTTATATATGCCTATAAACACATATACATCTATGTAATTGTTCGATTTTTCTACGTCTGCGTATGGGGAATTTCCGAAAATTTCTGGCGAAATAATAGACCCCCCCCTCGAATAAACCCCCCCCCTCGAATTATCCCCCCCTCAAATTTTGCTGGCGAAATAATAAACCCCCTGGGGGTATTTCGAGGTAATACGGTACCTACTGTGAAATCCATTATACCCGATACAGTATCTGATGAGCAAATCTAAAATTTTGTTGAATTTTAAATCATTTTTATATTTTGTATTTATCTTACTTGTTTGTTCAAAATTTGTTGTCAGTTTATGACAGAGATAGTTCCATTCTCTGTACAGCAACGACTCCGATCAGTAGACAATAGTGGCTATGGACATTGCAGTGAATTAAATATTGTATCTTTCATTTGTAATCATTGCAATTGCTTCATAAAAGTGATTGCCACATCATTCTGATCATTTTAAGTGCTCAACCATCAAAATCGGTTGAAAATTCATGGAAATATGCAGTTCCAAAGGTGAGACCACTGAGAAACTGCCCGATATCTACTTCAGAAATTCCAGCCCGGTGCGGTGCCTTTCGGTGCTAGCACCGGCAAGCCGCCGGTGCCCTTCGGTGCCGGTGCCATTTTTTCCAAAAGGCACCGGTGCCGGTGCGGTGCGGTGCCATTTTCTGGCCGGTGCCCCAGGGTGCCAGGTGCCCTTTTCATGCGTTGGCAAAGGTGCCGGTGCGGTGCGGTGCCATTTTTCCCGGTGCCTTTAACATCACTAGTGGTGAACACAAGGACATAGAGGTCTATGTAGGGATCGAAACTCGATTTTTTTCAAACTCAAGTTCGAGTCTCAACCACAATTTTTTTCCGGTCGAGTCGGGCGAGCCAGTGAAAGGTCGAGTCGAGTCGGGCAAAAACCTCGAGTCTCGAGTTTGGGCCATATTTTTCCGGTCGAGTCAGACGAGTCGAGTCAGTACCCTGTTTTACCCTCGAGTCACGAGTCGAGTCGAGTCGAGTTAGAGCCCTAGGCATGTCAAATAATACACTAATCTCTCAATCCTAGATGCGTGATATAGGTAGAATTAGATGGGTGGTGGGTATGTATGTGTAAGTGGTTTAGATGTGTACTAGGTATAGTGCCCCGTGAACATGCCTAAACATATTTATAATGAGAAAACCACTGTGTTTTCATTGAAACACTGCCTTTGAAGAAAAACTTCGGGTGAAAAAAATTGAGTTTTCTACAAAAACACAGAAACACAGAGTTTGGCAAAAAAAATCTCAAAACACAGCTATTCAACTTTGAAAAACTCAAAACGCGGAAAGTGTTTTTAAAGAAAACTCACCCATAGTTGACCACATGCGCCTGGATCTAGCTGCAATTTCCAAGTCATTATGCAGTAAATGGCTCTTTTTAGCTCGCTCAATACATCTAGAATTACAGAAAAAACGTGTCATGAATCTTCCCTCAAATGCGGCTATAACAGAATGTGAAAATGTCCCCCTGTCTATTTCACTAACTGTTTAAATATTTTTAATCCGCATCAAGTAGAAATTAGTTTACAGACATTTCATTTTGGCAGATTCAAAAGCGCTCAAGGCTGATCGATCAGACTTTTTCAAATTTTTCGAAATTTTGGTTGATGTGCTTCTAATTTCGTGCACGTGGTAGATAACTGGCACGTGCACATTTTATTTTATGACTGTTTTTGTTGGTACCGTCTGTCTACCGTATTTAATCGAAATACCCCCAGGGTGTTTTTGCGACAAGGTTGTCAGTGATAAATACTAAAAACGATAACAATATTTTACTTTTTTTATTACCAAACGTTTGTTGTCACTTGTCATTTTTAACATAACAAATGGTGGATGAATTCACGAGTTATCTTTCCTCGCAGCTTGGCAAGATGCATCGAAAAAAGGCATTAGTCATCTGTTTCGTTACTATCTTCATAATTCTCTGCGTGCTTACAGTTTTTACCATAATATTTTGGTCATGGATAACGGCACTAATTTGGCCGTGGGACCCGCTGTTCACGGCGCAGGGACTCATTTGGATGGGCATCGTGCCAAGTAAAACATTTTTCGGAGGCAGGAACTTTGCGTATCAATGTAAGGATCCCTGGACCGTGGCACTGACGTTCGATGATGGCCCAGGGGAAAATACGTCTCTTCTGTTGGATATATTGCGGTGAGCGTTTCTACACACAGTTTCTACTCTTTTTGCGAATACACAGTATTAGATTGAACCATTCTTCCATCTAGTGATGGAAAGGCACCGGGGCACCGGTGCTGGTGCGGTGCGGTGCCTTTTTTCGAGGGTGCCCTGCCGGTGCCGGTGCCATTTTTAAGAATAGCACCAGTGCCGGTGCAGTGCGGTGCAATTTTTTTGAAGGTGCCAAAGGTGCTAGCACCAGGGCCTATGTGAAAGGCACCAGGAAATGCACCGGTCAAGTCCTCATAGGGTGCAAAACTTTGTCCACAGGTAACCATGGCAAACCCTCTGGAAAAAAGTATATGAATTTTTAAGGCGCCTTTTACACTGTGACGACTGTGACAACAAAAAATGCAATTTTTCAGTCATTTATGTTGGATGCATATTAAATATTTTACATGTGTCATCATCATCAATCAATCAATATTACTTTCCTCAGTATTTAAAAATACCTTACACTTTCGTATAAACGCTCTAAATTTAGGAAAGTGTTGAGGAAAGTGTTAAAAAGCATAGGTGTAAAAAAATGTGGAAAGTACAAATACACATTCAAAGCAAATGCTTATTGAACTTTCCTGTACATTTCAACTGATTTTGGGCCCTGTGCCATTATGCATCTAAACCCATTATGCATCTAGAACCGGCACACATTTTACTATACCTGGCATGCTGAAAATATGCAATAAAACACATGATCTGGTGATTTAAAAGGTGAATTTTGAAAAGTATGAAAATTAACGACTTTGGATGAAAATTGGGTAAAATTGCTCAAAAATGCTCCAGATAGCTAGATAGCTAGGCAATTTGTGGGGGGGGGGGCTGTTCATGGGAAAGTAACTACAAAAATCTGCCTCTGGTAAAGATAGATAGCTAGGCGGTTTGAGGTAGTGTAGGGTTACCTGCCCTATTTGTTACCCCTGCATGTATAATGTGTCTATGATGGGTATAGATGAATAATGGGTTTACATAATAGACCTGACCCCTGATTTTGTACATATGCATTTCCTCATAATTTCTCCAGGGGATTTTTTTTGCCAGAAATTTTGCTGAAATTCCATTTTTTATCCATCGTTTGTAACGTGCTCAGATATCCAACCATCCAACAGTAACACACATGTAAATATAAGCATTTAAATGTTTAAGTAAAAAGGTGGTATCAGTCATGTCTAGTGATGGAAAAGCGCCAGAAAAAAGGGCGCCAGGCGCCAAGGGCGCCATGGCGCCATTCAGAAAGTGGGCGCCAAGCGCCAAGAGCGCCACAGAAAAATGGCGCCAGGCGCCAAGGGCGCCATGGCGCCATTCGGAAAGTGGGCGCCAGGCGCCAAGGGCGCCACGGAAAGAGGGCGCCATGGCGCCATTTGAAAAATAGGGCGCCAGGATAAATAAGTGCATAGAACGCCCTGCGTGTGCTAAAACAGTTTCTACAGCACCCTAGTACACACATTCACTACTTAATTCGCGTTCTCAGGATGTAATGAACAAAAACAACACTAGAACAAAAAAATTAAAATACAATCTACATGACGAATTCAAACACAATGGATATTGTCATTTGACAACAATCCATTCACTTCAAATAGACTTTCCCAATCAATGTTTCCTTGAATTGAACAAAAAAGTGGAATTGCAACGATTTGAATCTGTTGATTTTTGATTTGCAAGTTCAACGGTTCATCATTCTCGTCTTCTGATCTGTCAGACACATTTGATGAACCGTTGCACAAAAGATTTTCACTCGCTCACACCACTTCGTCCATTTTTCTGGCGAATTTAGATCATCCACAGATGTGTTTTTCATCTTTTTTTTCATTTACACAGCACTCACCTTGAAACCCTGCTGGCGCCTTTTTGGCGCCCTTTTAAAGCAGGGCGCCACGGAAAAAGGGCGCCAAGCGCCAAGGGCGCCATGGCGCCTTTTAGAATGTGGGCGCCAGGCGCCAAGGGCGCCACAGAAAAAGGGCGCCGAGCGCCAATGGCGCCATGGCGCGGCGCCATTTGGCGCCCTCAATTGGCGTCAGCGCCATGGCGCCATTCCATCACTAGTCATGTCCTAATGCAACTCGGTCATTCTTTTTTTTGTGCTATGCAGTACATGGATACAAACTCATTTACAATCTCATTACATTTACTTCGACTGGGGCTATTTCCAGGGGGGAGCAGAGTTGTGAAAAGTACTGAACTTTTTCAAAAGTAAACATAAACGTAAAGCATTTATTTTTTACTCACAGGTGAGTAGGGTTCAAACGGGATCCCGATCCCGATCCCGGATCCCGTGAAATTCCGGGATTCACCAGTCCCGATCCCGATCCCGATCCCGAAACCCCAATCCCGATCCCGATCCCGATCCCGAAATCTCAAAAAGACCAATCCCGATCCCGATCCCGATCCCGAAAATTTTCAAATCCCGATCCCGATCCCGAGAAACTCCCAAGTCCGGGATCCCGATCCCGGAAAAATTAGTGGAAATTATAAAAAGTGCAATAATGAGGTTTTTGCATGCAAAAAAGTGGATGCAAACCCCCAGCGTCAATTTTATGCACTTTTCTGGCATCCAACAGTGTTTTGAGACCTTTATGAACAACTGTGAATGCCAGAAAAATGGCCAAAATCTCTATCCCTAGAACCCAATCCCGATCCCGGAAAAATGCCTATCCCAATCCCGATCCCGATCCCGTGACCCCAATCCCGGCCAATCCCGATCCCGATCCCGATCCCGAAATCTCAAAAAACCAATCCCGATCCCGATCCCGATCCCGAAACCCCAATCCCGATCCCGATCCCGATCCCGAAATCTCAAAAAGTGAATCCCGATCCCGATCCCGATCCCGAAAAGTCAATCCCGTTTGAACCCTACAGGTGAGTACAGAAAACGTAAAGTATTAATTTTTTACTTTTACTCATGAGTAGACGTGAGTAAATTACTTTTGTCCCCGGAAAACATAAAAGTGGGTATTTTGGGGAAATTTTTTTCCAATTTTCACTCAAAATCACTACTTTTTGAACTTTTTCACCATCAAATTCACTAGTTAATGTTTTTTGTTTATTTTTATGCTATATTGGATATTTTGATTTTATTTTGGACTTTTCTCTCCTTTTGTTGCTATTATGCCTTGAAAAAGCACATAAAAAGCCTATTCTAAATACGTTTTCTGTACTCGCGTACTTTCAAAAAGTACGCGAGTAACTGGGTACCGGTATTTTTTGGGGGAGGAAACGTAAACGTATTTACGCAGTACTTGAGTATCCGTATTTATCGAGTAAACGTAAATACGTTTTCACAACTGGGGGGAGTTTATTATTTCCCCAGATTGCTCAGACCTGGTGCCGGTTCCGCAAGTGGACAAGTTAAGAGTTAAAAGTTAAGAGTTGAGTAAAAAGACAAATGGCGAGTTAAGAGTAAAGTTAAAGTTTAAGAGAAAAGTTAAAGTTTAAGAGAAAAGTTAAAATTTAAGAGAAAAGTTAAAAGTTGAGTTAAATGTTAAAAGTTGAGTTAAAGGTTGAGTTAAAGGTTAAGAGTTGAGTTAAAGGTTAAAAGTTGAGTTAAGAGTTAAAAGTTGAGTTAAGAGTTGAGTTAAGAGTTGAGTTAAGAGTTGAGTTAAGAGTTGAGTTAAGAGTTGAGAGTTAAGAGACAAGTGGAAAATGATGGTAAAAAAATATAAAAATATGAAATTGGTATCGATACGGCTGTTCGCTGGCATGGTGCCAATGTTGTATGCATGTCATTTGAAAATAACGTATCCAAAAAAGTTATCGCTAAAAAAAGAAAAAATCGTCGAACGTTGTTTCGAAATGGCCGTGCGGGGACAAAATATGATTGAAGATCAGTGTATCGCGCTTCTGCAACAAATGACCCATTTGTCTTTTAAATCAACTTTTAACTCATCTTTTAACCTTTAACTCAACTCTTAACATTTAACTCAACTTTTGACTCAACTTTTAACCTTTAACTCAACTCTTAACTTTTAACTCAACTTTTGACTCAACTTTTAACCTTTTACTCAACTCTTAACTTTTAACTCAACTTTTGACTCAACTTTTAACTTTTAACTCAACTTTTGACTCAACTTTTAACCTTTAACTCAACTCTTAACTTTTAACTCAACTTTTGACTCAACTCTTAACTTTTAACTCAACTTTTGACTCAACTTTTAACCTTTAACTCAACTCTTAACTTTTAACTCAACTTTTGACTCAACTTTTAACCTTTAACTCAACTCTTAACTTTTAACTCTTAACTTGTCTACTTGCGGAACTGGCCCCTGGTGTTTTCCCTATTTAAGGGAGTAGTGAGTTTATGGTATATTGCTATTTTCAGTGCATAACTGCATGCCCGCAGTCATGCTTTTGTGGATACCCTTTTTATGCTTTATCAAAAGTGTAAAATAGTGCAATTACAAAAAGTGCACTTTCCCAGTACCCTGGTATTTCGGTCAGGAAAGTGTAACAAAGCAAATGGATATTTTATGAAAGCATAAGCATAAATATTAATACCCAAATAACCGGGTATTTTGGGTAATCTTAAATACACTTTCACAAGTCTGGTATAAACATCTATGTCTTGTCTCGGTTGGTAGTGCACATTCCATTGCATCTTGCACACCGGATGTGATGCTTTTGAATTCAATCCAGACACAGCTCCTTTCGCTCGGTCTGGCTTCATCGTTTGTTTTTAAAAATATGTGCATTACCGTTTTTACATCATTGGTGGGGAGAAATTATTCAAGTGGGGGAATTATTCGAGCAATCACGGTATTTAAACTTTGTTCACCCTTTTATTTAGGTATTTATGAACATAAATATGTATCCATATTAGGGTTGGCCGATGTTTTTTTTTAAACGTTTTTTTTATTTAAACATGACGTCCGAAATGTTTTTAAAAAAAAAAACATCGGCCGAAATTTTTAGTACTAAGCACTAGGTATTTTGCAAAATTTTTGCGCGCAAGCGCGCAATTTCACACACAAATTGACATTGGTGGTTGTTTTCATTGGTTTTGTTGCATTTTTAGTATCAAAACATCCATTTCTATGTGCTACCATGGGTGAATAAGCCGACATATGTTGCTGTAATATATAATATTGAGGTAATGTGCTTCCATGTACCTCCACAGTGTGTAACTTCACTCCCAAAGTAACAACCTCCTTTTATAACCTTGTTTGATCACCATTCCGTGCCAAACTTTACCTGAAGTCATGAACATTCGACTATAAGGCGATATACGAACGATATGTCGACGAAAAATGGATATTTTTGACACAAATCACCACTTATAATGCTATCCCATGGCTCCACAGCCATTATATGGTCATATTTAACATCACAGAGTATTGCCAGTGTCTGATATACCTATATATGTTGACACTAGGTCATATCTGGGAGCTTTTAAAAAAAAAACGTTTTTTTTATAAAAAAAACATCGAGTTAAAAAAAAACGTTTTTTTTCCAACCCTAATCCATATTAACTATTTTTTTATAAACACGACATCGGCTAAAGAAGGAATTGATTTTTATATTTTTCTGAAGAACTCCATTCCATCAGAATTTGTATCTTCCTGTCTCATTCTGGGCGTATACAGATTTTTATATACCGTATTACCTCGAAATACACCCCCCTCGAAATACCACCCTCAAAATCAGCACCCTGAAAAATAAACCCCCTGGGGGTATTCGAAGAAATACGGGATCTAACCTTTTCATTTTGCATCTCGCCATGTGCACAGCACAGCACCTGCAAAAATTTGAAAAAATCTGGGAACCCCCCCCCCCCTTCTCAGCGACAACAATATCAGCGCCACCTTCTATCTCCAAGGGCGCAAGTTGAGGATGGGTGAAGGACGTAGAAAATCACTTCAGAGAATGCGCGCAGAGGGGCACATGATAGGCGCGCATGGAATGAATCATGCAGATTTGGAAGAGGTTCCTGATGTTAATCAGGTATTTTTTACTACAACTTATTTTGGCTGTGTTTAGAATACGTTACCGTATTTACACGACTAATACCCCAGGGGAATTATTTTTTCGTCAAACTTTTTTTCAGGGGGGACTATTCGAATATTATTATTTTATCTAATTTTTTAAAGCTTCTTTCTATCAACTCATTTGATGAAATATGGTTTATTTACAGCATAGCATACCATTTTTGTTCAAATTATACAACAAATCATATTCATGCTTAAACAGGGAATTATTTGAGGGGGTAATTATTTTTCCTCACTCATCTAGCAGGGGGAATTTTTCAAGGTGCAGCAAATTATTCAAGAGCGAGAATTATTCGAGTAAATACCGTATTTCCTCTAAATACCCCCCCCCCGGGTTTTTTTGTTTTAGAGTGAGATTTTTGAGGGGGGGGGGGGGGTAAATGAGGGGGGTTTTCGTACAATAAAATCTACGTACAATAGAGGGGGCAAAATCTCAGAAAATAATAAAAATAAAATACAAATACAATGGAAAATTTAAGAATAAAATAAAATAAAGTGGAAAATTTCAAAATAAAAATACAATTTGTATACAATTAGAATTTTTGTAAATTTGTATAAAAATTCGAATTTTTGAACAATTTTTGTAAAATTGTATAAAAATGCTTTTTTTGCACAATTTTGTACGATTGTGTACAAAATTAACCTACAAGTGAAAACGTTTTGTCTGTTGTCTATCAACTTTCTACTTGTCCACTTGTTGAATTAGGAGCTGGTTGTGGTTTTCATGACATGTATTTATTTCTGATCATGGGTGGGAGCGTTCTTTAGATATTTTGTTTTCAAAATTCTATTAGGAACATTTATACTCATACAAGAATGCAAATAACAATCTTCTGGCAGTATTCTCATCATAATCTTATCTGAAATGATCAGGTATACCGTATATCCTTGATTAAGACCCCCCTCGAATAACTCCTCCCCCTTGAATAACTCCCCTTCAAAAACTCTGACGGAAAAATAACTCCCCTGGGGACTTATTCGAGGATATACGGTAATACCAGAAAAAACAAGCAGAGTTCATGGCAAATTATTGAGAAATTTTTCATTAGCACGCATCATTCGTTTTGCAGCCTTGCATGCAACATTCCTATTTTTTGTAAAAAAAAAATTGTAAAATGGTTCCATTTGATAATCATTTTGGAATAAAATAAAATAAAATAAAACGAAAGAAGAATAAAAAAAATAAAATACATTTTTATACAGTTTTTATACAATTTGTATACAAATGATTTTTATAAAACCAACCGTGCTATAGATGTATAAAAGTATGTAGATGGTATAAACACTGTTCTAACATAACACAGTCATTGTTTATACGTGTGTTCTGCATTGCCCGGATCACAAACCGCGGCTTTTGTCATTTACATTCTCTATGCACTAAATTTTTTTTTTTTTTTTGGGGGGGGGGGGTATTTCGAGGTGGGTTATAAATTCATAGTGGCCATTTTGATGGGGGTATTTAGAGGAAATACGGTATGTACATTAGTTTGAAAATTGAGTGAATATGATAAATGAGGCGTCCAATTCTAAAAGTCGACAAGTCCAAAATATGAAAATTTCGAGTTGAGCCCGGAAACGTCATCTGGGGCTACTTCCGCACATTTTTCATCATTTTCCATAAATTTTTTGACCTCACATGCCCATATGGCATAGTGCCAAATTTGACATTTTTTGGGAAAAATGCAAAAAATTTGGGCAAGAAGTCGACAAGTCCACTTAGTTTTGGGCTAAAAGTCGACAAGTCCATTCCCGCATCCTTTTTTTATGGGAAAAAACGCAAGAAATGTTATAAGTCCACTATGGGCACCGATTTCTAAAAGTCGACAAGTGCATAAATTTCCCATAAGGCAGGACCAACGCGGGCGGGAACAAAAATGTTCTGGCGTGCAAGAAGGCGACAAGTCCATTTCCCTCCCCAAAACAGTTTTGCTCTGACCGAATGGAATTTTATGGACACCACATTTTTCACATATAAGTCGAGATTAGGGGGAAAATTTGACACTTTATTGTCAGCATATGGAACTTAATGGAAAGAATGAGAGAGCCAAATTGGACATTGGGTTTGAATCTTAAAATTCGATTTACTCAAAATCGCATTTTGTGGACTTGTCGACTTTTAGAATTAGACGCCTCAAATGTATTTTCAGGCTGGCTGGGAGATTTTCTCGTGCACCCAGACGATCTACGACCTGACACGCAAAAGGTGGGTTATCCTTAGTTACATCCCGTGGAAGACACTCAAAACACTTTGTTACCGTGTTTCTGTGTTCTCCCAAAGAAGTCATTTGAATTTTGAGTTTTTTCAAGTTTTGTGAGCTTCCATGTTCGTGTGAGAAACAAAAACACAGAAACTCATTGAGTTTCTATGTTTTGAATGTGTGTGTTTTCCATCGTTAATCATATCTGCCTGACAAAATGTTAACAAACTTCGGGGGGGGGGGGGTTCAAATAAGAAATTATCATAATTTATCATCATAACTCAAATATTTATCATTTGTTGACACACTCATAATATTCAATCAACAGTTTTGTTCTTCGGCGCATAACTGTTTTGTCAGTGAGCACCATTAAACCTCTCGTCTCATCACAGCGCACTGCCCCAAAAATCTACCAGGGGCCAAATGAGAAGTGAGAAATGAATTGAGAAGGAAATTTGCAAAAGCGAAGGGAAATTACTTTTTTTTTCCTTCGCCTTAGCCAATTATTCACTTGCCATTTCACTTCGCTTTTGCGCTTTTACTTGGCCTTTGCCATTTCACTTCTCACTTCTCATTTTGCGGAACTGGCACCAGGTCAGTTGAATTTGGCATCAGGTGTAAAAAGTCGCCCACACCCCGCACAGGGTGCGGCACTACCGGCCGGCGTACTTCAAGAAGGATTCCCAGGGGCTGCTGTACGTGAGTGGCCTGCAGATCGGCATGGCCACCTGCGTGCTCTAGCCGCTGCCCACATGTTGGGAAACTGTGTTTGTGTTTCACTGGCTATGTGTAATCATGCCTGAATGTATGCACTGTGCGTATAAATATACTTATTCAAATTATGCGTATTATCCAAGGCCCACGTCTCACAACTCCACTTGAATAACTACCACATTTGAGCGCTACTGGCAAAACTGTCTGATATCATAAATCCATAGTCGTCAAAACATATTTGAGGCGTTTGGTTCCGTAACCCGTTAAGTGCAAAAGTGAAAAAAATTGAGTTAGGTGCGGATCTGACGTACATATATATATTTCTTCATGATAGAAAAAAAATTACCTCAATATCTCATACCGTTCCCGAGATACAGAGATATAGTTTTTTGAAAAAAATGCATATTTGCATCCGAAACCCGTTATCTGCAGCCCAAAATACCGTATTTCCTCAAAATACCCCCCCCCCCTCGAAATACCCCCCCCCCTCGTTTATCCCCCCCCTCTCGGGACCACTATGAAACAATCACCCCCGGGGGTATTTCGAGGTAATACGGTAGGTGAGTTTGCACTCGAAACCCGTTATCTACAAAAAAACTATCATTTTTTTTGCACCCGAAACTCGTTATCTGCAGAGAAAAAAGTTTGCATCTGAAACTCGTTAAGGAAATCTTTTCTGGTTTTTATGAATTTGCACCCGAAACTCATTATCTGCAGGTGACTTTGCACCCGAAACTCGTTATCTGCAGGTGACTTTGCGCCTGAAACCCGTTATCTGCATGCATTTATGTTGATGTGACGTCAAACAAATCATCATAATTCTAGGTATATACCCCGGCCAGAGGGTTGTAATTATGGAAAATGTAGATAAATTCATGAACTTTTCAAAAAGTTTTGGGCAAGCGTTGTCACTTGAAGCATGCCCGCGCGGGCCAATGTCAAAGTTTCAAATGCGATTTTAAAAAAACCCAAAAACATGCAGATAACGGGTTTCGGAATCAAACTCCTCATTTACATTTACCTACTCTAAAAATACGTATACTCAGGTACTGAATAAATACGTTTACGTTTCCGCTGAAAAAATACCTGTACTTATGTATCCTTTATGAATGTACTCAAGTACAGAAAACGTATTTCAAAACTACAACACTGAATTATCCATCATTTCCGGTAAAATAACCCTAGAAAGAAAGTCATTTCGATCACAATCCAAGAAAATCGTGTTTGCAATTGTGAGTGGCGCGCCAGGTAGCCAAAGACTGGCATTGGAACCGGCTGGCCAACGACAAGGGCTTGGCTGAGAGCCAGGCGCAGCAGTACGTCCAGAAGGAAATCATGAACCGGGTCCGTTGGGTGGGATGTGGACTGTTGAGTTGCGAAAGCGTATTTACGCTTACCCAAAAATACCCTGGTATTTGGTATTTATCTTTATGCTTTTATTATCGAGGGGGGAATAATTCAAGGGGGGATTATGTTTTTCACACTCATTTAAAAAGGGGGAATTATTTAGAACGGAATGATTCAACGGGGGGAATTATTCGCGTTAATTCGGTACTCAAAGTTTGGTAAGTGTATTTATGCTACTCTTACGCTTTCCGAAAATACCAGTATTTAAACTTTCACACTGGTAGACTGTAGAGGTGGAAAAGCCTGCGGTGCCACTGCGAAATAATTCCAGAGAAATTAAAATAAATACCCCTTGAAAATACGATTGTAACTTTTCCAGATAGACAACTGCATCTCTGCGTCAAAGGCATCGAATGGCTTAGGTCTCATCGTCCTACAACACGACACCTGGTACGAAATTTATTAGCCAGACAGATAAAATTTTCCGGGCATCCTGATTGTATAAGCACAACAAATTAGTAAACTCGGCGGACATCACATTTAATATGCAACCCTACCGAAACCCATCTGAATAGTGAACCAAAAATCATGCAGTTTTTGTCATAACATTTCGTTTTTATAATGGAATAATTGATTACAAAATTTGTAACAAGACTTGATTCACTAAATTATGGTAGGATTCTGCGAATACTTTGCAGTCCGCCGAGTATACACAGAACGCCAATGAATAACTTCACAATGTAAAGCTACCTAACTGAAAGTAAATAAAAGCAATAAATCTGGCTGCTCGGGAAAAAACGTGTCGGGTAAATTAAATTCCGTCCCTGGTTACGATCAATTCTGAGCACGCAAGCGGTCATCGACGCGTTCCGGAACAGTGGGTACACCTTCGTGCGCATGGACCAGTGCACAGGGGTCCAGGAGTTTTGGGATGACTGACCCCGGTTGGAAATTGGCACTGAGCCAGAAACGCATCCTGCTCCCTTCGATTCGGGAAGGAAGGATCTGTTCAGGCCTTTTGATTCTCATGAAAAATTCTCGTGATACATGGTGCTTGCAACGGGTATACACATTCGGTTTATGTTCTCTAAAATGTTCAGATTTATTAAGGGTGAGTTACAGTATTACGATAAATAGGAGGTGATGCGACAAATACAACATCGCCACAAATTCAATTATATTTACAAAAACCGTATTAGCTATGGTCAGGGTGTCCGTTGGTGAACTGCGCTAATGCTGCGATTACAGCTCGGGCGTAAAATTGACTGGGCATAAAATTGATTTTGGGTGTAAAATTAATTACAGATGAATGGATAAGTATACAAAATTGTTATTTCAGTCAAAGAAAGCTTAGATGCAGACATTTCTTGTGTCCAAAGCTCATGAGTTTATTTTAATCGTACTGGGAGTTATGAATCTTAGCACAATTTTTTCAATTTTGCGCTGTAAAATTAGGGCGTAAAATTAAAAAAAAATTTGCGCCAAAATTCATAACTTCTAGTGCAATCAAAATAAACTGATGAGCTTTGGACACAAGCAGCATCTGCATGTGCGCTTTCTTTGACTGAAATTACAATGCCATATCTTTATCCATTCATCTGTAATTTATTTTACGCCCAAAAATCAATTTTACGCTGGTCAATTTTACGCCCAAGCTGTAATCGCAGCATTAGGGTGAAACGTGACCCTAAACCACAGAAGTGTTGCCTAGGTTGTACAAAATTGCTCCACATTTACTGTATTTCCTCGAAATATCCCCCCCTCGAAATACCCCCCTCAAAACGGGCACTATGAATTCGTGGTCCGGGAAATGCATAACAGATGTTCAAAACACTTACTGTGTTACGTTACAACATCATTTATACCATCTACATCGTTATATAAGGCTGTAAAAACTTATAAATGGTGGTTATTGTTGCATTTTTCACGTTTTTCTCTCAAAATTTTCACTCTGAATAAATATACCCCCCAGGGGTAATTCGAGGAAATACGGTACTCACAATTCCAGCTAGTACTGGGGGGGGGGGGGTAATTGCAGGTTTTCAGCATGTGTAAAGATGTATTTGGTGTGAAACATAGTTGTAAAAAAGTGACGTTTATCCAAACAATATTTATACTCAAGTACATACATATGTTGCTAGCATTAGGAACAAAGAAAAAACAAGTGAATTTGATGGTGAAAATAGTCAAAAAGGAATGCAAATAAGTCATTTTGGGCAAAAATTGGGGTAAAATTTCTCAAAAATACCCACTTTTACATTTTAAAAGAAAGAAGTACTTTTAAACACATTTACTCATGGGTAAACATAAAAAATGAATTTTTCTGTACTTGGTGAGTACTTATTGTACCATTATTTTTACTTCAAAAACGTTTAACATACTTTTAACAAACTTTTAAGTACTTTTCACAACTCTGGTGTGAAAAGGGATTGGTTCTGTGCTGATGCATTGGAATCCTGTACAATTAACAAATACAACATCAAATTTTTGTAAGATGTTTACTAGGAATGCTTTTTTGGTTATAATTTGCATACTGCTAGTGTGTTTTAGGAAGTGATATAGCTCACACAACACGATAAAAATGAATATACGGAACAGAGAACTGCGTCCGTATCATTTAACAAGCATAAATCATTTTGGCGCTGGCGCTATTGGCGCTTGGCGCCATTGCCAGCTCCTGGCGCCGTGGTCCAGAAAAGCGCCATGGCGCTCTTGGCGCTTGGCGCTAAAACGCCCTGGCGCCATGGCGCTTTTCCTACCACAGCGCCAAGCGCCAATGGCGCCAGAGCAAAATAGCGCCAAGCGCCAAAAGCGCCATGGCGCTTTTCTGGATGTCAGCGCCAAGCGCCAATGGCGCCACAGGGTAATGGCGCCAAGCGCCAATAGCGCCAGCGCCAAAAATTGTTTCTTCAATTCGTTTGTAAAATAATGACTAGGTACATAACTGCGACGTACTGCTGATGTCGATGTAGTCGATTTAACTTTGGCCATTAAAGTTCAATCCGCCAAGTAAGGGGGTAACTATTCAGGAAGGGGATTCAGTGATTAGAAAACAAAAATCCATTCTCTTGAAATCAATCATCTCTTGTGTCTTAATCTTAATCATCAACGTTTATAAGTTGAGGCTTAAAATGAATAAAGGTGGATACAATGGATACATTTTTGAGAAAACAGAAGGCACTTGCTCCACGTCCAAATATGAGTACCTTTGAATAAAAAGCACAATTAAACACCTCTACTTGTATTATTATGTAAATAAAGTTGCCTCCTCATATTAATCAATATTTAATAAATATGTCCCATAACACCCTTACATAAATCAATATTTATTCAGTTGACCTCAAAGTTGATCAACTGGAGTTTCGATTTCACAGCATCATGGCAATTGTTATTATCAACGTTGGCGCTTTTTTGGCGCCATTTAAAATGCCGGCGCCAGGCGCCAATAGCGCCACCAGAAAATGGCGCCAAGCGCCAAAAGCGCCATGGCGCTTTTTGAGAACCCGGCGCCAAGCGCCAATGGCGCCACGCTAAAATAGCGTCAAGCGCCAATGGCGCCACGCTAAAATAGCGCCAAGCGCCAAAAGCGCCATGGCGCTTTTTGCTTTGGCGCTAGCGCCAGGCGCCAGCGCCATGGCGCTTTTCCATCACTACTTATGACCCACTACTGCATTGATGCAATTACCGTATTACCTCGAAATACCCCTATGGGGGTTTATTATTTCGCCAGCAAAATTTGAGCGTGGGGGTTAATTCGATGGGGCTTATTCGAGGGGGGTTGTATTTCGTCAGAAATTTTCGTAAGGATCGTATAAATAGTAGGCATTTGCATACCCAAAACAGGGATTACCGTATTACCTCCAATATAAGGTTTACCTCCAATATAAGGTACCCTCTAATATAAGGCCTTTTAATGTATGCCTTTTGACTTTTTTTGAACGTGACGTAAATAAATATAAAGCATACCTCCAATATAAAGTATACCTCTAATATAAGGTATATCAAAACGCTGAAAAAAGCTGACAAAATCAATGTAAGGTATACCCTATATTGAAGGTAATACGGTAAATGGGTAAATGTGCCGAACAGGATTTATTTGGGTATAAAAACCTAGATAGCTACACAACCTAGTCTATGTGTAGCTGCAATGCAAATAAGCAGTAATAAATGGGGGTATGGCATGGATGCTAAACTGTAAACTGTGTGCTGGTAAAATCAGAAATTGGCTTTGAATGCATGTGAGTTTACCAAATTGAGGTGTCTGTCAACTGCAGTTGATGGGGATTAAGAATCACTCATTCCAGTAAATTCAAATGCGTTCAAAGCCGATTTATGAGTTCACCAGCACACAGTTTACAGTTTAGCGTCCGCACACACATTACATCATGAGGGGGGGGGGGTTAATTCGAGGGGGGTCAATTAAAGGGGAATAATTTGAGATAATACGGTAGGTAGTGATATATAAGCGCCATGGCGCTGGCGCTTAGCGCCATTTTGCAATGCGACATTGGCGCATGACTAGTGATGTAAAAAGCGCCATGACTTGAGCGCCAAGCGCCAAAAGCGCCATGGCGCTTTTCAAAGTCGAGCGCCAAGCGCCAATGGCGCCACGGGAAAATAGCGCCAAGCGCCGAAAGCGCCATGGCGCTTTTTCAGATCACAGCGCCAAGCGCCAATGGCGCCAGAGGACAGTGACGGCAAGCGCCAAAAGCGCCAGCGCCAATATAACTTCTCTGTTTGTACATGCGACAGTGCACATGAAACGCTTTGGATCCAGTTCTATTTATTTTTTTCATTAACAGCGAGGTAAAGCTCCTTCAAGCACTGAGCAAAGTTTAGGTTTAATCAGATCAGATAGGTAAACAATTTGGGGGGGGGGGCATTCAGGGTACATTCCCAGATCCTGTAAGATGTATAATCTTATGCAAAGTACCAAAAGTCATGTAATTTCTGGTTATTTTACATGACTTTTAATACTTTGCATGACATTTAACATTTTACAGGGCATTTTACATTATTTTTAACACTGCATGACATTTCACATTTTGCAGGGCATATTACATGACTTTTGACACCCTGCATGACATTTCACATTTTGCAGGGCATATTACATGACTTTTGACACCCTGCGTGATATTTCAAATCTTGCAGGGAATATTACATGTTAATTACACTTAATGTAATACACTACCGTGCAGAATAGTTGAGACTTTTTGCGCTGCATGATTAATGTTGCCAGGATTTTGAAATGGTTGATATGCAAAACATTTGGATACTATACATGGGTACCCTGGGGGTTTGACTACACATGCCCAGGATGACTGCCCCCCGAGTTCACATCTGCGTATATTCCTAGTGCACAAACATATTAACTCAGTTTGTTCATGTTTCAGAATAGTTGAGACTTTCCTTGTTTTGGGCAGTAGCCACCCAGTATCTCACTTAAAAGTCTATATCCAATTCCTACATTCATTTTTTAACAAATATTTTACCATGGCAACTGCTTGCCTGCATCGCTGAGCTCTGTGTGCAGCAAGAAACATTCTAAGCATGAACAGCATATGGCAATGCATATATGGTAATGTGGCATTCATTTATTTTTTGCTGCAGTTTTGCATCCATAGCCGACAACTCAGAAATGGGGGTAGGCATACTACTGAGTGGGGCTATTTGGTGTGTAAATTTGAGGTTTTGGCTTTGCTCTATTAGGGAGAAAAGTTGGCCCAACTGTGAATGAGTAATGTGCAATTATTTTGGATGGAATGAAGATGGAAGTTTGTAAGTGCTATAACTTTTGATTGGAAAGAGATATTGAAAAAACGTTTTTGTCATATTAATTCTCTCTGTCTTAAGTATGTTGTAGACTGTTCAATAACAAAATTTTCATGCTGCAAACCCCAGTAAAATAAGCATAAAATATTTAGACACCATTGGAAACTTTGAAGTGCCATAACTTTTGAATGGAAAGAGATATTGAACTCATTTTTGTTTTAAATGGATCCTCATAGTCTAAGCTATATGATAGAATGTTCAAAAAAATTATTTTTTCATGTTCAAAAACTGGGTCAAATCAACATACGGAATTTAGACATCACTAAATTGACCACAAAAATAGAATCTGCACGTTGTCCCGATCATTTTAAGTGTTGAATGATTCAAATCAGCCCAGAAATGGTTGAGTTATTAAGCTTCAGAGACACTTATCCAGATTGCCCATTTTTTGTATATTTATTTACCATCTTTTTATAGACCCCCCTTATCTCGGGCCTGGGGGATTATTTGAGCAAACAAATTTTTTTTGTAATAGCCGCAGCATCAAACCCCAACATACTCAAACGGCATCAAAATTGGGCAAGGGACAATAAATTGGGAAGCAAAAAAATGTGGTGGACCCCCAACCTACTGTTTCTCTATGTGTGAAAAGTCTCAACTATTCTGCACGGTAGTGTATTACACTTTTGACACTTGCGTAAAGTAGTCCTATAAGATTATTCCTCACTTTACTGTGATATCCAATGTAGGTCTCATAAAAACTAAATGGAAATTTTACATTTTATCATATCACCTTGTTGTAATATTCTCAGTAAAGCAAGGAGTAAAATTTCAATCAGTATAAATAGTGTAAAGCTAGAATGCAGAATGCCGCTTTAGAGTGCAATTTTCTGCAAAATGACATTTGACACACATCTTTTTGCAGCATTTGATGCTGTGGATTATCAACTATGTGGCGCTTTTTTGGCGCTTTTCAAAACACTAGCGCCAAGCGCCAATGGCGCCAGGGCGTTATAGCGCCAAGCGCCAAAAGCGCCATGGCGCTTTTCATAAGTCCGGCGCCGAGCGCCAATGGCGCCACAGCAAAATGGCGCCAAGCGCCATGGCGCTTTTTGCTTTGGCGCTAGCGCCAAGCGCCAGCGCCATGGCGCTTTTACATCACTACGCATGACGCTGCGGCTGTGGGTCAAAAATGTACCATGACGCTTTTAGCAGTTGGCGGCTTGGCGCTATTGATCAGAGTTGTTAAAAGTACTGAACTTTTTTCAAAGTAAATGTAAACGTAAGGTATTTTATATTTACTCAACCCTGAGTACAAAAAACGTAAAGTATCTTTTAAATACTTTTACACTGAGTAAAACGCGAGTAAAATACTTTTTTTCAGAGAAAACGTAAAACTGATTACTTTTTCCCACAGAAAACGTAAAAATGAGTATTTTTCTCATATAAAATATTAAAGTGAGCATTTTTTCGGACATAAAACGTAAAAATCAGAAATTTTGTCAATTTTTACTCTAGAATACAATTTCTGTGTGTGTGTGTGTGTTTGTGTGTTTTTTTCTGTGTTTTTTCTCTCGATGTGTGTGTGTGTGTGTGTTTTTACTCGATCACTTTTTCTTAGGAAAATGTCCAATTTTTGTGACTTTCTGAGGGGGGCGGGGTATTTCGAGGGGGGTATATCGAGGAAATACGGTAGTTGTTAAAACGTATTTACGTTTACTCGATAAATACGGATACTTGAGTACTGCATAAATCTGCACATGTATTTAATAATAGCAATCTGTGTTTTTATTTCAGTGAGTTTTTTAGTTTTTGAATTTCCCCCAATTTCTTTATGTGACTTTCGTTTTTCCATTTCAAATTTTATTTTCGATTTTTATTTTTTTCTGACTGTGATTACAAACTAGGATTTCTTATTCCCATCGTTGAACAGAACGCAAGGCAAACCGTTTTGTACAATACAATTTAAAACTACAGAAAACGACTGTATTTTCAAAGGCTGCAAATGCAATGGCGCTTTTTTATCGCTCTTATCGGTTCGGCAGCGCGCATTTCATTTTTTTTAAATGACATTGATGTAGGGCTGTGAAAATTGCAAAAACCAACATTGGGCGCAAAGTTGATTTTCATTAATTTTTATTACTTGTCTTGCTGACTGTATTTACTCAAAATTTCATATGTACTGGACAGTAAAATCGGAATCTTCTGAAGTTTAAGGGTACAGTATGTCCTCGATTATTTATGCGCTCGAGTAGAGTTGTTAAAAGTACCGAACTTTTTTCAAACTTTTTACTCACCCCTTGAGTACGGAAAACGTAAAGTAACTTTTTGATACTTTTACTCATGAGTAAACGTGAGTAAACGTACTTTTTCCTGCAGAAAACGTAAACATGAGTAATTTTTAAAAATGTCGCCAAAATTTTCAAGAAATTTTGCTCAAAATCACGCATTTTCATAACTTTTTGCCTATTTTACGCAATTTTTGACTGTATGTTTGCTTCAATACCCATTTTTGATTAGTTTCCCATATTTTTAGCACATTTTTGTTCCTTTTTTCCCTTCTATGCCTTTAAAAACCTACATAAAAGACGATCCAAAATACGTTTTCTGTACTCGAATACTTTCAAAAAGTATACGTATAAGCGAGTACCAGAACTTTTTTTGGAGAACACGTAAACGTATTTACTTTGTACTCGGGTATACGTATTTATCGAGTAAAAGTAAATATGTTTTAACAACTATGCGCTCGAGACTTTCATATCATGGTCGAGAATTTCATAAAGCCGGAGTTACAGCACAACGACAAATAGGAGGTGAAGCGACAGATAAGACATCACCAAATAGGTATTCATTATTTTCACGTTTTTTATCCAAAATTCATGTTCAATACTCAATTTTTTGTAAAAATTTATTACGTGCGAGATGTTAAATTCGAATTTGAATGAATAACGTTGGATGAAAGATTGTCCTCCGACAAATGAATTTCACGGCGAGGCCCTAAAATTAATCTGTCGGTGATCATTTGCATGCGATGACCATCGATAAATTGATTTTAAAGCCTCACCGAGAAATTGATTTGTCGGCGGACCATTTTCCATCAATCGTTTTTCTTACAAATTCGAATTTAACATCTCACATTTGTGTAAAAAATTGAGTATTGAACATGAATTTTGAGAAAAAAACAACTTGATAACATAAAAATAATGGATTTTTCGGTAAAGTTTTATTCCTCCTATCACCTTTTATTTATCGCTGTGCTGTAACTCTGGCTTAATGGTAAACTAGTGTGTGTGGGGTGTGGGTAGGGTTCAAACGGGATTGACTTTTCGGGATCGGGATCGGGATTTTCTTTTTGAGATTTCGGGATTGGGATCGGGATCGGGATTGGGGTTTCGGGATCGGGATCGGGATCGGGATTGGCCGGGATTGGGGTCACGGGATCGGGATCGGGATTGGTATTTTGAGATTTCGGGATCGGAATCGGGATCGGGATCGGGATCGGGATCAGGATCGGGATTGGCATTTTTTCAGGATCGGGATTGGGGTCTAGGGATAGAGATTTTCGTCACTGTTCTGGCATTCACAGTTGTTCATAAAGGTCTCAAAACACTGTTGGATGGCAGAAAAGTGACATAAAATGGACGCTGGGGGTTTATGTTCACATTTTTGCACGCAAAAATGTCATTTTTTTCACTTTTTATAATTTCCACCATTGTTTCCGGGATCGGGATCCCAGACTTAGGAGATTCTCGGGATCGGGATTTGAAAGTTTTCAGGATCGGGATCGGGATCGGGATCGGGATTGGTATTTTTGGATTTCGGGATCGGGATCGGGGTTGGGGTTTCGGGATCGGGACTGCTAAATCCCGGAATTTCACGGGATCCAGGATCGGGATCGGGATCCCGTTTGAACCCTAGGTGTGAGCCGACTGCCCGAATTATGTATTATTTGCTGCTATTTTCCATCAAAAATACGCATCCGTAAGTCGCTGCCCCCATGCCCATAACCCGTATTTATGTGATCATAGAATACACAGTAATGCCATAAATTCGTGAATAAATAAAATCATAATAGGCTTAAAATTGGTAACAATACTGATAGCGCAGCAATGATGGCAAATACACACATAAAATATGGAAACTCATTGAGTCTCTGTGTTTTTATTTTACACAGAAACACGGAAACTAATTTTTTTTGAAAAACTCAGAACTCAAACAAGTTTTTTTATTGGAGAAATCGGAAACACATAAACATGGAAACAGAAACGTTGTTTGAGCTTTTTCATTGGATTTAAGGAATACTGCGGTGTGTTTAACTGAACAAAATAATGAATGTGCACGTGTACACTGTAAATACATGTATAGATTGGGATAACATATTTTTTTCTAATAGAAGGGTGTCCTTCTATTTTTTCAGAACCTTTTTACCTGCCCTTCAATTGGGAATGCCTTTCTATAGGAAAATGCCCTTCTATTCATTATGCCATTTTTCAGCCAATTTTTTGTTCAAATTCTGCCAGTGTTTTTCAAAATTCAGGTTCATTCAACATTTGAGCATAAAATAGCACCAAATCAATGAACTAAAGCTAATAAATGCAAGTGTCCACTGACATTTTTTATGCATTCAGCACACTACCAGCAGTTCTTAACCCTTCTATTAGAGACTGCCCTTTCATTTATTTTGTGATTCAAATAAAGTCAAAAATGGCCCTTTGCTGGTAAACATCTAAACCCATTACCCATCTAGACATAGTCTGGGGATAAACAGCAATTATCTTCATGTTGGATTGAAAGATGTCTATAAAACACCTGCCCAATCAAGTCCAGCCCCCGATGTTTTTGATTTTACTTCTAACATCCTATCTACAGTACTAGGATGCGCCAGAAGCTGAAACTTGGGGGAGATTGGCGCAACCCCCCTCTACTTTGCATAAATTGTAGGGGTCGCGGCAACCCCCTATAGGGTGGGTCGCCCTGAGTGCAGAATTTTTTGCGGCTTTTTCAGTGTCCCATGCAGGTCCGGCCCCCACTGATTTTTTACACTGCAGGTGTACCTCCAGCTGTGAGAGGGGTATAAATCTGAAATTTTGGGGATGTGTCGCCAACACCCCTCCCCTACTATACAGTGGCCAGGCGCTTTTTGGCAACTCACCACAGTTTGGGGGGCAGTGGGTAAAATTTTTTAAATGTTACTGTCCCACACGAGTCCAGACCCCAATTGAATTTCAAAAAATTAACACTTTTGTGTTGTTTTAACACTTATGTGGTTGACAATGTGAAATAAGCATGAAATATCCTCTAAAAATATATTATCCAACCTAATACCGCCCACCACATGAACCCCTCCCCCCAAGTGGCTGACAAAAAATCACTTTTTACCACTTTTTTATTAGACAGTGTTTTATTAGACAGTGATTTTTCAGCCATTTTTGTGTGATACATATGAAATATTTTTTCATGTGTGAAGCCAGTTCTACAGAAACACAGAAAACAGAGTGTTGCAACAAAACCGCCCCTCAAAACATATGGATTCAATTTTGAAAAACTCAAAACACAGAAAGTGTATTTTTAAGAAAACTATCCCGTCATTGACCGCATGCCCTGGATTTCGCTACAAATGCAAAGTCATTACGCAGTAAATTGCTCTTCGTAGCTCGCTCGATCCATTATCCAGATTAGGTACAGTAAACAACGTGCCATGAATTTAACCCAAAATGCGCCTAACAGAATGTTAAAATCCCCCCCCCCCCTGTCTATTTCAGCAACTGTTTACAAATTTTTAATCTGCATCAACAGTAGTTTACAGAGACCTCTCAAAAGCGCTCAAGGCTGATTTGAGTTTTTGAATTTTTTTTACATTTCGACAGAAAACTAGCGTGTGTAATGCTGCGATTACAGCTCGGGCGTAAAATTAACCGGGCGTAAAATTGATTTTGGGCGTAAAATTAATTACAGGTGAATGGATAAAGATATTGCGTTGTAATTTCAGTCAAAGAAAGCGCACATGCAGATGTTGCTTGTGTCCAAAAGCTCATCAGTTTATTTTAATTGTACTAAAAGTTATGAATTTTGGCGCAAATTTTCTTAATTTTACCTAATTTAGTGCATAATTGAAAAAATTGTGCTAAAATTCATAACTCCCAGTACGATTAAAATAAACTCATGAGCTTTGGACACAAGAAACGTCTGCATCTAAGCTTTCTTTGACTGAAATAACAATGTCGTATCTTTATCCATTCATCTGTAATTAATTTTACGCCCAAAATCAATTTTACGTCCTGTCAATTTTACGCCCGAGCTGTAATCGCAGCATAAGGGATTTTTGTTTTGAAGCGGTGTGCTTCTCACGTTGGCAAGCACATTTTGTTTTATGACCGTTTTGTGACCGTTTTATTGCTACCGTCTGTCTTCCGTATTTAATCGAAATACCCCCAGGGGCTTTATGTGACAAGGTTGTCTGTGATAAATACTAAGTGAGAAAATTTTTTGACTATTTTTATAAACATGGTTTCTTGTCACTTGTCATTTTTACATAACAAACGGTGGAATAATTCACGAGTTATCTTTCCTCGCAGCTTGGCAAGATGTATCGAAAAAAGGCATTAGTCATCTGTTTCGTTACTATCTTCATAATCCTCTGCGTGCTGACAGTTTTTACCGTAATATTCTGGTCATGGATTACTGCACTAATTTGGCCCTGGGACCCGCTGTTCACGGCGCAGGGGCTTATTTGGATGGGCATCGTGCCAAGTAAAACATTTTTCGGTGGCAGAAATTTTGCGTATCGCTGTAAGGATCCCTGGACGGTGGCATTGACATTTGATGACGGCCCAGGGGAAAATACAACACTTCTGTTGGATATATTGCGGTAAGCGTTTCTGGTACAGTTTTTGGCTTTTCTTTGTGAGTACACTGCATTCGATGGCGCCATTCGACCGTATTTACTTGAATAACTCTGCGGGGAATAATTTTTTGTCGGACGTTTTTGAGGGGGAACTGTTCAAAGGGGGGGGGGGGGGTTATCAAGGGTGAAATCATTTATCTCATCAAAAAATTTTAACATGAAATTTTGGGATTTTTTGGAAACTAAACGCATTTTTGGATAGCGCAAGCGTTAGCATAAATACACTTACACAATTTAGAGTATTATTACTAAAGTGTAAGGTATTTATAAAATACCTAGTAAAGTGTAAAAAAGTGTAAGTGTAAATTTTTTGAGGAAGTACAAATACGCATCAAATCAAAAATTGAATTTTTCTTTACATATTGACTGATTCTGTACATAGGTATTTACTGCATTTCCTCATAACTTCCCCCAGTGAGTTTTCCTTTTTTTCCAGAAATACTAATGAAATTCATTATTTATCCTAATTGTAACATGATCATATCTATGTAGAAAACTCCAACAATAACACACGTGCGATTATAAGCAGTTGAATAACTAAGCATACATGTGGTATCAGCCCTGTCTTAATGTCACTTAGTCATTCTATTTCATTTGTGCTATGCTTTACATGGATGCAAACTTTCTCATTTACATTTACACTCTCATTACACTCAATTCGGCTGGAGCTATTTCCAGGGGGATTATTTCCCCTGATTGCTCAGACCTGGTGTTATTTTGAGTGGGGTTTATTTGCACAGTTGTTAAAATGTATTTACATGTAATAGAAAAATACATATACTCAAGTACTTTGTAAATACGTATACATATACCTTCTTACAAGTACTGGTACTCTCCTGAATCATCATGACTCATGAGCAGAGTTGGAAAAACGTATTTACGTTTACCCGAAATACCCGGTTATTTGGGTATTTATACTTACGTTTACGTTTTCCAAAAATACCATTACGTTTTGTTACGTTTTCCTGACCACAATACCCGGATACTAGGGAAAACGTAAAAAACACTTGTGCTCGCTCACACATGCATATGTTCAAATGGGCCGCACCACCTGCAGCCAACGATATTCTTATGTTTTTGCATAAACATTCAAAAAACGATATTCAAAATGCAGCCAACGATATTCAATTCAAACATGTATACATTAAAAAAGCGGTGTATGAAAAGGTGACTGCAAGCTTGCCTATACACATGGAAGACTGGTTACATATTCAAAAAAGTGTTCAAATGCTGAATGCAGAAACCATTTTGTTTGTTTGTGGAGCCTTGCATTTATAATTTTTGTTGTGATGAATTATGACGACACCACTTGCAACAACTGTGAGTACGTTTTGAAGGGCAGGGCGAGTGCAAGCTCTGGTGCCAATCCCAGACTCTGCAGAATGCCCTGTAAAATGTAAAATAACATGCAAATGTCAAAACTCATGTAAAATGCCCAGCAAAATGGCAACGATTTGCCACCTTCCAGGGCATTTTGCATGACTTTAGACACTTTGCATGCCATTTAACATTTTACAAGGCATTTTACAGGGTATGGGACTCCCATAGAAGCACCAGCATAGTTGGATTTGGCCACACTTAACAGAAAGTGGCGCAGATGGAGCGATTGACCCATCTAAAGGTGAAAATAATGGTATTTTCCAAAGCACAATGGTAAATACTGTGTGTAAAAATTTTACGTTTACGTTTTTATTACGTATTCCTTGGTATTTTAAAAATACTTTACGTTTTAGTATTTATACTTTTGATTTGGAAAAGGTATTTACGTTTACGTTTACGTTTTCCAAAAATACCAGTATTTGCACAACTCTGCTCATGAGTACAGGTAAAAAAAGGCGATGTAAAAGCGCAAAGGGTAAGTGAAATGGCAAGTGAATTGGCAAGTAAAAAGGCGAAAGCGAAGAGAAATTACTTTTTATTTTTATTTTTTTCTTTCGCTTTTGCCAATTCACTTGCCGTTACACTTCGTCTTTGCGCTTTCACTTCGCCTTTGCCAGTTCACTTCTCACTTCTCATTTTGTGGAACTGGCCCCTGGTATAAACATCTAAATATTTATATCTTGACTTGGTTGGTATACTCGGCGTACGTGATACTCTGCCCTCGCACTGATTTATGTCTCGTGTTGGAAGCGTGCCAATGATTATAAAATCATGCGATTTCCGTTAAAATATGAAAAAATTCATCGATGTGAATATGTTAATGAATAACATTATAACAACAATCAATTTTGTCATCTTTTTATGAAACTCGGACGCATTAACCATCGTTGGCACACTTCCAGCGGGAACCACGCGTGCAGGGTGTAAAGTAACCGGAGTATAGTGCACACTACCTAGTGATGGAATGGCGCCATGGCGCTGGCGCCCTTTAATGGCGCCAAAGGGCGCCAGCGCCGAGGCGTCATTGGCGCTTGGCGCCCTTTTCTCTGGCGCCATCTGGCGCCTGGCGCCCTTATTTCGAATTGCGCCATGGCGCCCTTGGCGATTGGCGCCATTTTTGCTGGCCCCAATTTGGCGCCCGGCGCCATTGTTTTGGATGGCGCCAGAAATGGCGCTAAAATTTCGCGAATAAACGTGACCAAACAGGACATTTTTGAACATCTTATCGTAGACCGTTACACAAAGCAGTCAATGTACCGTATATCCTAGAAATACCCCCTCGAATTAACCCCCCGCCCTCGCCCCCTCGAATTACCCCCAGGTTTTTTTGAGATGAGTAAAAGATTACCCCCTCCCTTGAAATACCCCCATCTGGAATAAGGTACATCATGGCCACATCGTAATGGATGCCTATATGCATCACAGCCACATGACTAGTTTGTGACTTTCCATCCCATTTGTGTCTACCGATTTTAATATATCCAACTTCTTCATTTCGCATCTCACCATGCGCATGAGCACAGCACCTGCACAAATTTATTTAACAAAATCCAGGACAAAATTCGAACCCCCCCCCCCTTCTCAGCGACAACAATATCAGCGCCACCTTCTATCTCCAAGGGCGCAAGTTAGGGTTGAGTGAAGGACAAAAATCGCTTGAGAGAATGCGCGCAGAGGGGCACATGATAGGCGCGCATGGAATGAATCATGCGGATTTGGAAGAGGTTCCTGATGTGAATCAGGTATTTTTTACTACAACTTATTTTGGCTGTGTTCAGAATACATGGCCTAACATACATACATACCCCCCTCCCCCGAAAAACCCCCTCAAAATATCCAGTATGAATTAATACCCACCCCCCCCCTCGAAATACTCCCTCAAAATGGCCACTATGAATTAATAATCCCTCCCCTGATTAATGAATGTAACTAATGTACATGATGTATTTATTTATACCAGTTTACATCGCAGCTACACTTATACTAGGTAGATTGTGTATTGATGTACGTTTATATGTCCAAATATGTCATGTTTGGACACATTTATTACCGGTTTTGGGTACTTAAAGGCATATTCTTTACTAGGAATAACAGGTAAATTTCTGACGAAATAATAACCCCGCCTCGAAATAACCCCCCGATCGCTTCACCCGCCTTACACTTTGAAAGTTGAAAGCTTGAAACCCTATGAAAAATAAACCCCCGGGCCAGGGGGTATTTCGTAGATATACAGCACATTACCTAGTTTGAAAACTGAGTGAACATGAGAAATGCATTTTCAGGCCGGCTGGGAGATTTTCTCGTGCACCCAGGTGATCTATAACCTTACACGTAAAAGGTGGGTTATCCTTGCATTGTATCATGTGAGAAACAGTCAGAAAACGGCTTTCTGTGTTTCTGTCTTCTCCAAAAGAACTCATTTGAGTTTTCAGTTTTTTTAATTTGTGAGCTTCTGTCTCCATGTTTCTGTGTAAAACAAAAACACAGAAACACGATGAGTTGTCTCTGCCTGAAAAAATATTAACAAAGAAATCTTAAGAGTTTTTTATTTCCATCAAAAATGAAACTTAGACTGTTGGCAATAAAGTGAGAAGTCACCATTGCTGGCTTTTATTTTAGGTAAAATTTGTCATAACATTTTCATCAAACTCAACTCAAACATTGATCATGTTTTCACATACTTTCATGTATTCAATCAAAAGTTTTGTTTTCTGTGCATGATTTTTCTATCAGGGAGCACCATCAAGCAGTGAAGTCAAAGGAGAATTGAATTTGGCATCAGGTGTAAAAAAGTCGCCCACACCATACACAGGGTGCGGCACTACCGGCCGGCGTACTTCAAGAAGGATTCCCAGGGGCTGCTGTACGTGAGTGGCCTGCAGATCGGCATGGCCACCTGCGTGCTCTAGCCGCGGCACACATGTTGGGAAACTGTGTTTGTGTTTCACTGGCTATGTGTAATCATGCCTGAATGTATGCGCTGGATGCATAAAAAATACCTAGGTATTATACTTTTCCGTGTAATATAAAGCCCCCCTGGAACATCTCCCCTTCAATATCTCCCACATGTGATCGATACTGGCAAAAGTGTTTGATGAAATCATAAATCCATAGTTTTTAAAACGTATTTATCTTTAAAACCTATTGATGTACCTATACTCAAGCACTGAGTAAATACGTTTACTCAGAAAAAGTACCTGTACTGGTAATTACGTATGTATTATTTTTGAATGTACTCAAGTACAGAAAACGTATTTCTGCAATTCTAAACTTCAACGCTGAATTATTATTTCCGGTAAAATGACCGCGAAAAAATCATTTCGATTACAATCCAAGAAAATCGTGTTTGCAATGGTTGAGCTGCGCGCCAGGTAGCCAAAGATTGGCATTGGAACCAGCTGGCCAATGAGAAAGGGTTGGCTGAAACGCAGGCCCAGCAGTACGTCCAGAAGGAAATTATGAACCGGGTAGGTTGGGTGGGTGTGGACTGTGGAGTTGCGAAAGCGTATTTACGTTTACCCAAAATACCCAAATTTGGGTATTTGTCTTTGCGCTTTCATAATCTAGGGGGATTATTTTTTCACACTCATCTTACAGGGGGAATTATTCAAGGGGGGGGGGGTTACTTATGCAAGAAGGGGAAGTATTCCAGTAAATTCGGAACTCAAATACCCCCCCCCCCCTCAAAATGGCCACTTTGAATTGAGTGTACAGAAAACGTACATGACAAAATTGCCGTTTGTGATTCGGGCACGTTAAAAACAATGAATTGTTACGTTAGAACAGTGTTTCATACTTATACAAGTCCATAGACTATTATATTTGGCGGCTATTGTTGCATTTTTCTACGTCTGCGTACGTTACAGACGACAATTTAGTACTGGAATTTCAAAAAATTTCTGGCGAAATAATAATCCCCTCTCGTTTAACCCCCCTCAAAATTCTCACTCTGTAACAATCTCCCCCGGTATGCTTTGTCTTATGCTTCCCAAAAATACCAGTATTTTCACAACTCTGGTAGACTGTAGAGGTGAAAAAGCCCGCAGCGCCACTAAAAAATTCCAGAGAAATAAAAGTAAATACCCCTCTAAAATCCCATTGTAAATTTTCCAGATTGACAACTGCATTTCTGCGTCAAAGGCATCAAACGGTCTAGGTCTCATTGTCCTACAACACGACACCTGGTGCGAAATTCAATTAGCCAGACACATGAAATTTTGCGGGCATCCAGATTATATAAGCGGAACAAATTGCTAAACGGAACCCCGTTGAATAACTTCACGGTATACGCTGTATATTCTCGATTATCTCCCCCTCGAAAAACTCCCCCTGTTAGCCGACGGGGGAAAACAATTCCCCTTGTTTTAGGTTGACAAAGATGTCCATGTATAAAAGACATTTTTACGTATGTTTTCTTTACAAGCGCTTTCTATTCATACAATAAATTGATCACGCATTGTATTTTACTTAATATTCTGACGAAAACATGACTCCTTCCCTCGAACAAATCCCCCATGAATAAGTCCCCTGACAAAAAAATCTGATGAAAAAGTAATTCCCTGGGGTCTTATTCGAGGATATACGGTAACTTCAAGTAACTGCAAAAAATGGCTCCCCGGGAAAAAACGTGTGGGCTAATTAAATTTCGTCCCTGGTTGAGATCGATTCTGAGCACGCAAGCGGTCATCGACGCGTTCCGGAACAGTGGGTACACTTTCGTGCGCATGGACCAGTGCACGGGGGTCCAGGAGTTTTGGGATGACTGACCCTGGTTGGAAATTGGCACTGAGCCAGGAACGCATTTTGCGGCTTTCAATTCGGGAAGGAATCCTGGTCATGCTTTTTAGTCTTCGTGGAAGAGTGCTTGTGATTAGGGTGCCAACTTTCCGTTTTCCGTTTCCGCTTTCCGCAGGCAAATTTTTTTCCGTTTCCGTTTCCGTTTTCCGGCTGCTAAATTTTTTTTCCGTTTCCGTTTCTGTTTTTCCGGCTAGTTTTCCGTTTTCCGGCTAAAATTTCAGGCTAAGTTTTCCGGCTCAATTGTCTGTTTTTCCAACCTTTTTCCATTTTCTGACTCAATTCTCTGTTTTCTGTTTCAGCCAAACTGGTAAACATGCATGCAGGTTCTCAATTATGTGAACTGTTTCTATTTCTAGCAAGATTTCTGCAAATTTTTTGATTTCTGGGTAAATTTCTGCAATTTTTTTCCGTTTCCGGCAAAATTTCAGCAAATTTTTTCCGTTTCCGGCATAATTTCAGCAAATTTTTCCGTTTCCGTTTCCGTTTTCCGGCCTTTCTTTTTTCCGTTTTCCGGCAGGTGCAAATTTTTTTCCGTTTCCGTTTCCGTTTTCCGGCAAGTGTAAATTTTTTTCCGTTTCCGTTTCCGTTTTCCGCCAAAAAGTTTTTGTTGACACCCTACTTGTGATGCACTGATAATGGTGCTTGCAACGGGTATATACATCCAATAAACGTTCTCTAAGATCTTTAGATTTATTAGAATTAGAAACATGTAGAATTTAACGATTAGCGGACTGTAGCCAGTCCCACAGCCAGTAAACTGTCAAAGTAATTTCTAAAATGTTCGGTAATATTTTATATTTAGAGGATGCTGGAGCGATATTTGAGCGATACGTGTATTCAGGTCTTGAATAGTGAAGTAAAAAGCGCCAGGGCTTTGGCGCCAGGCCAGGCGTCATGGCGTTTTCCGGCACGCCAGCGCCATACGCCATGGCGCTTTTACATCACTAGTGTTGACAATAGCAACTTTTTGCCGCTATGCTAGTTGAGTGCTGATGAATGAACGACCCATTAACTCTGTAGAAAAAGTACGTTGAGCAATTAGTGGAACACAACACTGATAGTGGAATTGTTTTGACCAATAAGCAAACGAAAACATCAACGAATAGTCACGAAAACGCTATCACGAAAACGGACGCAAAAAAGGATCCAAAAACTCTACTTCAATGTTTGAAAGAAATTCGAAATACGATGTCATTTTAGTAAAAAACGCGTAGAAATTCATACACTAAGTACATGGCGCCGCAGACTCAGAAAAACCTGACGAATAATTTTTAATAACTACCGTATTTCCTCGAAATACCCCCCCCCCCCTCAAAATGGGCACTATGAATTTGTGGTCCGGGAAATGCAAAACAGACGTTCAAAACACTTACTGTGTTACGTTAGAACATCGTTTATACCATCTACCGTATTTCCTCGAAATACCCCCCGGGGGGTGATTGTTTCATAGTGGTCCCGACAGGGGGGGGGTTAAACGAGGGGGGGGGGGTATTTCGAGGGGGGGGGGTTATTGTTTCACAAGAAAATTTTTGAAAACCAAGTACGAAATTGTCGTCTGAAACGTACGCAGACGTCGAAAAATGCAACAAAAACCGCCATTTATAAGGTTCTGTAGACTAATATTAGTATGTAGATGGTATGTACACTGTTCTAACGTGACACCGACATTGTTTTAACGTGTGTTCTGCAGTACACAGAACACAAACTACAGTTATTGTCATGTACGTTCCCTTTACACTCAATTTGGGGGGGGGTATTTCGAGGGGGGGGTGATTGTTTCATAGTGGTCTCTAGAGGGGGGGGGTCAAACGAGGGGGGGGGGTATTTCAAGGGGGGGGTATTTCGAGGAAATACGGTACATCCATTTATAAGGCTGTGAAAACTTATAAATGGTGGTTATTGTTGCATTTTTCACATTTTTCTCTCAAAATTTTCACTCTGAAAAAAAAACCCGGGGGTAATTCGAGGAAATACGGTAGTGATTTTTGCTTTGATCCACAGTCATTAAAAGTAAAAACGTAAAAAGTAAAATCCAATATTCTCTTGGGAGTGTATTTAAATTCCGATTGTGTGAAGTCATTTCCGTTCCTTTCAGCCGAATATTTGTTGATTTCATCTCAATAATCATAGGCATATTCATTCCGACTCAATGAATTGCTAAATCCGTGGACCGAAAAATTGCTGAAAATGCACCGAAAAAAGGCATCGGTCATACGTTTTGTTGCAATCTTAACAATTCTATGCGTGCTGACATTTTTTACCGTAATATTCTGGTCATGGATAACTGCACTAATTTGGCCCTGGAACCCGCTGTTCACGGCGCAGGGGCTTATTTGGATGGGCATCGTGCCAAGTAAAACATTTTTCGGAGGCAAAAATTTTGCGTATCGCTGTAAGGATCCCTGGACGGTGGCGCTGACATTTGACGATGGCCCAGGGGAAAATACGAGCCTTTTACTGGACATATTACGGTAAGCTTTTCGGCGAAAAGTTCCAGTTTAATTGACTGTCAAAAAATCGATTGATAGCGGCGCGTCTGACATAAATACAGTGGAGTCCTCTACCTACCGTATTACTTCGAATTATCCCCCCTTGAAAAAACCCCCCTCGAATTAACCCCCCTCAAATTTTGCTGGCGAAATAATGAACCCCCATGGATGGGAGTATTTCGAGGTAATACGGTAATTTTCAAGTCGACAAGTTCACAAACTGCAGTTTTGTGTTTGGGCTTGTTGTGGGCTGCTTTTCAATTTTTTTCTGTTTTGACGCTAAAGTTCCAAATTTGACATTACGAAAAAGGGGCAGTCACCGCCGCACTGCCGACGCTGTACAGAAAAGCATCAAATGTCATGTAAAATGTCATGCAAAGTGTAACGATGGCAAACTGTCTCAGAAAAGTGTTTAAATTTTGTAGTAATTTATCTAAAATTCGTGTTCGAATTCCACGCCCTGTGAAGACACTTCCACTCACTTCGACACCCTTCACGAAGTTTTCGGTGAACTGTCTTCCACTCGCTTCACCAAGCTTCACGAAGCCCGCCATTTCGTGAAGCGCGCTTCCCGACGCTGACACAATGAAGACACTTCACAAACATTGTGCAGCGTGGTGACACATGTGTCTGTGATGTGAAGTGCCTGGTTCGACGAAAGGTTGGGACTGGGGCAGTCCCGGTCCAGACATTTAATAAAGACAGTTGCGGTCCCGGCCCCGGTCCCGGAAGATTTCAGTGGTCTCAGCAAGAGATGAAAAATATTGTGACAGCGACAACAAGATCAGCGCCACCTTTTACCTCCTGGGCGATAACTTGAAGTCGAGTGAAAGACATAAATCGCTTGAGAGAATGCGCGCGGAGGGGCACATGATAGGCGCACACGGAATGAAGCATGCGGATTTCGAAAGGCTTCATGATGTGAATCAGGTATCGTTTACCACATGTATTTTAAATACCGTACTTGCTCGAATAATTCCCCAGGGGAATTATTTTACGTCAAACCTTTGGAAGAGATGACTATTCGAGGGGGAATTATTCAAGGGGAGGACTTATTTTTTCGTCAAAATATTCGTGCATGTTTCTATCAACAATTCCACAGACATGCTTTTTTTAAACAACAACATGCTGACATAAAAAGTGATAATATGCGTTAAAAGGGGGGGGTATTCAAGGGGAGAATAATTTTTTGGGGAGAACATGGAGAATTTTTCAAGCAAATACGGTACATTGAAAGTTTATACTTTGAATATTTAATGGAAATAAGAAATGCGTACTCAGGTCGGCTGGGAGATCTTCTCGTCTACACAGATGATCTACAAACTAACAAACAAACGGTATGTCTCAAAAGAGTATTTCACGCATTTTCAAGTTCATTTCTATGTTTCAGTGCTCTCTTTCACTGCTATTTATGCTGTAAATGCCCCTCAAAGTACGCTTTTTGTACTCGCGCGTACTTTCACAATGTACCTATGCGTTAAGGCCAGTGCCGTTAAGGTGAGTACCGGTACTCGAGTATACATACTTTTGAGTAAACGTTTTAGCAACTACCTATGAAAATCACACCCTGCGCAGGGTGCGGCACTACCGGCCAGCGTATTTCAAGAAGGATTCCCAGGGATTGCTCTCTGTGAGCGGTCTGCAGATCGGCATGGCCACCTGCGTGCTCTAGCCGCTGCCAACTAAATTCAGAAAACTATGTTGTGTTTCACTGGCTATGTCTTAGCTGGTGATGGAAAAGCGCCATGGCGCTAGCGCCAGAGGAAAACGTTTAATGGCGCTCTTGACGCTAGTTTGCTGTGGCGCCATTGCCGCTTGGCGCCACAGCTATGAAAAGCGCCATGGCGCTTGGCGCTATTTTTGCGTGGCGCCAGGAACAAAACGTTTTGCGCTGGCGCTTGGCGCTGGAGTCTGGAAAAAAGACATGGCGCTTGGCGCCAAAGTGCTGGCGCTTTTTCATCACTAAGTCTTAGGACTTGAATAGGTGCCACATCACCTCGAGATACCCCCGGGGTAATTTCGAAACACCCCTGTGTTAAAAGGCATTTGTGTTAAAAAACATACGTTTGCCATTTTGCAGCACATTTTCCATAACTTTTGACACTTTGCATGACATTTGACATTTTACAGGGCATTTTACAGGGTCAGAGTGCCTCCAGTTGAGCAGCCATCAACACCCAGTGACAGATTGGGAAGGGGTGTCCAAAAAACGCTGCAGATAGTCTGATTTGGAATGTGAAAATAATGGTATTTTCCAAAGTACAATGGCGAATACTACTTGTTACGTTTACGTTTTTTTATACGTATTCCTTGGCATTTTCAAAATACCTTACGTATTACTATTATACTTTTAATTTGCAAAAGGTATTTACGTTTACGTTTACGTTTTCTAAAAATACCGTATTACCTTAAATTATTCCCCCCCCCTTGAATTAAACCCCCCCTCGAAATACCCCCCTAAAATTCGGCTGAGGTAATAATAAACCCCCCTCGAAATACCCCCCCCCCTAAAATTGAGTGTAAAGAGAACGTACATGACAAAAACCGTAGTTTGTGATCTGTACAATGCAGAACACACGTTAAAAGTGATGGCTAAGTCACGTTAGGGAAGGGTTTATGTGTACCGTATTTGCTTGAATAATTCCCCCCTTGAATAATTCCGCCACTCGAATAACCCCCCCCCCCCCTGTAAGATGAGTAACGATGGCAAACCCTCCGAAAAAAGTATTTAAATTTTTAAGTGTTTTTTCAAAAATGAATTTTCGAATTTTTCCTCAAATTAATTTTCGAATTTCAAATTTAATTTTCGAATTTTCGAATCTTTTTGGGCAATTTTCGAATTTTTTTGGGTAATTTTCGAATTTTTTTACATACTTTTCGAATTTTTTAGAAAAATATTGTCTTAAAAGCTTTTTTAAGCTTTTAAGTAGTAATGTTGAAATATTTATGGCTGCTCGGAGCATTCCTGTTCATTCTTCAATGTGACCGGGTCTGCCCATAGCCGGAATTGTGGGTGGCTGTTATGGGGGGGGGGGTCCACCAGACTTTTGTGTCATTCCATTCTGTTGTACATTTGCTGATTATGTAATTGCAAAATTTTTATGCAATTTGACCCTGTATTTATGTGATTTTCATCTATATATTTACAATTAATTGTTGAATAAGTCCCCCTCGAATAAGTCCCCTAAAAAATCACTGACAAAAAATACCCCCCCCCCCCCAGAAAAATTTATTTCACACATTGAAATACTGCGTCAACTTGGCATAATGAATTTATACATCACTAATCCAGCATCAAAAATGGAATCTAAAGGTTGTGCAGATCATTTTAAGTATTTAACAGTCCTAATCGGCCAAGAAATGGCCGAGTTATTAAGCTAATGTCAACTAGCCAGATCGGTAATGTAAAGTCAACACCTTTTTATCGACCCCCCTTCTTGGGATTGGGGGACGATTCAAGGAAGCAAAACAATTTGGTTGACATGCAACAGAATGGGGTGACACAAAGTCTGGTGCACCCACCCCCTAAAATGCCTTCCCCGATTCCAGCTTTGGGTCTGCCACAGATGTCATTTCAATGTTCATTGACGTTTTTTTTCGTTTCGATAGACTTTTTCAGATGCACCGCGTATCAATTATCGATCGATTTAGCACATAGAACCGAATAGTGTGTTTTTTGTCCTTGAATTCCCTGAAAAATTCGAAAACTATTTTCGAATTTTTTCAAAAAAACATCGATTTTTAAGTGTTTTTTCCAGTGGTGGAATAAAAATTCGAAAATTCCGAAAAAATTCGAAAATTCGAAAATATTTTCGAATTTTCAAATCTTTTTTTGCCATCGTTAAAGATGAGTGAGGAAAAAATAATTCCCCCCTCGAATAATCCCCCCCTCAAGGCATACGATCAATTTTTTATGCCTAATTTGGACAAGAATAGCATGTTATTGTGTAAATTAAGCATGTTTTGTCAAATGAGTTTATGGGAACATGCTTGAGAATTCTGACGAAATAATAATTCCTCCCCTTGAATAATTCCCCCCCTCGAATAATCCCCCCCTCAAAAAAGTCTGATGAAAAAATAATCCCCCAGGGGGATTATTCAAGCAAATACGGTATATACAGTTATATATGCCTATAAACAGATATACATCTATGTAATTGTTAGATTTTTCTACGTCTGCGTATGGGGAATTGCCGAAAATTTATGGCGAATAGACCCCCCTCGAATAACCCCCCCCCTCGCATTATCCCCCCCTCAAATTTTGCTGGCGAAATAATACACCCCCTGGGGGTATTTCGAGGTAATACGGTACCAGTATTTTAACAACACTGCCCGGTAGTGTATGTCGAAAACAATCGTGTTTACAATTGTGAGTGGCGCGCCAGGTAGCCAAAGACTGGCATTGGATCCAGCTGGCCAATGAGAAAGGGCTGGCTGAAACACAGGCCCAGCAGTACGTCCAGAAGGAAATTATGAACCGGGTTGGACATTTGTGATTTCCCATCAGAACGTTTTATTTGATTACAAAAATGCAAATTACCTTATTTGCTCGAACAATTTCCCTGGGGAATTATTATTCCGTCAGACTTTTTTTGAGGGGGGAACTATTCAAGGGGAGGATTTATTATTTCATCAAAATTTAATAGAATATTTTTATCAAGTCCTTTTATGAAATATGCGTTTTTGACAAAATAAAATGTCATTTTTGTTCAAATCGAACAAAACAATATGATCATATGTTTTAAGGGGGAACGATTCAGGGGGAATAATTTGTCCTCACCCGTCTAACATTGAGGAATTATTCGAGGGGGGAGGATTATTCAAGGGGGAAGTTGATCAAGCAAACACGTATATGACCGCAATAAGAATATTAGGTATTCATTTTCCAGATTAACGACTGCATCTCCGCATCGGAGGCGTCAAACGGCCAGGGTCTAATCGTCCTGCAACACGACATCTGGCTGAGATCGATTCTGGTGCCAGTTCCGCAAAATGAGGAGTGAAATGGCAAAGGCCAAGTAAAAGCGCAAAGGAGAAGTGAAACGGCAAGTGAATTGGCAAAAAAATAAAAAAGTAATTTTTTTCGCTTTTGCCATTTCACTCGCCAATTCACTTGCCATTTCACTTCGCCTTTGCGCTTTTACTTCGCGTTTGCCATTTCACTTCTTACTTATCATTTTGCGGAACTGGCACTTGAGCACGCAAGCGGTCATCGACGCGTTCCGCAAAAGTGGGTACACCTTCGTGCGCATGGACCAGTGCACAGGGGTCCAGGAGTTTTGGGATGACTGACTCGTGTTGGCATTGAGCCAAATACGCGTTGTAGGTGGGAAAATATAAAAATAATGTGATGGCAAATTATTCAAATCTTTATCTAGTAAGTGCTGGAAAAGCGCCTCTTGACATAGAGAGCGGCGATTTTCTAAAAAGTACCGAATGATAACAGTTTTTTTAGCATGTATTTTACCTTCGATTTATTTTATTTACATAAAACAAACCTATCAGTCATAGTCTTTACTATTGGGTGCTGAGCAGATTATTTAACTTTAAAAATGTACCTAAGCATTTTTTTAACAAACGCAATCCATTCTGGTTTATTGATAAACCCTGTGAAATAAATCTGTATTTCTTCCAATAGAAGGCATACCTCCAATAGAACGGCAGCATCTAATAAAACGACAGCCTCCAAAAAAAGGACAGGTAGAACGCATGCCGCAAAGAACACAGAAATATGCCAAACACAAAAATGTGCAAAAACATTGATGGTGAAATAATTTCATGTGTTCAAACTGATGGTTTAGAAGCTCTATTTGTTTTCATATTTTGGTTTGTATGACTTGATGACCAGATATTATTGAAAAATGTTGCTCATCAAATTGCTCAGATGAAAAATGTGTGAAAAATAGTCGAAAAAATAGAATGGCAACCTTCAATAGAATGACAGGTTGAATAGCTGGCGAAAATATGAACGGCACTCTTCCATTAGAAGAAATACGGTAAGTAAAATTAATCGGTTGATCTAATGGAAAACTGTTGTTCAACATAATTACTTGGTGGTCGCAACGGGTATAATGCAAAATTGTTTGAATCTACAATGAATTGACTAAAAAGTAGTTGAAAATTCTGCTGAAAAACTATCCCGTCCATTTCCCTGTTCCCTGTTCATAGGTCAAGATGGTTAAATAAATAAAATCATTCCGCCCATAGCTTCCAATATCGTGGCTTTATGACGAGACAGTTAAGAATGGGAAGGAAGCACGGGGCAGTAGGGTGTCAACAAAAACTTTTTGGCGGAACACGGAAACGGAAACGGAAAATTTTTTGCACATGCCGGAAAACGGAAACGGAAACGGAAAATTTTTTGCACTTGCCGGAAAACGGAAAACGGAAAAATGGAAGGTCGGAAAACGGAAACGGAAACGGAAAAATTTGCTGAAATTATGCCGGAAACGGAAAAAATTTGCTGAAATTTTGCCGGAAACGGAAAAAAATTTGCAGAAATTTATCCTGAATCAAAAAATTTGCAGAAATCTCACTAGAAATAGGAAAAATTCACTTCATTGAGAACCTGCATGCATTTTTACCAGTTTGGCTGAAACAGAAAACAGAAAATTGAGCTGGAAAGTGGAGAAAAGTTGGAAAAACAGACATTTGAACCAGAAAACGGAAAAAGGCGGAAAAACTGAAAAAATTTGCCGGAAAACGGAAAATGAGCTGGAAAAACGGAAACGGAAACGGGAAAAAAATTTAGCAGCCGGAAAACGGAAACGGAAAAAAATTTGCCTGCGGAAAGCGGAAACGGAAAACGGAAAACGGAAAGTTGACACCCTACGGGGCAGTCCCAGACCCTGCAAAGTGTAAAGTCAAGTGTCAAATGTCATGTAAGATATCAATAAAAAAGATGCTTTTACTGAACCCTTCATGACAATTGACACTACATTTGTCATGCCAACTGACCCTTGCAGGACATTCTACATGACATTTGACACTTTGCTTTACAGGGTCTGGGATTGGCACCTGGTGTATGTCAAAAATAGGCACAAGGGGTCAGTTCCACACTCTGTAAAATGCCCAGGGAATGCAGAAAAAAATTTGAGTAGGAATTTTTTCTGCTACAAATGACATTTGAAAAGTTGGTCTGACAATTTACAGGGTGTAGGACAGGCTCCAGATGACCAAAATATGCAAAACACCAAAATAACCCATATAAATCACCCTATACAACATATGATTGCAACAAAGCCTGTACACTTTAGTTTTACAATGAAAAACATCTCACTCCCCATTGACCATGCTACCAAAAATCTTCCAAATTGGCCCCCAGCCAGTATCTACAGGTTTGTCAGACATTTCAGGTGGTTCCACATCTGGCTCTGTGCCAGAATTATTTTTTGGTGCCTTCCATTGGGGACCAAACCCACTTTCATCGCTGAGAAATGTTAAAGTGAGAAATGGGAAAGTGGGTGTGGTGGATACCACGTATACTACATAAAAAAACATCATTACAATGTATTATGTAAATATAACCAATGTGTACATTTACAGCTGTAAAAGTTTGTAGTTTTTATAACGACTTTTTATCAACTAAAAATGTGTTCTCCATACTTTTTCACCTTTATTTGAAGACTGATTAAGTAATTATTGACCCATTTTTAGTTTTATTTTTCTCAACATATCTGCTACTTCATAACGATAACACTCCCTCTGGCAAAAGTGTTTGAATTTTCAAGAATTTTTTATGTTCGATCTTTTCCATAAATAGGTAGTTTTCAGTTTTGAATGTAATGCATTTTTTGTTATACTTTTCGAATTATTTCCACTGGTTAAACTTTGTTCTGACCCTCTCCAGGCTGATGCCACGGACACCTACAGCAACACCACCAGTTCAGACAGTCTCAAATTGCAAAGTAACTTCCAACTAAAAATCCCTCTTTCCAAACAAATATCCCAAGCACACCCACTTCCCAAAACCCACGGTGCTTTATTAGCATCCCTATTAGCATTCGCTTCTTGTTCTTCCCTCAGGGCATCGTCGATTGTACGATTCAATTCCGGCCCGAAATAAGGGCGGGTAGGGCGCGCCGGGGGGTCCGGGGGCGGGTTGTAACTGCGTTTAAAAATTTGAAAAAAAATTAAACGAATTGTTTTGAAAATGCGAAATGAAGAGCGATAATTTTGTAAAATTGGAAAGGGTGATTAGAATATCAGATCGGATACCCACGATTCATTAATTTTGCTTACACACAGTTTAGTTGACAACCAATAGTTCCAAAAGTGGTAAATTTGTTTTGAGCGCAAGTAGTATCTATCTAACACATCTGGGGGTTTATTATTCTGCAAGCAAAATTTGAGGGGGGGTAATTCCAGGGGGGTATTCGAAGGTTTTTTTTATTATTTCGTCAGAAATTTTCATAAAAATCGTAGTAAAAAATAGGCATTTGCGTACCCAAAACAGGTAAAAAATGTGTATAAACAGGATATATTTGGACATAAAAACATATATACCGTATTTCTTCTAATAGACGGGCGACCCTCTATTTTTTTCGTCAACTTTTTTACCCGCCCTTCTATTGGAGACGCCCTTCTATTGGAGACTGCCCTTCTATTCTCTTCGTCAACTTTTCAGCTAATCCTTTTCCAGTTCGGCAAAGGTTTTTCTAAGTGTTACGTCACAGACAGTTCATTGAATGACGATACATAGGGTTCATTCAACGTTTGATGTTAAAATAGCACAAAATCAATGGGCGAAAGCCACTAAATCACGGCGTCCGCTAATATTTTTTTATTTTTTGATGCATTTGGCACAATTCCAGTACTTTGTGTACCTTCTATTGGAGACCGCCCTTCTATTCATTTCGTGGCCCAAAAAAAGTTGAAAAAGTGTACCTTCTATTGGAGACCCGTCCCTCTATTAGAAGAAATACGGTAGCTTCGCAAACTAGTCTATGTGTAGCTACAATCCCAATTAGCAGTAATAAATACATCATGTACATTGCATACATGATGTACATCATTCCAGGGGGGTATTTCGAGGGGGTTTATTATTTCCCCGGCCCATTTTGAGGGGGGTTAATTCGAGGGGCGGGGGTAATTCAAGAGGGGGATAATTCGAGGTAATACGGTACCTATCTAACACGTTTTGTCGTGTTCCATTAGCGTTCTGTCCACACGGACAAAACGCTAATAGACAACACCCCGAGGCCGCGGGGATCTTGTCCACGGGAGTAAATGTGATGTTAACACTAAATTGCACATTAGCCATTTAACACTCTCTGTTTATTGAAACAGAACGGATTTCTAGTGTAAATCTGCATACCCACCCGTAACTTACACATAGGGCATTATAGTTCTCATTGGCAGCGTAGAAGCGCCCTCAACTGCAGCTGGATCCATGGTGAACACGGGAGTCACTCTGGTTCGTTTCCCCTGAAAAATGTGAGGTGAAGATTAATGGATATCAGAAAAAAATGAAGAAAAGGTATGAAAAATTAAAGTTTGAAAAATAATAAAGATTGAAAAGCAACCACAATGACATAAATAAATAAAGTGAGAAATTAGTCCGCAAATTTACTAGGTTTACTTAGTAAATTGACTATTTACTACTATTTCATTGGGTGTCTAATAGGAGGCTGGGGGTTGCCCCCCAAATCAGCCAGCTATCTATACCGGAGGGCACTCAACTATTTATACATCTGACCCAAATCAAAATTTTTGGCCACTCCCCCACAAAACAATAGCTCAGCTATCTATGCATGTGGAGCAAATTTTGAGTAATTTTCTCCCAATTTTGATTCAAAATTGCTGATTTTTGTTCCATTTTACCAATTTTCACAGTAAAAAAGCGATTTTGGGCCAACGTATATATTTTTTACCAATTTTTTCTACACTTTCTGCCTTCTATACTCATCCTATGCCACTAATTGAGCCCCTGCGAGCCTACATACCAGGAGTATTTTTGGTGCCTCCCATTGGGGATCAAGCCCCCAAAGATTCATCACTGGAACAAAATCATTTGCTATCCCTCCAAAGGAGTAGGTAATTTGCTATCTATCCAGCCCCCTCGGGGGTCAAAATCCTGGAGACCCCTTTATTTACCTAACCCTCAATCACCAAACTCATCAAAAAACACCTTTGTTCACCATTGATGGCATGTTGGTCGTGGTAGCTTCACCTTCAGTGGACCCGGATTTTGGTGATTCCTGCGATGTTTTGTGCGTGTTTTTGGTTATTTTGGGCCCACACACGGGCCAGTTGACATTGCAAATTCGTGTCAACAAAAAAAGTAAAACGAACAAAATTTTGAAAACAGAACACTTAACGGAAACAATAAAAATTAAGCGCCATGATGTAAAATAAATTATTCTCTATCAGATAGGAAAGTTGAAATCACAATTCACTAAAAATTGAGTTGACACAAATTCCGTTGACATTAACGATGGCAAAAAAAGATTCGAAAATTCGAAAACATTTTCGAATTTTCGAATTTTTCCGGAATTTTCGAATTTTTATTTCACCCCTAGAAAAAACACTTAAAAATCGATTTATTTTTCAAAAAATTCAAAAATTCGAAAATTCGAAAATACTTTTCAAATTTTTCAGGCAATTCAAGGCACTCTTAAGTTCCACGTACTAAATACAACGAAAATTGATACGCGGTGCTTATGAAAAAGCGAAACAAAACAGAAAAAAGCCCAAAGACGTTGAAATGTAAACTGCCCTGTAAAATGTGAAATGTCATGCAAAGTGTTAAAAGTTATGAAAATGCCCTGGAAAAATGGCAAACATATTTGCCATTTTCCACAGCATTTCCATGACTTTAGACACTTTGCATAACATTTGACATTTCGCAGAGCATTTTACAGGTGTCTGGGACTGCACATATTTATAAGTAAAAGAGATGTGATCAAAGATATACTCCAGCGACATTACACTTTATAATGAAACCTACCATATCCCATCTGAATAAAAGAACAAACATAAAATTTTTTCATCATATTAATCAAATTGCTTTGATAAATATGATGAACATTTTTTTGTTTGTTCTTTTATTCAGATGGATTATGGTAGATTTCATTGTAGGTGTAATGTCGCTGGAGTAAAAGAGTGGTTTTGAGTATTGGTTTGAGAAGTACCCATATTTTGTGCAGTGAGCACTGTATGCACTGAGTACGCTCAGTGTGCTATACTCGGGCGATATTACACCCTACATTTTTCTGGTGGTAACACTCCATCATGACGTCATAACCGCAGTCTGCAGTGAACTTACAGCTGACTGAACTGGTTCGGAGTCAGGATGAAATGGAGTGCAGTGGTGAATCAGTTCACAAGTTTTCAGTTGGCTGTCTGCCAGCCAAAGATATAAATCATATCTATTTGTAGATTAGCACGTCTGTTGAGTATAGCCACTTCCAAAACAGTCAAAATTCTGTGTTTAAAGCTTTAGATTCAATATTTTTCCAAAAAAATTCGAAAAATGGCTAAAAAAATTCGAAAATTGCCAAAAAAGATTTGAAAATTCAAAAATTCGAAAATTAAATTCGAAATTCGAAAATTAATTTCAGGAAAAATTCGAAAATTCGAAAATTCATTTGGGAAAAACACTTAAAAATTTAAATACTTTTTTTTGGAGGGTTTGCCATCGTTAGTTGACATCCAACTTTTCTGGTGCCTTTATGTCAGATGTGCCAAGAAAATCGACAAACCTCACTGCCTTCATCGACAAAATCGATTTCTTCAATGTTCACAAATTCACAATCTTCACACAATCCCGGACATTCGTCGAACAAACGCTGGGAAAATCTGCTGCAATATCCACAGGGAATTCTTTCGCACGGAAGTGACTTTTTCTCGGCAAAAGATTCGAAATTTGAGTGGCAAAATAAAAGTAAAAACAGGAATAGGTATTTGAATATCAACTTCTGGACATTTTGGCAGCGGCGTTTTATTTGAGTCGACATTTTAACGTGATTTTAGCGATTGATATGGGATTTTCCAAGTCAACAAAGTGATGGGGCGGTGACGTCTGTTCGTGTACGATTTTTTATGGCTAGTGAATTTTACACCGTGATTACTAAAGCAATGATGGGGCTCAAACATACAGGGTGGTGCAAAATAAAGTTTTTACAAAATTACCATGCCTGTCTATCACATATTGTAATATGTCGAAAATCAAGACTGCTTTATGTTGTGTAATGTTTTCTACCCATCAAAGTGGGAGGAGTTTTTCGAGGGGGGGGGGGGGTGATTTTTTCCTCACACTCACAAGAGGGGGACTTATTCGAGAGGGGGGACTTATTCGAGGATATATGGTATATAAATATAGCGATTCGTGAAGAAGTGAACAGCTTAAAAAACCTTTTATGTCCCGTAACATTGATCGATACATTGAAACTGTTGTTTTTTTTGCAAATGACTTATAAATTACCTACATTTTCAATGTATCACCACAGAATGGGGTGCCCCATCTCTAACGATGGCAAACCCTCCGAAAAAAAGTATTTAAATTTTTAAGTGTTTTTCCAAAATGAATTTTCAAATTTTTCCTCGAATTAATTTTTGAATTTCAAATTTAATTTTCGAATTTTCAAATCTTTTTGTTTTATTTTCGAATTTTTTCGGGTAATTTTTGAATTTTTTACATACTTTTCAAATTTTTTGGAAAAATATTCAATTAAGAGCTTTAAGCTGTTAAGTAGTTATGTTGAAATAGTTATGGGTACTTGGTGCATTCCTGAGCATTCTTCTATGTGACTGGGTCCGCCCATAGCTGGGATTGGTGGTGGCTGTTATGGGGGGTCCACCAGACTTTTGTGTCATTCCATTCTGTTGTACATTAGCTGATTATATAATTTCAAAAATTTTATGTCAATTTGACCCTGTATTTATGTGATTTTTATGTATATATATATATAAATTTACCATAAATCCTGGAATAGGTCCCCCTCGAATAACTCCCCCTAGAAAAACTTCCCCTTGAATAAGTCCCCTCAAAAATCACTGACAAAAAATACCCCCCGGGGGACTTATTCAAGGGGAATATTCAACCCAGTATTTATATGAAGTATATTATATGATGATTTTCAGAAAAAATTATTTTACATGTTGAAATACTGGGTTAAATTGGCATAATGAATTTATACATCACTAATCCAGCCTCAAAAATGGAATCTAAAGGTTGTGCAGATCATTTTAAATATTTAACGGTCCAAATCGGCCAAGAAATGGCCAAGTTATTAAGCTTCAAAGTCAATCAGCCAGATCTCGGCCATGTAAAATCAACACCTTTTTATAGACCCCCCTTATCTTGGGACTGGGGGACGATTCAAGGAAACAAAACAATTTGGTTGACGTGCAACAGAATGGGGTGACACAAAGTCTGGTCGACCCGCCCCCTAAACTGCCTTCCCCGATTCCAGCTATGGGTCCGCTACCGATGCCATTTCAACGTTCATTGACGTTTTTTTCTCGTTTCGATACTTTTTCAGACGCACCGCGTATCGATTATCGATCGATTTAGCACATAGAACGTAAGAATGTGTATTATGTCCTTTGAATTCCCTGGAAAATTCGAAAACTATTTTCGAATTTTTGAATTTTCGAATTTAAAAAAAAAAAATCTATTTTTAAGTGTTTTTTTCAGTGGTGGAAAAATTTTCCGAAAATTCCGAAAAAATTAGAATATTCGAAAATATTTTCGAATTTTTGAATCTTTTTTTGCCATCGTTACCCATCTCACAATTGTTTTAATGTCCATACATCCGCAGAATAATTGGTGAATATATGTATTGATTGATGGCATAACAGAGTTTCTGTTAATCACCGCTCAAACCACGTAAAGTATTACCTTGAAATACCCCCATGAAGGTTTATTATTTCGCCTGCAAAATTTTAGGGGGTTAATTCGAGGGGGGGGGTTATTATTTCGTCAGAAATTTTTGTAAGTTTAGTAGTAAATAGTAGGCATTTGCGTACCCAAAACAGGTAATAAATGTGTCCAAACAGGGTATATTTGGACATAAAAACGTATATAGCGTATATTTCAAGCGTATATTTCAAACGTATATTTCAAACGTATATTTCAAACTAGTCTATGTGTAGTTGCAATGGCAATTAGCGGTAACAAAATACATCATGTACGTTGCATACATACATCATTCCGGGGGGTATTTCGAGAGGGGGGAGGTTATTTCCCCAGCCCATTTTGAGGGGGGTTAATTCGAGGGTGGGAGTTAATTCAAGGGGGGATAATTCGAGGTAATACGGTAAACATAATTCAAACGAACGTTTTTTCACACGCTTCAAACAGTAATACCGCACCTAATTTTTCAAGATTTTATCACCATTTCATAAAGCGTCCTCCAGAAGTTGCATGAAAAAGAACCAAAAAAAATCAAACAACACTGTTCTTAAGAACGAAAATTAATGCATAAGTATAAACTAGTGATGGAAAAGCGCCAGGAAAAATGGCGCCTGGCGCCAATGGCGCCATTCAAAATAATGGCGCCGGGCGCAAAGGGCGCCAGGAAAAATGGCGCTGGGCACCAAAATGGTGCCAATGATAAAAGTCACTGTTTTAGCACGTATATCGTAACAGAAGCTTTTTTAGAAGAGCAATATGTTGCCATATTTCCTCCAAATACCCCTTGAATTAACCCACCGTCAAAATACCCCCAGGCAGGGTTGGTTTTATAAAAATCATTTGTATACAAATTGTATAAAAATTGTAAAAAAATGTATTTTATTTTAATTTTATTCTTGTTTCATTTTATTTTATTTTATTCCAAAATAATAATAAAATAATAAAATGGACCATTTTACAAAAATTTTACAAAAAAATTTACAGAAATTTTACAAAAAATCAGAATCTTGCATGCAAGGTCAGAAAAATGTGATAATTAGACCTAAACATGAAAAACGTGTGACAAAATTTTCCATTACTTTGCAAAAGTTGCATGCAGTAGGTATTATTAGCTAGTTGCAAGTGTTAAGTTACAATTATTGATAAGAATTTTCAGTAGAAGGATTACAGGACATTGCTCGACCTGGTGCTAATGGATGCGACAAAAGCTCACGAGTACACACTGGAACTAACAAATGGGGTGTGTGGTAGATTGTTACTTTCCGACCACTACGCACTTCATCTCAAAACATTTATGCTCCATATACCATTGCATTCACAAGCAAAATCCGCAGATTGGTCAGTAATAGGTCTCAAGAACTCAGTAAAGTACTCTGAGAAACTAGAGAACCACCTGGCACAAATTCCTGTCCCAATCAACTCCTACCAGAGATTATTGGCAACACTAACAGAGGTAGCGGCTGTGAATTTCAAGAGTCAGGACAGAAAACCTAAGATCTCGCCGGTGACTAAGACGATAAACAAGTCAAAACAGGATATCAATAGGCTACGCCGCTGCCTACACGAGGGTAAGCTACTCTGAAGAATTTAGAACATTGAAAAGGCACGAGAAAAAGAAAATGTCATTGGCAGAACCAGACCATAAAATGCAACAAATAAGGAAGTCATTGGACAAAGAGCTTGAAATGTCTGGGGTAGAAACGGATCTCTACAGGCTTGCAAAAAGATTCAGAGAACTAGGCATTAAGTATGCCATGCTCCACTTTGAGAATGGAACAGTCGCCAGAACAACGCAAGAACTACGTCAAATCCTGACTAGCTTTTGGAATCAGATTCAGACACCAAACCCAATGAGTCCAGAGATTACGCAGGATAAGATGCTTAGAAACGTAATCATGTCCAGAGATAAGGCATACCTTTACCATGACATAACTCTGGACGAGATTATGACGGCGTGCAAAAAGTTGAAACTGAAAAAGTCATATGGCAACACCAGAATATCACACAACTGGGGAAATAATAAACCCCCCCTCGAAAATACCCCCCCTCTCGGAATGATGTACATCATGTACATGATAAATACGTCATGTATGCAATGTACATGATGTATATTACTGTTAATTTGCATTGCAACTACGCATAGACTAATTTGTGTAGCTATCAATGTTTTATTGTACAAATGTCTCCTGTTTGGAAACATTTATTACCTGTTTTGGTATGCAAATGCCTACTATTTACTATGAAACTTACAAAAATTTCTGGCGAAATAATATAAAAAAACCCTCGAATGAACACACACCCCCTTGAATTAACCCCCCCCCCCTCAAATTTTGCTGGCAAAATAATAAACCCCCATGGGGGTATTTCGAGGTAATACGGTATATAGTTTTATAGCACCACGGGGGTGCTATGCTAGGTTTCAAAAGATTGAATGGTTTGAATATTGTGTGTGGCGCCACTTATTGTAATTCCACGTGTGGCACGCATGCACATTTTTTTCCATTGAATTGGCTCCGCGCTGGGAACCAAAAAAAGATAAATATGTAGGGATGTTAGTATTTAGGAAATGAAAGAGCACGGAATTTTGATGCTGTTATTTTGCTGTTTTGTTTGGTTGAATGTTGATTGCACTACATGAATGGATTTTTCTGGTGCTTTTCTAACACAAATTACAAAAAGTCATAAGTAAAATGTTAATATCATGCTATTGTTAACATGTTAATGTGAAATGTCATAAATACATTGTTAATGAAGAGCTTTTCTTACCGTGTTAACCTTATAAGTCATAAAAACTATGTTTTTCAATTTTTCCATGTATAGCACCCCCCATTTACCTAACACCTGGGTTTAAACACAAGTTTGATAAAAGTTCGCTGAAAATTGATACAATCTTGTATAACCCCAGGTTAGTGATAGAAAAAGCGCCAAGGTTTTGGCGCCAGGCACCAAAAGTGTCATGGCGCTTTTCAACTACCAGTGCCAAGCGCCAATGGCGCCACAGCAAAATGGCGCCAAGCGCCAAAAGCGCCATGGCACGATTTCAGATAGCGGCGCCGAGCGCCAATGGCGCCAGAGCGTTTTCGCGCAAAACGCCAAAAGCCATGGCGCTTTTCCATCACTACCCCTGGCCCCAGATTTAATTGGGCAGACAAACTTTTGCCCTCCCTGCCCGGCGCCTGACACGCCCGTCACGCCTGCCAGGCGCCTGACAGTACGTTGCGCCTGCCAGACATGCCCTCACTCGTGTCAGATTTGCCCGAAAACAGGCAAACGAGATTTAATTGTGACGGCATGACAGGCAAAACTGAAAAGAAAAGGAAATATCTGCCCTGCACCCTGGGGGTGCAGGGCAGACATAATTTACTACAAAAACGTGTGAAGACGTACAACAAAAAAAACGTGAGAAAGCTTGGCAGCTGGCCAAAATTTGAAAATCGCCTAAAATATTTAAGTAAAGTAGGTTAGATAGAGCTTAAAAGGGTTATAACTATGTATATAAACGAAAATAGCAATGTTGACGGTGAAAATTTGCTCCCTAAACAAACTTTCACATTCAAATTCACTATTTTCAGCTACATAAATGGTTATTTACCTATTTAAATTGTATTAGTAGCAATTTCGAAATTTTGGCCAGCTGCCAAATTCAGTGCTTCCATTTTCCTTTTTCTTTTCAGGAGTAAAATCCCGCCAGACTCGCCCGTTGCGCCGGGCACCTGACAGCTGCCGCCCGGCACGCAATTAAATCTCGATTTGTCTGGCAGTCGGGCGGTGGCTGTCAGGTGCCTGGCGCGAGGGCGGGTCGGGAGGGATTTTACTCCCGAAAAGAAAAAGAAAAATGGAAGATGTGAATTTGGCAGCCTGCCAAAATTTCTAAATTGCCATGAATACTATTTAAATAGGTAAATTACCATTTACGTAGATGAAAATGGCGATTTTGTAAGTGAAAGTATGCTAAGGCGGCAAATTTGAGCGGTTTTGAGGAAAAAAGGGGCGGGCGGGCGGACGCGGGCATGCCTGCCCAATCAAATCTCGACTTGCCGGGCACGCCCGTCATGTCCTCCCTCTCAGGGATAATTTGCCCAATTAAATCTGGGGCCAGGTGTTATAAATCGATAAATATGGTAATGGTGCCAGACAAAAGGACGTGTGCCAAGTTCATGTACGCGCACTCGTGGAATATCGTGTAAACCATTGACTGTAAAACTTTGATATGTTTATTGACTTTTTGACAGAGTTTATCAATTCTGTCAAGTACAGCACGATTCCAACAATCACTGTACGTAATGGCATTATTTAGTGAGTATTGCTTTAAAATCACCTCTATATTAACACAAATTACCATTCACAATTTCACAATCATTCAGTCACAATTTACATCTGGCACATTAGCGCAATGAAAAAAATCCATAATGCAGGAATCAATTCGAAAAATACCGGTATACCTCTATGCAGCCCCATTTCTTATAATCGTCTTTAGTCCAAGCCCAGCTACGTTTGCAGCACAGGGACTTGCTACCGCTGAGGAAGCAGAAATTCTGGTCCCAAACACACTGGTCCTGCAGGGCTCCTGGTTATTGAAAATGGACTGATCTTGATTTAGTACAAATCATAGTTGTAAAAACGTATTTACATTTATACCAGAGTTGCGAAAGTGTATTTACACTTACCCGAAATACCCGGGTAAATGGGTATTTATATTTACACTTACACTTTCATAAAATACCCATACACTTTTTTTACACTTTCCTGGGCAAAATACCCGGGTGCAGAAAGTGTATTTTTTTCTTTCAGATGGCCCTGTTTGATGCTTTTGAGAAAGCATAAAATAGGGTCACGTACAAAAATGCATTGAATGTAGAAAATATGGCAAATGTATAAACTAGCCTTTGATCTACAACCTTTGATCAGTACTCATGGTATTCTACAGTTTCATCGTACTTTTGTAAAAAGGACAAGATCAATGGAAGTTCACCAACTGGACACAAAGTCAACTTTTGCATTGACATTTGCTGCATGTCCATTATTGCATTTAAACAGTGTGTATCGCATTGCTTAATCAGTAAAATATCAACACTGAAAAACTGCCATTATTACGGAACTTCATACCACGGCAGTATTTGTTACAGTCTGAAATGTTCCATAAAAGGCTGTAAAATGTGAAATAATGCATGAAAATGATAAATAAATTGATCTAAAGGTGAGAACAGCGGTGTTTTCTAATGCTCAACAGTGAGAGCTCTTTCTAAATAAAATTTTTACACTTACACTTGTTTTACACTTTCCTAGGTATTTTTAAAATACCTTACACTTTTGGTATCCATACTCAAAATTTGGAAAGTGTATTTACACTTACACTTACACTTTCCAAAAATACCGGTATTTTAACAACTCTGATTTATACTGGGCGGACAGCACACCTAGTATGGAAACCTACCATAATTTTATGAATAAAATCTTGTGATAAATTTCGTAATGTATTATTCCATAGTCAACACGAAATATTATGATGAAAAACTGTCAAATTTTTTGTTCATTATTCAGATGGGTTATTGTAGGTTTTCATACAAAGTGTGATGTCCGCTCAGTATACCATATTTCTTCTAATTGAATGGCACCTCCAATAGAAAAACAGGTTTTGGCACATTTGTGCTCTCATGAAAACAATAAAACGGCAGACTCCAATTGAATAGCACCTCCAATAGAACGGCACCTCCAATAGAATGGCAGGTAAAAAAGTTGATGGCAAGAATATAATGGCGCTCTTCTGTAAGAAGAAATATGGTAGATGGTACTCAAAAAGAGTACTGAGTAAATAGGTGAGAAAGTACCTGTCCACACTGTTACATACACTTTTTGAAAATACTAGAGTACAGAAAACGTATTACATATAGGCTTATATATTGGTGTTTTCAAGTAAATATGAGAACATATAAAGCCAAAAATAGCAGAAGGTAGGAAAAAGCACACGGACAAGTGAATTTTAAGGCAGAAATGAGCAAAAAAGTGTGAACTTTTGTAATTTTGAGTGAAAACTGGAGCAAAATTTCTCAAAAGACTCACTTTTTCACGTTTTTTTTTTGTTTTAAATAAAGTATGAGTGATTTTTGAGACTTTTTCAGCTTAGAGTGATTTTTTCTGTAATTCATATATATATATTGTGACATTTATTTTTTTTGCAAAATTCTGAGGGCTATTTACACCGGGCCCGGCCGGGGACCGGTCCTCGGCAAAAAATTAAAATTGTCAAAAGTCAGTAATTACTAATTGGTGTGTATTGGTTGATTGCATGTAAATTAAGTTAATTAACACCAAATTTGCATGAACAAAATTTCTGCAACATGGTTACACACACCCATGCATATTTTTTGGGGTGTGTATAAAATTTTTTTTGATTTGGCTCATATTTGGCATGTGTGTACTCCTTCGCTTAGTGAGTTCGCATGTCAAATTTCAGCTCAGGGCGATTAGTGAATCCTATTTTATTTAGACTTTAATTTTCATTGATCACTGTATTTTTGTATAGTGATCGAAATCCTGCTGGGGACCGTACTAGGTGTGATGCTACTAAGTGATCATACTAAGTGTGATGTCCACTCAGTATACCATATTTCTTCTAATAGAATGGGACCTCCACTAGAACGTCAGGTTTTGGCACATTTGTCCCCGGTCCGAAAATTTTTGTTTACTGAAAAAAAATTATCTCACCAGGGACATTTGACCCTGTTCGGGGCCATTTCTACATTGCCGGGGACCGGGCCCCGGCAGGATTTCGATCACTATACAAAAATACAGTGATCGATGAAAATTAAAGTGTAAATAAAATAGGATTCACTAATCGCCCTGAGCTGAAATTTCGCATGTGAACTCACTAAGCAAAGGAGTACACGCATGCCAAAATTCAGACAAATCCAAAAAAATTATACACTCCCCCAAAGAAAATGCATCAGCGCATGTAACCGTCTTGCAAAAATTTTGTGCATGCTAATTCGGTGATAATTCCCCTAATTAACATGCAAACAACCAATACACACCAATTATATACTTTTGAAAAAATTCTATTTTTTTTGCTGGGGACAGGTCCCCGGCTGGGACCTGTGTAAATAGCCAATTCTGAGTGATGTATTTATATATGGCTATTTGTACTGCCTCATTTACGGCACCAGGTCCACGCCATGAATTTTTCTGTTGAATTGCCCTTGCAATATAGCAAAATGTATACCCTTGTGAATTTCACCCTGGCTCTGGCAAACTGGCCGCCACCTTGTACGCCGAATTAGCGTCGTACAAAGATTGCGACATCATTTTCTTATGTCCATTTTTTGTTTTTTTTTGTTTTTCTTTGGGGATCGCATTATTGGAGGGGGTCGCATAATTGGAGAGGGTCACCTTATACTCACACAACGTGCCAAAGGGGGTCGTACTATTGGAGAGGTCGCTTTATTGGAGGGGGTCGTCCTAATTGAGCATTTACAGTATGTATCCCTGAGCACATCTTTTGACTGCTATACCCTGAATCCCACCCCCAAATTGACCAGCTGTCTAGCTATCAGAGCAATTTTTGAGAAATTTTGCTGCAATTTTTGCTTAAAAACTTTTTTAAATACCGTATATCCTTGAATAAGACCCCCCCCTCGAATAATACCCCCCCTTGAATAACACCCCCCTGTTGGCCATGTGAGGAAAAAATAACGCCCCCCCTTGAATAACTCCCCCCTCTTGAATAAGTCCCCCCTCTGGGTAAAACGATCGATGAGCAACACACGAAAATGAAAACGAGACAAACAGAAAAGAAAGCTATGTCTGGGCTGATTCATCGAATGCAAATTGGGTTTGGTGTGTGAAACGAAAAATACAAAAGTATGTTAGCCTACGGCCGGGACGGCACAGCAGATACATTTTGTGTACGCAGCGTATGCATAAAACGCCGATGAACACGATTTTTAGGATGGATACGTTGTTTTTGTTCTTGTTGAACTGGTCATTTTCTGCATTAGATGTGTTGACGGAATGCATACAAACAATGAATAAAGTGAAAGTTTTCCTGGAAGTTCTGACGAAAAAATAACTCCCCCCCTTGAATAGTACCCCCCTTGAATAACTCCCCCCTCCAAAACCTCTGACGAAATAATAACGCCCCTGGGGTCTTATTCAAGGATATACGGTAGTTTTTGCCCATTTTCACATACAAAAGTGCTATTCTGGGCTATACACATAACTAGTTGCTTACATTTTTTTGCTTACATCTATACACATTTTTTTCACTGCAATGTATTGAGTCTGAGTGATTTTCTCAGTGATTATTTTTCAATTTCAAAAATAGGTATGTATAAATATATCACTGAAAACTGGAAAAATTATATATATATATATATATATATATATATATATATATATATATATATATATATAATATCTTTCATCTAATATATCTTCCATATACTTATATTGATTGTGATTTTCAAAAATAAAAATCGCGGGTGATTATTTTAATGCTAATCTCACTTACGGCAGGTATTGCAAACTTTTATTGGATAGTCAGCTGGGCAATCGAATCCGTAGCACCATGGCGCCGTGCCGCACACCACGCATAACACCTTGCCGTCCGACTCCAACTCGGTCATGAACTGCGATAAAACTGGGGTTTCACTTGGAAAACCGCTTTTTAAGCAACCGCGGTTATTTCGAGGTAATACGGTAATGGGCTGCCAAACTAAAACTGTTCAGGGGAATTGATTGAAATTTTGAGGGGGTGTACATAGGGTTCAAACGGGATCCCGATCCCGATCCCGGATCCCGTGAAATTCCGGGATTTACCAGTCCCGATCCCGATCCCGAAACCCCAATCCCGATCCCGATCCCGAAATCTCAAAAATACCAATCCCGATCCCGATCCCGAAAGTTTTCAAATCCCGATCCCGATCCCGAGAAACTCCCAAGTCCGGGATCCCGATCCCGGAAAAATCAGTGGAAATTATAAAAAGTGAAATAATGACGTTTTTGCATGCAAAAAAGTGGATGCAAACCCACAGCGTCAATTTTATGCCACTTTTCTGGCATCCAACAGTGTTTTGAGACCTTTATGAACAACTGTGAATGCCAGAAAAATGGCCAAAATATCTATCCCTAGAACCCAATCCCGATCCCGGAAAAATGCCTATCCCAATCCCGATCCCGATCCCGTGACCCCAATCCCGGCCAATCCCGATCCCGATCCCGAAATCTCAAAAAAACAATTCCGATCCCGATCCCGAAACCCGATCCCGAGTTCTCAAAAAGTGAATCCCGATCCCGAAAAGTCAATCCCGTTTAAACCCTAGGTGTACACAACACCACCCACTACTTTACATCGAAAGTTGAACCCTCTTGCAACCCCCCTGAGAGTGGACCGCTGGAAAATGAACAGATTTTTTTTGAAAATTCACTGTCCAGGTTTGGCACTGGACAGCAAAAATAAAAATTAAATCGCTTGCCATTTTACACGCTATTTTACATGACTTTAGCCACTTTACATGACATTTTACATTCTACAGCGTGTGCAAGTGGCAGCAGACTCCAGTGGCGCGCACATTGCCAGTTCACCTCGGGAAAGGGGCTGCCGGGTGACGTGGGCAGCCTGACGCAGCTGCCCTGGTGCCCCTCCCACACCCTGTAAAAAGCGCTGTAAAATGTCAAATGTCATGCAAAATGGCAAATCGGTTGCCATTTTGCAGGGCATTTTCTATGACTTTTGACACTTTGCATGACATTTGACTTCTTTCAGGGCTTTTTACAGGGTCTGGGAGTGGCCCCGCTGAGTGGTAGCTTTGTGCGGAGTGGTAGCTTGCCAATACACACATGATACAAACAATTTGGATAAGCATTTTTTAAATTTCTTACCATCAAAAAGATGTGAATTTCTGAAGTTGAGTAAAACGGTTTATGCTTTTGCCAGTATTTTATACTGTGGCAACTGGGTTACAGATTGCATCTTTAAATGTTCTTAAAATATAATGTTCTCAACTCTACATTGTTTTCTTTCTTTTCTTTCTATTGGATTCTATTCCATTCTATTCTATTATACGCGGCAGACATGATACTCTGCCCTCGCGCTCATTTATGTCTCACGTTGGATGCGTGCCAATGGTGATGAAGCATGCGATTTTTGTGTAAAAGATGAAGAAAATCATTGTTGTGAATGAGTTGACGTATAGCGTTATAACAGCGATGACTTTTTTCACCTTTTTGGAAAATCGCATGCGTTAAAAAACTGTTGGCACGCTTCCAGCGGGAACCACGCGTGCAGGGTATGAAGTAACTGGAGTATACTTTGTTCTATATTTCTATAATTTCTTAGTTCTATTGATCTACCAGCATTTAATAGTCCCATTATTTGCAGAAATGCTATTATCTGATAATATTTGCATTGAAATTGAAAAAATCTTCATGTCTATCCCATTTTCATGTTATATTTTTATGTTATACACACGTCTTAAATATCTGAAAGCATTTGTCAATTTCCATAGGCAATTGTGTTGATGAGAATGTCAAAAATAGGGTTCATTTTAGTAATGCCTGACACTGTCCCTTCTGGAAATACACAGCCGCATGTAAGTCGCATGGTATTTACACGGTCTTCAGCTCGCGCGCAATGACGATAAGAGCACCAAAAATGCACCACCAAATATCGCCATGAGGTGCCAATCCGAGACCCTGTAAAGTGTAAAATTCCCTGCAAAGTGTCAATTGTCATGACAAATGTAGAGTATCAATTGTCATGACAAATGTAAAGTATCAATTGTCATGAAAAATGTAGTCGGTGTCAAATTGACACTTTTCTTGACATTTGACAGTTTGCAGGGTCTACTGCCTCCAGGGTATGCAGTAAGTCCTGAAAAGTAAAATCAAATGCAAAGTTAAGTGTCAAATGTCATGCAGTGTCAAATGTTAAGTAAAGTGCCACATGTAAAGTCAAATGCAAAGTACAGTGTCAATTGCCACACAGTCTCAAATGTAAACTGAAGTGTAAAGCAAAGTGTAAAATGTAAAATCAAATGTAAAGTAAAGTGTCAATTGTGTATCCAAATCTTATGTAAAAAAAGATTTCGATAATATAAGATTTGGATACACAATTGACACTTTACATTTGACTTTACACTTCACTTTACATTTGACTTTACACTTCACTTTACATTTGACTTTAAACTTGCCTTTACATTTGACAGTTTGCATTACAATTGACTTCATTTGACACTTTACTTTAGAGGGGCTGGGATTGACATCAACTCTATCAGTACCCAGGGGGCAGTCCCTAGCGCTGTAAAGTGTAAAGTAAAGTGTCAAATGTTAAGTCAAATGTCGATTGTCATGCAAAGTGTCAAGTGTAAAGTCAAACATAAAGTATAGTTTCAAATGTAAAGTCAAATGTTGATTGTCATGCAAAGTGTCAAATGTAAAGTCAAATGCAAAGTAAAGTGTCAAATGTAAAGTCAGATGCAAAGTCAAACATCAGTTGTCATGCAAAGTGTCAAATGTAAAGTCAAATATAAAGTTAAGTGTCAAATGCAAAGTCAAATGCCAATTGTCATGAAAGTTTCAAATGTAAAGTAAAGTGTCAATTGTGTATCCAAATCTTATTTTTGTATCCAAATTTTATGTTTTTGTATCCAAATCCGAAATAACAATTGACACTTGATTTTGCATTTGACTTTACATCTGAAACTCACTTTATGTTTGACTTTACATTTGACACTGGACATTTTACAGGACTTGGGATTGCTACGAGCGGGAGCGATGCCCCCAATTCTCAAATAAGAGCAATTTACTTTCTACATGATCCAAACCCGGGCGGGGGGGTTGGTCACGCCAGCTATCTATCGGAGAGAAAACGGTGAGGATTGAAAAGAACCCAATGGTGAAACATGGTTTAGAAACAGGGTTTAGAATGTCGCCATTCAGAATTCAGCCAGCCTCAACAAAGGATCAGAATCAGCTGCAGCCCCCCCTCCCCCCCCCCTCCCGGGGTGAGACCTGAAAAACACGGAAAAATGCAATGTTCGGTACCATTTTGCAAGGTGTAATTCAAAAATGTCGCGCGCAAGCGCGCATTTTTCTACCACATGTAAGGAATATCACCAGATTGTTCCCTTTCGCCACAAATTCTTTTAAATTCACTCAACGGTCTGTATATTTACATACATATACAGCGTTTCATGGCGCTGCCTTTGACGCCAATGGCGCCATGGCGTGGCGCCAACTAATGGCGTCAGCGCCCTGGTGCCATTCCGTCCCATTACAGGTCAAAATTTAGGGGGGGCTGACCCCCCCCCCCCCCGTTCGCCGGGTTCCGTAAACAAGCAGCCCCCCCCCCCGCTCAAAAATCCTGGATACGTCCCTGATCAGAAAGCACTCACAGGAGCAAAGTTTGTGCGCGTCGTTCGAAAATCTACACACTAGTTTTCAACCGAAACTTTGAAAATTCATAGATCAGCTTTGAACGCATATTTAGTCTACCAGAATTAGGTGTCCGTCAACGACAGTTGATGGGGTTGAAAATGTTGATTTTTGAGTTTTCGAAGGGTTGGTTGGAAACTAGAGTGTGTTATCACATTTGATCAGAAATGTGATAATTTATGCACAGAATTTACTTATAAAATAAGCAATCAAATGTGATTAGAATTTTTTGTTTTATATTCTGATAGTATACAGTAAATCTCGCTCGCTGATAGTAAACAGTTTCGCTATGGGATAATTTATTATAAAATCTATGACGGGAGCTTTTTGTTCAATTCTGTGCAAATCATGCTGTTAACCCACTTAAATAAAATGTGATAAAATTGCAAATGGTGGAAATGACGAATGCAAAGTTAAAAAGCGATATACCACGGTATAATTGTGGGTGTAGGGGGGGGGATTACACCCAACGATGGGTGAGTTCTCAAATAAAAAACACTTTCTGTGTTTTGAGTTTTTCAAAAATGAATACCTGTGTTTTGAGTTTTTTTCGTGAAAAAAAATTGAGTTTCCGTGTTTTATTTCAGTGTTTTTTGAAAAAACTCAAGTTTTTTAGTAAAAACTCAAGTTTTCTTACAAAAGTTGCATTTTACAGCATTTGATGTGAAAACATGGGTTTTCTTATCATATATAGGTTTTGCTATAGGTTTTGCTGATATGGATGTTCTGCATATTGAGGATCTGCATATTTTTTCATGTGTCAAAAAGTCCACAAAAATGTCCACTACAGTCCACAAAATCAAAAAAAAGCATGTCCACTCCACAGCATAAGCATCAACAAAATGTCAAAAAAAAATGACAATTCACACTGTACAATAAAATACTTCAATGGATGTGCACTGTATGTTGTACTGTTTGATTAAACTGCAACTATGCTTGAACATGCACATCTGTTGAAGCCTTCAACGTATCAGAACTACTGAGCCGTCCCAAAACACCTCATTTTAAATTTCAACAAAAAATCACGTTCAAGAGAAAATGGGTTCATATGAAGATGCCTAGCGTCCAATATCCTGGGCACTGGCTTAAGGGACCCTCCACACTGTCAGTGGACACTGGCATGCTAAGTACACCGCCTTGTCTCCAAAACCACACCAAAACTTGACAGCAGCACAATTTTTTTTCTTCATCAAATCATCACATTCTTTCGCAAAAACCATGTCAGCTCATCAGAAACATGTTTATTGAGAGCCTGATTAACTGACTCACGTAAATACATATAAAAATACTATACACACATACATTATGTATGTTCATACTCACATTGTTCAGTTCAAATCATGTGCCTGAAAAAAACTCAAAAAACATTTCTGTATTTTCTGTGTTTCCGTGTTTCCGTGTTCTCTGAAAAAAACTCATTTGAGTTTCTGTGTTTTTCAAAATTGCTGGGTTTCCGTGTTTCTGTGTTAAACAAAAACACGGAAACTTATTGAGTTTCCGTATTTAATATGTATGTTTTTGCCATCGTTGATTACACCACGACATTCTCCAGCTATCTGTGAGCTGAAAAAATTGGCAATACAACCCCCCCCCCCCCAAATCACCCAGTTATGTATTACCTGTGGAGAGCAAATAGAATTCAGCCTCTGCTTTCATTAAAAATCGCTAATTTTTGCAAGTTTTCAGTTCCAAAATTGCTAATTACCTGAAGCAGACCGAACTCTGGGCAGAATGTTAGCAAATGAAAGTTCACATTGATAAAGCCTGACGCTACAGAGAATCCGGTTAAGACGCCCTTGCTCGATAAGAACACCAACAAAAGTATTGTTGGGTGCAAAATATATTTATTTTTTGATAGCTAGACGATCCCCGCTTTAAGACCCAGCGGGGGTTGGATAGATTGTTTAGTATAGGGAAAAAAGGAGTCACAAAAGCCATGTGAAACATGTTCTCTGCGGGTTCGGACTGAACATTGCCCAGAACGGAAGTGCCTGCGCAGGCTAGTTTTCATTGGAACTTTTGAAACTCATAAATGAGCGTTGACTGTTTTAGAATGAGTTGTCCGTCAACTACAGTTGACGGATATTAAAAACGACACATTGTAGAAAACGCAGATGCGTTGAAGATGATTTGAGTTTTCGTTATTTAACACGCATTTTTTTCGAAATCCGCACACTAGTTGACAAGTTGCGAACTGCGTTCTAAACTGCGAACAGTTGCGTACTAAAAATTTAGAATTTGGTGCTAGCGCTAAAGAGAACACAGCGCCAAAGCAAAATGGCACCAAGCACCAAATGCAAAAATTTGAGTACGCAACTGAACTTAGTATGCAGTTTGTCAACTGCATTTCACCGAAAGCTGACAGTGAAAGTACGATTTACAACCATTTCGAGTATTGTGAATTGAATTTGGACACAGGGTTCCATCCGCAACTGCACAAGTGAGAAGAAAAGTTTCGAATAATTTCAGCAACGAATTCAGTATAGACCTGCCGCTTCAAGTTCACAGTCACTTAACCTACCACTTTGCTTGTCCACTCGCGGAATTGGAACTAGGCACTAGTGATGGAAAAGGCACCGGGAAAAATGGCACCGCACCGGCACCGGTGCCATTCCTATGAAATGCACCTGGCACCATGGGCACCGGAAGTGCATTGTTCCATGAATTCTCTGTCGATTTTGATGTTTGAGCATTCAAAATGATCAGAATGATGTGGAGATCACTTTATGAAGCAATTAGAATAATGACAAATGATACCTCAAATATTAAATCTGCTCCAATACATATACAGGTAGTCACTATTGTCTACTGTCTGGGGTGGATATTGTACAGGAAATGTTACTATATTTTGTCATATACTGACAACAAATTATGAACAAAATTGCAAAAAACATAATATTTATGATTGAAGAAAACACAACCATGTATTCCCTCTTCAGAAGGGACTTCATGCACATTTCAAAGTAAATTTGACAAGACGTTTTTCTAAAAATGACTAAAAACAGTTGAATCTAGAATATTGATCGTATAGATATGAATAAACACATGCTGTTGACGAAATTTTACTCCCTATTACGACTTGGTCGGTGCCTTTCCTGGTGCCTTCTACTTTGCCCTGGTGCTAGCACCTTTGGCACTGGCTGAAAAATGGCACCGCACCGCACTGGTGCTATTCTGGAAAAAATGGCGCGGGCACCGGCAGGGCACCCCGAAAAATGGCACCGCACCGCACCAGCACCGGTGCTGGTGCCCTTCCATCACTACTAGGCACGTGTACAAAATTCTGGACACATACATAGCTGTGGACCCCATCCCAACTGCACTCACTCATTTTTTCGCGGTGTGTATTTTAGAAACAGCCAGGTTGCCTCAAATAATGCCCAGAAAAGTATGAGCACAATTCCCCCCAACGAATTGCTTCGTCGGGCTTCAAAATCAATTAAAACTTTTGATAGCTAAGCGTTATCAATTGGACCTTGTGGGGGTTCATATAGATGAATAAACGGATGAAAAAGTGTTTGAGAAAGACATTTGGAACATGTACTTCACGGGTTCATGTCTCACATTGTGCGTCCTCTGAATGTGACTGCGCACACTAGTTTTCAACGAAATTTCGAAAACTCATAAATCAGGTTTGAACGCATTTGAGTTTTTTAGGATGACTATTTTTTCTTTCCGTCAACTGCAGTCGTACACGCCATTCTAGAAGACTCTAATGCGTTCACCGTTGATTTCTGAGTTTTCAAAAATTCGGTTGGAAACTAGCGTACGCGGGTCCATTCTTTATAGCTACCTAAAATTGAGAGCGTCAGAAGTAACCTCTTACCATATTTGTTCTAATAGAACGGCATACCTCCAATAAAACGGCACCTGCAATAGAACGGCAGGTTTTCGCTCTTTTTTACTTTCACGAAAAGAATAGAATGGCAGTCTCCAATAAAACGGCAGCCTCCAATGGAACGGCAGCCTCCAATAGAACGGCAGGTAAAATAGTTGACGAAAAAATAGAACGGCGCTCTTCTATTAGAAGAAATGCGGTAAATAAGATCGGTACAGAGAGTAAATTGGGGCATGAACTAGACGCATCCATTCAGAAATGGCACGAGCCCTGCATAGAGCAAAATCGCCCAATGCCCATATTGATTACCGTAATGGGCCCACACACATTAGTTGACATGGAAACTCGTGTCAACTTAATTCAACTAAATTTTGGTGTTTGGCCACTAGTTGGTGTTATTATTGGTGTTATTTATGTACCAAAAATTGGTGTTATTTAGTTGACACGAATTTGCGATGTCAACTAGTGTGTGTGGAACGATGTGGCAATCCCAAGCCCTGTAAAGTGTAAAGTAAAGTGTCAAATGTAAAGTCAAATGCAAAGTCAAATGTAAAGTGTGTCAAATGTCAATTCAAATGAAAAGTAAAGTGTCAATTGTGTATCCAAATCTTATTTTTCGTATCCAAATCTTATGTTTTTGTATCCTTATCTTTTGTCGAAAATGAGATTTGGATACAAAAACATTTGACACTTTACTTTACATTTGACTTTGCATTTGACTTTACATTTGACACTTTACTTTGCATTTGACTTTATATTTGACACTTTACTTTACACTTTACAGGGCTTGGGACTGCCCCCATATTGACACAAAAACGTTCGTTGCATGCAATTCAATTTTCAAAACGGACTACATGAATCGCACTAATGACGCCCAAAAAACTCTCGACCGGAGGCCCATGTTGAAAGTGTTCATGTAACAAGATATGCGGTAAGTAACGTGTGATAAGTGTCAAGTCAAGTGACGAACAACTTAAGTAACAAGTAACTTTGACTAGTAATTCTGGCAAAAGCACCAATACTATCGTATGAAATTAAGTCAAGACAAAAGTGACAACTAAACAAATTCTACAGAGAGGACTAATGCCCTCCCTGCTCCAAATAAGAGCGATTTACTATCTGTATGATCCAAACCCTTGGGGGGGTTGGTCACACCAGCTATCTATCTAAAGAATACAAGGTCCCAAATCAATCCAGCGTGTGTTTGAAACATGTAGTTCACGGGTTCACACGCGAACAACTGGGCTACGAGGCAAAAGTGAAGTTGATGCAATTTAAGTTGTCAGTTGTCGTTTAGTTACTGCAAATAGAAAAACAACTCGACTTGCCCAAGATGAATTTGGTGAACTCACTTCGCACTGAAATTTCCCTATCCCATCCCAAATAATGATCAAAAATTAACTATGAATTAATAAATTAATCACATCCTAGCGATCTGGCGCCGTACAGTTCGGATGGCAGTCCCGGACCCTGTAAAAATGCCAAATGTCATGCAATGTGTCAAAATTGGTGATATGAAAAGCGCCAGAACTTGGCGCTTTTCCGACCCCCAGCGACAAGCGCCAATGGGGTCAGACAAAATGGCGCCAAGCGCCAGGCATTTTGTTCCAGGCGCAGGTCAAAAATAGCACCATGGCGCTTTTCATGAGCATGGTGCAAAGCGCCAATGGCGTCACAGCAAAATAGCGCTTGGGCGCTTTTTGCTTTGGCGTTAGCGCCAGGCGGAAAAAGCATCTGCACAAGACCTTGCAAACAATTCGACTTGAGAATAATCTTCAGACAATAGGAAACAAGTGAAGTAAATATTTACCGACAATTCAATTGTCGGTCACAAATACTACGGTAATTTTCACTGTAACGGTAATCGGTAATTTGTACGGACTCCCGGTAAACAGTAAACGGTAGGTGCCCAGTCAACAAAGAATTTTGAATGGTGGATAACTTGAAACCGGTTGTTCGCGGGTTTTTACACTGAAAAGTTTGCACACCAAATTTATAGCAGGCTGTGTGTGTTGAGTACACTTCAGTGGCACGCTCATACTCATACAAAAAAATACCGTATTACCTCGAATTAACCCCACCCCTAAAATTTTGCTGAAGAAATAATACCCCCCTCGAAATACGCCCATCCAAGTTGACTGTAAAGAGAATGCACACGACAAATACAGCAGTTTGTGATCTGAATGGCGCACCGCACACTGAAATTTTGAGTTTAGCGTTCGAACGTTTTTGCACGCTGAACTACAAACGCTGAAATCAAAATCGAAAGGGCACAAGGTTTTTGAAGCGTAAAAATTCGGAATTTCTAATTCTTCGCGTAATTTACATTCGAGCCGAAATTTTTACGCTTCAAAAACGCTGTGTTCTTTAGATTTTGATTTCAGCGTTTGAAGTTCAGCGTGCGAAAACGTTCAAACGCTGAACGCAAAATTTCAGTGTGTGGTGCGCCTATGATGCAGATTAATAAAACGCAAAAGCAGAATACACAACAGCTGTCAATACTCCGACAAAATTAATTGTCGATCTCAAATACTTATTCTGTAACGGAAAACAGTTCGTAATCGGTACAGAAAACGGAAAGGCAAAATACACGCAACCAACCAAACCAGAATGTCATTTGAAACGTATTGTAAACGGGTTCATGTCAGTATAGAGCATGGCCCTATCGGGAGCGAACTATAGCGGTTTCAAAATCAGGGGAACACCGTAAATCTTCGATTACCTATTTCCTCGAATTACCCCCCGGAGTTCATTTTTTCAGAGTGAAAATTTTGAGAGAAAAACGTGAAAAATGTAACAATAACCACCATTTATAAGTTTTTACAGCCTTATATAAGGATGTAGATGGTTTAAACGATGTTCTAACGTAACACAGTAAGTGTTTTGAACGTCTGTTATGCATTTCCCGGACCACAAATTCATAGTGCCCATTATGAGGGGGGTATTTCGAGGAAATACGGTAGTTCCCTTCGCTTAAATAGTTCCCCCGCTAGTCGAGTGAGGAAAAAAATCATTTCTGCCTTGAATAGAGCCCCCTTTTATCAGTGGGAACGGTATGCAATGTCGTTTCCTTTATACAGCGACAGCACAAAGATATCATATTCGCATGTGCACCCTAAATAGATAAATAATAATGATTTGGATAAAGTATTGACAAGTTGAATTTGATAAGCTATTTGATCAGTACCAGAGTATACATACCTTTGAAACAAAGGGAATCACCCCAAGAATTTACAACTGGATAAACAAGGTGGGGAGCGATGCCCCCAACACCCACAAAAAGTACCTATTTTTAGCTATTTTTACGCGCTATCAATTGAAAAGTGGTCTGACCAGCCGCTGAAACATAATGTTCGCGGGTTCGGTCAAAGATGTCTTGAATAAGAGATGTTCCCATAATAATTGTTGCATGATAAGCTGCATGCATGCATTTGCAGACGGAGAGTAAACTGGTTTCCATGCAATTTTTTTGGGTGGGGGGGAATCAAATATGTTGGCTTTTTCAAAATATAAAATGCAGAAAAGCGAACTAGCGATTTTGCAGTTGAAAGTAAATAAAAAGGAATGAAAATTAGTGATTTTCAGTTGAGCAGCCTCCAGGTGCCATTTCCGCAAAATGAGAAGTGAAATGGCAAAGGCGAAGTGAAACGGAAAGTGAATTGGCAACTGAAACTGAACTGGTCACACAATTGAAGACCCCTGAGCAAAAGGAAGCCATTACATTGGCACAGCCACTACCATTTTTCCGTCAAATACACCCAGAGAGAGGGTTTACAAATTTTTTTTTTTTGGGGGGGGGGGGGGGTAATTCGAGGGGGTTCTTGTTTCCTCAGCTCACTCAGACCTGGGGTTACTTCGATGGGGCGATAATTCAAGGGAAGGGGGTATTATGAGGAAATACAGAATATCAGGGGTTTGTAGATTCGGACCCCCAACTGACTGGAGTGATTTTTGTGAAATTTCTGCTTATAGCTAGTGATGGTCACAAAAGAAACCGGATACACTTAGGCGCCGTTTACACGGTTATTTTGTGACGCCAAAAATTCCAATTTTGTCAACCCTATTTTGGGATGAAAATCAATTAGTAGATAGATGGGACGCCTCAATTGATTATGATTTGATAAACCTCACTGCATGGAACGATAATTAATATTTATTCATTACAAAATAATGCACACTAGATCAAGTACTTTTCTTGTTGTCGGAGGTTGTCGGAGCGCGTAGAACAAATCCTCCGACAACCACCGACAACATGAAAAAAGTGTGATCTAGTGTGCGTTTTTATGTAATCTATGCAATTTGATGTTTGCCGAGGCAGTGCAACTGGCACAATCATGATCTATCGAGCTATTGCGCATGTAACATTCCACAAGAACGGTTGCAAAATCGCATTTTTTGTCGTCACAGAAAAACCGTGTAAACGCCGCTTTATGTTTCTATTCCAAATCAGACTAATAAAATATCCGTTGAATTTATTCAACCTAAAACCGTGTCATTCACAAAATGCCAACATCAGTGATCAGAATATCGACAAAATTAATTGCCGACCTCAAATACTAATTCTGTAACGGAAAACAGTTTTAATTTTTTTACGGTACAGAAACGGAAAGGTGAAGTGAACGGGCAGCCGAGCAAACCAGAATGTCCGTTGAAACATATTGTTCACGGGTTCATGTCAGCATTGAGCAGGTTCTATTGCGCCTACGCACACTAGTTTTCACACAAACTTCGAAAACTCACAAATCAACTTAGAACGCATTTGAGTTTTCAACAGTGAGGTGGCCGTCAACTACAGTTGACGGAGCTTAAAAATGACTCATTGTGGAAAACTCAAACACGTTCAAAGCTCATTTATGAATTTTCGAAATTTCGTGTGAAAACTAGTGTGCGCAGGGCCATTGGGAGCGAATTTTAGCGCTCACAAAGTCGGGGGAATATATTCGATTAATTCCCCTGTCATTTGAGTGAGAAAAACATGACCCCCCTTCAATAGTCCCCCGTTTTATCGGTGGGAACAGAATGGAATATCGCTAAAAGTAGGTGTAAAATAGCTAAAAAAGGTATATAATAATAAGCCTGTATAGTACACTAGCTGAAAATGGGGGTAGGGGTAAGATAGATAGCTAGCGATTTTGGGACCCCCTACAAAACTCCTGTATTGAACCCCCATGAACACACTACTCAGAAGGAAATGTCCTGTCGATGTCAAATGCCAGGCTGTGTCAATCACGATAAAAAAAGATTTTAGAAGATTACATAACGTTTGACATTTTAGGGGGACACACAGGGAACAAGAACATAAAGAAACGTTACTTAACGCAACGTCACCTACCAGAGCACAGCAGCAGTTTCGCTTAGTCTACTGACAGAACAACTTACAATAAAATCTACCATAGCCCACCAGAATAAACGGACAAACATTGATGTTTTCTCATCGCATCACGTTGCCTCCACTTTCAGAGCATTTGGTGCACAATTTTCACGTGACCTTATTCATCAAAATATGGTAGCACTCATTGTATAGCGTTCTGTTCGTCCAGTATACTTATGTTCAGTTCATGTTTACCGAAACGATCTTTCTTTTCTTATTGCGTTTATATGTATACTGGGCGGACATGATACTCTGCTCTGCCATCGTACTTATTTAATTTATGTCTCACGTTGGAAGCGTGCCAATGATGATGAAGCATCTTATTTTTGTATAAAAGATGAAAAAATCATTGTTGTGAATAGGTTGACGTATATCGTTATAACAGAGATGACTTTTTAATTTTTTATGAAAATCGTATGGGTAAAAAAATAGTTGGCGCGCTTCCAGCGGGCACCATGCGTGCAGTGTGAAAAGTGACTGGAATATACCCACTGTCATGAGCGAGAGAATGAACTCCACTCTAAGAAAAGCCCCGACAAAACGAATTGCCAGGCCTAAACACTTTCTGAAAACAGAAAACAGATAAGGACCTACGGTCCAGAAAACGGAAATGGTGCTGAGAGGCTGCGCTGATAAAACCTGAAAGTCAGTTGAAACATGTCGTTCACAAGTTCATGTTTCAACTTGGCAAAGAAGTATAACTGGCATCGAAAATTACTTATGTACAGAGTGGATAACGCGCGAGCAGAATACTTATGTACCGTATATCCTCAAATAAGACCATGGGAGTTATTTTTTCATCAGAGTTTTTGAGAGGGGAGTTATTCAAGGGGAGTTCTTTTTTCCTCAAACTTACATTATATTTCTGTATGTGCTGATGTAGGCAAATATTCTTTTGTACTTTTTGCTTCACACACTGCAATGCATTTACAGCCCAGGCATAGTTTTTTTGTTGTGTTTTTGGCATTGTTTTTTAGATTCACCTAACATCTTTTCCACCTTTCACTATATAGGGGGGAGTCATAAAAGGGGGAGTTATTTAAGGGGGTGTTATTCAATAGGATATACAGTATTTACACACTTTCACAAAGAGAAAGCCATGGTCAATAAAAGAGACGAATTTTCTTTCCAGGAAAGTTTTTTATTATTAACAATAATGATGTTATGATGGACTGTTTCCTTGAGAAAAATGCAAAGGATATGGTCCACTTTTTTCGAGTCCCTGTTATAGAGGGAATTTATGTGAAAAATACAGATTAGTATAAAATACGATATATAGTGATCAAATTTGAGCCCGGGAAAAATCACCAAAATCAAGCAATATAATCTGTTATAAAAAACTCTCAATCATTCAACACAAAAAGAGTAGAACTGAAAATATTCTGCATAATAGTGGGCAAATCACTCGTGTTTTCACAAATGAACGATTTTCCGGCGGGCAGTGATTTTTTCAGGGTTATAGCCTGTTCACCCAAACTTCCGAGGAAAATTACGAATGTGTTCACCTGTGGATTTGGGTAGTCTTGCGAACGCGCTCCACACAATTTAAGCATACCGTATTTGCTTGAATAATCCCCCCCCTAAAGAAGTCTGACGAAATAACAATTCGCGCTTAAAAGAAAAAAAACAGCGCCTACACACGCCAGTCTACCACGACATTTAGAAACATCATTACATTCACCTTTGAACGCATTTGAGTTTACCAGAATGAGTCATTTCTTATCTGCGTTGATGGACAACTCATTTCGTTGAACTCAAATGCGTTCAAAGCAAATTTATGAATTTTCGAAATTTTCGAAATTCGAGTAGTAAACTAGGTAGCGTGTGTTTTTGTGTGGTCATAAACACCTTCCCGGACAAGTTCACCACCCATTTTTTTATTTCACTTCAAACGCAATATCTCTGTCCATGGGGGTGTTATAAGGCTGAAACTTTGTATACATAAAGTTGTAAGACCCCTCTACCCCCCAACAATGGGGGAGGTGCGGCGACTCACTACAGGGTGGGTCGCCCTATATGCAACAATTTTTTTGGCGTTTTTGGTGTCCCAAGCAAGTTCACCACCCACTTGATTAGCTACACTTTGAAGGCTATATCTCCAGCTGTGAGGGCGGTAGAAAGCTGAAATTTGGGGGATGTCTTGCCAACAACCCCCCTCACAATACACCAGTGGGGCGGCTGCCGACAACCCACTAAAGATGGGTCACTGCATATAAAATTGATAATTTTTTTAAGAACAGCCCAAGTGTCAGAAACAAGTTCGCCACCCAACTGCATTACAAAAAAAATGTTGTGAGAACATACCAGATATAAAATTGAATCTGATTTGAACCCTAGTTCTGCTCATAAATTTTTTTTCAGTAGGGCACCCACCCTGTCCCATAAACAGCAGACTGAAAATTTCACTTTAAACCAATTTTTTGTATCACACTTAAAAAGTTGGTTTACAAAGTTCACTAGGGGAGGGTCTAAGGTTCAAAGTTATGTAAACAACATAACCTATAAAATGCTTCCATAAGGAAATTCATTTGGGGTGAATGAAAAAGTGAAAATTGTGTCAAATTTTGTTCCTGAAATGACATCATTTTGACATCATAGAATTCACCCTAAGTAAATTTCCTTATGGAAACATTTTAGAGGTTATGTTGTTTACATAACTTTGAACTTTAGACCATTCTCTAGTGAACTTTGTAAACCAACTTAGTAAGTTGAAACAAAAAAATTATTTAAAGTGAAAATTTCATTCTACCGTTTATGGGACAGGGAGGGTGCCCTACTGAAAAAAATTTTTTTGGCTGAAATAGTGTTCGACCCGATTCAGTTTTATATTAGGTATGTTGTTGCAACATTTTTTCAATGCAGCTGGGTGATAAACTTGTTTTGGGACACTTGGGCTGTTTTAAGAAAATGGTCAACTTTATATGCAGTGACCCATGCTTCAGTGGGTCGTTGGCAGCCGCCCCACTGGTGTATTGTGAGGGGGGTTGTTGGCAAGACATCCCCCAAATTTCAGCTTTATACCGCCATCACAGCTGGAGATATGGCTCTCGTAGTGTAGCCAATCAAGTGGGTGGTGAACTTGTTTGGGACACCAAAAACGCCAAAAAAATTGTTGCATATAGGGCGACCCATCTTGTAGTGAGTCGCCGCACCTCCCCCATTGTTGGGGGGTAGAGGGGTCTTACAACTTTATATATACAAAGTTTCAGCCTTATAACACCCCCATGGACGGAGATATTGCATTCGAAGTGAAATAAAAAAATGGGTGGTGAACTTGTCCGGGAAGGTGTTTATAAATATGAGCCAACCCCCCCCCCCCCCCCAAATACAAAAACACAAAAAACGAACCCTGTTATCCGAGCGCATAATCGACGCCAATTCCCGCGGCCGAATACCGTATCTGCTCAAATTAGCGTCGCTCAGAACAACTAGAATTCTCTCGTCCACATCTTCCGCTTTGGACATTTCCCGGATGGAACGAGCGGCGCCTAAAATGCGTAAAATCCCGAAAATATGAAATGTCAATCTCGATTCTGATACCGAAAATTTTGAAATCACAATCGCGAACCGTAAAAATTTGTAAAATTCATCAAATGACTTTTTTTGCATTGGAAGTGTGGAAAAGAACATCCAGTATGCATTTTGGGTCACTTCTACGGTATCCAAGTGTTTTTAGAATTTTTAAAATTAAAAATGACAGAAAACCCTGAATGCAAGTTTGTCCATAATCGGATCCCGAATGAATGAATCATTCCATTTATATCTATCAGGAAAAACGCTTAAAATCAGTAACGTGCACAATCAAACCGTGACTCTGCAAATTCAAAGAATTCTGACTCACAATCCAAAGTCGAATCTCCACTCATACAAAATTGGCCATGTGCCAACATCGTTTTCAGGACATCGAGTCTATCCTTCTGATTTTTCGGTGGCTGATGGCGCATTACAAAGTCCACACAATCCGTTTCGCCGCTGTGCCCGACGATTTCGTACTGCGCGGGGTTTTGTAAAATGTCAAGTGCGCACTTGGGGGCTCCCAGACATTGTAAAGTACAATAGACCCTGTAAAATGTCATGTGTCATGTAAAAGACCCTGTAAAAAGATTTCGATACAAAAACATAAGATTTGTATACGATAAAATAAGATTTGGATACACATAACACTTTACAGGTCTTTTACACGACATTGGACACTTTACAGGGTCTTTTACTTTTTACAGTGTATTTTACAGGGTCTGTGAGTGGCACCTGGTAGTTTGGTTGCGCTTGCAATTAGGGTTCAAAAGGGATTGACTTTTCAGGATCGTTTTTTTAGATTGCGGGAACGGAAGGGGATTGGGGTTTCGGGATCGGGACCACAAAATCCCGAAATTTTCCAGTATCCGAAATCTTCCAGGACCCGTTTAGACCCTACTTGCAATCACTGGTTTCAGGAATTTTTGATGAGTTTGAATAAATAGCCAATGTTTCCGAGAAAACAAAAAAAGCCCTAGGAATTGCTCTCCCCACTTGCATCTCACTAGATAACTGGCTGAAAAATCGCTTTGAGGTCTATCAAACATAAATAACATCAACAAAATAAACTTTGTATCCATTCATGTAAGCCAAATCGCTTCAAAAAAGTCACTAGAGACCAAATAGTTGGTTCCGTATCCTAAATCCCACACAATATCCGACAAAAAAGCAAATATTTCCGTAAACACGTAAAAACGTGAGCGCACCAACCAGAAACATAGCCAGAGAAGCCACTCCGGCGAACAAAAACAAGCAAAGACAATCTAATCTTCGAGTCTTCGTACCCAAAAATTCGGCTAAAGACAATGACTGACGGAAATTCCACGCCAAAGAAATTCGAGCTGGCGCCAGTTGAAACATACAACTTGTGGGTTTACAGTTACCTGAATTCGATCTTCCACACCGCTCATCGATTCCATGATCATCAGGCATGTTTGCAGTGACTTTTGCAGGCGTCCGTCGTAGCCGTTGAATCTAAATGATTTTGAAATGAGGTAATTGGAGAGTGTAAGATTTAACGCACTCAAACGGGTACAGACGCTGCAAACAAGGTGAAGACACTACGCGAGATTCACGACACCACACGCTTCACGAGATTTGAAGTGAAGCGCACTTCACGCAGCAGACTTTGCATTGTTCGTGAAGCGTATGACCGGTGTAGTGTCCTTATGCCAACACTGCGGTCCAGGGGTCTCCTAGGGGGGGGGGCTGAGAGGCTGCCCCCCCCAAATCCGCCAGCTATCTATCTATCCGAGAGGCCGCTCAGCTATCTATCTATCCCGAGGCAAAATTTTTGGCTACTACCCCCAAAGACCCCCCCCAAATCGCTCAGCTATCTATCTATCTAGAGTGGTTTTTGAGAAATTTTGCCCCAATTTTCGCTCAAAATCACTAATTTTCGCACCTTTTTATAGTTTTTCACCTTCAAAATCGTGCTCTCCGGCTATATGCATGGTTGTATGCCTGTTTTTAGCCATGTTAAACCTCCTTTTAGCCACTTTTAACCGATTACTAGCGATTTTTTCCCCTTTCGGCCTTCTATGCACCGAAAAAGCCTGTATATTTTGCCCCCGCGAGCCCCCCCAGAAAATTTTTTAAGCTATCTATCCCTCGGGAGGAGCGATTTGCTATCTATCCAGCCCCCGCGAGGGCCAAAATCTTGGAGACCCCTGCTGCGGTCTGAGTGAAGGCAATTCAGGACACTTCACCACGCATCACACCCATGTCTAGTGATTTAAAAGCGCTTGGCGCTAGCGCCAAAGCAAAAGACGATATGGCGCTTCTGATGCTTGGCGCCTTTTTCTCTGGCGCCATTGGCGCTCGGCGCTGGGGGTCGGAAAAGCGCCGTGGCGCTTGGCACCAAAGTCCTGCGCTTTTTACATCACTACCCATGTCCCAAAACATGTCGTTTCTTAAGGTAGTGATGAAAAAGCATCATACAACTAGTGCCATCATACTGACAAGTTGCTACACAATTATACGCACCGTTTTGACATGATCTCAAAATGGCACCATACCAGGAGAAAAGCGTCGAGCGTTTAAAAGCGGGCTACGGGTACCACAGAAAAACGGCGACATTGACCCCTACATACACTAGTTGACAACAAGATCAAATGTCAACTGGTTCCGATTCCAGTCCAAAGCTTTCTGACGAGTAACTGTGTGTATTATTGTATATTTTTGTCATATTTGTCGGACATGAAACAAAATGAACAAAACAGTTATTTTAATTACCCCCTCAACTTAAAAACTGACATAAGTAGCAGTAGCCAAAACACCGACAAAATCAATTGTCGAGCGCCAAATACTAATTCTGTAACGGAAAACAGTTTAAAATTTTTTACAGAAACGGAAAGGTAACGCGGTGCGCAGCCAACGAAAATCAAAATGTCAATTGAAATGTATTGTTTACGGGTTCATGTCAGCATTGAGCGGGGGCACTATTGTACACCGTCGTTCTTGGAAATACCCCCAGGGGTTAACTTTTTCGCCAGTTTTGAGAGGGGGGGGGGGGGGTAATGCGAGATTGTTTGTTTTATGATTTCGTCAGAAATCGTTGTAAAGAATAAGCTTTTACATAAAATAAGCCAAAACAGGTAATGAATGTGGCTAAAGACGAACGGGTCTACATGCCAAGCGAACCTACGTTATTTGAAAATATGAGCTTTTGGTAATACCGTATTACCTCGAAATACCCCCATGGGGGTTTATTATTTCGCCCTCAAAATTTGAGGGGGGTTAATTCGAGGGGGGGTTTTATTATTTCGTCAGAAATTTTCGTGAAATTCATAGTAATGAATACGCTTTTTCTTACACAAAAACGGGGAAAAACGTGAGAAAATAGGTCATATCTGGGCTATAGGTGTACATCTGTACACAAATGAGCGTATAAGTGTAGCTGCGATGCAAATAAGTAGTAATAAATACATCGTGTACATTACATACATGAAGTACATCATTCCGGAGGGGGGGTATTTCGAGGGGGGGGGGGTTATTATTTCCCCAGCCCATTTTGAGGGGGGGGGGGGTTAATTCGAGGGGGGGGGGGTTAATTCAAGGGGGGGGGATACTTCGAGGTAATACGGTATGTATATCCACAATGTACATTGCGTACATGATTAGAGACAGGGGTATTTCGAGGGGGGGGAGGGGGTATTTTGACCTCAATTCGCTCATACCTGAGAGTATTTCGACGGAGGTAATTTCAAGGAGGGGGGTTAATTCGAGCAAATATGGTACATTGCCGGCCGTGAACATTGGACATTGGACATATCGCAAAAAAATTCAACAATACAGCTTCATTTGCAACATGATTCAACACTGTTCCATTTGAACGTCGTTCATCCGTACCTCAGCAAGCTTTGAATTGGGATCGGAACTAGGGTGTCAAATTTCCGTTTTCCGTTTCCGCAGGCAAATTTTTTCCGTTTTCCGGCTGCTGAATTTTTTTTCCGTTTTCCGGCAACTTTTTTTTTCCGTTTCCGTTTTTCCGTCTCATTTTCCGTTTTCCGGCTCAATTTTCAGTTTTTCTGCCTTTTTTCCGTTTTCCGCCTCAATTTCCAGTTTTTCCACCTTTTTCCATTTTCCGCCTCAATTTTCCATTTTTCTGCCTTATTTTACCTTTTTCTGGCTCAACTTTCTGTTTTCTGATCAGCCAAACTGGTAAAAATTCATGCAGATTGTCAATGATGTAAAAATTTTTCTGTTTCCAGCAAAATTACTGCAAATTTGTTCCACTTCCAGCAAAATTTCAGCAAATTATATCCGTTTTCCGGCAAAATTTCAGCAAGTTTTTCCATTTCCGTGCAAATTTAATTTTACCGTTTCCGTTTTTCCGACCTCTTTTTCCGTTTTCCGACCGCTGAAATTTTTTTTCCGTTTCCGTTTCCGTTTTCCGCCAAGTGCAAATTTTTTTCCGTTTTCCGTTCCGTTTTCCGGCCACTGAATTTTTTTTCCATTTCCGTTTCCGTTTTCCGTAAAACATTTTTTTGACACCCTAATCGGAACCAGTTGACATTTGGTTTCGCGGTCAACTAGTACAGGGCGATAATGTCACTAGCCACAGATAAGATACCAGCCAAAACCCACTCACCTATACATACTGGCACTGACATCGGCCGCAATCCTGAGCAATTTCGGCTTCACCAAAGGGCTACCGGGTTCCGGATTCCGGTCGACGCGTTTCCGGTAAACGGTTTTCTGTCCGGTAATGCCTTCGATCAATTTCGATTCGTCCACATCGCCGGATGTTTGGTGTCTGTTTGTGTGTTGACAAAAGTGAATATAAATGATAATGCTGGTTGAATAGGATTTCATTGGGTGGGAGTGGTTATATTCACTATACACATTAAGCGTATCTCCTCGAATTACCCCCCGTCTGGAATGAGATGTAAATATCATGTGTGCAATGAACTTGTATTCATTGCTGCCAATTTGCATCGCAGCTACACAGACTGGTTTGTATAGCGGCATGTCCAAATATACCCTGTTTGATCACATTTTTACCGTTTATCCGTATGTAAATACATTTGCTTTACTACGCTCCTACACGAAAATTTCTGCGAAATAGTAACCCCCTCGAATTAAACCACATTAAAACTTTATAGGCGAAATAATAAACCCCCTGGGGGCATTTCGAAGAAATACCACCAAGTTTTTTATCCAACTTTTTATTCCAAAATTGTACCTCATCCACAGTCGCTCCTTCCCCCTGGCTTTCAATCCATCCAAAACGACCTCCATCCGTCTCACGAGCGGGGCGACGCCGTCGAAAAATTGGGCATAAACATCCGCATCGAATTTGGACATTTTGATTTCGGTTAAGCGCTGTTCCCATGCCCTGAATGTAACCAGAGATAACAAAATAAACCACAAGGTAATCACACAATATAATATTGAAACAACCTAAATAACGTATATGCTTGAATAAACCCACCGGGACTTATTAGTTCGCTAGACATTTGGGGGGGGGGCGGGGGGATTTTTCAAAGGGTGATTATTAATTTCGTATGAAATTTTTGACGGTGGAACAATTAAAGGGGAACTAGGTATTCAACTTTATTACCAAAATAACATGCCATTTGCGTTCAAATTGGGCACAACGTATTTATCATCTGCCTAAAGGGGGAAATATTCGAGGGGGTAATTGCTTTTTCCTAACTCATTCAATAGGGTGAAATTATCCAAGAGGGAGGGTTTATTCAAGGTGGTAATTATTCAAGCAAATACGTAAATACAATCATGCATTCAAAAAACAGGCCCACCCAACCTCTTAGCAATTTCCCTCGCTTTTCTTTTAATTTCCTCTGGCACCTGGTCCTTGGCTTCCTGCGGCAACTGGTATACGGTGTGACCCAAATCGAGTCTGTATGGGCCACCCACCCCGCCCAGACCAGCCGTGTTGTAACCGCCTGGGGGTATAATACAGGGTGGTCGGGAAATTTTGTGTTTTTTTGTGGATTTGGATTTGTGTGTGGGTGATTTTTTTTTTTTTGGGGGGGGGGTATTTGTTTTTCGGTTTGATCTGCCATAGCGAAATGTGAATATTCAATGAGTTCGTTTTAAATTTTTTTTTTTAATTTACTGTCAAAATGCGCGAGCGTTGAAAGTTCCGAGTTATGCAAAATTACTTGTGGCTTTGGCAATGTTTTAGTACATGATGTCATGCTCTATACCTCCGTTTTTAAACAAAATTCCTATGTTAACAAACCATACGATATAATGAATTACGTCGTGTTGGCTGCAGATCGCCAGGCGGTATATACTCATACTGAAAATTCACATAAATTGAAAATCATGTTTGAAAAATCTCGCTAACCCGTGCCACCAGCAAACGTATTGCCGCCGTGATGCGGCGCCCCAGTCGGGTCAAACGTTCCATGTTTGGGCATCTCTAATTTAGACAGATCGAAGTCATCTTTGTGCACCTCTAATTTCAAATCGCTTTGACCCGATCCATCCGAATCCTGAATGCCGAGCATTCGTTTCCACGCCGCTTGAGAATTCGCCAGACGGGACTGAAAGTTTGCGAAAAACTACACTGCGAACAAAATGCGAAATATTTGAAATGTGCGCAAGAAGCGCAGGGGGGCAGTCCCAGAGCCTGTAAAAGACCCGGTAAAACGTAAAAGACCCTGTAAAGTACCCTAATCGAATTCTATAGTAAACAAAATCTTGTGTTTTTTTGTATCCAAATCTAACAAACATAAGATTCGGATACAAAAAAAAACAACATAAGATTTGGATCAAACAATAAGATTTGGATACTTTACAGGGTCTCTCTACATTTGAGACATGACATTTGACCGGATCTTTTACATTTTCGGGACTGTCAAGATCTGGGACTGGCACCAGAACCACGAAGGAATAGGCGCTTTTTGTCATTTTGACACATAAATAGCAGCTAAATGTAATCACCAGAATTTTCCATCATTAAGAGCACTAAGCAATTAAAATCCAGTTATTTTACCACTTAAAACCGACTTCAATCCACAACAAAACAACCCACCAAATCAGTTTCCCACAATCTTATGGCTCCGCCCACATCAGCAGTAACACATCCAACGTGTTTGTCACTGGCACATAGAACGAAACCACTGGGGCATAAGCTCGCCTGCCACGTGCTGTATAGTTGCCCTGCGGTTAAGGGATTGCGGAAATGATTGAGTTGATAAGCCACGCCTTTTTTGGCGGCGTTTTACTGTACATACCGTATTTTTTGAAAATAGCCGCAGAGAGTTTATTTTTTCGAATTAGTGCGAACTTTGAGGGGGGTTAATCGAGTGAGGGGGTATTTCGAGGGGAGTATTTCGAGAAAATACGGTATATTCGCGACTTAATCGTTAGTTCTTAAACAAATTTCCGGTCATAAATTACTATTTTTACATTTTCACATCAAATTCACTTTACAATTTCGCGAAACAGTTATGTCTTGAATTCATTTTGACAAAATTCTCGAAAATTCCGCTATTCCGTAGCTCTGATCTACACTAATTATATGTCTACGAAAACAAGGTTGGCTATAACTTGAGGTTTAATATTCATAGGCCACCCCTCAGAGGTGTATTCGAAAAAGAAAGAAAATTCACATTCTAATTTTCACCAACCCTGCACAAAGCAAAGAATATTGGAGCGATTATTTACCTGCAAGCTTTCCACTTGGCACGGGGAGGAAAAATTCCATTTTTCTCGCCAAATCTGTCACATGCAAAAATCCACTAATCAGATTCATGTTGATATCTGCACGCAATAATTTTCATAAATCCATAAAAAATGTGAACTCTAATAGTGAACGAGATTTGAAAAACAAACTTTTATCTACAATTTTGCTGGGCGCCTGCCAAGATGGAATAGCACGAAATATTTGCGCATAATCAGACAAAAACGACGTTTGTGTGCCAGGATGAACCAACGACGTAGCCTTAAATTAGTTTTGTAATTTCAAATTTTTAGGCAGATGAAAAAAATAAAATAATAGATTCACCCACCCGAGGGCTAATCCAATATGGCGCAGACATATTGATTAAAGGTTCCAATGGCTTTTCGATACCATAAAGCTCATTTGCTCCCTGCGGAAAAAGCGGTAATAGAAAAATGACAAAAACCTCAAAATGAAAATTTGATACATATCCGAATTGCTTGTAGTCTCAGACCCTGTAAAATGCTCTGGAAAATGCAAAACGTACGTTCGCCATTTTGCAGGGCATTTTACATAACCTTTGACACTTTTGCATGGCATTTTACATTTTACAGTGCATTTTACAGGGTCTTTGATTGGCACCTAAATTGGAACTGGCCCCAGGACAAAAATAAATAAAACAAACTAGCAAGCCTTCAGTGCCAACGCTGACTAAATTGGACAAACTTCCATCGACACTGGATGAAAAAATGTTTGAGTGGGAATCCGTTTCATGTCCAGTGATAGCGGAAATTGCCATTTTTGAGACACTTTTGTTTGATGCAGCTTGGAAGCCGTTTTTCAGTGAAATCTGTACGGTTTTTTTTCGAGAGAATTATGACACGAAAAAAACAATTATTGGGCTCACACTAGGGTTCAAACGGGACCGCGGTCCCGGTACATGGTTCGGCAAAAAGTCGGGACTGGGGCGGTCCCGGTCCCGGTCCCGACACCCCAGTCCCGGTCCCGGTCCCGGTCCCGACAATTAAAAAAAGCCAGTCCCGGTCCCGGTCCCGGTCCCGACCACCCAGTCCCGGTCCCGGTCCCGGTCCCGGAATTTTATAGCGGTCCCGACAAGGGATGGAAAAAAACGTATTTTTCAAAAAAAGTTTGCCAGAAATGGCACTTTTCTAAAGCGATTTTGCAGGAACATATGAAAAATTTTTGCGCGCAAGCGCGCAAATACCCAGCCAATGATGTCTATGTATTTTTCCATAATGTGACAGAGTTAGAAAGGTCCCCAACATGATTCTAGTACGAAATATAGGTATATAAAGATACCTATATTGTAGACGTTGACGCCAACGCCAGCGCCAATACTGGCATGGCGTTAGCACCTACAACTATCGCTGCCCCCCCTCCCAAAAAAAATCCTGCGTACATTGCGTTTCATCATATATTCACAACTTCAAGTGAAGATGGCAATGGAATACTGCTGGAATAATGTTATAAGAAAAGGCTCATACATTGAGAGTGGTCCTTCACACATTGGAGGTGTGTGGAACAACATTGGCTGGATATTACATACCAATAAGGTTCAAACAATACCGCGGTGCCGGTACCTGGTTCGGCAAATCCCAGTCCCGGTCCCGACCCCCCAGTCCCGGTCCCGGTCCCGGTCCCGACAATTGAAAAAAGCCAGTCCCGGTCCCGGTCCCGGTCCCGACCCCCCAGTCCCGGTCCCGGTCCCGACATTAGAAAATTTCTGGTCCCGGTCCCGGTCCGAAAAACTGGTCCCGTTTGAACCCTAGCTCACACACACTAATTGATATCAAAATTCTTGTCACCTAAATTCAAATAAGTTTTGGTCAATTATGTAACTTTAAAAATGTTATGCGCATGTTAATTTTTTATCGTGGCACTGCATTTTCATTCTTTCTGTTAATTGTGATGTTTTTAAAAGGTTTTTTTCTTATTTAGTTGACATACAGATGACACGAATTTTGATGTCTGCTAGTGTGTGTGTGTGAACCCATTGTGATAAAAAAGAGCATTCAAAACGGACTTCTCGATTCAAGTCAATCTGCACGCGTCTTAGGTAAGCCTGTTCACTTGCCAGTTTGTCAAAATGCAGTGTGTGGAATTCTGGATCACCTTCCATTTTTATAAGCAAACAATCTGTGTGAAAAGTGCCAAATCAATATTCATTGGAGCAAGGAAAAAAGAAAAAAAGTCCGAACTGACCACCAGAAATTGGAAGGACACTTTTCAATCTCGCAACCTCCCCGAAATCGATTTCAGCAAACTGGGAATGCAAAAAATCAGACACGCATAATTTCGAACCACCGCGTAACCAAGAAACGACAATTCCATGGCTCTGAGCCAATTCCGATTGAATGCGCCAATGGCCAGTGGAACCAGTCGCGATTGCTGTTATGTGAATGGTTATGTGAATATCACGATTAGCGTTGAAAAATCGCCCGAGAATTTCTAAAAAAATCAGAGAAAAATATCGTTATTTGTTCATATTTTCTCCGGATATAAGTTTTTCCAGAGAGATTTAATAATTTAATCTCAAAATCCTGTAAAATGTCACATATTATTTATGTCAAGTGTCCGGTAAAATTGTCATTCGCGTTTTACCGAAATACAGGGTGCGGCAATTTAGACGGACCCCATAAAGTTTTGCATAACTTGTCACTGGGTAGTCGGATTAACGTCAAATTTTAGGTCAACATTAACAACTAAATAGGAAAGGATCCCTGAAAATATGGCTCCGATAGCTCCACACGTTGACAAGTTATTCATGCAAACGCGTAATTGTCACTTTTCAACCATCTTGTGATATCGTTCAAACGGGATTGACTTCTCGGGACCGGGATCGGGATTGGATATTTTTTTCAGTTTTTTTTTCGGATTTTTTTTCGCAGCTGCATGCCTAAATGCGTGCACGCCCGCCACCAATTCGCTATGCCCATAACGAAATCGGTGGGCGCTTGCGTAATTGGTCGTAAAGCTAGGTGGCGGAAAAGTGACAATTACACGTTTCCGTGAATAACTTGAGAACGAGTAGAGCTATCGCAGCCATATTTTCAGGGCTCTTTTCCTATTTAGTTGTTAATGTTGACCTAAAATTTGACGTTAATCCGACTACCCAGTGACAAGTTATTCAAAACTGTATGGGGTCCGTCTAACTCGCCGCACCCTGTATAACACTTCACAATTCACATGTCATTTGACAAATTTTATCTTAAATTTTTCATTTTGCATCACGAAAAAAACCGTGCATGAAATAGACAAACTTGTTGGCCTGATGACGCTGATAGCTTTGTCGAAAAATCCCTGAGAGTCGGCGAAATTGCCGATCGTAAAAACATCAGATGCATTCGTAGGGTCAATTAAAAGATGCTGGTTTGTCTGCGAAAAAATATATTGTATGGTAGTTTTAAAAACACGACCAGTGCGCAACTGAGTTTTTTTTCACGCGGTAAATTTTAACATAAATGGTTTCCTCCCCCGCAAAGAGCACCCCACTGGGGCCAGTTCCGCATAATGTGAAGTGAGAAGTGAAATGGCAAAGGCGAAGTTAAAGCGCAAAGGCCAAGTGAAACGGCAAGTGGAATAGGCAAAAGCGAAGTAAACAAATAAAATAAAAAGTAATTCCTCTTCGATTTAGCCATTTCACTTGCCAATTCTCTTGCCATTTCACTTCTCACTTCTCATTTTGCGGAACTGGCACTAGGGTTCAAACGGGATCCCGATCCCGATCCCGGATCCCGTGAAATTCCGGGATTTACCAGTCCCGATCCCGATCCCGAAACCCCAATCCCGATCCCGATCCCGAAATCTCAAAAATACCAATCCCGATCCCGATCCCGATCCCGAAAGTTTTCAAATCCCGATCCCGAAACCCCAATCCCGATCCCGATCCCGAAATCTCAAAAATACCAATCCCGATCCCGATCTCGAAAATTTTCAAATCCCGATCCCGATCCCGAGAAACTAACTCCCAAGTCCAGGATCCCGATCCCGGAAAAATTAGTGGAAATTATAAAAAGTGAAATAATGACGTTTTTGCATGCAAAAAAGTGGATGCAAACCGCCAGCGTCAATTTTATGCCACTTTTCTGGCATCCAACAGTGTTTTGAGACCTTTATGAACAACTGTGAATGCCAGAAAAATGGCCAAAATCTCTATCCCTAGAACCCAATCCCGATCCCGGAAAAATGCCTATCCCAATCCCGATCCCGATCCCGTGACCCCAATCCCGGCCAATCCCGATCCCGAAATCTCAAAAAACCAATCCCGATCCCGATCCCGAAACCCCAATCCCGATCCCGATCCCGAAATCTCAAAAAGTGAATCCCGATCCCGATCCCGAAAAGTCAATCCCGTTTGAACCCTAACTGGCACCTGGACTGGGCTCTCTGAATACTGGACGGGCAGAACGCTATGCAATGAATGCTACCATATTTTGATGAATAAGGTAACCTGAAAAAGTGAGCACAAAATTCACCCAAGGTGGGAGCAATGCTATCTAATAAGGAATTTTTTAATGCCTGTTCGTTTATTGTAATGGGACATGGTAGATATCATTGCGAAGTGTGCTATATACTATACTCGGCGTACGTGATACTCTGCCCTCGCACTGATTTATGTCTCGTGTTGGAAGCGTGCCAATGATTATAAAATCATGCGATTTCCGCAAAAATATGAAAAGAATTCATCGATGTGAATTGTTAATGAATAACATTATAACAACAATCAATTTTGTCATCTTTTTATGAAACTAAGACGCGTTAACCATCGTTGGCACACTTCCAGCGGGAACCACGCGTGCAGGGTGTAAAGTAACCGGAGTATACTTATATGGAAATCGATATTTCAATTTTTCTGGATTCATATGCAAGTGGAACGCGACATTCCACAACAATCGCTTTGAACTCAGCCCTGAAAATAGGCAGCCAAAACTTACAAAAACTCACCATTTCTTCATGGATCAAAACCAAACCTTCAAAAGCATTGACATAATTCTGATTTTTCGCCAATGTCGCATCAAACCCCAGCGACGCCAGTTTGGCTCTGGGTTGAAAATCACCCCTAGACCTCAAAGCTGGCATAAAATTTGACAAATTAATGCCAATGCAGTGTGAATCACCGGGTGTCAAGTTTGACACGTAAATTGACAGTGGGTTGACAGTGGCAGTGTAGAGGTGGGCGCCTGGGGGGCGGATTAATGAGAAAGTTAATTTTGAATTTCATCGGGTTGGTGGGAAATATGAATTTTTGAATTCCTGGTTTTTGGGGCCAACAAATTCCGCAAAATTACGTGCTAGTAGTCTAAAACATTTGGCACATTTCTTAAAACATAAAAATTGCGACAATGTCGGCACTCAAATACCCCCCCCCCTCAATACCATTTGCACAAACATCGGACACCAAATTGCTCTGATCCAACGGGAGCTGCCACAACCCAACTTCTTCGCTGAACATCTCGCCCCGGCTGTCGGAAGTTTCGCATCGATATTGGGAAACGTGCGGCGAGGCGCGATAGGCACTTTTGACGCCCTGGATGCGATAGGTTTTTGAGAAAAGAATTTTGAGGAAAGCATTTTCGAGTGTCGTAAAAACTTCGTAAGCGATCTTCAAAAGTTCAGTGCCGACTTAAGCATTTGCACATGCAAGGGGTAATTGAGGCATCTAGTTCCGAATGTCGGTATCTCCATCATTTTAGGTTTTTCCAAAATTGCATTTGAAAATTCAAAGTTGGCCCGAGCGTGCAACTTTAAAGTGACAAGTCTTGCCCAAGACTTTTTGAAAAGCTTATGAAATTGTCTAGATTTTCCATATTTTAAACCCTGCGGCCGGCGTATATAGCTAGAGTTATGATGATTCGATAGATAGCAGGTCAGCAGATTCAGTGGAGATACCCTGTTTCGAGTGATTTTTTTCAAAAAAATCACTCGAAACAGGGTATCTCCACTTAGTCCATCGGATCAATCGGCGCGGTTGTGCTGCCGTTCTGCTGGAGCCATTCTGCTGGCCCCACTTGAGAGCAAATTTCTTACCTGAGAGCAGTGGAGATACCCTGTTTCGGACAAAGATTTTTTGGAGATACCCTGTTTCCGACAAAGATTTTTTTGGAGATACCCTGTTTCGGATGATTTTTTTCAAAAACTGGTTTGGAATTCTATACCGTAATTCGGATGATTTTTTCTGTTTTGTATGGGAATTTGGACTGTTTGCTTCAAATCTATACCGTAATTCGGATGATTTTTTCTGTTGGTGGAGATACCCTGTTTCGAGTGAAATTTTTGGTGGCTCTTTTTGGAGATACCCTGTTTCGAGTGAATTTTTTCCAATTTGAGGGTGGAGATACCCTGTTTCGGATGATTTTTTTTGTTTTTTCTAAAAATCGGCATATATATATCTCAGGAACGGTATAAGATATTGAAAAAATTCTTTTGCTATCATGAAGAAATAAGTGCACTTATCACAGATCCGCACTTAACTCATTTTTTTACACTTTGGTCTTTACCGACATTCGGAACTAGATGCCTCAATTACAATTGCACAAAAATACTTCCACTCGAAACCAGGGGTTTAGTAGGGTTGGGGGGGGGGGGGGGGGTTGTGTGGAGGGGGGGGGGGGGTTACCCCCCCCCCAAATCCGCCAGCTATCTATCTATCCCGGAGGCATAATTTTGGGCTACTATCCCGACCCCCCCCCCCAATCGGCCAGCTATCTATCTATCTATCTATCTATCTGGAGCGATATTAAAGAAATTTTGCAAGAAATTTTGCCCCAATTTTCGCTCAAAATCGCTAATATTCTTACTTTCATAGTTTTTATCCTTCAAAATTCTAATTCATGTTCCGTATTGCCTATTTTCGGCTGTTTTTTGTACTATATGTACTTATATAGGTACCTATTTTTGGGTACTTATATACCTATTTTTAGCTGTTTTTCTCCTACTTTTAGCGATTTTTCCCTTTTCTTCCCTCTATACCTCGGAAAAGCCTATATATTGAACCCCCGCTAACCCTCCCCCCCCAAAAAAAATATATTTTTTTCCAGCTATCTATCCCCCCGGAAGAGCGATTTACTATCTATATGAACCCCCGCGGAGGTCCAAATCTACAAAACCCCTGCTCGAAGTACAACTCGGCAGCTGTTTTCGCAGCGCCGATGCATAAATTTATTTCTGCTTGTTTTTAACACAAGCAAGTACCAATTTGTACTTGTGACATTCTAGTCTGCAATCGCACAATTCAGTAGCCAGAAAATGATGAAACATTTCTTTTGCTGGTTTTGCTATTATCAACAATATCAAACAAAAGTTCAAAACGAAAATGCAGTATTTAAATAACTTGTCATTTTGCCTGTACATGCCGTGTCTGGGCACATAATGTTGTTATAAGTGATGTAAAAGCGCCATGGTACTGGCGCCAAGAAAAAAGGTGCAATGGCGTTTTGCGCTTTTGGAGACATTCTTGGTATGGCAGCACCGGTGCATATTGCGCTGATGGTTTGAAACGCGCCATGGCGCCTGGCGCCAACTTGTTGGCGCTTTTTACACCACTAGTAAGCGTGTAATGCATAACATATCACTGGGCTGGCGTAATTCATAAGCACGATTTGGAAATGCATTTCTGACAGCTACAACATTAAACAGACCACAACATTCAGCGGTGCAGTGCGACACTGCAATTTTATCGGGTCCTCATTTCTGGCAACCTGCCAACTTCCCATGTGCACCGGCGCCGGCAAGTCGAATGTCTGAAAAGCAAAAAGTGATACTCGTTAAGTGACAGTATTAACTTCCAAGAATAAAGTCAGACCTGAGCTAATCTCGCTTCTGGCATTTTATTCAAAAATCCACGCATAACAATGCCGTGTTTCCGCATAACACTGGCCACAACTTCAAGGGTATCTTTTGAATGCACGTCAAAATCGAACACATTTGACAAAACTTCCGGCAAGCCATCTTCACCGAATGTCTGTGAAATGTGCAAAATTTTGGAGAAAGGGTTGGAAATTGACGAATTTACCAGGGTTACACTTAATTATTTCCACACAGGACGCAATAATGTTAATAACTTGTCAGATACCATTTCAAGTTAAAAATTCCACAGAGATATTTAGATGTCACTGTCAGGGTTGGCAAAATCTCAGAAAAAAATAAAAATAAAATAAAAATAAAATCGAAAATTGAAGAATAAAATAAAATAAAATAAAATGGAAAATTAATAAAATAAAAATACAATTTTACTAAAATTCGAATTTTTGTAACATTTTAGTAAAATTGTACAAAAATTTGAATTTTTGTACAATTTTAGCAAAATTTTACAATAAATCGAGCATCTGTAAAATTCTAGCAAGGGTTTTCTATCATGTTGCTTAAGATTGTAGCTGCCAATTTGCCTTGTTGTTGCTTTCATTGTTGTGATTGAAAAACATTTTTGCCCAAAATTGTAAATTTTCACATCTTTTCATATATTTTCACCTTAAAAATCACTAACCTATGTGATTTTTTCCTATTTTCTTAATTCCATACCTTGAAAAAGCCCATATATTGAACCCCGCAAGCCCCCCACCCCCCAAAAATAACAAATTTTTAAGCTATCTTCCCTCAGGAGTAGCAATCAGCTACATATCAATCCGGAACCTGTGAGGGTCAAAATTCAAGATACCTACCTGCGTCGCATCGCAACCCGTGTCACAAGTCTACATCAATTTTTTTGTGTTCATCTGCATGCTTCTAGCCATCGTTTTATGGCCTTGCATCCAATATTCCGATTTTTTGTAAAATTTTTGTAAAATATTTGTAAAATTTTTGTAAAATGGTTTCATTTTATTTTATTAATGACATTTCAGAATAAAATAAAATAAAATAAAATGAAACATGAATAAAATTAAAATAAAATACAATTTTAATAAAAATAAAATACAATTTTAGTAAAAAGAATTTTACTAAAACCAACCATGGTCACTGTAAAGTAACTTTCAATGTAAAAGATGCTTCATAGACAGTTCAACAGTAGAAACTTTGCCTGAAATTTGTATCTTGACACTAGGGCGGAGACAACGAGTTTTCAAATGTAATGACGACCCACGATCATATTGGATAAAAACATTTCCCAACCATACTTAACAGGGCTCTATATTCCGCTCACCTGCAAATGTTTCACAATGTGTACCAGCTCCCTGCTCGAGTAGGGATACGACAGTACACCTTCATCCGCCATTTCTCTGCAAAAAAAAATTCTATATTTAAAAATCTACCGTATTTCCTTGAAATACCCCCCTCGAATTAACCCCCCTCGAAATACCCAAACTCTGAGCCAGCTGAGAAAAATAAACCCCCTCGAAATACCCTCGTCTGTAATGACGTATACATGATGCATTTATTGCAGTCAATTTACATCGTAGCTACACATATAGCTTGTATAGCTATGTATGTTGAAAAGTACGCATACATCCTGTTTGGTCGTATTCATGGGCCAGGCCTCCGCCTGCGCACAAATGCCTGGTACGCACAAACGCCCGGCACGCACAAAATTGTGCCCGCCACGCACATCTGCCCGGTACTTACATGGCTATGATCTTTGCGTACCGGACAGATGGTCACTAATGTTATTGCACAGCTTTTTTCACTTAACTTATATCTGAAAATCACTTGAAAAAGTGTCAAGTGAAAAAAAACGGTCAAAAATAGCCATTATCCATCGTTTTTTTCACTTGACACTTTTTCAAGTGATGTTCAAATATGTGTGAAGTGACAAAAAATTAACTAATGTCATTGTGCAACTTTTTTTAACTTTACTCACAAGTGTGAAGTGAAAAACACGGTCAAAATGTAATATAATGTCATTTCGTACCGGGCAGATGTGCGTGGCGGGCACAATTTTGTGCGTACCGGGCGTTTGTGTGTACCAGGCATTTGTGCGTACAAGTGCACCGCCGTATTAATTACCAGTTTTGGGTATGTAAAAGGGTATTGTTTACTGAAATCCTTCACAAAGATTTCTGGCGAAACAATAACCCCCCTCGAATAAGACTGCCACCCACCCAGATTTGCACTCAAAAACTTTACCCCCTGCGGGAGTACTTCGAGGAAATACGGTAACTGAAAAAAAACGGCAATATAAATTCAAAATCCAACGCAAACACAAACCTCAGTGTGCCAAATGCAGTAACCAATTTCTCCAATAAATCTTTCGGGACATCGGGGCCATACTTTTGCATCATTCCCAGTTCAGAGTTTACATTGGGATTGTCCACGGAGTGACACGAGAATAAATCGCCTGCGAATAGAATATATTTTCTGAATGATCTTTCTACAATTATTTCACATCAAACGGCATAGATTTCGGAAGTTGGAATTTATCAAAGGGAAGGATTTTCTTCAGCATTGTTCCAGTGAGATCGTTCGCTCAAATATTTATTTGGCAGCTTTACAAACCTGTACGCAAGAATGGCGCCACACACGCTGGATGTCAACTGAATTTGTGTCAACTAAATTTTAGTGAATTATGTTACTTCAACTGTACTACCTGATAGAGCATAGTTAATTTTACATCAGCACATAATTTTCATTGTTTCGGTTAGATATGATAAAAAAATGATTTGTGTTATTTAGTTGACATTGAGTTGACACGAATTTGCGATGTCAACTAGCCTGTGTCGGCCCAATGCCCCATTTTTTGAAGTTTGAGCGAAAAGGGACAAACCCTTCAGGTTTTTTGAATACAAGACACTGAATTTTTTCAGAGGCCTCACGATGTTAATTCAATTTCGAGTGCAGCGCTCAAATCGACCGTGGAACGTGCAACACATCTGCTTGTGTGTATACGACATGAATACAAGCATTAAACTATGACCAATGACTAGGTACCATGCAACACAAGTGGCATGACAGCTAATTAACGCGCTTCTAATGAATGCATTAGTGCGTTACATTTTGCTGGCCAGGTTTGCATGTATAGGTGTGCGGACAAATTCAAGCATGACACGGTATTGTTTGAGAACATGACTATCTGGCGCAATATTCGAGCATGGCACAATATTCGAGCATGGCGCAATATTCGAGCATGGCTCTCAATTCAAGCATGCCACTAAAATTCTCTAACTTTTGGCCTTTTTTCACGGTCATTAATTTTGTAAATACCACTTCTGGTGTATATAAGTAAATAATATTATCTATCAGAATGGAACTTCATCGACTAAAGTACCGCTTATCCAAAAACAAATAAATACGTCTGAGAGGTCGCCCACTCAAATGACTATATGCTCAAAACGTTTCCCCGCTCAACCTGACAGTGAATTTTGTCAAACTAAAATGACAACAAATTGGTTCAAAAAACGAACACACCCATGGAAGCGAAAAAGTCATTGCCAAGAAATGGGAAACCAGGTCGATTTGCCAGTACGATGACACGGAAATCTTTGTGAGCCACTACCGTGTTGTGATTTGTCGATTCACTGCTGCGAATGAAGGGACAAAGTTGAGCGCAGTTTATTGTGGATAGTGACGTTATTTAGGTGACAAAGGCGCAATGACTATGACAAAAAACACAATTACATAGGCACAATTTTTGTACGCCAAAACATCAGTAAAAAGACACCTACCGCCAAAGGGCGCCAGGGCAAAAACTTAATCCACAAAAGACTAGCTAATCCAAACCCGCTAATTTTCTAGACCCAGCGCTATTTAGATCTAACCAATACTCATCTATACCCCCCCCCCCACATCCGCAGACGTTATGCAAAGTGCACTGCGCGACTGCACACCATCATGGGGGTATAGATGATGGGGTCTAGATGAGTAGCGGGTTTAGACGAGTACAAATCACAGGGTCAAATCAAACACTACCCATCAACCCAACCCCTGCCCCCCAACCCAACCCCTCAGGCACAATAACTCTTCCATCAGCCAGATGCATGGCATGTCCCTGCAGGAGTCCAGCGAGCGCGGCAGTCACATGCGTGGGCGCTTTGTCCCCCTCGTCGATGACTAGCACGTGGCCCAGACGGGCGGCGAGCACCTGTGGGGGGTTGGGGGTATGGTGGGGTGATTGGGGGGTTTTGAGGGGTGGGCAGGGTCTTTTTGCTGGGGACTAGGGCGTGCAAAGATAGTGGACACATTGGAAAATGAAACGAAGAAGGAAAAATAATCGACAGACAGGGCGCACCTTCGCAGATTTATATTATCGAAGTGACAAAATGTGCAGGCAAACCTTGCAGATTCCAATTTGGGAACGCCATGCACACTTGTGCCGCAAAAATTTCACGTTCCTGAATACCATCACTACCACAAAAAAAAACGAAGTTTATTTATTTCCACCCCAAAAAAACAAAAACTAAAAAAAACAGCCCACAACTCACCAAAGGACTATCCTGATAAGTGAGCAACCCATCGACCATGTTAGCTTGAAGCGTGAGCGTGTGCACTGTCGTATCTCTGCGTGGGTATGCGGGTGTATTTTTGATGTTTTTAGCCATTTTCGGTCCAAATTTGAATTTCAAATCTAGTGATGAAACAAATTGAGCAAACCCAGAGGTCAGAAATTCACACAGGGATTTCAAAATGTGTTTGATCGCGAATAGGAACTATCTATATATCAAAATTGTCAAGTGATTTTCTCAAAAATGAACACTTTCGTCGCACATCAAAACCGCGGGAACATTGCAAAAAAAAGAGAAAAATCAAACCTGTGCAATTGAATATATTGCCTGGGTCGATTGAGCAATTGGAGAAATCGATCTGTCACTTTATTTTTCCCCACCCCCTGATTACCAATTAGCAACAGATGCTCGCCCAATTTCCAATCCTTTAACATCGATTCCAGAATCGATAAATGCTGTGAAAGTGAAAAGGAATTGGAAATTTTAATTGCGGGAAATCAATGAATCGGTAGAATTTTTCTCGAAGTAAATACCAACAATACACTTGGGATGAGAAACACATTTTGAGGTATGGTGAGGCAATTACTGTTTTTGCAAAATTTTTGCTGTGTATACCGTATTACCTCGAAATACCCCCATGGGGGTTTATTATTTCGCCAGCAAAATTTGAGGGGGGGTTAATTCGAGGGGGGGTTTTATTATTTCGTCAGAAATTTTCGTTAGGATCGTAATAAAATGTATGCATTTTCATACCCAAAACAGGTAATAAATGTGTCCATACAGGATATATTTGGACATACAAACGTAGATAGCTACACAAACTAGTCGATGTGTAGTTGCATAATGCAAATTAGCAGTAAAAAATACATCATATACATTGCATACATGATGTACATCGTTTGTGGGGGGGGGTTTTTTGAGAGGGGGGGGGTTATTATTTCCCCAGCCCATTTTGAGGGGGGGTTAATTCGAGGGGGGTGTTAATTCAAGGGGGGGGGGATAATTCGAGGTAATACGGTACTTGACTTTGCATCTAGAAAATCTGTTACCCCGAATGATTAGAAAACAAATTCTCCCGAAAGCCTGAAAAATAGTGTCGTAAAAGTTACCTGTTCATTATCATAGAACAAAATGTCTGGCACCATGGCGCGGTCAAGTGCTCTGCTCTCATAAATGGCAGTTGACACACTGCCAATTTTAAGTTCATTTTTCTTTTTGTCCACTTTATCTGAAAAAGAAAGGCATCTAGTTTGAAGGCACATTGAAAATTAGAAAAACAGTGACAAACATTTTATTTCTCTGTCTGCACCACGCGCCACTGGTTCAATGCCACACTTTTCTAGTGCCGATTCTAAACTATCCTTGGTGATTGATGGTAGAAATCTGAAAACATTTTTATCTAAATTTCATATAAAGTTTTGCAAGTGACTTTATTGAATTGTACCTTGATAGGCAGACTTTGTGCACCATCTCATACAACGATTCAGAACCGCCATAATTTCCAAGTCTCTTCATAATGCGAACAATTTGTCTTGTTGACAAGCAACTAGAAAGCGCAGCCAGCTGCGAGGAAAAATATCTGGCATTCTAGACAAAAAACTTGAGACAATCAAAACACAACTCACATTTGCATCCTGACTATTCCTGATCAAATGTGCAAAATTCAACAATTTATCCAACATTTCCACATTGGATCGATCAACATTCGCCATTTTTTCCACAATCAATCTCTCATCAGCCAAATTCGAACGTTGAACTTCAATAAAAGGGCACAAAGTGCTCAATTCTGGTGTCAGCCACATTTCACTGGCGGAATCTTGACTGGGGCTTTCGCCAGACAGAATTATACGGAAGTTCGGCGAAATTCGATGGATATTCCTGGAAATGTTGTTGTGGGTTTTATTCCAGGGTAGCGTATAGATGTTGCAATGGCAGACTGCAGAAAGCACATCTACCGTAATTCCTCGAATTACTCCCTTGACGAAATAATAAAAAACCCTCGAATAAGCCCCCCCCCCCTCAAAAATTGCTGGCGAAAAATAACCCCCCTGGGGGTATTTCAAGGAAATACGGTATTTACGTATTCCGGACCTTGATAAGCTGATCCCTTTTTACGTTGAATCGAAAAGTTTGGCTAATATTCACCAATACCTCTACACATATCTGTGATTTACAATCTATGTGGAACTCCCGCGGAGGTGAAATTATGGCTGCCTCAGTTGCACATATATAAAAACGTAAAAAGATGTCATAATATGTCAAAAAACATTGAAAATCACGAAAACATAAATCCAACTTTTCTCCCAGCATCTCATCACTAAATCCAGTGGCGCCCTTTACCAAATCGTATCGATCAGCGGCGAGAAGTCGGGCGCCATCAAACAGTTCGATTTCGCCGTCCTGTATGAGCCTGCGAAGCGCAAAGGATTACTGTACCGTATTTGCTTGAATAATTCCCACCTCGAATAATTCCCGCTCTTGAATAAATCCTCCCCATTAAATAAGTGAGGTAACAATTATGCCCACGCCCTCGAATAACTCCCCCTTTAGGCGAATTTTTTGGCGTGCTATTTTGTTAAAAAAGCATACCGCAAATCCTCAAATAAGACCCCCCCCCCCCGAATAACTCACCCCCTTGAATAACTCCCCCCTGTTGGCGAGATGAGGAAAAAATACCCCCCCTCGAATAACTCCCCCCTCTGGAATAACTCCCCCTCTGTATGAAAAGGATACAATACAAAAATACATAAGAATATTAGCCTATGGCAGCGACAGCAGATACATGATGTGTATGCAGTGTATACACATCTTTTTGTTGTTGTTGGACAGTTAAATACCTGAATTACGTGAGTTGACAGACTGCATCCATACAATGAATTAAGTCCAACTTTTAAAATAACTCCCCTGGCCCCAGATTTAATTGGGCAGATTATCCCTGAGAGGGAGGACATGACGGGCGTGTCTGGCAATTCAAAATTTGATTGGGCAGGCATGCCCGCGCCGCCCGCCTGTCATGCCAGGCGCCTGACAGCCGCCACCCGACTGCCAGGCAGAGCGAGATTTACTTGCGTGCTGGGCGGCAGCTGTCAGGTGCCTGGCAGGACAGGCATGAACATAAGATTTGGATACACAAACATAAGTTTTGGATACAAAACATAAGATTTGGATACTGAAAACATAAGATTTGGATACATGAAAAATAAGATTTGGATACAAAAAAAATATTTGGATACACTATGGAAAAAGTCAAACTGAAAACATGAAAAGTTACCTGCCCTGCACCTCTGAGGATGCAGGGCACATTTTTCATGTTCTGTTAAATTTTGCCAGGCATGCCCTCACAATTAAATCTCATTTTGCAATTTTCAGGGAAGTCAGGCACTCTAGAGGGCGTGCCTGGCAGGCGCGTCGGGCGTGTCAGGCACCTGGCATGCAGGGCGCAATTGAATCTCGTTTTACAAAATTTTGCCTGGCGTGCATGACGGGCGTGTCAGGTGCCGGGCGCGGAGGGCAGAAATCTGTCTGCCCAATTAAATCTGGGGCCTGGGGTCTTATTCGAGGATTTAGGGTATTTCATGAATTAAGATAATAGAAACATTCAAACAAAATTTGACGAATATTTCCCGCTTGAATAATTACTCATCTTGACAAAAAATCGACGAAAAAAAATCCCCGGGGGAATTATTCGAGCAAATACGGTACCCTATGAAGACAACCTAAAAAAATAAAACTCAAAAACCTCCCATCAACCAACCTCCCGAGCACATTCAGCGTGCTGTAATGCAAATGGTGCACCCCCTGCAAAACGACCAGACCCCCTTCCAGTGCCCGTTGAGTGAGAGGGGCCCGCACCCAAATCGTGTCCCCATTGGGTAGCATGCGACGCTGTTGTAGTAAGTCTCTGGGGGGGAGGGGGAGATTTTTTAGACTGTGTGTGTCCATGTGCACAATTTCACGCGTTTACTCGCCTTAAGGCGCATTACGTTCCAATTGGATGTGGGCCCAGGCGCTGCTGGCACCGGGGTATTTTGCAAAAATTGCGAGGGACATTAATGCTCTAAACTTATGACAAAGGAAAGATGTGTTCAGAAAACCGTCACACGAAAAAAAAGTTCAACATTTCAACATGAATCGGCAACGAGAGTAGGTCACGCAGTGCATTAAAATGTTTTTGATGCTAATAGATTTTCAATTTGCCATTGTAAATATTCGTACACACGAGCATGCACTTGTTGATGTAGCATCGTTTGGCGCTGGCGTAAATTATACCAAACTGGCACTGCGCAAACTACTAGTACACCACCGAAATTTGGGGAACTCTTAAATCTGTTTTGAACACAATTGAGTTAGCACAAAGGGCAGTGTGTCAACTAATTTTGACGGCAGTCAAAAATCATTCGATCTGGAAAACTCAAATGTGTTCAAGACAGATTTATGAGTTCCCCGAATTTCCCCGGTGTACGTGTACTAGTGGGCATGACCCCACTACGTTTAAACAACAAAATGAAAGTAAAATTCAAACACACCTTGCACTCATATCTTGATAACACACTACCCTTTCCATCTCATTTTCAGAATAGCCAAACGCCTTTGCAAATGTGTCAACTAGAATATTTTTTCCGGTGCCCTTTGGAGCGACGATGCAAAAATGCGATTTCGCAGCGAGTAAAAGCGCCATTTTGCACAGGGTGGAATCGTGCGATATAGTCGGAACATAAGTCTCAGTTTTAGAGGGAACAATTGGGACATAAGTCCCGCTGCGAGCCTAAAAATGCGGGAAAATGGAAGTGTTTACAGTTATTATATGGAGCTGGTGTAAAATGAAAACTTGCAACCTGAATATCAATAGAATTGCCATTCCAATCAAGTTTTGTTGAAATCATATTGTCAGTGTCTGATAAAACATTCACGTCTAATATTTTAGCACTTGATTCAGGGTCGCTTGTTTCAATCTCGAAACCCTAGAAAACCGAAAAACAATTAAAAACAACAACAACAAAAAAAAACAGACAAAAAATCGAAGAAAATGATAAAAAAACAACCTGTATCGCTTCTTGCACAGATTTAATTGCATCTGATTTTGCCATCAATTTATAGGGATAAAACGTACTCAACACTTCGTGCACTGTCATCTTGGGATTTAGGCTCTGAAAATCAATCAAAATAAAAAATCCGATATTTTTCCCGCCTGAAAAAATGAAACGAACCCAAAGTTCTGCCGCCAGCGGCAAGGAATCAATAGGAAAAATAGAGAGACCACTTTCTGATAATTGCTCGGTGCCGCTGCCGTAAGCGAAAGAGACCAATCTATTGAGCCTGATAAAACATAGCAAAAAAAGTTGAAAAATAGAGTGAAAAATAAAAAAAAATTGAACGAACTTATCATTGGAGACATTCGGTGCAATCGATGAAACGAGTGAATGCATTTCCTGCGGGACAAAATGAAAAGAATTGCCCGTTATAATTTTCAGAAGATCAGAGCCCATTCAGGCGCCAACCCAAGTCAAAGATTTCAGACAAATATACACAAGTTTTAAATGCCTGGTAAATATCAGACCGGTAATTCGAAACATTTTCTGAAAACTTGCCACTTGACTGGGATGGTGTTTTGTCCCAGGTGCTAATCCCTGACCATGTAAAATGTCAAATGCATATTGTCATGTAAAAAGTAAAAAGTCATATAAAATGGCATGCAAAATGTCAAACACGTTAGCCATTTTACAGGGAATTTTACATGACTTTTTACACTTGGCACGACATTGACATTTTCCAGAGTCTGCGAATTCGCCCAGTAAAAAACCCACCCGAAATTCAATCCCGGTCACATCTCTGCACTGGAATCTACTTCTAAACGGTGGATCTAAAGTGTGGCCACGGAATTTTGGAACAGGTAAACCCAATGCGATCACTCGAAAGTCCTTTGAAGCGCGTAGATACTTGTCGGGATTCTGAAAATGAATTTAGTTAGAAAACTGGCGGCAGTCACGCACCCTGTAAAATGTAAAATGTCAAATGTCATGCAAAGTATCAATCAAAATATAAAAAAAATTACTGAACTTTGGACATCATGCATGAGTTTTACCAATTTGTATGCCATTTTACATGACATTTGACACTTGCTTTTCACTTTGCAGTGTGCGAGATCGCTCCCGAACATTATATTTACGATCTTCATGTTTTAGTGGGTGGATTAACTCACATCGGAAACTTTGTCAAACTTGTCCGCGCTCAAAATAAATCGTCCATCATCCAGCTGCATCTCACGATTTTCTGAAAACAGCGCACAATGCACCTTCAAATACTGTTTAAAAAACATATTTTTAAGAAAAAAAAACGAACCGAGCAGATTATTCAAAATCGGGAGTACATTTCTCTCAGCCTTTTCCACTCCATCAATAACTAATACGCGGCCATTTAACGCAGCGCGTACGGCACACTGCGGATAGAAAAGTTATGTTAGCTATTGGCAACTTTTTGATCAGAAATATAAATCAAATTGAAAATTTTAAATTTACTGATATCGCATAATTGACTTTTGAGAGAATCGACTGGCGCCGAATCGAATATTTACTCTGGTGCCTTTTACATAACTGAAAATGGAATTGAATTTGCGAAATAAACTGACCAAATCGACATAAAAGGCGGTATTGTCGCGGATTTCCCGCCGCTGTTTGATATCCGCTTCCGTGGTATCGCGACTGACGCTCACATATTCATACTCCCGATTTGTAAGTTCCTGTGTATGGATTCAAAATGTATTTCTTATCATAAATGTTAATCAACAGCTCAAATGAGGTGTACACCGAAAAAGTGCCATTTTCATGGATAAATGGGAATTCAGGTACAGATGTGAAATACGCAAACATTTCTGCATACGATATGAACACTACGAGAGTCTCCATATCTCTCTCAGATATCGAAGTAAATAGCATAACTGAAAAATGAATTTGAAACAGAATCCAACACCTCAAAAAATTGTTGCGTTAAACCTTTACCTCTACCGTTAAATTGTTGCAAAAAACCTTTACGTTAAATTAAATCTGTAAATCAACGACAAAAACAACGAAAACCCGAACGCACTAAAAACTGCATCACCAATTGCCTTCTAAACTTGCCAGGGGGCCCCATCAAAAACACATCTTGTCCCAACTGATCTTTCTGCATAAGCCACCGTAAATGTTTCAAAACGGCTTGGCTTTGCACACTGGCGCCACTTATGTACCCTCGGGGGACTAATTCCGGGCATTTTGAGTGTTTAATTGTGTAAGTTACGTCTCCAAGGGTTATGCGACCTGTATGGTGGGAAAGTTGAGATGTACTGCTGTTACCGCACCCGGTATTTTTGGTGAATGGTGATTACCGTGACGTTTTGATTATCGATATGTTCAGTCGTTATTTTTGAGTTGATTTTTGAATGGTAACATAGTGGTTTGTATTTACATTGAGGTTTACACTCACCCTTATAAAAGGCTTTGAAGCTGTGACTCTCAAAATGCAACAAAATCAATTTTAAAAAACCACCACTGTCAATTTGAATGCAAATTGCGTGCAAATTTTGCGTGCAAATTTGTTTTTAAAATTCCCTGTAAATAAGTACTAACTGTGAATGGGCTCTTTAAACTGATTTCGACGCTTTCTTTTCTTTAAAAAACGGTTTAAAAACACCGTCCATACCTAAATGACACTTTCAGACAATACTTTGCATCGCATATGCCGACAGATATGGGGAACATAAAAATCAAACTTCAACAAAATGTGTAACCTGAGGAAGCTGAAGTGCCTGGCCTTGTAGCTGAAAATCTGTTCGCTGCGATAAAATGCAGTTGGCGCGCTGCCAAGCGACCGACCATTTTTCTGAAAAAATATAACCTGTAAGATGTCGTCGCTATTACTAAGGAGAACCCTACTGTCGCCCAGCAATTATTTAGATATACGCGGCGGACCGCAAAGTATGTGCAGAAACCTACCATAATTTATGAATCAAATCTTGTGATAAATTTCGTAATTAATTATTCCATGGTGAAAACGAAATATTTTGATGAAAGAACTGTAAATATAATATTTGGTTCACTATTCGGAGGCTTATGGTAGGTTTCCATACTAAGTGTGATGTCCGCCAAATATTTTTTAGTACATAAATTTTTTGCCGCACATTTTTTATTGCAAAAACTATTTTCAACCACCTAAATTACAAACAGGAAACTTAACAAAATTCATTCAAGCCGATAAAAACAATTCACCATCGTCAGGAGGAGCTATGCCCCACCCGCACCAAATAAACGCGATTTGCTATCTATGATCCAAACCCTTGGGGGGCTGGTCATACCAGCTATCTATCTTAGCGAAACAGCGTTCCAAATGGGTTAAGTCATCGATTGAAACATTGAGTTTGCGGGTTTACACACACACGCACAAAGGACAACTCTTAAGATGAAACCGAAATGCGCAAAACACTCGCTGGTTGACATTTAGTTTATGTAAATGTATAACAAAACAACTCCACTTGCCCGACATGCGTGCAATTTCACATGCACATTACCACTGGTGGTTGTTTTCATTGCTTGTGTGTATTTTTAGTGTCATTGCTTCTATTCCTGCATGCTATCATATAATAATGAGCCGTGATATGTTAGTGTAGTATATAATATCCAGCCAATGAGCTCCCACATACTTCTACAGTGGGAAACATCAGTCTCATGGTATTAGCCTTCACTTATAACCTTATTTAAGCACTATTCTGTTATAGCACTATTATGCCTATCTTCACTTGAACTCAGGACCATTTGACAAATAGCAATTTACAACTTACAAATTAACGAGTCAACATAAAAAGTGGATTTTTTGCATCAAACCCCATTTATAATGCTATCCTATGTGTCCACAGCCATTCCATGGCTATATATCATCACAAATACTGCCAGTTGCATGATATACCTCTATATATTGACTCAGCGGTAGGGTGTCAACTTTCCATTTTCCGTTTCCGCTTTCCACAGGCAAATTTTTTTCTGTTTCCGTTTTCCGGCTGCTAAATTTTTTTTCCATTTCCGTTTCCGTTTTTCCGGCTCATTTTCCGTTTTCCGACTAAAATTTCAGTTTTTCCGCCTTTTTTTGTTTTCCGGCTCAATTGTCTGTTTTTCCAACGTTTTTTCATTTTCTGGCTCAATTCTCTGTTTTCTGTTTCAGCCAAACTGGTAAACATGCATGCAGGTTCTCAATTATGTGAATTGTTTCTATTTCTAGCAAGATTTCTGCAAATTTTTTGATTTCTGGATAAATTTCTGCAATTTTTTTTCCGTTTCCGGCAAAATTTCAGCAAATTTTTTCCATTTCCGGCATAATCTCAGCAAATTTTTCTGTTTCCGTTTCCGTTTTCCGGGCTTTCATTTTTCCGTTTTCCGTTTTCCGGCAGGTGGAATTTTTTTTCCGTTTCCGTATTCCGCCAAGTGCAAATTTTTTTCCGTTTCCGTTTTCCGCCAAAAAGTTTTTGTTGACACCCTACTCAGCGCCATATTTGGGAGCTTTCTAGGAAATGTCTAGACATTTTTAGGAAAAAAAAGCGGAAAAAGCGCGCTTTTTAATAAAAAAAGCGGGCCGTTGAAAAAAGCGCTTTTTATCCATCGCTAGTAATGAAGTATCACAGAGAGGACTATGTCCTCTCTGCCCCAAAGAAACGCGATTTGCTATCTATGATCCAACCACTGGAGGGGGGTTGGTCACACCAGCTATCTATCAAACAACCGACGTTACAAAATCAACCTACGCTACAGTTGAAACATTATGTTCACGGGTTCAGATTGGATTCGAAATCACGGGCGGATTGGGGCACCGATCAACACATCGCGTCAAAATTGAATGTTACCAGATTTTAATGGATACAACTCAGATGATCAAGTGGACAGTGCACTATTCCGCATCTAAACCCATCCCGCATGTTGACCCGGAACACATTTAATTATACCTGGCATGTTGAAAATAGGTAATAAAACACATGACCTAGTTATTTTGAAGGTGAAAATCTATAAGAAGTAGGAAAATTAGGGAATTTTGCTGAAAATTAGGTTAAAATTGCTCAAAAGTGCTCCAGATAGCTAGATAGCTAGGAAATTTGCGGGTGTGGGGGTGTTCAAAGGGAATGTAGCGAAAAAAAAATTGCGCCAGGGATAGATAGTTGGCTGGGTGGTTTGGGGTGGTGTGACCCACCCCCCTTTCTTACCCATGCAGGCATAATGTGTCTATAATGGGTCTACATGCGGAATGGGCCCTAGCCGATCAAGTGTGTACCAAATCCAGATCGTGAAAGATTTACCGAATGAAAAAATACAGAACAGTTTAGTCATTGAAATGGGATTATCATTTGAGACATCTCATCATGTGCGATGGTAAAATGTGCGGTCATCATACCTGGTGATGGAATGGCGGCAGGGCGCTGGCGCCATTTGAGGGCGCTGCACCATGGCGCCATTGGAGATTGGCGTCCTTTTTCTGTGGGGTCAATGGCGCTTAGCGCCCTTTTCATGTGACGCCATTGGCGCCAGCCACCGATTGCTTGAATGGCGCAATGGCGCTTTTTTCAGGCCCTTTCCATCACTAATTATAGCATAGCAAAATTGTCTGAACACAAATTCTCTCCACATTTCAGCTCAGAAATGTAGACCGGATTTTTGAACGGGGGGGGGGCGGATTGTATACAGAGTCCGGCGAACGGGTGGGGGTTTACCCCCCTAAAATTTGACCCCTGTGGTAAAGAAATGGCGCCTTGGCGCCAGAGCCATTCGTATGGGCCACGACATGGCGCCAAATACTGCTGTACATGTATGTATTTTACATACATATACAGCGACGGGGACAGATTTTGAGTATGTTTTTGTCCTGAACTATAGTATGACGGAAATATACTGTGCGGCGCCGGAATGCGCGCTTGCGCGCAAAATCTATCCGACCAGCGAACAAAATAGCGTTACGTTTTTTCTGTCCGGCGGCCGCCCCCCCCCCCCCCCCCCGCTGGCTACGTCCTTGTTCCAGCTCCACACACACAAACGTACCAAATTAGTTTGCTATAATCTGTTGGCTCCGCCCACTTGTCACTGGTATGAAGCCCGAAACCACTGGGGCCTAGGGTCGCTTGCCACGGGCTGCAATAAAATGAGCAAAATAATTTTAATGCTTTGTTTTCCATTCCACTAGTCAATCACTAAATGGGTCAGGGGCCAGTTTCAAACACTGCAAGATATCAGTGTATCAAGTGTGAATAGTCTACAATGGAAGGTAAAATGATGAGAAAATCGTGCCGGGCTATTACATTTTACATGACATTTGATAAAATGGTCTGTCGAGTCGGGTGACTGGCCCCAGAGTAGACAAGAAAAGAGGTAATGCTCCACGCAATGTTCCCTTATCCTTGAACATGATCGATGAAATATTGAATGAAACATGAAAAAAATTGTACACGATTGATCGCCAAAAAAATTTAGCCACAATTCAGTTTCTTCGAAAATACGACGAACACAAACAAATTTACCTTATATGCACGCGCATCTGCAAAAAAACACCGGCCGGATTTTAGAACCAGTGACACACCCACCCGAAAAAAGTTGTCAAGCAGCGTGTACTGCCCAGGTGTCGTTCCTAGACCCTGTAGAGTGTCAAACGTCATCTAAATAGTCATGCAAAGTGTCAACTGTCATGACAAATGTAAACTGTCAATTGTCGTGACAAATGTAGTGCCAATTGTCATGACAAATGTAAAGTGGCAATTGTCAGTAATAAATTAATGATTAATTGTCCGTAATAAATTTTTTATTCAGATTGACATTTTACACGACATTTGAGACTTTACTTTACAGGGCCAGAGACGGCCCCAGAACGGCCGGTCAAGTGAGCGACAACTCAACCAGAAAATTAGACCCACAAAGACATGACAATTGGGCAGACCATTCACACGCACTCGTACCGAGCCGTAAACTGACCAACCGACACAAACGAGATCCCAGAAACATTAAAAAATCGAACCTGCAGTAGCTGAAATGGCCGGATGTTTACGCAGTCGATGCGCGGCCACACGATCCACTACAACCTAAAATTGTATTGGCCTTGCGCACACTAGTTTTCACACGAAATTTCGAAAACTCATAAATGAGCTTTGAAAGTGTTTGAGTTTTCCACAATGAGTCATTTTTAAACTCCGTCAACTGTAGTTGACGGCCACCTCATTGTAGAAAACTCAAATGCGTTCTAAGCTGATTTGTGAGTTTTCGAAGTTCCGTGTGAAAACTAGTGTGCGCAGGCACATTCGTACACTTCGTAAAAATGTTTGTCTACTATGTTTTTCAACCAAAAGTCATCAAACTGTTGTTTTTTTCAAAATCAAAGTTTTTTAAAGCCAGTCAAAACTCGTGCCACTGAACCGTGATTCACTTGGGACTTTTTCAAAATCGGATGTAAGCTGGATTACCAACAAAAGATATTGCAAGGTGTAAAAAATACATAATATGTGGAAGTTTTTTTTTAATACTTATGTTGACCAATGTGATAGTGGATAGTGATATTGTTTTACAAACTTTTCCTGATGCAGACTCATAACTTTGGATGTATTTTTTCGGCACCCCAAAATCAGTGATTCAAAAACAAAACAAGTGACACCTAATTTTTCGTCCTAATCAGTCAGGGGTATCATTTCATTGCTGGAAATGAAAAATCATAATAATGTAACATCAAGGCGATTTTACACAGCTTCGCAAGGTAAAAAATGGAAATAATGCGTGTTAAGGTTCATTCATTGTCAATTGTCATCGTGTCGAAATATACAAATTGAGAAAATAAACATTAGTAATCTGTAAGAACACAAATTGTGAGTATGTAATTTTCTAAGGAAACGTTTTTTCGACAAATCGCAAGAATGCTGAATAAATATCAGATGCTTTGAAAAACTATTTACGAGATTCATCCAAAAGTTTTCAATAAAGTAGCAATACACACGACAGAAAATCACTGCAGAAATTGAAAGAAGAAAAACACACGAAACTGCAAGACAGCTATGAATCATTTATACACAAACTAATATATGTAGGTACTCGGCGGACAGCACACCTAGTATGGAAAACTACCATAATTTAATGAATAATCTATTGTGATAAATTTTGAAATTAATTATTCGAAAGTAAAAATGAAATATTTTTTGAAAAACTGTATAATTTTGGTTCATTATTCAGATGGGTTATGATGGTTTTTCATACTAAGTGTGATGTCAGCCGAATAATGTCTGACAAAAAATGGCACGTTGCCAAGAAAATAAAATATCCCTCAAGTCTGAGGAGGGATTTTAACAAAGTTTTTCAAAACTTTGTATCCAAAATAGACGAAAACCAGGGCGCCAAAAAGCCACTCGCGGAATGCCCTCTGCTCGTTTTCATGTTCCATCAAATAGACACGCGTGCTCAGGCGTTGTACCTGCGAAAAATATGCACATTTTTGGTTTGATAACAGTTGAGAAAACTGTAGCCGTTCGAAAAGATAATCTTGACCTCGCATGTAGATTAAACCTGTCGCATGTAGATTAAACCGTATGGAAAAAGAAAAAGCCGCATAGTGAATTTTCCGCTGTATACAAACTTTGCGTCAAAATTGATTGAACTGAGCTAAATTTTCATGAATCAAATGCCATAAAAACACAGCTATAAAAAAACTGCCATTCATTGATAATAATTCATTTGATGTCATCCAACGGCCAAACGAAAAACTTTTTTTGTTAGTTTCAATTAGTGATGTAAAACGCGCCAATAGTTTGGCGCCAAGCGTCATGGCGCTGCCTTTACTCTCAGCACCAAATGCCAATAGCGCCATTCGCGTTGGTGAGGCGCCAGTGCCATGGCGCCTTTACATAACTAATCCAAATACAACAAGCAATTAGATTTTTTTATTATTATATCTACCAAAAGGCAAAAAAAACCTATATCAATTAGGTGCACCTGCTTTCTGAGCAGCGTCATTTCTTCAGCCGGCGTAAGAAACTCAGTCAGCGGCAGCCCGGATCGATTGGTTCTAAAATGAAAATAGTCACTTTTCACATAAAAATTTTAAGAACAAAATTCTAATAAAAAACCTGGGTGTATCCTCAATACCATCTTCCATTACGGTATCCAAATCACGCCTTTTAACGAGTTGGCGCCGTGCCAGCATATATGTCTCCTCGTCCACGCTGGGATACTCAGATTGGGCCAGCGTTAGTGTAGCAGGTGGAGTTTTTAGAATCACCTGAGTTTAAAAAAATACGAAAAATTAGGAATGGCAACGCATTTAACCAGGGGTTTAGTGGATTTCGACCCCTCCGGGGGTTCATATAGATAGTAAATCACTCGTCCGGAGGGATAGATAGTTTCTAAAAACATTTTGGGGGTTGTGGGGGGGGGTTTGGGGGGGGGGGGGGGGTTCGCGCGGGTTCAATATATGGGCTTTTCCAAGGTATAGAAGGAAGAAAAGGGAAAAATCGCTAAAAGTAGGTGAAAAACAGCTCAAAAAAGGTATAACCTGAAAAACTATAAAAAGGTATGAAAATTACCCCCCCCCCAACAAAGTTCACATAAAGTATGCTTACAGGTTGGTAGCTAGGGTGATGTTTCGTGAGCGTTTCCTGTTCTATGGCAACTTCCATCGGAGAATCCTTGGCACCCAAATGTGCGTCGCCGCCTGAAAAATGTTTGAGTTTTTGCATAAAAGCACGCCCAACGATGGGGAAATCGTAATTATGGAAATAGCATATTTTTGAAATTGTAAATTTAAATCACAGGGTGAAAATTTGCACAAAATTCATTTTGCAAAACCCAAAAGTTTCACTGGGTAATAATAAACACTGATCCTCTATATTGGAGTTAGCTATTGCAGAGAATGATAAATAAAGATCAATGGGTGTGAGTGTGTGTGATGCCACACAGATACTTCCCACACTAATTTTGACCATAAATAATCAGTGTAAGTGGGGACTTTCATTCTAAAAGTTCACATATCCAGATTTTTCGATTTTTCAAAATCGCATTTTAAAGTTTGGCGCTGGCCCGGCAATGCCATGTTTGGGCGACAAAGCTTGCCCCGCACTTTTCAGATACCTTGAACATTTGTCTACATTTTTCTTTTCCACAAATTTAACGGCCGGTAAATATTTTGGGAGTTATGTCATATTTTGGAAAACACCCAAAATAGGGAGTAAATCTTAATATCTGCAATTCAAAGTGAAATAAATGCTAAACTATGCATTTTGGAGCAAAACTGAGTCTGCCATTAGAAAGCTCATGTCGAAAAGTACATCGACCTAAATTTTCAGCTCTATATACACACACATTTTCGATATATAGTGCAAAATAGATTTGGAAATTCACGTATGCACATATGGAAATGAAACTCTTTTTTTTGTAGGGGAAATCCGGCCGGCTCTTCGCGAGCGATCCGGAGCACGCGTGCACTTTTGGAAATGAAACTATTTTTTGGATATGTGCACTTATGAAATGAAACTCCGGTGGTCCGAGATGGATATATGCACTTACGAAATGAAAGTTCTTTTTTTCATAGGGGATTTAAGATGGATATGTGAACTATCGATATGAAAATTGTGATTTTTCTGAACATCGGTACCACTGTATCTCAGGAACGAAATGGACTATAATGCTGATTTTTTTCTAAAATGTGAAAAACTATACGTGGAGGTCAAACCCACGCTTAACTAGATTTTTCTGGATTTGGCGCTTGTGAACTTTTGGAACGTTAGTCCCCAAGTAACACAAAACGCATCTTTTCCAACCACAAAACAAACCGGGAAAAGTAGCGGCAAAACCTATAACAAACCCGCCAACAAAATTCTTTCAGGCACTTGCATTCCAGAGGCTGTTTTCACCACCCCCCGGACATCATCATTTTCCATTTTTCGAGTTTCATATTCCGCATCGGCCATTGGCTTTTGTCCAATAGCACTTATGTGCCGCGGCACGCGCATTCTGAGAGATTATATAAAGTGGTGGCGACATTAAATGAGAATTTAAAGTATAAAATTTTGGAAGAATCAAGGGGGTATAAAAATTTATAATTGATTTGTTCACGATCATCTTAGAGTCAAGATGGCCGGCATTTTTGACTGTTTTTTTTCTATAAAAAAGTTACAACCATCAAAATCGTTTATTTTTAACACTTCCCATTACTTTTGAGGACATCATTTTTCTTGTCATCATGACATCATCATGATGACGTGCGAAATGAGTATAAGTCGGTTATTTGCCGAATTTTGGAAACATTTTCCGATGAAGGGAGTTTGATCTTGCAAAAAAACGCAAAACAAAGCCAAATGATTTTTCAAAACACTAATGTCATTTTAGAAATGGGACCACAATCACACGACAACTTTTGTAATACTTGGCACAGTTCCAACTTCCGAAAACAGCACTAAAAGCAGCTCGGAAACCTACTCCTTATCAATATGCTCATTGAAACGGCTCTCCGCATTTCTGGCGGCATCCAGGGCCAATTCCCATTCTCGTTCCTCAATCCAGGGATGCCTAATTGGCGATTCATTTGCGGCCGCCATAGGTTCGCTTCTGATAGGGATTTCCAAATTTAGATTTTGAGAGGTCACAGTTGTATTTTTGGCTTGCAAATCGTCAATTGAGTGGATGTTCACTTTGTTTATGTTTGATTGGCGAGACTTTGAGAGAAATTTCTCATCAGGACATTTTTTCCGTTGAATGTCCGCTGTATGTTTCTAGGATAAATGTTCTGGAAAGTGCTTTCAGAGTGGTGTTTCCCGTGCGCTTGACACGGATTTATTACATGCGGAACAAGGGTTTTCATTTTCTATTCAAAAATCTTGGATGTCTCAGCTAAAAGGAGACATGGGCTAAAGCTAGAGTACAAAAAGGAAATATTGGCAGATTATCAGACAAAATAATAATCAAAATAAGTTAAGATGTTTAACACCAAACAATTATTTACCTGTCACAAATATTTACTTGTTGGGGTTATTCACTCACGTTTTTCGCAAATTCATAGACGAGCTTTGCAAATAGCCCAATTTCTATTTTAAAAATAATTCCAGGTCTTTCGAAATGGCACTTTTTCAACGGTTGCACTCTGAATTACTGAAGCAAGTTGTACAGCGAACAAGTTTTGTATCCTGTAGTAGCAGCGCTGCACTTTTACCCAAGGTTTTTCTCATTTACTGAAGACTTTAAGAGCTAAAACTTCCAGCGTTTTTGACCATTTAATTTTTAACGTGTTTCTGCACACAGGAAGCAGCACTTCCGCTGCAAAGAAAGTCGATCAAACGATACGAACATCTGATAAAAGAAACAGAAACTGACAGACCAAAGAACATTGAACCTCATCTACTTTATGAGCCACCCGAGGTAAGAATTTAATTTTTTAAGTGAAATTTTTCATTTTTCAGTTTTTTACATTTTTTAGATTCGCAAAACAGAGGCCGACTGTCACGAACGGATAAACGTTGTTCTGCACGGTTACGATTACGCCACCCTGGAACGTTTTCAGAGTTACGTGCATCGTTTGGCCAGAAGAGTCGGCTTGACTGTGTCTGATAGGTGCCTATTCTTTTTCGAAATTTTTGGCACCCTTCCAAAATATTTATTTTTTAGTTGGGCAGTACCGGGGCGCACGTGGAAAGTTGTCACGTATAAGCCGCGATCCACTGCGACCAGAGCTACGTATGAAATTGCCAAATATGAGAGAACGGTTCAGTTGGTTGAGGTGTGTGAGATTTTATTGTGTTTCATATTTTGTCATTGTGATGGCATGGGATTAGCTAAAAATTGATTGCATACTTCCGTTTTTCGTGACAAAAGACTGACGTTAAAAAGCTGTGTGTAGTGATGGAAAAGCGCCGTGGCGCTAGTGCCAAAGCAAAAAGCGCCATGGCGCTTGGCGCTTGACCCATGAAAAGCGCCATGGCGCTTTTTGCGCTTGGCGCTTTTTTTATGTGGCGCCGGTAACAAAATTACTGGCGCTGGCGCTTGGCGCCATTTTGCTCTGGCGCCATTGGCGCTGGGGTTCAGAAAAGCGCCATGGCGCTTGGCGCCAACGTCTTGGCGCATTTTCCATCACTACCTGTGCGCTTTTTTGAAGAATAGGTCTGAACTATTTGACTTAAAAACAATTTGAAACATCTGAAATTTCCGTCCAAGACGATCAAATGTCATATGAAACCCCCACCCTCCCCCATATTCATTAACTCGTACTCAATTGTTTCCTCCTACATTATTTTGCACTTTTCAGGTGGAGTCAACCAAACTCACACTTTTGATCAACATTCTATGTGCCAATCAGCCAATGGGCGTTCACGTGACTTTGAAAAATCACGAAAAAGTCGATGAAGATAATCGATATATTCCCGATGTTGAATTGGTTTTAGCTCAGAAAGAATTGGCTAGTTTTGATGATCCAGCTGTGAGGAGAAAGAAACATTGGCTAGTCGAGTGATTTGACGATTTTGGTGTGTTTTTTTCTGCAGATAATATATTAGTTTGTATTCTGGGCGTTTGCTGACAATTGGAAAACCGTGTGCTAAGAATAAATTTATCAATATGAATGAATACTATTTCAATATTGTGTGGCAATATTGTACACATTGTAGTGTATGGTACGAAGTACGAATGTTGGAAACGTATTGTGAGTAGAGGAACTGTATGAAGTAAGTATGCAGCGCATTCCCAAACAATTCCTGCTTAAAAAAACCGCATAACAAAAAAATTTGCCTGTATAAACTGTTTAAAAAAAGCTAAAATTTAAAATTTGAACATTTACTTTTCGCTCGAGTTTCCTCAAATGTTTAACTCTTGGTGGCGTACAAATGTACAATTTAAAACCAATGGCCCAGACTTCAAACAGCAACAGGTATATGAACATTTATGAATTTTCTGTTTATTTGACGTTTGACAAACTTGTTGGATGACAATTTACATCACGTTTAACACTTGTCTTGACAATTTATAGGATGCGAAACAGCCCCCAGATAAATATCATCGATCACAGAAATGTTGTTCTATCGTCACTTCAGCTAATCACCAATGTTTGAAGTTAGTCAATTTTTTATAGATGTTAGGACGACACGGTTTGTGAGCCTTTGGCACGCAGACATGGTTATAGGCTTCCTGAAGAGCTCCAACATTTTTGCCAGACACGTTGCAGCATTTTTCGCTACTCTTACATTGAGAGTCTCGTTTGCACCTGCATGGGTTTTTATTCTAAATAATGGTTACCGTATATCCTCGAATAAGTCCCCCGGGAAGTTATTTTTTCGTCAGAGTTTTTGAGGGGGAGTTATTCAAGGGGGAGTTATTTTTTCGTCAGTGTTTTTGAGGGGGTGTTATTCAAGCGGGGTCTTATTCGAGGATATACGGCATTTTTAGTGAAATGCACGTTAAGTGCCAAAAATGAGATGGAATAACGTTATTCCTCGAAATACCACCCCTTTGAATACCCCCATTCGAAATAGCTCCCTCAAAATGGCCACTATGAGGGTTAAACAAGGTGGTGTTTCGAGAGGGGCTTATTATTTCCCAGAATTTTCTTGAACTCCCAGTACTAAAACGTTGTTTGGAACGTACGCTGACGTCAACAAATGCAACAAAAAGCACCATGTATAAGAGTCTATACATAGTGCATAAGAGACTGTATGATAGTGCATAAGAGATTGTATGATAGTGCATAAGAGACTTACATGAGTATTTAGATGGTGTAAAACATGTTCTAACGTAACACAGTCATTGTTTTTAACGTCAATTCTGCATCGTCCGAATCACAAACAGTAGCTTTTGACATGCACGTTTTGTTTACAGTCAATCTGGGGGATATTTCGAGGGGGGGGGCTTATAAATCATAGTGTCCATTTTGAGGGAGATATTTCGAGATGGCGGTATTCCGAGGGAGGGGGGGTGGGTATTTCGAGGAAATACGGTATACAGTTCCTAATGCAGGTATGTATCCAGGATTTTTGAGAGGGGGAAGTGCTTGTTTACGGAGCCCGGTGAACGGGGGGCCGCTCAGCCCCCCCTAAAATTTAATCCTACACAGTGACTGAATGGCGCTATGATGCTGGCGCCATGCCATGGCGTCACTGGCGCCACGAACCGCGGTTTCTGGGCCGTATATCGCCGAATAAGACCCCTTCGAATAACTCCTCCCCTTGATTAACTCCCCCTCAAAAACTCTGATGAAAAAAATAGCCCCCCTGGGGTCTTTTTTGAGGATATGCGGTACACAAATATACTTACATTTCAGCGACATTCATCGGATTAGAGTGCATTTTGAGGGATGTTTGTCTATTGGGATCAATCTGTTGAATTTTTTTTGTCTGTATTGGGCAAATGCGCGCTTGCACATAAATACATTGACAAAATTTAAAGTAAAATTTGCATTTCTGGGGATTTTTTCGGTCTCAGCCCAATTTGAACAATTTCATTCTATTCACAAGGTAGTCCTTAAGCACAGTTTTGCCAGCCTTGAAGCATGATTAATTTCCGACCATATAAATACCATATTTCTTCTAATAGCTGGGAATTCTAATATCTTTTCATCAAACTTTACCTGCCCTTCTATTAGGAGAATGTGGTGATTGCATTTTCAAACAAGCAATCTCCAATTTTTTCAAAATTCATTCTGAAAGCAAAGTTACTCAAATATATCAAAATACTTACATCAAAAATAACTAATGAAAAAAGTTCAGGCTGGGAAAAGTTATTTTAGTTTAGCTGCTTGACATTGTTTCAATTTATAAAAAGAGCTTTACAAATAGCACTAAAGGGGGGGGGGTATATGTAGACCATGAATGAATATGTATTGTAAATTGTGTCTAATGTATTTTGTCTGTTGTGGACAGATTTATATTTGTAATAGACCCTGTGAATGAGACATCATTGAAATGGTGATTTCTACAACAAAGTTTTTAAGTGGAGTTGGTACATTTTTATGCCACCTTCAAAAAAAATTTTTGTAACATAAATGTGGAATTAGATATAAAATTGTGCTTAGAATAGGTCAGACTTAAGTGTCACAAAACTGATGAGCAACAGCCTTATGTGAATCACATTGTGGAAGAATATGTGAAAATTTGCAGTTGATGGGAATAAAGATCACAAAAATAAACATTAACTTGCCTTGCTAGCATGGAGTATTACATAGGAAAAATGTTAAATACTATAAAAATCAAATAATTCTGAAGATTATGTAACTAAAAATGGATGAAAATAAATTCTCATCATGCGTCTTGGCGCCATTTCTGGCGCCATCCAAAACAATGGCGCCAGCGAAAACGGCGCCAAGCCCCAAGGGCGCCTATTCGAAATAAGGGCGCCAGGCGCCAGATGACGCCAGAGAAAAGGGCGCCAAGCGCCAATGGCACCCTTTGGCGCCATTGAAGGGCGCAAGCGCCATGGCGCCATTGCGTCACTACTGTCTACCTTACTTATATAAGGCTATAGAGTCTTATACATGGCGGTTTTTGTTGCATTTTTCGATGTCTGTGTACGTTACAAACAACAATTTAGTACTGGGATTTCAAAAAATTTCAAAAAAATTTTTGGTGATAATAATTCCAAAAAATGAAATTTACCGCTGAAAGTTTTTCAATACATAGACGTTACGGAATGAGCTAGATGCAGTCACCAAAGCGCACAGAATCAGAATATACAGCTTCATCTTTGAAAATGTTTGAGGTCCCGTCTACAGCTTTTTTGTGACCGCTTGATAACACTAAAAAAGTTCAATAACTCAAGTAAAAAGTTCCATATTCATGAGAAAAAATGGTCAAGTATACATTCCATGTAGGCGAATACGCATTTCAAATTGCAGAATCGCACTTGTAGCTCAAGAATTATAGACGTTTGAAAAAATTTGTTGTTGTCGAAGGCTGTCGTGTAACTGTTCGACAATGGTTAAATTTTTTCGAACATCTCTAACTCTTTTTGAGCTACATGCACGATTAGCATTCTAAAAATACCTGACGGATAATTTATATTTAAAAAATATAAGAAAATATAAAAAATATAAGAGTTAATTTTATGTATATATTTTTCTGGGATTTTTCAGACAGATTTAATTATATCTTTTATAACTGTGGGAGAAATTTTTTTTAAAATTGTTCTGAAGTCACCTTGTTGTAAAATTGTGCCACAGTTGTCACTCAAAATCACCAATTTTCATGCCTTTTTGCCCATTTTCACTTTCAAATTCACTAGTCCATGTGGTAAAATTCCTCATTTTTGGCTACTTGTCTCATATTTTTTTATATACCGTATTTCCTCGAATAACCCCCCCCCCCTTGAATGAACCCCCCCTCGAAATACCCCAGGTGTTTTCGAGCTGGGGAAAAAATAAACCCCCCCTCGAAATACCCCCGTCTGGAAAAAGTTACTTCATGTATATAAGGTACATGATGTATTTATTGATGTAAATGTGAATCGCAGCCACACATTGACTAGTGTGTGTGTACATATCTACGTTGATATGTATGGAAATATATTGTGAAGTCACCTTTAAGCCGGATTTACAGCATAACGATCAATAGGATTTGACGCAAAAAATTCAACATCGCTGCAAATTCAATTATTCAAAAACCGTAAGAGCTACGGTATTCATAATTGACATGTGGAAAGAACGCACTCGTGTCTATATACCGTATTTCCTCGAATTACCCCCCGGGGTTTTTTTTCAGAGTGAAGATGTTGAGTGAAAAACGTGAAAAATGCAACAATAACCACCATTTCTAAGTTTTTACAGCCTTATATAAGTAAATGGATGGTATAAACGATGTTCTAACATAACACAGTAAGTGTTTTGAACGTCTGTTATGCATTTCCCGGACCACAAATTCAAAGTGCCCATTTTGATGGGGGGTGGTATTTCGAGGAAATACGGTAGTGTTCTAATTTTTTTGAAAAATATGCCGTAGTTGTCGAGATATTGATCATTCAACCAATTTCGCGGCGATTTTGCGGCAATTTGTCGGTGGACATATTTGACCGCCGACAAATATCGCCGCAAAATTGGTTGAATGATCAATATCTTGACAACCAATGCAGATTTTTCATAAAATTGAACACAATATGGACACGAGTGCGCTGTATCCACATGTCAATTTTGAAAGCCCTAGCTCGTACGGTTACCTAATTGAATTTGCGGCGATGTTGAATTTGTCGCATCACCTCCATTGATCGTTATACTGTAAATCCGGCTTTATCACTGTTTTGGGTACGTCAAAGCCCATTCTTTACTACCACCCTTAACGAAAATTTCTGGCGAAATAATAAACCCCCCCTCGAATAAGCCCCCCTCGAATAAGCCCCCCTCGAAATACCCCCTCAAAATTTCCACTCTGAAAAAATAAACCTCCTGGGGGTATTTTGAGGAAATACGGTATCATTTTGGCTATTTTTAGCCTTTTTTCCAGCAGGGAGATTTTTGTTACTTTTTAAAAGCATGGGTGATTTTCTCAGAGATTTAAAAATATTTTCCAAATGACATGAGACATGAGATGAGAGTAATAATTTTATCCTATTTTTAGAGTAATTTTCTGAGATTATTTTTAATTTTATTTTCCCAATATGAACAGTTTTTGGAAAGCTAAGCACAATTCTGCAATTTGCCTAGGTGGAAGGTGTAGTTGACCAGTTTTTCTGGTGAACATGGAACTTTTTTACTCAACTTATTGAACTTTTTTAGTGTTGTCAAGTCACAAAAACGCCTGCCTTATGGTTTGAGAATTTGTTGGTAGAATTAGTAATGTTTCACTGTCACATATATCGGATCGGCTGAATGGTTGATTGAATGCTTCACACATTTAAACAACTTCTCTTTTAACATAAAATATCTGCTCCAACCATTATTCCGACTTTATGGAATGTCATTAAATATGTAATGTCTACCTACGTACATCTATTGTATTTTTTTTTTAACATTTAAAAACTTGTATTATACTGTATATTGAATGCGATGAATTGTTCATTGAATGCTTCACATTGAAACGATTTCTCTTTTAACAACTTCTTTTTTAGCATAAAGTATCTGTTCCAACCGTTATTCCGACTTTATGGAATGTCATTAAATATGTAATGTCTACCTACGTACATCTATTGTATTTTTTTTTAACATTTAAAAACTTGTATTATACTTATATTGAATTGGATGAATTGTTCATTGAATGCTTCACATTCAAACGATTTCTCTTTTAACACAAAACATCTGCTTCCGATTCCAAACAAAAACAAAATTCCGATATTATGGAATGTGTTACCTGCATACATGGCCTTATCCATGTTGCACAAATATTTATGAAATTTATTTATATATAATGGGCATTTGCCAATGCATTTGAGACTTAAACTCAAAGAACCAGCTGACTGTTACAAATATGTAAATACAGATGAAATACACAGCTGTTTGAAGAGATGATGCTTCATAATTACACACAAATATTTCAAATGCACAGTGAATTTCTGAAACAACTATAAAATGCGTTCCTGTCACCAGCACCGCAATGTAAGATTATGTTGCATGTCTTTATTTTATGTGAGCACACCAGCTGCTTTTTAGCTGATTCACAGCTGGATTTTTCACCTATACATACATGTTTCACTCACACTAGCAAACTATTACTAGTGTTGGAAATTACAATGAGAATGGTGTTCTGTTACACAAAAATGGCACAGCATTTCATGATGGGATGGGATAATATGAAATTATTTAACTGTAGCCATGTATACTATAAAGCACTAGCAGTCCACGCGCCGACCTTCGGTCGGGTGTAGCAGTATTGTAAATTTTCAAAGAAAATTTCTTCAGGCATTTCACTCAAAAAAGTATTTGCATTCATAAAGTTTTTAGATGTCCACTTCTGAAAGTTGGTACCGTATCTCCTCAAAATACCCCCTGGGGGTGATTGTTTCAGAGTGAGAATTTTTGAGGGGGGGGGGTAAAATGAGGAGGGTATTTCAAGGGGAGGGGACTTATCATTTCGCCAGAAAATTTTTGAACTCCGAGTACTAATTTCTTGTCTGTAACGTACGCGAACACAGGAAAATGCAATGCGGAATGCGGTTAAAGCAATGCTCTAGGAGCTGGTCCCAAACAATTTCCAGTAATTTCCACCGAAAGGCACCAGCACCGGTGCTGGTGCGGTGCCCTCGCAATTTTCAGAGGTGCCCTGCCGGTGCCGGCTAGGGTGTCAAAAAAAAATTTATACGGAAAACGGAAAGGTAAAAAATTTTCACTTTACGGAAAATGGAAAACGGAAAGGTCAACAAAAAAATTTCTGCCGGAAAACGGAAAGGTAAAAAAATTTCACTCAGCGGAAAATGGAAAATGGAAAGGTAAAAAAAATTATCGGCCGGAAAACGGAAAACGGATAAATGAAATGCCGGAAAACGGAAAGCAAAATTTTCATGGAAACAGAAAAAATAAAGTGAAATTTGCACAGAAATGGACAAATTTGCAGAAGGAAAACCTGCATGCAGGTTTGCCTGTTTGGCTTTGATTGTGGTAGCTGTACATTCTGCAACTATGGATCACGCCAGTAACTTCACTTGTAGTTCAAGCTTAACTGAACCAACAAAAAATCATCAAAGGGTAGCAAGAATACACTACAACAACAATAAGAATTTAGCAAAAGTGAACTTTGATGTAACTGAACAGTAAAAAGTATACTCAGCACACTGCAAAGTATGCGTCCAAAATTACTTTGTGTTTTTTACAGATTTGGATACAGATAAAAATTATGAACAACACAAGAACCTGGTAGTTAAAAACACCATAGTGGAAAAAGATAAATACAGATTGGAAAAATAATAGAAAAATGCCAGAAAACTGAAAATCAAGCCAGAAAGTGGAAAAATGGCCTGGAAAAATGGAAACGGAAAGATAAAAATTTTTCAGCCGGAAAAACGGAAACGGAAAGGTAAAAAACTTTCAGCTGCCGGAAAACGGAAAACGGAAAGGTAAAAATATTTCAGCTGCTGGAAAACGGAAAACGTTAAGGTAAACAAATTTCAGTTGCCGGAAAACGGAAAGATAAAAATTTTTCAGCTGGAAAATGAAAAAATGGGCCGGAAAAACGGAAACGGAAAGGTAAAACATTTTCAGCTGCCGGAAAACGGAAAACGGAAAGGTAAAAATATTTCAGCTGCTGGAAAACGGAAAACGGAAAGGTAAACAAATTTCAGTTGCCGGAAAACGGAAAGGTAAAAATTTTTCCTGCGGAAAGGCGGAAACGGAAATTTGACACCCTAGTGCCGGCGCTATTTTTTTCAGAATAGCAATGGTGCTGGTGCGGTGCGGTGCTATTTTTTGGCCGGTGCCCCAGGGTTCCAGGTGTAACGATGGCAAAAAAAGATTCGAAAATTTGAAAACATTTTTGAATTTTCAAATTTGTTCGGAATTTTCAAATTTTTATTTCACCCCTAGAAAATCGCTCAAATTCGCTTAAAAATCGATTTATTTTTTAAAAAATTCAAAAATTCAAAAATACTTTTCAAATTTTCATGGAATTCAAGGCAACAAATCGCACTCTTAACTTCAACGTGCTCAATAAATCGACAATTGATACGCAGTGCGTCCAACAATAAAAAACGTCCAAAACGTTCAAATGTAAAATGCCCTGTAAAATGTGAAATGTCATGCAAAGTGTCAAAGGTTATGAAAATGCCCGGGAAAATGGCTAACATATTTGCCATGTCCACAGTATTTCCATGACTTTAGACACTTTGCATAACATTTGACATTTCACAGAGCATTTTACAGGTGTCTGGGACGGCCCATAGGAACTGCACATATTTATAAGTAAAAGAGATGTGATCAAAGATATACTCCAGTGACATTTAGGGTTCAAACGGGATTGACTTTTCGGGATCGGGATCGGGATTCACTTTTTGAGATTTCGGGATCGGGATCGGGATCGGGATTGGGGTTTCGGGATCGGGATTGGTTTTTTGAGATTTCGGGATTGGGATCGGGATCAGGATTGGCCGGGATTGGGGTCACGGGATCGGGATCGGGATTGGGATAGGCATTTTTCCGGGATCGGGATTGGGTTCTAGGGATAGATATTTTGGCCATTTTTCTGGCATTCACAGTTGTTCATAAAGGTCTCAAAACACTGTTGTATGCCAGAAAAGTGGCATAAAATTGACGCTGGGGGTTTGCATCCACTTTTTTGCATGCAAAAACGTCATTATTTCACTTTTTATAATTTCCACTAATTTTTCCGGGATCGGGATCCCAGACTTGGGAGTTTCTCGGGATCGGGATCGGGATTTGAAAACTTTTGGGATCGGGATCGGGATTGGTATTTTTGAGATTTCGGGATCGGGATCGGGATCGGGATTGGGGTTTCGGGATCGGGATCGGGATCGGGACTGGTAAATCCCGGAATTTCACGGGATCCGGGATCGGGATCGGGATCCCGTTTGAACCCTAGTGACATTACCCCTTACAATGAAATCTACCATATCCCATCTGAATAAAAGAACAAACATTAAAAACATTCATCATATTTATCAAAGCAATTTGATAAATATGATGGAAAAAATTTTATGTTTGTTCTTTTATTCAGATGGGATATGGTAGATTTCATTGTAAGGTGTAATGTCGCTGCACTGTAAGAGTGGTTTCGAGTATTGGTTTGAGAAGTACCCGTACTATTATTAGTATTGTGCTATACTTGGGCGACATTACACCCTACATTTTTCTGGATGTCACACTCTATCATGACATCATAACCACAGTCCGCAGTGAACTTACGGACTGAACCAGTTTGGAGTTGGGATGAAGTGGAGTGGGAGTCAGTTAACAAGTTTTCGGTTGGCAGTCTGCCAGCCGAAGACATAAATCATATCTATTTCTAGAGTATCAAATCGGCATAGCCACTTCCAAAACAGTCCAAATTCAGCGTTTAAAGTTTCAGATTCAATATTTTTCCAAAAAAAATTTGAAAATTATTTGAAAAAATTCGAAAAATAGCCAAAAAATTCGAAAATTGCCATAAAAGATTCAAAAATTCGAGAATTCCAAAATTAAATTCGAAATTCAAAAATAAATTCCAGGAAAAATACAAAAATTCGAAAATTCATTTCAGAAAAATACACTTTTTTTAGGGTTTGCCATCGTTAGTATCCACAATGTGTATTCAATGATTCAGATGCTGTTGAACACTAATTTTAGCATGACAACCTCGTTTTTGTTGTTTTTGAACTGTTTTATACATGGATTACATGAGTTTTACATGGAATGCATTCACGCAAGGAATAAAGTGCAAGTTCTGAGGAAAAAATAACTCCCCCCCCCCCTTGAATAACATCCCCCCTTGAATAACTCCCCCCTCCAAAACTTCTGACGAAATAATAACTCCCCTGGGGTCTTTTTCGAGGATATACGGTAGTTGCGTTTGGAGCCACACAGCGATTAGCACCACTGGTGCAGACTGCCATTGCTCTGAGCTCCATGTGTGCAACAGCTTGTGTGCAACAGCCCACGGCACTTTTGGCGCTTGGCGTCAAAAGTCTGATGTTTTTTACATCACTACTCAGGAGTAGAAGTCAAAAATTTACTTTACGTTTTCTGTACTCGGGGGGGGGGGGTGTGAGTAAATAAAAAAATATGTTACATACACTTTGAATTTTTTTTGGTACTCTGAATAATAGAAATGTAAAAAAGGTAAGCATCACATATTTATCACAAAACTTTTCTACTTACATCGCAGTTTGATGTTACCTATCTTGTTTTTAGCCGCCAAAATGTGCACAACACCAACGAAAATTAACGCAACGACAGCTAGAATGGAGAGAATCATGAAAATCATCCCCGGAAAAGTGTCTTGAGTTTGGGCATAGAGTGGTTGCAGTGTTAAATTCACGGCTACTGTACCTAAAACGGACATAATGAAGCCGGCCATCAGCATTTTGCCCAGCTGCGAGTTGGAAAGCATATTGTTTTTCGGTGCTGTGAGATTTGATTTACTGAATGTAATATATTGTGATTGTAATGTAGCTACTTTAATTGTAATTAAATGCTGTTTACATGCATGAATAATGAGTTTCACTACAAAAGTGCATAAGCACCAAACCCAGAAACATTTAGTCAAGTGTTGATTTGATAAAATTTTAAGTATTTAGAGACAGAAAGGCGAAATCAGGAAAAAAATGGGTTCATGATGCTAAAAAATTATCCTCCAAAGTTTTAAGGCTTTTCCAGCATGATGTCAATCAGTGTGAAGTAGAAAAAACCTGATTTTGATAGTTAAAGTGTAAAAAACCCACGTCTTCAGGCCCAACCAAAAGGTTGGCAAATGACATCATTCCAGGATTTGTGATTCCATCAAACATGCCCAAAACTTCTGCCAGATACATGTCAAAGTCTCCACTGACAAAAATGATGGGTATCATCTGTGTCACAATGGATAAAATGCCCACAAACATCAATGCTGTGTCTGGTAACTTTAGAAGCTTCTTCAGGACAAATGTGCCAATTACTGTGCCAAAAATATCTGAAAAAGGCTATTTGTAGCACGATGGCAAAAACATTGGATAAAAATTGTGGGGCTAACTTGTTGCAATCCCAATGAGATTCCACTGGGCAAACTGATTTGGTTTCCATTTCAAAATTGGATTTTGCACAAAAATTCCAATGAAGGCTGCATATTTAGATGTTTCAAAATATCAACACTTGGAACACTGCCAAAATGCATGAAACTGACGTGAATTTTCCATGATTGAAATGCTAGCGGCAATAAATATATAGTAACACAGCCACATCATTAATCTCGTGTCACCCTCCCTCCTTTTGAATGGCGTGATAAGTGCATCCTTATACATTTTCCATATGTCCTTTACTCTAAATGGCTTTTGAGCCAGAGTCTCAACACCATTGACGTGTGTTATTGTGTCTGCTGACTTTATTGTTTTCAGCTCTGATGTCAATTCTGTTCTAAATGATGGGACTGACTATTTATTGTGATATCAGTATATGACTTTCATTCAGTGGAGTTCAATGAATTTCTGTTTGATGAATTTTTTTCAATATTGAAAATGCAACAAAATGCAATTATTTGAAATGCAAAATGTGTCTCAGCTGCGAAGCGGGATCAAATTGATCCAACAAATTGATCAAATCACATATTATATGGAGGGAATTTTTCAAGGGGGGGATTGTTATTTCCTCACACGTCTTACAGATGGGGGGTATTCAAGGGGGGGGGAGTCATTCAAGGGGCACTATTCAAGCAAATACGCTATTTAAAACAATTTAACATCCACCAACCCTGCTATGGCACAATCTTCAGCTCTTCTCAAAAGCGCTTGCATTTCTGCCGGAGGTATTTGTGGTATCCTAATGATTATCCACACAAATGCCAGTACATTTAATGATTGCACAATGAGCATCCAAACGGTTATGCTGACCATTTGTACTAATCCAATAGTGGCCATATAGCCACAAATAAGCCCAAACCATTTGCTGCCGGAGACAAAGGCACTTCTGGAAAAAATTTTGCGACTTTTTTTACCGTATTTTCTCGCAATGCCCCGCGAAGTTGGTTCACTGAGTCTTAGAGTCTGAGTTTCACTCAGACCAAGTTTCACAAGACCCCGTAAAACACCCTGTGAAATTCAAAGATCGTTTTTTTCACTGGTTTGATTTTTTCATGACATGAATTGCATGAAATTTTACAGAGTCATAGAGTGGCCCCTGGTAGTTTCTGGTGAATATTTTTCATTCAAATCTTTAAGCTACATTTGGGTTTGTTTGGGCCAGTGTAAACTTGCTACGGAAAAAAGAAAACAAAATCTGAAGCTGTTCACCTGCTCACCTGACAGCCACATCGTTTCTGTCAAGTGTTGAATCTGCCACGAATGAATTGGCTGCTATGAACGCCAACGGCGCCCCGCCGATCCTGAAGTTTTGATTTACCGTATTACCTCGAAATACCCCCATGGCGGTTTATTATTTCACCAGCAAAATTTGAGGGGGGTTAATTCGAGGGGGGGGAGAGTTTAGTTGAGGGTTTTTTTTATCATTTCGTCAGAAATTTTCGTAAGTATTGTACTCAAGAGTAAGTATTTTCGTACCCAAAACAGGTAATAAATGCTTTCAAACAGGACATATTAGGAAGTATCAATGTGCATCGCTACACAAACTAGTCTCTATGTGTAGTTGCGATGCACTTTGGTCGCAATAAATACATCATGTACATTGCATACATGATGTACCTCATTCCAGGGGGGTATTTCGAGGGGGGGTTATTATTTCCCCAGCCCAGTTTGAGGGGGGGGGGTTTATTCGATGGGGGGTGTTAATTCAAGATGGGGAGTCAATTCAAGGGGGGGGGGGTTAATTCGAGGTAATACGGTATGGTAATTTGTATCCATCTGGGGCAGGGTTAACGATGGCAAAAAAAGATTCGAAAATTCGAAAACATTTTCGAATTTTTGAATTTTTTCGAAATTTTCGAATTTTTATTTCGCCCCTAGAAAAAACACTTAAAAATCGATTTATTTTTCAAAAAATTCGAAAATTCGAAAATTCGAAAATAGTTTTCGAATTTTTTAGGGAATTCAAGGCAACAAAACACACTGTTAAGTTCAACATGCTAAATAAATCAACAATTGATACGCGGTGCGTATGGAAAAGCGAAACGTAGCAAAAAAAACGATGAAATGTCATCCACCTCGGAAGAGGCGGACTTCGACACATCCGTTTTTATACTGTATTTTCTCGAAATATCCCCCCCCCCCTCAAAATACCCACCCCAAAATTTACACTATCAATTTATATACCCCCCTCAAAATACCACCCCCCCACTTTGGTGTATAGAGAACGTAATGCAGTTTGTGATCTGGGAAACACAGAACACACGTTAAAAACAATGACTGTGTTGTGTAGAACACGGTTTGTACCATCTACATACTTATATAAGTATATAGAGTCTTATAAAAGGCAGTTTTTGTTGCATTTTTTGACATCTGTGTTACCTACAAACAACAATTGAGTACTAGGATTTTGAAAAAATTTCTGGCAAAATAATACACCCCCCTAGAAATACCCACACTCATTTAACCCCCCCAAGTTTCCACTCTGAAAAAATAATACGGTATTTAATACCAATTTTGTATTTTATGCTGATATTTTATTTGACACCAATTTTTAAATTGTTGTTTTTATTGCCTTCGCTCTGTTGGTGAATTAAATGTAGCAATGTGTGAATTAAATGAAGAAGCAGCACACTGGTTTGCATAACTCATTCCACCATTTTTAATGCTGATTTATGGTTAAAATAAGGTCATAACAACTGAGCAGAACATGAAGACAGTCCAAATTCTGTGTTCAAAGCTTAAGATTCAGTATTTTTCCAAAAAGATTCGAAAACTAGCCAAAAAAATTCGAAAATTGCCAAAAAAGATTCGAAAATTGCCAAAAAAGATTCGAAAATTCGAAATTCGAAAATTAAATTCGAAATTTGAAAATTATTTTGAAGAAAAATTCGAAAATTCGAAAATTCATTTCAGAAAAAACACTTAAAAATTTAAATACTTTTTTTTCGACTGTTTGCCATCGTTAGGCAGGGTTGGTTTTAGTAAAATTATATTTATTAAAATTGTATAAAAATTGTCTTTTTTTATTCTTCAATTTTCCCTTTTTTAATTGTATTATTTTATTTTCCATTTTATTTTAATTTTATTTTTAGTTCGTGACCAGGATTGGTCTTAGTAAAATTCGTTTTACTAAAATTGTATAAAAATTGTACCATTTTTTTCAATTTTATTCATGTTTCATTTTATTTTATTCTTCAATTTTCTATTTTATTTTTATTTTTGTTCTCTGAGTTTTTGCCAACCCTGATCAGGGGCCAATTGCGCAAATGGGCAAGTACGGATGGAAAGGGGCGCCAGGCGCAAATGTCCTCATGGCGCAGCGCCCTTTGGCACCGTCAAATGGCGTCAGCGCCATGGTGATTACTTTCGTCATGGCGTCAGCGCCATTTCATTACTACACAAGTGACAAGAGAAGTGGTAAGACAAGTCACAAGCCACAAATTTAGGTACCTTTTACACGAGTTACATCTGCGTCACCAAACACAACTTAAACTCGTCACTTGACTAGGGGTAGTCGATGGGTATGCAATGTTGAATGTGTATTTTACTTGCGTTTGGCTTTCGTGGTCTGAGTCAAGTAAACCTATTTGATTTGATTTGACCACTTGCGCAATTGGCACCTGTATTTAACAATTAAACAAACGATCACTAACAATGCAATGGACACAAATGCCACTGGGAGTAGGTAAAGCGTAGCATTGACGAAGGTGCTAAATACCAGCATGTTCACAAAACCAGCTATGGCCATGCTCAAAGCGCCAAAAAGCATGTTCAATTTGCGTCCGTAGCGATCGCTGTAGGCACCTGTGGGGAAATTTGAATTTGAATTGATTGACAAATTTGAATTTGAATTGACAATTGTCTTTTATGCGTCATTTTGCGCGGTGCAGAACAGGCCCCTCCCCAGCAAACATCAAGACACAACGCAACAAATCACACTCGCAATGGAAACATTACATTTCTCCGGGTGTTAGTGACTCGTCAAAATTCATGATCAAGGGTTGACATTTGAAAGCTGATTGACAGGCAATTGACATATTTTTTGAATGAAAAGTTACCCAAAAATGCAGCAGTTAACAGCGTGAGCGGCAACATCAAAGTATTCACCAAATTCCACATGACAGTGTCGTTCGTAATGACGTGATTGTATTGTTTGTAATTGTAGCTCGTGGGTATGCTTTCTGCGTAGCTACGAATGACCCGTTCGCGGATTGCCTGAAAATGAATACCTATCTTCTCCGTTCAATGATTTTTTGATTGATAATTTATGATTTGGACTTCAACTGCTGAGTACAGAATTGCTGCAGGTCTTCAGGGATAAAATTACCAAATTTAATGTAAATCCGCGCCACTCGACATTTTACACGAATTGGGATCTTTTCTGACATTCCGCGTGTTTGGGACTGCCCCTCAGAATAGGAGCGTGGTGCCAGTTGGTGCCACCGCAGCTATTACACCCCATTTCATTTTTGGCGACGCTTAGAAACGTAAGTACCGTATTACCTCGAAATACCCCCATGGGGGTTTATTATTTTGCCAGCGAATTTTGAGGGGGGTTTATTCGAGGGGAGGCTTATTCGGACCATGCTTAACCGACATCTAAACCCATCCGACATCTAGACTGGAACACGGAACACATTTAATTATACCCGGCATGCTGAGAATAGGTAATGAAACAAATGACCTAATGATTTGGAAGGTGAAAATCTATAAGAAGCATGAAAATTTGCGATTTTTGGTGCAAATTAGAGAAAAATTGCTCAAAAGCGCTCCAGATAGCTCGATAGCTAGGCAATTCGCGGGGGGGGGTGTTCCGGGGAAAGAAGCCATAAAAAATTTTGCCCCTGGGATAGAGAGATCGCTGGGCGGTTTGGGGTGGGGTTTCCCGCCCCCCGTCAACACGTATGACACAAAATTAAATGTGCGGTCGGTCTAGATGTTGGATGGGTTTAGATGTCGGATGCAACGATGGCAAAAACACACATATTAAATACGGAAACTCAATGAGTTTCCGTGTTTTTGTTTAACACGGAAACACGGAAACTCAGCAATTTTGAAAAACATGGAAACTCAAATGAGTTTTTTCAGAGAACACGGAAACACGGAAACACAGAAAATACGGAAATGTTTTTTGAGTTTTTTCCAGGCACATGATTTGAACTGAACAATGTGAGTATATGAACATACATAATGTATGTGTGTATAGTATTTTTATATGTACCGTATTTCCTCGAAATACCCCCCCCCTCGAAATACCCCCCCTCAAAATGGACACTATGAACTTATAACCCCCCCCCCCCCTCGAAATACCCCCCCCCCAAATTTAGTATATAGAGAACGTAAATGACAAAGGCTGCGGTTTGTCATCCCGGCAATGCAGAACACACGTTAAAAACGATGACTCTGCTATGTGAGAGCAGTGTATATACGTCTACGCACTTATACAAGTCATTTGAGTCTTATAAATGGCGATTTTTGTTGCATTTTTCCGCGTCTGCGTACGTTTCAGACGACAATTTAGTACTGGGATTTCCAAAAATTTCTGGCGAAATAATCGACCCCCCCCCCCCTCGAAATACCCCCCCCCCTCAAAAATCTCACTCTGAAAAAATAAACCCCCCGGGGGTATTTCGAGGAAATACGGTATTTACATTAGTCAGTTTATCAGGCTCTCAATAAACATGTTTCTGATGAGCTTTTGGTTTTTGCAAAAGAATGTTATGATTTGATGGAAAAAAAGATTTAGCTGCTGTCAAGTTTTGGTGTGGTTTTGGAGACAAGGCGGTGTACTTAGCATGCCAGTGTCCACTGACAGTGTGGAGGGTCCCTTAAGCCAGTGCCCAGGATATTGGGCGCTAGGCATCTCCATATGAACCCATTTTCTCGTGAACGTGATTTTTTGTTGAAATTTAATATGAGGTGTTTTGGAACGGGTAAGTAGTTCAGATACGTTGAAGGCTTCAACAATGTGCATGTTCAAGTACAGTTGCAGTTGATTCACACAGTACAACATACAGTGCACATCCATTGAAGTATTTTATTGTACAGTGTGACTTGTCGTTTTTTGACATTTTGTTGATGCTTATGCTGTGGAGTGGACATGCTTATTTTTTGATGTTGTGGACTGTAGTGGACATTGTTGTGGACTTTTTGACACATGAACAAATATGCAGATCCTCAATATGTGAAACATCTATATCAGCAAAACCTATAGCAAAACCTATATATGATAAGAAACCCCCTGTTTTCACATCAAAATGCTGTAAATTGCAACTTTTTGTTAGAAAACGCGAGTTTTTACTAAAAACTTGAGTTATTACCAAAAAAAACTTGAGTTTTTACAGGAAAACTTGAGTTTTTTCAAAAAACACTGAAATAAAACACGGAAACTCAAGTTTTTTTCATGAAAAAAACTCAAAACACAGGTATTCATTTTTGAAAAACTCAAAACACAGAATGTGTTTTTTATTTGAGAACTTATGCCATGAATTTTCACCCGACTACTTTTACTCAACCAAATTCTACTATGGCACGATGCCAAGTCTTACCGATCTCACACCTACACGTTGGATGAGCGTCAAAGTAAGGCAACGGAAAAGCGACTACCGATTAAATCGCAGCGCACAATGGTGAATCCACCGAAGTGAATTCACAGGTGTACGTTACGTCAATTTTGTTAGCAATTAGCGAATGGCGTTTTTATCAACGCACGATATATTAGTTGAATGTCTAATTTACACCAAGGGGTCCAAAGTTTTTAGAAGAATTTTTATTTTTAAGCGATTTTTAGATTCCGAATTCACACATTCAAAGTAGAGCACAGGGAACAACTGAGAGCTTCTAACCTGCTGCTTGCAATAGTCTGACGTGAAATGTCAAGTTGTTCCCTGACACTGACGTGAAATGATGATGACGTGAAATGATAAAAATTGAATTTTTCAATTCGCTCTAGTTGTGGCTGATAACACTCACTATTGGACACGATTAAGGTATTGATTCATATATTATCCTTAGAAAATTGTAGACCCGTAGCATGATCCACACTCGTGTAATTAATTTCACGACGACATTTCACGTCATCATTTCACGTCGAATCGACACTGAGCTCTAATTCCCGCTTAATAAATACATCATGTACATGGCATAAAATACATGACGTACCTCATTCCAGACGGAGGTTATTTGGAAGGGGGGTCTATTTTTTCGATCGCGCGAAAAAACCTGGCGGTATTTCGGGGGAGGGGGGTCAGTTCGAGGGGGGGGGGGTAATTAGAGCTAATACGGTAACTTCAGGGGTTCATTTCCCTCACTATTATTTGGAAATAGGTAAACACCAAATTTTCCTTCACTCACGCACCTGCGGCTGCACGGCGACTTTCATCGACATTCCGAAGTGCACCAAAAACACCACGGGCTCCACCGACAAGCCCCGAACGAAATAAACCACTTCCATACAGCAATCGCTCAATTTGGACCGCATTTTGTAATTGGCTATGAAAAATAAAAGTTTTCTCGATTTCTATTCTTGGGTAGAGGTTTGAGTTTAGGTAAGTTACCTTTACAAAAGTTATGAACGTACTAGAGGTTTGTCTGAGCCGGAACGCAAATAATTTTTTGCATGTTTGTATTACCGCATACAAGAGAATAGGTATTTATATTTTCGCGCTTGGTTTGTGCTGAAATTTTCACGACGCCAAGCTGGTGGTTTCACAATTTTCAACGGAAACGCGCTTCCGGCCTTGACAAATATACAAAAAGTGCAAAATTTCACTCGCCTCAAACGGGAATCGAACCCGCACCTCTCGTATAGAACACGAGCGCTGTAACCGCTACTAACGATGGCAAACCCTCCAAAAAAAAGTATTTAAATTTTTAAGTGTTTTTTCCAAAATGAACTTTCGAATTTTTCCTGACATTAATTTTCGAATTTCGAATTTAATTTTCGAATTTTTGAATTTTCGAATCTTTTTTGGCAATTTTCGAATTTTATGGGCTATTTTTCGAATTTTTTCAAATAATTTTTGAATTTTTTCGGAAAAATATTGAATCTAAAGCTTTAAACACAGAATTTGGACTGTTTTGGAAGTGGGTGACACACTGAGTGTAATCAGTGCATACAGTGCTAACTTCACAAGATATGGGTACTTCTCAAACCAATACTCGAAACCACTCTTATACTCCAGCGACATTACACCTTACAATGAAATCTACCATATCCCATCTGAATAAAAGGACAAACATAACATTTTTTTATTATATTTATCAAATTGCTTTGATAAATATGATGAATTTTTTTTAATTTTGGTTCTTTTATTAAGATGGGATATGGTAGATTTTATTGTAAGGTGTGATGTGGCTGGAGTATATCTTTGATCACATCCCTTTCACTTATAAATATGTGCAGTTCCTATGGGCAGTCCCAGACACCTGTAAAATGCTCTGTGAAATGTCAAGTGTTATGCACATTGTCTAAAGTCATGAAAATGCTGTGGAAAATTTCAAATATGTAAGCCATTTTCCAGGGCATTTTCATAACTTTTGACACTTGCAAGACATTTCACATTATACATTTCAACGTTTTTGGACGTTTTTTTGTTTTGTTTCACTTTTTCATACGACCCGCGTATCATTTGTCGATTTATTTAGCACATTGAACCTATGAGTGCGTTTTTTTGCCTTGAATTCCCTAAAAAATTCGAAAAGTATTTTCGAATTTTCGAATTTTTGAATTTTCGAATTTTTTGAAAAATAAATCGATTTTTAAGTGTTTTTTCTAGGGGTGAAATAAAAATTCGAAAATTCCGAAAAAATTCGAAAATTCGAAAATGTTTTCGAATTTTCGAATCTTTTTTTGCCATCGTTAACCGCTACACCACAGAGGCGGCTGGGCTCTAGTCACTATTAATGGCTGACATTCTGCGGCAGCAATGCCCTTAATATGGTCAAATTAACTCCTAACTTTTTGCATCCTGTAAACTGTGAATCAAAGTTTGCCAAATGACAGGTGTAAAGAGAGTACCCGGATGAAAATGGAAAAGTGAGGGTATTTCGAGGGGGATTTATTTTTTCATAAGCTCGCTCAGACCTGTGGTTATTTCGATTTGGGGGTATTGTGGCAAGTAGTGATGTAAAAGCGCCATGGCGCTATTTTGCTGTGGCGCTTGGCGCCATCCCCATGAAAAGTGCCATGGCGCTTGGCGCTATTTTGCTGTGGCGCTTGGCGCCATCCCCATGAAAAGTGCCATGGCGCTTGGCGCTATTTTGCTGTGGCGCTTGGCGCCATCCCCATGAAAAGTGCCATGGCGCTTCGCGCTATTTTGCTGTGGCGCTTGGCGCCATGCCCATGAAAGGCGCCATGGCGCTATTTTGCTGTGGCGCCATGCCCATGAAAAGCGCCATGGCGCGTGGCGCCAAAGTTCTGGCGCTTTCCACATCACTAGTTGCCGGCCAAAAAAGCAGTATCCCAGAAATTGCGGAACAAATGATGCATAAATACACCGTATCAGTAATTTTTGAGTTTTTCTCGATTTACAGTTGCGCAGTGCGCACACAAAAGAAGAAGTTATGCATATAAAGACATTTATTTATAAATTTCACACAATTTTTCGGTTGTTGTTATTTACACAGCGGTTTTGCAATACTTGGCAACTTGGAAAGAAACAGCTAGGTACATGTGCATGTTACAAAATATTCTATAATTCCACCTTTACGATCAATAGTCAATTATCTTTTTATGATTGTTTATGTTCAAGATGAGGAAGTTTCATCCAATCCGAACTTCAATGACAGTGGCGCTTGCCGTTGAATATTCAAATTTAAAAATAAAAAGATATCGGTCTGAAACATTATCATTTACCTTGCAGACAGCATAATTAAATATTAATTTATTTCTCAGGCGTAATTTTCTCCAGGTGCGACCCTAAAAAGCACCGTGACATTTATTCACGATTACGTAAACATAGTATTTTACCTAGTTGAAATTGTTTGATTAAGGATCCTTCAAAGTTTTCGGCTTGCGTTATCAGTGCCGAAAGTAAACGGAAATACTTAGAGCCTTTCAATATTCAATGGGGAAAGTTCATGAAAACTCTTACCGATAGAAATAGGTAGCTTTTTTCTCCTTACTGCTTACTCGCGAAAAATTAAAAATTAATTTGGAAGTAAATGCTTGATTACCCATTATACCTAATTGAACTTCGCCTTCCCTTTCAACATCGGGCGAAAGATTTGCAGTTAAAATACATAATTAAATTTAAAAAATTCAAATTTCGACTATTGCTGTTATTGCCATCGTTAAGTGTCGCACGTATTTCGGCAATTTGATAAGTGACGCTTTGGCACGCACCCAAGAAACTCCGTGAACTGGTATATCATTTTCAAACGCATTTGAGTTCACCGGAATGAGTAGTCGTCAACTAGTTTTCATCATTCAAAATCATTCATTCTGGTGAATAGGTAAACTTAAATGTGTTTCAAACAGATTTACCTGTGTCTGAAATTTCGGCCGTAAACAAGTGTGCCGAGCCACTTGAAAATACAATCTACGCCGGTAAAACACCCAAGATGTCACACTCAAATTTTATCAATCTTTCACAGATTATCAAAACAAAAATTGGGCGAAAAAATAAATCATCAGCAACAAAGTTCTCTAAATGGTGAACGGTAAATCGAGAGAGGATGACAGTTTAAAAATGGCCATAGCTAATGGGCGTAATGAAGTTACTCAGCTGTTCAGAGAACAATCGTACTTTAAGGCCACACACGCTAGTTGACATTGACACCAAATGTCAACTGGTTCTCATTCCAAGTCAAAGCTCGCTGAAGAGTAACACTCGCAATGTACATACATATTTATGTATCACATATACTCCATGCCGGCTTTGTACATCGCTACCACATTTTTTCCACGATACAGCTTCATTTTCAGCATATCAAACAAAGGTTGCATTCGAACGTTGTTCGTCGGCATGAAAGCAAGCTCTGAAGTGGGACCGAAACCAGTTGACATTTGGTGTCGACGTCAACTAGCGTGTGTGCTGCCTTTATTACCATGGCTGGTGTGAAGCATTGGAAAACCCCACCCGTTATAGGCCCTGTCGGGTGCCACTCCCAGACCCTGTCTCTCAATTATCAAATGTCATGCAAAGTGCCAGAAGTGATGTAAAGTGTCATGGTGCCTATCCCGGACCATGTAAAATGTCAAATGTCAACCGAGTTGCCATTTTGCAGGGCATTTTCCATGACTTTTGACACTTTGCATGACATTCGACATTTGATAGGGCCTTTTACATGGTCTGGGAGTGCCCCCACACAATGTCTTTCACGTTGAAATTTGTCACTTGACACGGCACTTTACGGGTTGCAGGATTTGACCGATTGGAACACAATCGTTCCATTAATCGATGGTTAGATTTTTTTCCAGGTTTATATCGATTATAGACACACGAACCTGGTGGCAGTCCCAAGCCCTGTAAAGTGTTAAGTAAAGTGTCAAATGTAAAGTCAAATGCAAAGTAAACTGTCAATTGCCATGCAAAGTTCAGTAATGAAATTTTTTCTTTTTTTTGTAAAGATTGACACTTTACTCTGCATTTGACTACATTTGGCACTGTACTTTACACTTTACAGGGTTTGGGACTGCCCCCTGAATAGCTAGGTAAATACACATAAATATATACTCAAAATGGGAAAAGTTAACACAGAACAACAGCAGCTTCTACCATAAAATGTACAATCAGCTTTCTATGGCCAAAAAGGAACCAGTAAGTTAAAAAAAAATTTCGGGAAATTTTGGTTTCAAATGAAAGTTTCCTCAAACTAAATATTGCCGAGTTGAAAAATATTTACTGAAACAAGACTAGAGAAAAATGGCCTACGTAAAAATGCGGTAACAAATAAACAGGAAGCTAAAAAGTTCCATTTAGATTATAAACCAGTGTATAGCAAAGCAAATGGAATGAAATTTGTTCATAAAATTGCCATTTTCTGTCGTAAACACTACATGGGGCAAAGAAACAATAGGTAAATTCAAAAAATTTTCCGGACACAGAAACGCCGCTGGTGTGAAAAAATTGTCGTTAATTGATCTAGTGACTTAATTCTTAATGAAATGATTCTTAATTATTGATCAAAAATCTTCACCTCCGTAAACGACCTTATTCTTAAAAAATCATTTTGTATCACCCCGCCAATTAAATCGAGTCACTTCCAAAACAAAAAAGTCTAAAAAAATATTTTTGTGACACTACCTACACAAAACACGCACACACAAAAACACGAGAAAACATTCAAAATACCCCCAATCAAGGCTTCGAAATTCGCATTTAACTCGTTTTGCTGATCAGGCAAATTCCCAAAAACATGTCAGTTGAAAATAATCATAATTTTAAAATAAATCAGGAAATCAACGATTAAACACAAAAAATGACCGCTGTCGAAACAAGAAAATTGGACACAATTTAACTGAACCTACCTCGAAAAAAGCGTGACTTTTGACAGAAATTTCACAATTAATTCTGAAATTCAAAATCACACTGCGTCCCAATATTTTAGGAACGCTGATATTCTCCAAATATTAAAAATGCATAGCGAACCTAAAAACTACAATGTTTCAAACTCCATGGGCATTCAGTTCATACGATTTTTCCCCATTTCAATCCACTTTGACGGCTCCATAAATTTTGCGCACAAACCAGAAGCACGCGAAAAAACCAATGGTGCCTGCGTAATTTTTGCGGTGTACATAAGTATCGGGAGAAAATTAGAAAATATTTTCAAAAATTACACAAGATACGTCGATAGCCGCCCGACTGGGAGAGCATAATCTAGGGTGGTTTTAACCCACCGCAACTAAGTTAATGTCCACTTCGTTCTGGATTATGGTATTCCGTCATTATGACGACATTATGTCCGGAAAGTGTCCGGGTGGATTATGGCGATATTCTGGATTAGGGTATTTCGAAGTGTACATGAACTTTATCGTGGTGGGTTAAAGACCACTGCAAATGGATGAAGCATAGTTCATTTTATATCGTGAAATTTTTTTGCATTGTTTCTTTTTATTTTTGCGTGTTTTAGTTGCCATTCAGTTGACACGAATTTGCGATGTCAACTAGTGTGTCCCTGGACCAATCACTACGACTCCACAATTTCCCAACCCCAAAATTAAACACCCCCCCCCCCCCCCCCGCAAAAAAAACCAACGACAACGAACCAGTCAGCAGGAAAAAAACGAACACGACGGCCAGCGTGTATGAAAAGTACAGGAGAGTGCTGATAAATCCGGATATGTGCAGTTTGGCTTGGAAAAAGTGCACGCAGTACGCGAACAAGTACACAGCTGCGTGGGGGGGGGGGTAAATGAAACTTGAAATAGATAGAAAACTAAATCTTCCCCTTGAAGACTAAAACTAAAAACTAAATTAAAACTAAACTAAAACCCTAAAACTCCCCCGACGCGTAACTTTATTGTTTTTTTTTTGCTGGAATTCATGACGGATATTTTGCATAATAGAATGCCTACATTATACAGGTGTTATACAGGTGCCTTCATGGAAAACAGTGTTTGTATGCATACAATTTACATACGCGTGGCACACGAAAAATACAAATTGCGCGCTATCAAAAACGCAGTATTATTTACACGCAGTTCCATTCGTGGCGCACGTTAACTATTACTATAATAATTACTAACTATAACTATAACTGTTTTTTTCAGATGTATCCCACACGTTAGGAAACAACATAGAGATTTTTGACGACGACATCCGATAACGTTCTCAGAAAAGCCTACCTATATTGAATGACTTGATACCACATGATAACCTACATATTTACAAATATGTCACCCCCAAACACAACGCCACCCCAAAATGACACACAAGTAAATCCACTGGTGAGAAAAGCCCTCCACCACCAGTGATAATCCTCCTGACAAAGGTGGAAATAACACAGCAGAATTGTTGCCTCGCTGCAAGTGATCGCCAAAATGACAAATACTGCCAGCAGAAAACCGAACATGTAGTAGGTCTGGTGAGACCTGTGAAATGGATGGGAGTGTTTGGTTTTGGGGTATACAGCTTTGTTTTCATATCGAAAAATGCGTCTACACCTAAATTTACCAAGAAAACTATCAAAAAGTCAATTCAAACAATATTTTGACTGTTCACGGCGGTCATTATGCTCACTATGGAAACTACCATAACCCATCTGAATAACGAACCAAAAATTAACAGTTTTTCACAATAATATTTCGTTTTTACAATGCAATAATTAATTACGATATTGATCACAAGATTTTATTCATTAAATTATGGTAGGATTCTGCGCATACTTTTCGGTGCGCCGAGTATAACTAAACAACACTCAAGTCCCATGAGATAACAAATCTCCCAAATCAAAAATCTGCCTAAAACCTCGAAAAAAATACCCCCCTAAACCCCATCCCAGGGGTTTAGTAGGGGGGGTTAACCCCCCCGCCCAAATCCGCAAGCTATCTATCTATCCCGGAGGCTCGCTCAGCTATCTATCTATCCCAGAGGCAAAAAAAATTTTTGGGCTACTATCCCCTAACCCCCCCCCAATCGGCCAGCTATCTATCTATCTGAATCGAAAAGAAATTTTACCCCAATTTTCGCTCATAATCGCGAATTTTCGTACCATTTTATAGTTTTTCACCTTCAAAATTCTAATTCATGATCCGTATTGCCTATTTTCGGCTATTTTTGGACTATATGTACTTAAATACCTATTTTTAGCTGTTTTTCTCCTACTTTTAGCGATTTTTTTCCTCTTTTCTTCCTTCTATACCTCGGAAAAGCCTTTACCGTATATCCACGAATAAGACCCCAGGGGGGTTATTTCTTCGTCAGAGCTTTTGAGGGGGGGGGGGGGTATTCAAGGGGGAGGAGTTATTCAAGGGGGGGGGAGTTATTTTTTCCTCAGAAACCTTGGACTTAATCCATTGTATGAATGCATTCTTTCAACTCATGTAAACCCAGCTATTTAACAGTTCAACAACAACAAAAAGGTGTGTATACATTGCATACATGCTATGTATCTGCTGAAGCTGCCATACGTTAACATTATTTTGTATTTTCATCAATCATTTTTGTAAAATATGTAGCATATTTTTCACCCATAGGGGGAGTTATTCAAGAGGGGGGAGTTATTCGAGGGAGGGAGTTATTTTTTCGTCAGACTATTTGAGGGGGGAGTTATTCAAGGGGAACGAGTTATTCGAGGGGGGTCTTATTAAAGGATATACGGTATATTGAACCCCCGCGAAACCCCCCCCCCCAAAAAAAAATATATTTTTCAGCTATCAGCTATCTATCCCTCCGGAGGAGCGATTTGCTATCTATATGAACCCCCGCGGGGGTCCAAATCTACAAAACCCCAGCCCCATCCAAAAACCCACCACACGCTATTCAGTATGAAAAATAGCTGTATAAAAATACAGCCGAAGGGCAATATGCCGCCCATGAGCATGCCGGGCAAGGGGCGGGTATATAGCGATTGTTCCGGCACCTGCCTCGGGATTTGATTCGTTCGTACGGGTTGTTCTAGTGGCTGTGGAGGGGGGGGGGGGTATTTGAGTGAGAAGGTTCTGTGGGCGGTGTTGGGTGATTTTCAATGAGTTTTAATTCTATATGAGCGGTAATTTCATATTCGAAATCAGATTGTACTTGAAGACCAATTTACTCAAATTGAAAAAACACCGGCACCACTTTTAAATATCCAGTTTATTAGAACATCTTGATAAAATGCAGCCAGAAGGCACGGGACAATAGAACGATTTAATAAGGCCGAATGATCCGGAATGAAGGGTCCGAATGATGTTCGCCGTTTACCGGCAACGACCGAAACTTAATAGTAAATTTTCAGTACCTACTTCTCCCAATAAAGGAACGGCATATACCGTATTTCCTCAAAATATGAGTTATCTGTATCTTTACTCTTATCTAAAACATGAGTTAATACCGGGGTTCTTTTCAGAGTGAAATTTTGAGGGGAGTTAGTCGAGCGGGGGTTATTTCGAGGGGGTATTATTTTGCCAGACTTTTTTTAGTACTCCCAGTTTTAGATCGTTGTCTGTAACGTACTCAGAGCAAATACCAAATTACTAATTTCCGAGAAGCACCGTAGTAACCGATATGGTAAACCAACCACAACATATTTACCCCCAACCCAACCAACCGGTTTCTTAAAGCCATAAAAAGCGCCGACAAATGTCAACGGGGTGCTAATGAACAGCCACAAAGCGACAACAGCGACCAAAGTTCCAAATGGCACCGCTGCGCTGCTGCCCTCCGCCCACACGAGCAGGTTTGTCACGAAAAATATACCGAATAGCACGCTGGGGTTGGGGGGGGGGTTACAAAGTTGTTGAGGGGTGTAGTGCTATAATGGCAAGGACGCCACATGGCAAGGACGCCCCCCCGCCCCCCCCCCCCCCTGGCTACGTCCTTGAGTAATACGATGCACTATTGTATACATACAGGTGTCTCCTAGGGGGGGGGGGGGCTGCCCCCCCCCCAAATCCGCCAGCTATCTATCTATCCCGGAGGCCGCTCAGCTATCTATCTATCCCGAGGCAAATTTTTTGGCTACTACCCCCCAATTTTCGCTCAGAATCTCTAATTTTCGCACCTTTTTATAGTTTTTCACCGTCAAAATCGTGCTCTCCAGCTTTATGCATGGTTATATGCCTGTTTTTAGCCATTTTAAACCTACTTTTAGCCACTTTTAACCAATTACTAGCGATTTTTTCCCCTTTCGGCCTTCTATGCACTGAAAAAGCCTATATATTTTGCCCCCGCGAGCCCCCCCCCAAGCCCGCCCCAGAAAATTTTTTCAGCTATCTATCCCTCGGGAGGAGCGATTTGCTATTTACCTATCCAGCCACCGCGAGGGCCAAAATCTTGGAGACCCATGTATACATATATACTTCATGCCAGCACTTTACATACGGAAATTTTCTTTTCAATGCTACAGGTTCATTTGCAACATGATTCAACACTTTTGCATTTGAACGGCTCGTCAGCAATCTTTGAATAGGGATCGAAACCAGTTGACATTGTCATTCTCTGTCAACTAGTGTATGTGGGGCCAATAAATATTCGTCAATTTTTTCCTCCAAAAACACACCCAGGGCAAAGGAAGGCGGTCATCATAACATTCGTCTTCCAATGGATACCGCCGAGCGCTGGAACACAATAAATTAGAAATTATAAAAAAGTTGACAAAAACAACAACACAAAATCGCAAAAAAACTGACTCTTGTAAAGTCTGGCGCTGGTGTATCCAGACACGATGCCGAAACACACGTAAAGAATCAGTGCGCAAGTCATTAGGGCACCTCTGTTTGCGGGCGATAGGAAGCCCAGACAGGCGAAAACTGAAAATGTTTATTTGTTGTTGTTTTGTTTTTTTTTTGGGGGGGGGGGTATGTAAAAACGAATGGTTGGAATATTTATGCATTTGGGTACCGATAATCAGTATTTTTTCTTCATAACTTTTCCATCTCGATTTTCCACTCAGAACGGTGCTCGACACCCGATGCGAGTCTTGTCGATACCCAATTTTGATACTTGAAGTGCCCAGTGCCCTTTTGATACCCAGTGAAAAAGTCCATCGTTCTCGTAAAGTATCTCCAAAGGGGCATTCTCTAAAGGGGCATTTACAGCATAACTAAAAACGGCGCCGAAACGTAAAATTGAACTTTGCCGAAAACTTGATAACATAAGAACCAGGGTTGGTTTTATAAAAATTCATTTATTGAAATTGTATAAAAATTGCATAAAATTTTTTATTTTATTTTAATTTTATTCTTGTTTCATTTTATTTTATTCCCAAAAGTCATAAAGAAAATAAATGACACCATTTTACAAAATTTTTCACAAAAAATCTAAATCATGCATGCAAGGCCAGAAAAATGTTATAATTAGACCTGTACATGAAAAACCTGTGACAAATTTTTCCATTACTTTAAGTTGCATGCAGTAGGTATTGTTAGCTAGCTGCGCAGGTAAAGTTACAATTGTTGTCAGTAGGACTACTGGAGTGTGCTGGGCACATTTGTAAAATGTCATGCAAAGTGTCAATTGTCATGCAAAATATCAAGTGTCATGTCTAGGGTTGGAAAAAAACGTTTTTTTTAAAAGCTCCCAGATATGACCTAGTGTCAACATACATAGGTATATCAGACAGTGGCAATACTCTGTGATGTTAAATATGACCATATAATGGCTGTGGAGCCATGGGATAGCATTATAAGTGGTGATTTGTGTCAAAAATATCCATTTTTTGTCGACATGTTCGTATATCGCCTTACAGTCGATTGTTCGGTGACTTCAGGTGAAGTTTGGAACGGAATAGTGATCAAACAAGGTTATAAAAGGAGGTTGTTACTTTGGGAGTGAAGTTACACACTGTGGAGGTACATGGAAGCACATTACCTCAATATTATATAATACAGCAACATATGACGGCTTATTCACCTATGGTAGCACATAGAAATCGATGCTTTGCTACTAAAAATGCCACAAAACCAATGAAAACAACCACCAATGTCAATTTGTGTGTGAAATTGTGCGCTTGCGCGCAAAAATTTTGTAAAATACCTAGTGCTTAGTACTAAAAATTTTGGCCGGTGTTTAAAAAAAAAACATTTCGGACGTCATGTTTTTTTTAAATAAAAAAACGTTTTAAAAAAAACATCGGCCAACCCTAGTCATGTCAAATTTCAAGCAAAGTGGCAATTGTCATGCAAAGTGTAAATTGTGTATCCATATCTTGTGTTTTTGTATCCATGGTGTGTCTTGTATCCAAATCTTATCTTTTTGTTTCCAAATGTTCACATAAGATTTGGATTCAACAACAACATAATTTGGATACAAAACATAAGATTTAAAAATAAAACATAAGATTTGGATACAATTTGCTTGACAATTGACAATTTAGTTTATATTTGTCATGCCAATTGACAGTTTACTTTACATTTGTCATGACAATTGACACTTTCCATGACATATTACGTGACATTTGACACTTTACAAACTTTGGGACTGTTCACAGATTTATGAATAAACAGGTAGAGACTCAAGCAATGAGATAAAATTTTACAAAAATTATGAATTTTTATACAATTTTACAAAAATAAAAATTTTTATACAATTTTACAAAAAATTTACAAAAATTTGAATTTTTATACAATTTTTATTTTTATTCTAAAATTTTCCATTTTATTCTTAAATTTTCCATTTTATTTTTAATTTTTTTCCCCAAGATTTTGCCAACCCTGATTAGAACAGAAAAGGTACTGGCAAAAATCCATAAAGAGTTCGAAATTTGCCATGAAGCAAGTTTCCGCATTATCTTTCATTATGCCGTAAATTCCCCCAATAAACTCTCTAAAAAGGACCCCAAACTTCTCGCTACTCCAATTTGTAAAAAAACTAGCAAAGGCACTCACACAACGTCACCAGTGCCATGCAGAAAATCTGGCTGCCAGTGCCGACAAAAACGCTCAGCATTAGTGCGCGTCTGGGGGGTCGCAGCACATCGCCGTGCACCAGTTTCCAACCTACTTCTTCCTGGAATTGGGGGTGAGTTTTTTATAAATGTGTTAGAATTAGAGTTTCAGACTGATGTCGTTAGAAAAATTTCGCGATTTTCCAGTCTAAACCCCTTTTTTAACCCTAGCCATTCGAGAACTTTTCTAGTGCCAATCCGCAAAGCCCGCCTTTTATTGAAAACCCAGTGAAATAATAGGAAACGAGTTGACGGGATCCAAATTCTTGTTGCCCAATGAAAATATGAAAATCACTACACAGCTCAATCCCGGTATGAGACGAACACTACTACACATTTTCACAAACTTTAAAAAAGTAAAAAATCACAGATGTAAATTTCGAAATTTCGTCAAAACTTTTTCCTTCTCTCCCAATCAAACCCCACACACAAACCCAAAACTTGGCAAAATGCCAATCACTTTCAATTTCCCAGAAAAACACTCACTTGTACATCATCGGCATTATCCATGCGATTGTATCGGGCGATATCTCGGTGCAAAGTGCGCAATAAAATCATGCCCACCATGCCAGACAAGAACAGCACGATAACCAGCGAATTAAGAATGCTGAAAAAGGCGGAGTTTATGTGGGGTTGGGTTGGGTAATTGTGAAGTGCGGCTTGGAGATTGAGTGTGTTATTCACGGACATACACATACTAGTTGACTTCGCTGAATCGTGGCAACGTGTCAACTGAAAGTCAACTAAATAACACAACAAAAATGTAAAAGCATCACACTTAACAGAAACAATGAGAATTAAGTTATGAAGTTAATTGTGTTCTATCACGTAGGAAAGTTGAAGCTACATGATTAACCAAAATTGAGTTGGGATTAGTTGACAGGAATTTTGATGTCAACTAGTATGTGTGCCCTACGTAGAAATTCCTGTTGTTTTTTTAAGAAAAAGTTTTTGGCGTTTTTGACGTTTTTAAAATTTAAAGTTAAAATTATTAACCTGAACCATTGAATGTTGGTGCTGTGCATCGAATCCAATATATAATCCCATCGGCTAGACCATTTGATGTCGGTAGGCTGAAATAAATTCATCAATAAAAAATAAAACTTCCACACTTAGCAGACCAGCGTGAATCACAAAAACGGTCAAATAAAACAAATTTGACCCAAAACAGACCTCCCAAGTCACACTGTACGTGTATTGAATTTCAAAATCGCCAGAATTCTTGTTGAAGCCCATAGGACTAGCGGTAGGGAGGCATTTGTCACCCCCAGTAGATTTGTGGTCGATCGATCTGAAATTGATGTTTTTTAGAAATATTTACGATTTGGGATGGGCAGAGATTTTTGAATTTGTAAAAAAGCGAATTTTTTTAAAGCGCAAGGGTTTAAGAAAGCGCTTACTAAATTTCTTCCGGAGTTCCGAAATGGTTAAACCTCCGTATAATCACAGGCTATCTATCTACCCCCAGCACTCAAACTATAGATTTACCTCTGCATCAACACTGGGGTCCGGATTTGAACCAATTTGGGTAATCAGATAGATAATAAATTGCTTCTCCAGGTGAATGATGTTTAAACTTTAAAATTGTAAACAAAATTGTCAATTTTAAAATCTCCAACACTCATGAGCTCTGAATATTTATGGGAGGTTTTGTAGACAGGGGAAAAATATCTTCTGTACAATGTACAGTTTTTTAAAGTATAAAAGCAGGCAGACAGGGGAAAAATATCTTCAAATGGATCAAGAATAGCTCAAGACATGTAAAATTATAAGTATTTCAACTCATTTATTTCAACTAAATCAAGAGTGATTTTGAAGGTTAAAATGAGCAAAATGTTCCCAAAGAATGTTTACCTGATTCTGCTGTGAAGTGCAGTGTTTTGAGTGAAATGGGCAAATATAGAAATGTCTAGACATTTTTTTGAAAAGAGCGTTTTGCGCCCATGTATGCGTTTTTTGTTCAAAATAACGTTTTTTAAAAGCGGGCAGTTGAAAAAAGCGCTTTTTCCATCCCTATTGACGATTGCGAGCTACTGTACTTGCACACACAAAACACCCAAAATTACAAACGCATCGCAGCCAGTAAGCAAAAAGGAACATGAAAAAGTTCCAAACAAACCTCGGGGTAACTTTAATGCTGATAATTCTGCCTCCCATATCATGTTCCAAATAATTGGCACTGTCGCGCTGCGACATGTCTTTGTAGCTGATCACAAAATCGATATGATTGAATATATAGTAGGTATCTTTCTGGTTGAAGATCAGCTGAAATAAAATGGTGGAAAATGAATTATCAGTTACGATTCGTTAGGGTTGTCTGAAAATGCTGAAAAATTAAATACCATAAAGCGGAATTAGTCAATTCAATTAGAGCCAGGTTTTCGGGAATGTGACTTTACGACTTCCCTAACAGGTTTTTTCAAACGTATTATAAAGGCAAAAAAATATTAAAAAATAAATTATAACTTTGCAGATTCCGTAATCGGAAAAGTCTAGAACTCGATTTTCACGGGCGCAACTTCGAATGTCGGAATTCGGACAAAGCTTGACTTTTGTCTCGACATTCTGTTTTCTTTTACACCACGACAAATATTGCGACCACATTGGTAAATTATTTTTGAACAACTTATCTTATTCCTTGCATACTTTTCAAGATTTTTCACCCTTTTCAACCCCAACACAACTTCCCCCCAAAACCCACAGAAAGAACGCAGGCATCCTTGGGTTTTCCATCGGGGGTCACGTAGCAGCCCATGGGGAAGCCGGGCATGCAGACCTTGGTTTGCATTTGACTCTGCCAGCAGAATGTCACCGGCATGTTGTCCACGATCCTGTTGGGGGGAGGGGGGTTGGCGAATTTTGGCACTGAGCCAACAATTGTGATGGTTGATTTGTTTACTTTTTTATATCACATCAATTTCAATTTTTTTAAATTTCCAATTAGGGTTGACTTTCAGTGCAGAAACACGCTGGTTAACTAAAATATCACCGCCTTAGGGTTCAAACGATATATCGTATCGAATATCGGATATCGACCATTTTTTAATATCGAATATCGAATATCGATATCGGAAATTTAGAAAAAATATCGAATATCGATATCGAAAGTTTATCGATATCGAATATCGACCATTTTTTCGATATATCGAACCTGTATTATGTCCCCAAATGTACTTTTCATTTTCATTATGAGATGTTTATGGTTGATCTGATGTGCTTATAGTATTGTATTTGATGAGTAAAAGTACAGTATTTATAATGTCATTTTTTTGGAGTGCTAAATTTGAAGCCAGAAAACGCTGATATACTTTTTTTGCAACATGCCCTTAAGCAATTAGGTTATAAGGATGAACTGTAAAATCTACCAATGGTTATTTGTCTGATACACTTTGATTCATCATGTTTTTCTTCTATTTTCTACCATTGAGTGATGTAAAGCTTGTTAAAGTCACTTGTACCTAGGGTTCAAACGGGATTGACTTTTCGGGATCGGGATCGGGATCGGGATTCACTTTTTGAGATTTCGGGATCGGGATCGGGATTGGGGTTTCGGGATCGGGATCGGGATTGGTTTTTTGAGATTTCGGGATCGGGATCGGGATAGAGATTTTGGGCATTTTTCTGGCATTCACAGTTGTTCATAAAGGTCTCAAAACACTGTCAGATGCCAGAAAAGTGACATAAAATTGACGCTGGGGGTTTGCCTGCACATTTCTGCATGCAAAAACGTCATTATTTCACTTTTTATAATTTCCACTAATTTTTACGGGATCGGGATCCCGGACTTGGGAGTTTCTCGGGATCGGGATCGGGATTTGAAAATTTTCGGAATCGGGATCGGGATTGGTATTTTTGGATTTCGGGATCGGGATCGGGATTGGGGTTTCGGGATCGGGATCGGGACTGGTAAATCCCGGAAATTCACGGGATCCGGGATCGGGATCGGGATCCCGTTTGAACCCTACTTGTACCATTCAAATTTCAGTAAAGAGATAGTTAAACATGTGTGCAACCACATGAAAATACAATATGCCACTTGAAATATGCCTTGCTATACCAAAAGCATATCGCAATATCGAAAATATCGAATATCGACCATTTTTCAATATCGAATATCGATATCGAGGTTCCATATCGTATCGATATCGAATATCGAGTTTCAAAAAAAAATATAGAATATCGATATTGAAAATTTTGAAAAAATATCGAATATCGATTTGGGTTGGAAAAAAACGTTTTTTTTAACTCGATGTTTTTTTTAATAAAAAACTTTTTTTTAAAAAGCTCCCAGATATGACCTTGTGTCAACATATATAGGTATATCAGCCAGTGGCAATACTCTGTGATGTTATATATGACCATATAATGTCTGTGGAGCCATGGGATAGCATTATAAGTGGTGATTTGTGTCAAAAATATCCATTTTTCGTCGACATATCGTTTGTATATCGCCTTATAGTCGAATGTTCGTGACTTCAGGTAAAGTTTGGCACGGAATAGTGATCAAACAAGGTTATATAACGAGGTTGTTACTTTGGGAGTGAAGTTACACACTGTGGAGGTACATGGAAGCACATTACCTCAATATTATATACTACAGCAACATATGACGGCTTATTAACCCATGGTAGCACATAGAAATGGATACTTTGATACTAAAAATGCCACAAAACCAATTAAAACAACCACCAATGTCAATTTGTGTGTGAAATTGCGCGCTTGCGCGCAAAAATTTTGCAAAATACCTAGTGCTCAGTACTAAAAATTTCAGTCGATGTTTTTAAAAAAAAAACATTTCGGACGTCATGTTTTAAAAAAACAACGTTTTTAAATAAATAAAAACGTTTAAAAAAAACATCGGCCAACCCTAATATCGATATCGAAAAGTCATATCGTTTGAACCCTACACCGCGTCATATCAAATACAAAGACAGATATCCGGTGAAAATGAGTCATAGCGCATACTTATTTTTCTCAAATACTCAGCTACGTAAAAGCACTCAAAAATTTATCCTCTCGTAAAAACTCATTTCCAAAACACTACTTATCCTCTCGTAAAAAACTCATGTAAAACCTATCCATGAAAAAAATGCAATCTAAACCAACCAATGATGTTGATAGTTGAGTTTGATTCCACGCATGAGCTGCTTCAATTTGGTAATACTGTCTTTGTCATCTTTCTTGTACTTTTTTGTGCACACTGTGGCACAACTTTCAGATTTTTTGAATTGGAACTGCATGGATTTTGGAAGGGTTTAAATAGGTAGATACGATTACAATCTACATCAGGGACATACGCAGGGGGGGGGGGCGGGGGGGGCGGGGGGGGAGCGGCCGCCCCCCCCCCCTTCCGGGGCCAGACAGAAAAAAGTGCCAGGAATGGCACTTTTGTATACTTTTTTGTAGGCACGTTGCAAATTTTGCGATCTGCAAATGCACTTGCCGTAATACTTATTTTTCAACATTGCATTATTCAACACCATTGAACGCAAAACTTTACCATACCTGTGCGGCAGCCCACAGCATTAACTCAGTTTGAACACGTCCGAGTTAACCTATTTTTAACATTAATGAACACACCTTGTATTTGGACGGGCGTATTCTCTCGCCGAACAAAACTTGACCCAAATTTTCCACCGGGCTGTCGGATTCGTCCCCAACGCAAAAATCAAAACTGCAAAAAAACGAAAAAAATAAATTTGGCAAAATGCCAAAAACAAAGGAGGGAATCAAGAAACACACTGGTGATATTCGTACGGCAGCACTGATTGGTCAGAGTCGAGTCGATTCACATACAGCACCACAGTGGACTGGAAACAACAACGGAAATTAATGGAATTTTATGGAACTTGAAAATACCGCGTCCAAAATAAAAAAATAAATTTCACTTCATAATGTCCCACTGAAAAAAACTCACATTGCACGTGGGACTAGTTTGTCCGAGCTCGCAAAAATTGACAGGCGCCAATCCGGGAAGATAAAATGCGCTAGTTTGTTGAAGCGCGGCGAGTACAAAAACGCAGAATAAATTAAAATGGGCCATTTTCGGTCCGTCCGCGACCACGGTTGCCATAGAATTTACCGCTTTTGATGCGTTGGCGATTTCTTTTTTGTTTTATTCCCCAGTTGGCAGCGAGCCAAGTGTACGTAAGTTCGTGGAAAGTTGCGACTCGTTTGATCTGCACCACGTTTAATGCTTCTCGTAATCCCGTATTATTGTTCGCTTGAATTATTTGTCATCAAATCCATTATTTTTCTCCATTTCAGTTTATTTTACAACATTTTCTCACCTAAAACGGTTTTTATTAAAAAATCTCATTTGCATAAAAAGGCATTTTTCATTCTTTGTTCTCGCAGCGGATTCCGGGCGGCGCAGATTTTTACTTTTTTTCGCTGGAATCTTCTAAAAATTTATGACCCTGAAAGTACACGTTTTCTGTGTGAACATTTTTCATGTTATGCGATCTAAAACTGCACTAGTTTTATACTAAAATTACGCGGGAAATGTAGGGCGAGATACAAATTGTAAATATGGTGTGATCCCGGAATTTTTATTCTATTATAAAATACATGCATGTCTAGTTAAACCTATAATAGTTGGGGCCACTCCTAGAACCTGTAAAATGTCAGATGTCATGTAAAGTAAAGTAATGTAAAGAGTCACGTAAAATGTCATAACAAATGTCAAACAACCAGTAAAAAAAGTAAATTTGACATTTTACATGACTTTTGATACACTGAATGACATGATATTATAGAGCCTGTGCCTCTCCGAATGTAAACCCGCCCCGAATGTATACCCGCCCCGAATGGAAGCATACCCGCTCCGAAGGTAAGCCCAGCCCGAAGGTAGCATCAGTTACCTTCGGGCCGGGCTTACCTTCGGAGCGGGTATGCTTCCATTTGGTGCGGGTATACATTCGGGGCGGGTATACATTCGGAATGAGCCTTGGTCGATATTATACAGGGCTCTTCACAGATTTTTTTATTTGGGAGTATCACCTAATCAATACAGTAAAAAAACAAGTAATGTTAACCGACATTTTTGGGGTAATTAGGTAGATTCATTGTATTCAGGTAGAAATCATGTGCTAATTTGCTCATTCTATAATGTTATGAAGACAGGGTAATCACATTTTATCTTGGAGCCACATTCAACTCTGCCCAATATCAAGGTAAAAATTACTTAGAAATTGATTTTGATTTGATTTTGAAGTAGGTAATGCAAGATTTTTGGGCTATGGCGATTTTGTCGGGTTAGCTGATTATGGTTCCAGATCAATGTGGCCACACAAGCTAGTTTTCAACCGAAATTTTGAAAACACGTAAATCAGCATCGAACGCATTTGAGTTTTCTAGAATGAGGTGTCCGTCATCTACAGTTGACGGAGAGTAAAAATGACTCAATCTAGAAAACTCAAAAGCGTTCAATGCTGATTTATGAGTTTTCAAAATTTCGGCTGAAAACTAGCTTGTGTGGCCACAATATTCCACCATAAATCCCTTTCAAAAACCATAACGCCTTCACTGTCCAATTAACATTTCATAATCCCTCTTCAAGGGGAAAATCTGCTTCACGGATCTGGTGTGATCAAATATTTGTAAGCCATAATTGTGATAGCCGCGAATCCAAAATGTTTTGCCCCCGTGCTCACAGCGTCGATCGATAGGGCTGCGAGTAAGTTTTGATGTTTTCAGATCGGAAAAACTGTTTGCATGAGTTACTGTATTACCTCGAATTATCCACCCTTGAATTAACCCCCCTCGAACAAAACCCCCCTCAAAATGGGCTGGGGAAATAATACCCCTCGAAATACCCCCCCCCGAATGATGTACATCATGTACCTATGCAATGTACCCGGGCACTATGCACAGCACTTTGTTTGAAAAAGTGTTTGAAAAAAGCCCTCAAATTTATCAATCCTCAAGCCCGGGACCTTATACTCGGAGAGGTACGGTAACCATAATGCATTGGTTTCACGATGAAACAGTTTTTTAGGTATGCGCGGGATTTTTCGCACGATTTGACCGGTCGAAATATGGTTTATTAATTATACCTATGTGAATTCCTCCAGTTGAAAATGTAGTGTATGATTTGATTTGTAAACTGACCATCTAAAACTTAAAAAAAAAACCGACCGATCAAGTTATCTCTGCCAGGGTAGACTAGAAATCCGTTGTATAAAACCAGTGTTGTGAGCAGAACGATGTCACACACCTATAAAATATGTCGCCTATGAACCTATGAAATAAAAATAGTTCCGTATTTCCTCGAAATAACCCCCCCCCTCGTCTGAAATAAGTTACATCTGCATGCTATGTATTTTACATGATGTATTAATTGCTGGCAATTTGCATCACAGTTACACATAATTATACTAATTTGTGTAGCCTTCTACGTTGATATGGTAAAATAAAACCTGTTTTGTCACGTTTTATACCAGTTTAGGGTATGTAAAAGCCCATTTTTACCACGATCCTTCTCGAAAATTTTTGGAGAAATGATAAAAAAAGCCTCAAATTAGCACCCCTCGAAATAGCCCCTCAAAATTCTCACTCTGAAAAAATAGACCCCCCCTGGGGGTATTTGGAGGAAATACGGTAGTTATTCGAGGGTGGGTGGTCTTCAATTACCGTATTTCTTCTAATAGAACGGCATACCTCCAATAGAACGGCACCTCCAATAGAACGGCAGGTTTTGGCACTTTTTTGCATTCACGAAATTAATAGAACGGCATCCTCCAATAGAACGGCACCTCCAATAGAACGGCAGGTAGAAATTACGTTGGAAGAGTGCCAGAACACACAAATATTAGAAAAATGTGTTGTGAGAACATCCAGGTGTTCAGAACTATTATTTAGGGCGATTTTCATATTTAGTTTTGTTTGAATTGATGCTCTGATCTGATAGTATCGAACAAACTATTGTTCATTTTTCATTAAAAACACTGGTCAAATCAAAAATGTCTGAAAAATTTTGGTGAAAAAAATAGAACGGCAGCGACCAATAGAACGGCAGGTAAAAAGGTTGACGAAAAAAATAGAACGGCGCTCTTTCATTAGAAGAAATACGGTATGCGCTTTTAATGGGAAATAAAAAAATGATTTTTGAGGCAATACGGTATTTATGATTTTCAAAATACAAATACAAACTGTAAATAGGTTTCAATTCAACAATAACAAAATCACTAACCACCAATGCCAATCCAGTCAAAACACACTTTGTATTCCTTTTACGTGCCCCATACAAACCAACTGGTGCCAGACCCAATTGCAAGACACCAGGAATCAAATACAACCAAAAAGATGGACTCTCAACCACATTGAGACAGGCCCCAGCTGCCACATAATTTGCAGCGGTCAATGTTAATGTGAGCATTATGCACGCGGTGCCACCAAGGCAGAAATTGGTCAGAAATGTGAAATAGCCATTCGGGTGGATGTCAGGGTTGCATGTCAGTTTTGATGGGCTCTGATGGGCAAGGAATATTTTTTAAGTCCTAAAAATTATCGTATTTGCTTGAATAATTCCTCTGGGGAATTATTTTTTCGTCCGATTTTTTTGAGGGGAACTATTCGAGGGGGGAATTTTTCAAGTGGAGGAATGATTATTTTGTCAAAATTTTAAAGCATATTTCTATCAACTCATTTAACGAAATATACTTTATTAACGCAAAAAGTGCCATCTTTGTTTATAATTATGCACAACAAATTGAGCAAATCTCATAAGGGGGGAAGGGGAGTATTCACTGGGGGATTATTATTACCCCACTTATCTTTCAGGGGCGGGGAATTATTCCAGGGGGGAACTATTCAAGCAAATACCAATTTGTTGTTGTCCAAACCTGTTCGCATCCACTCGGTGGTATCATCGTCATTGTGAAATACAGTATGGCTGCATACGCGAATGAACACAATGCGAAAACTATGAGACCAATTAGGTAATCTGTGCGGAAAAAGGCAGGTTCGTAAAAAACGTGAACTTTTTGTGAATTGAACTTGTCACTAGTTCCTATATTAGAAAGTGTGTAAAGCTCACATGAAAACAAGGCCATATGTTGATGTGTGTACATGTAGACTAGGTCTTTGTAGTCTGCTGTGGTCTGGTATACAACTGCCACAATCTGGAGATGTTACTTGATGGTTCATTCGACAATTGAGATGGAAAGGGATCGGAAAAAATGGCGCCAGAGGGGCTGACGCCAGAAAAACACCATGTAAACACAAACAGTACCATGGCGCTGGCGCCGTCGAAGGTCGCTAGCGCCATATGTAGTGATGTAAAACGCGCCAGGACTTTGGCGCCAAGCCCCAAAAGCGCCATGGCGCTTTTCTGACCCTCAGTGCCAAGCGCCAGTGGCGCCAGAGAAAATGGCATCAAGCGCTTGGCGCTTTTACGACCCAAGCGCCAAAAGCGCCATGGCGCTTTTACATCACTAGCCATATGGCGCCATTAAATCACTAGTGTTGATCAAGTACTGTTTAGCATACCTAAGTATCTTTAAACTTTTGCAAACGGAACCTACCTGAAAAATAGCCATAACAACATAAGGCCTCTTCTGAGCTTTACTTCTCAACACAGACAACATGAAGTAGCTGCTAAAACCCAATGAAATAGCAGCTACCACAAGTTGCACGAACGGTATCGGTGCATTATAGCTGCTTTGTTCCTTTATAATACGGTACTTGAGTGCGAGTCCCATGAAACGACTTGCATTGTCTAGAAATTGGACGAATGCCAAACAGAGGGAAGCGCCGAGAAGGTGGGCTAGAGTTATGTCGTTCGACGGTTGCAGCTTTTTGTAGGCGTACATTTTTTAGGTTTAATTTTGTTGAACCAGTTAACGCTGTTACAATTTTTCCTGCTTATTTTGTAAAATATTTATTTCTCCGTGGGCGAGTAAGCAAACAGTTTAATTCTATCATAGCTACCTGTAGTGTTATCGTTATCAAGTATGAAATGAAACAGCTACTACTTTGTGCCATTAAAATTTGCTTGCAATAGTACCAGACAAAAAATACATACCAGGCAAGACCTGAAAACAGTTGTTAATGCGTATTTACTTTTACTCAGAAAGTATACATACTCAAGTACCGAGCAAATACACTTATGCCTACTTTGAAAAAAGTATCTGTACTTATCTGTACACTTACTTTTTGAGAGTACTCGAGTACAGTAGAGTAATTTTTGCAAGTACAGAAAGAGTATTTTTGCCATTTGCGACCCCTTCTTTTCATAATGTATACTTATTGCTGTAGTACCTCCAACTCCAATTTAAGGTATACCTCAAATATAAGATACCGTCTAATATACCGTATTTCCTCAAAATACCCCAAGGGAATGATTGTTTCATAGTGGTCCCGAGAGGGGGGGGGGGGGGGTTAAACGAGGGGGGGGGGTATTTCGAGGGGGGGGGGTGATTATTTCGCCAGAAATTTTTTGAAATCCTAGTACAAAATCGTTGTTTGTGACGTGTGCTGGGGTAGAAAAATGCATCAATAACTGACATGTATACACTCCTGTAGACTAATATTAGTATGTAGATGGTATAAACACTATTTTAACGTGATTCCGACAGTGTTTTAACGTTCTGCACTACGCAGAACACAAACTGCAGTATTTGTCATGTACGTTCTCTTTACACTCAATCTGGGGGGTATTTCGAGGGGGGGGTGATTGTTTCGTAGTGGTCTCGAGAGGGGGGGGGGGGTCAAACGAGGGGGGCTATTTCGAGGGGGGTATTTCGAGGAAATACGGTAAGGTAAAACATTTGACTTTTTTGAATGTAATATAAGGGATACAAGGTATCCTGGATATATTATTGGAGGTATCCCTTATAAGAATAATAAGGGATACCTCCAATATAAGTTATACCTCTTATATAAGGCACAGCTGGCTGCGTGTGAAAACACATAAAATCATTATAAAACAGTGACAAAACATAGTGGAAAACAATGAAACGGTGCCATGCACCAAGACAACTCTGTGTCAACTTGTATCAGGTGACCTGGTTCACCATTTTGTTATTTTACATTGCATTTTGATAAAATGAACTGTTGTTGTTCACTGTTGGTTAAATGTTTTCAAAATACCATGGAAATAATTGAAGGTACCTTTAAATATAAGTTAAAAGGATTGTCAGTAAAAGCTGATGGAATCAATATAAGGTAAGCGGTTTCTGGAGAAAAAGTAGGTATTTTACTCTCGTATACTCGCGAGTAAAAGTTTAAAATTAAGTGAGTGAGCGAGTAAAATACTTTACGCTTTCTTTTCTTGTGGGGAAAGTAAAAACAAAATACTTTATTCATACACATACTTTGAAAAAGTTAGGTACTCTTAACAACTCTGCCTGAAAACAGAAATCGGTAGATACCGTACCGCATCGAATGGCACGATCGAAATCAAGTGGCAAAGAGGTCAAATTGCAATGACAAATGAAATGACAAGAAAGATAAGGATAAAAATAAAACACGAATACCTAAAACCCAATCGATTGTCCCACAGTATTTTACCTAAACTGCTGTCACAGGCAAACACTAAACCCATTCGATTCACGAAGTTATCTGTATCATTCGGTTGTAATTGAACTGATTTGATATGACCACCAACTTGTAAGCAGCCATGGCAATGGCAGCACCTCCCAGAAAAGAGCCACCGGCCACACTTAACTGAATCAGTGCAGCTGTGTTCAATTTTTTACATTTATTTGTGGTTTTGGGTTTTAATCACTTCAAAAGAGAACCAATTCCCCGCTCACTTATTACGGTGGCGGTGCCAGTATGTTCATTTACAAGTACAGCATACCATAGAGCGACAACGATTACTGCCAAATTTGACACCTGCGTGGTTGCAAAATTCGCTGCGCTCAACAATCAAAATACCAGAGTTGTACAAATACTGGTATTTTTGGAAAACGTAAACGTAAACGTTAATACCTTTTCCAAATCAAAAGTATAAATACTAAAACGTAAGGTATTTTTAAAATACCGGGGAAAACGTAAAATAAAACTTAAACATAAAAATTATATTCAGTGCTTCCGCTATCAGAGAATACAAAAAACAATGTTTTTTACAACATTGTGGATGTTCATATGATCTCCATCGACAATATCTTCTTACCTGTATTTTATAAATATTTAGAATTATGGGATCGGGATTTTGAATTGTGATCTGAGTTGACATTTTGCGTCATTGTCAACTAGTGGGTTTAGGGCCATAAGGTGCCAATTCCGTAACAGGAGAACAAACAAAACTTTATGAGTGAGAAGTAATGGCAAGTTGAATGGCAAGCAAAAATTGAAAGAAAAGTAAATTTTTAAGTGAAATGGCAAGTTAAAAGACAAATGGCCAGTCATGAGAAAACACTAAAAATGGCTTTGACTTTTGTTGCATTACAGTTCTCCCTCAGAAAAATACTTTCCTTCAACTTTTTACTTTTCACTTACAAATTGGTGTTTGAGTTCTCCAATTGCGGAATTATTGGTCTGTCGGGAAAGTTCGTGCCGTTTCAGTATCGTCGCCAATTGGATCGTCCTGGACGATCAGTGGGCATTCAGCCAGCGTATATAAGCTGGAATTTATCCAAGCATAAATTTTAACCACAAAATTGATTACGTAAAAGTCGATGCAGTGCTGATTTATCTCTCAATAATGTTCAAAACTCAACGTGCACAATCCAGCGTTTCCGTGGTTTTCGATTTTTCGATGAAATTTCAATGTAAAATCGGCTGGAAACATAAAGTAGGAGATATGTATTATCATCCACTCTTATGTAATCCATTTCGCGGTAAACTTTTATTTTTGACTTTTACGTTGAGCGGTAATTCCAGCTTATATACACCGACTCAAAACTCACAATCCCCGACCATCCAAGGGAAGACGGAACGAACTTTGCCGACAGCCCAATAGGTCTCCTCAACATTAGAACGTGTTGAACTCATCTTAATACACTACATTTGTTAAACAATACGGTTCCGTGTAGCATATTTTTACGTTTTCTCTGGTACCCGGGTAATTCTGTCAGGAAAACGTAACAAAGCGTAACGGTATTTTTGGAAAGCGTAAACGTAAACGTAAGTATAAATACCCAAATAACCGGGTATTTCGGGTAAACGTAAATACGTTTTTGCAACTCTGCAAAATACACACAAAATCAACTAGTGATGAAACGACGCCGTGGCGCTGGTGCCATTATTTTGAATGGCGCCATGGCGCCTGGCGCCATTTTCTCTGGCGCCCGGTCCAATTTCTCTGTATTGCGGCATGGCGCCATTTTATCCTGGCGCTTTTACATCACGTCCCAACTAGCGATGGAAAAGCACCAAGTGAAATAGCGTTTTATGCACAACGTTGAATGGAGAAGCGCCGGGAGGAAAGTGCCTTGCGTCAAAAAAGTCACAGTAAATTTTCAAAGGCACTCAAAGCCAATAGGCACCAGTTCCTTTTGGCGCCATTCCATTGTTACACACAAGCCACAAACCCACCATTAAAGCCACCGCGGCAAGTACACAGGCCCTATTTTTAGCCAATGCACCATAAATGCCCACCGGAGCCAGTACCAGTCGTGAAACACCCAGCATAAGGGTCAGATAAAACGATACACTGGGGGCAGTCCCAGACCCTGTAAAATGTCATGCAAAAGTGTCAAAAGTCGTGGAAAATGCCCTGCAAAATGGCAACCCGGTTCCAATTTTGGAAAGTATTTTCCACGACTTTAGACACTTTGCATGACATTTGACATTTTACAGGGTCTGGGAATGGCACCTGGCTGGCGCTATAAATGCAAGGGTGGCGAGAAGTGATGGTGAATTGATTACCATGGGAAGTAAAATAGCTGCGATCGCACCGCACCAGAAATCGGCCGTGTTTATGGCCGGTGCTGCGGCGACTGGCTCTAGGTTCTGCGTAATCAATGTACCGTATTTGCTTGACTAGTCCCCCCTTGAATAACCCCCTCGAATAATTCTCCCTGGAAGACGAATGAGGAAATAATAATTCCCCCTGGAAGACGAGTGAGGAAATAATAATTCCCCCCTCAAATAATCCCCCCCCCTTTAAAGATATTTCATCAATTAGTTGTGCCAAATTTTAACAAAAAAGACACGTTATTATTTATGTTAAGAATGCACATTTCATGAAATAACTTGATAGAAAGATGCTCGAACATTTTGAAGAAAGAATAATCCCCCCTCGAAAAGTTCCCCCCTCAAAAAAGTCTATTTAAGTAAATACGGTATTTTACTGGGGTAATTTGTCAGGATTTGGAAAGAATATAGGTACCGTATTACTTCTAATATATTGGTATACCTCCAATAGAACGGCACCTCCATCAGAACGACAGGTTTTGTCACTTTTCACCCACGAAAAAATATAACGGCGGCGGCCAATAGAACGGCAGGTAAAACCAGTTGAGGAAAAAATTGAATGACGCTCTTCTTTTAGAATACATACGGTAAACAGTTATATAGCCCCGGGGAATGCCTGGGACCAAATTAAACATGCCCAGCGGGCTTTTTTAAGTCGCGGTTACAGTACTGCTGCGATTACAGCTCTGGCGTATAATTGACCAGGTGTAAAATTGATTTTTGGCATAAAATTAATTACAGGTGAATGGATAAAGATATGGTGTTGTAATTTCAGTCAAAGAAAGCGCACATGCAGATGTTGCTTGTGTCCAAAGCTCATCAGTTTATTTATATTGTACTAGAAGTTATGAGTTTGCACAAATTTTTTTAATTTTGCGTCCTAATTTTATGCAACTTACAGCGCATAATTGAAAAAATGTGCTAAAATTCATAACTCCTGGTACGATTAAAATAAACTCATGAGCTTCGGACACAAGAAACGTCTGCATCTAAGCTTTCTTTGACTGAAATAACAATGTTGTATCTTTATCCATTCATCTGTAATTAATTTTACGCCCAAAATCAATTTTACGCCTGGTCAATTCTACGCTCGAGCTGTAATCGCAGCATAAGATGTGATATTTAAACGTAAAATTACACTGCAAAATCAATTCATTAACAAACCAATCAACCCTCAAATATTTACAACGCATGGGCTAAACAAATTGTGCCCCTGAAAACCTTTTGCAATGACGCCGATCTGACAGCTTTGATCCTCACAGAAGTTTCCAGCAGGATAATGATGGAAACAACTATTGTAGCCACAATTGCCAAGCCTTGCACTAGCAACACTGCAAACTCAAAGCGTGTTATATTCATAGGTATTTTAGTCACATTTACATTTTAGCTAACGTATTACCTGGAATTATCGCCCATTGAATTACCCCCCACGAAATACTTCCAGGTCTAGGCGAGCTGAGGAAAAATACCCTCTCCCCTCGAAATATCCCCCGTCGGGAATAACGTGCATGATGCATGCAATGTTCATGGTGTATTAATCGTTGTAAATTAACATCGGAGCTACACACAGACTACTTTGTGTAGATAAATGTGTACACAACCTAACATAAATACCTAACCTGTTTGGGAAATTTTTTAAATCAGTTTTAGCTATGTAAACGCCTAATATTTACTACTACCGTCCTTCATGAAAATTTCTCACGAAATAGAAACCCCCCCCCCCCCCCCCGAATTCACCCGTTTCAAAATATGCTGGCAAAATAAAAAGACCCTGAAGGTATTTTAACGAATTACACAATTTTGGGTGGGAAATTTTGAAAGACATTTTGAATGTACTTTGAAGTAAGTACCGGTATGAAAAGCTGAAAATTTTTGAGGTACAGCTAAGCTAGCTAGCCTGCGAATGCTTTCATCATGTGCTGTTCATACAGCAGTTTCTGGGGGCAGTCCCAGACCCCGTAAAAAGCCCTGTAAAATGTCAAATGTCATGCAAAGTGTCAGAAGTGCAGAGTTGTTAGAATTACTGAACTTTTTAAAAAGTATATGTAAACGTAAAGTATTTTTTTTTTACTCACCACAAAGTATAGAAAATGTAAAATACTTTTTTTTACTCGTACGTACGCGTAAATGTGGGTACTTTTTGTGAGTGTAGAAATGACTACTTTTCTTCATATAATGTGTAAAAGTGGGCACTTTTTCATACGTGTACAGCACAACGTATGTTTTTCTATAAGCAAATGACAGATTATATAGTTTTCAAGGTTGCTTTATTCTAGGAGATAAAAATCATCACTCTCGCGACTCGGTTACCGCATCCATTGTCTCCACAACCATTTCGATTTGGTTGCGAATTTTGAAATTTTTTAAGGCGCTACCCCCGTGTATCTTTAATATTCAACGGAACCACTTCTGTAAATACATAGCAGTGTAATTACTTTATAAATATGTCCCACACTGAATTTTCATAAATACATTTTTCGTACGCGTATGCTTTGAAAGTGTACGCGTACAAGTGCGTACGGTATTTTTTTGAAAAGTATATGTAAATGTATTTACCGCGTACTCGCGTACGCGTATTTTTCGAGTAAACGTACGTACCTTTTAACAACTCTGCAGAAGTGATGGAAAATGCCCTGCAAAATGGCAATCGGTTGCCATTTTGCAGGGCATTTTCCATGATTTTTGACACTTTGCATGACATTTGACATTTTACAGGGCTTTTTACGGGGTCTGGGATTGGCACCAGTTGTGCTCCATACTGAGCACTCATGTATAACATGTATCCAACCTGCGTGGGAAAAATCGTGAAAATATTTTTCATTCAATAATTGAACAAAAGTGTCCGGTCGGTGTATTCAAAGTGTATTTATCTGAAATGAGTGCCAAAGTACCATGAAATCACAGAGCACACGTTAAAGACAGCGACCGAGTTACCCTAAAAGAATGGCGCCCTTCTATTTTTCTCGTCACCTTTTCAGCTAATTTTTCATTTTTCAAGTTCTGCCAGGGCTTTTCAAACTGTTACGACACAGACAGTTCATAGAATGGCGATACATAGAGTTCATTCAACATTAGATGGTAAAATAAACCCAAAATCGGTGAACCGAAACCACTAAATCACAGCGTCCGCTTGCGCTTATATTTTGTAAACTGCCGGTCAATATAAACTGGCTTTTGCTCAAAATTTTTTCAAAAGTTTGTAGTTCGATCCAGGAAGGGAGTCTGGCCAAAGTGTTTGTATTTCTGGATAGCCCTAACATTTGTCTACTCGCACCCCCGGGGGGACCCCTGTGGCTGCGGGGGTGCAGCCACAGGGGTCCCCCCGGGGGTGCGAGTAGACAAATGTTAGGGCTATCCAAAAATACGAACACCTTGGCCGAACTCCCTTCCTGGATCGAACTACAAACTTTTGAAATTTTTTTTAGTGAAAGCCAGTTTATATTGACCGGCAGTTTATTTTTCTATGCATTTGGCGTAATTCCAGCACTTTATGTACCTTCTGTTGGAGACCGCCCTTCTATTTATTTCGTGGCCCAAATTAAGTCGAAAAAGTGTACCTTCTATTGGAGACGCCCTTCTATTAGAGACCTGCCCTGAGAAGTTGGATTCGACATTCTTTTTCGACATAATTGACAGAAAAGTTTTGAAGTTTCGGGGCATACCCAGAAAAAACTGGTGTGATGCGATAAATAGGAGCCATACTTGACATCTTGAATTCTTGAAGGTAAATAGCGGAAAACCGTATCGAGTGCACACGCACGTTCTTTTCCATTTGTGCGGCCAGGTGTACGCATGATGATTTAAATTTATGGGGCTTAACATTTCAACTACATACGCATGGTAGATCGTATAGTATCGGTATAGAGAATTGTTCTTTTTCCTCGAAATCTGGGTATAATAACTTGACGCATGTAATATGAAAAATATTTTAAAACACAGGAGCGGCGTGCAACTGAAAATGCTTGGCTGCAGAGAAATATCGTGAGGAAGCGAGGATGCAAACTTATGACACACTCGTGAGCATGTGATCTCAATCCAAAATTATTTTATTGTATTGTATTGTATTGCCCTTCTATTAGAAGAAACTGGTATTTACCATTCAAATAAATACTTGGAAGTGTATAAACTATAGACACTTATATTTACATGTCGATTATTGTTGCATTCTTCTGTCTGCGTACGTTACAAAAAAAACGAATAATACTGGGTGTTTAACAAACTTATGGCGAAATAATAACCCCCTCGAATAACCCCCTCAAATTTTACAGCCTGAAAAAATACCCCCGCCTGGGGGTATTTCAAGAAAATGCGGTAAGCAAATAGTGAACTCACGTCAAACACAGCCATGCCCATGAGACCCTTTTTGTCGGGAAGCATTTTGCACACACAATACATCAGATAAATACTCATCCCGGTTTGAAACAAGCCCATTGCAAGCCTCACATAGGTTAGAGGGCTTGGGTAATATGACAATGATAGCATTAGAAGTTCTAGAAGTCCTCCGAAAACTTGATTGAAGCCTATGCCGAAACATGCCCCGAGGAACAGCGACAACTGTGCTGGGGGCACTACCAGACCCTGTAAAAGCCCTGTAAAATGTCAAATGTCATGCAAAGTGTCAAAAGTCATGGAAAACGCCCTGCAAAATGGCAACCGAGTTGCCATTTTGCAGGGCATTTTCCATGAATTTTGACACTTTGCATGACATTTGACATTTTACAGGGCTTTTTACAGCGTCTGGGATGGGAGTGCTCCCTGGTGCCATTTTCGGATTTTCCTCTCCAGCAAGTACTGTCCTTTATTAGCTCGTTAAAAGTTCGGTAAATTGGACTTATGAAAAGTGTATTCTGATATTGACATTTAAAAATGACTTGAATACACACGCCACTGTAAACAGAGGACTAAAATAGTTGCGATGGAAAAAAATGTAAAGAATATAAAATTTTTAAACTCGTTTAGGAAATTATTATGTACCGTATTCAACGATGGAAAAAACACAGAAATTGAACACAGAAACTCATTGAGTTTCTGTGTTTTTGTTTTACACAGAAACACGGAAACTCATAGATTTAAAAAAACTCAAATCTCAAATGAGTTTTTTTTGGAGAACACAGAAACACAGAAACACGGAAACACAGAAAAGTTTTTTTTGAGTTTTTGTGTTTTTTTCAGAGAAGCGGTTGAATGCACATTAATTCAGTTAAACTAAACAAGGTAAGATAAGCATGTATAGTATGTAAATATGTACATAATGTACCGTATTTACTCGAATAATTCCCCTGGGGAATTATTTTTTCGTCAGATATTTTTGAGGGGGGAATTATTCGAGGGGGGGAATTATTCAAGTGGGGGAATTATTATTCTGTCACAATTTTCAAACATGCATCTATCACACCACATACACATTTTGTCCTTGTCGCTAGTGCTAGTGTACATTCTATTGCCTCTTTGCTCACCGGATGTGCAACATTTGAAGTCTATGGATCAAACCAGACACAGATCGTTTTTTGGTTGACTTCATCGATCGTTTTTGAAGGATATTGTTGTTCTATCATTGGGGAGGGGGGGATTATTCAAGTGGGGGAATTATTTTTTCCTCAATCGTCTGACAGGGGGGAACTATTCGAGGGGGGGGGGGAATTATTCAAGTGGGGGGAATTAATCGAGTAAATACGGTATTCATATTTGATAATGGTACAAAAAAGAAATTCAAGATGGCATGCACATCTCATGGTGGATTTAACAATTTAAGTTTCAACATTTAAGTATACCTTATTACCTCGAATAAACCCCCCCTCGAATTAACCCCCCTCAAAATGGACTGGTGAAATAATAAGCCCCCCCCTCGAAATAGCCCCCTCCGCGATGATGTACATCATGTATCCAATGTACATGATGTATTTATTACTGCTAATTTGCATCACAGCTACACAAAGACTGTACTAGATTGTGTAGCTATCTACATGTTTATTTCAAATATATCCTGTTTGTACGCATTTATAACCTGTTTTCGGTACGTAAATGCCTACTATTTTCTATGATCCTTTCAAAACTTTCTGATGAAATAATAAACCCCAAAGGGGGTATTTCGAGGTAAATGGTAGATGTAGTTCAAATCAATTCCGTAGTCTTCCATACAGTGCACATACATTGAAGAATTTTGGAGTACTGTGTAAATTGTCGTTTCTGGGCATTTTGTTGCTGGTGTTGTGATGTTGATGTCCTCATTGTGGACATTTTTATGGACTTTTTTGACACATGAATGAATACACAAATGTGATGTGGGGTTAAAACATGTGCAAAACCAATATTTTATAAGAAAACCACTGTTTCTAGATCGAAATGCTGTAAATCAAAATTTTTTGGGGAAAACTCGAATTTGTTGGAAAAAACTCTAGTTTTTTTAGAAAAAACTCAAAAAACTCGAGTTTTTACAAAAAACACAGAAATAAAAACAGAGTTACTCAAGTTTTTTCCGAGAAAAAACTCAAAACACAGGTATTCATTTTTGAAAAACTCTAAACACAGAAAGTGTTTTTTTTGGAGAACTTACCCATAGTTGACCGTATTACCTCGAAATACCCCCAGGGGTTTTATTATTTCGCCAGCACATATTCAGGGGGGAAATTCGAGGGGGGGCTTATTCCAGGGGGTCTATTATTTCGCCAGAAATTTTTCTGAAATTCCATATTCTCAGACGTAGTAAAATCAAACATTTACGTAGATGTAGATGAGTTTATAGACGTATATGACTGAATATACGCATCTAACGTCACTCAGTCATTGGTTTCAACGTGTGTTCTGCATCATACAGATCACAAACCGCGGTATATAAGTAGTGTACATTCTATTTACACTCACTTTGGTAAAGTGAGTGTAAATAGAATGTACACTACTTATATACGATGTCATATATACGATTAATGTCAAAATAAAAAAAAAGTAATAACTTATATAAGATTGCGAAACAGTTAATTAACCGTTTGACCCATTTGCACACGCCTAAATATTTAATTATAAAAAGAAATTAAAAACCGGTTATTAGTCAAAAAGGTAAAAATCGATCGACACAGATAAATGGCTCTATCGAGTGCGCGTGGCATGGGCCGTGGACGCGGCGTTGGCACTTTTCCAAAGCGCAGCACGTTTGCCAGCAGCTCGGCTGCTGTGAAAAACTATGAAGATGATTTCACGGATGAACAAAAACGTCGATGGGGAGAGTTTCGTGTGAGTTAGAAATGGGGAGCTCTAATATGTTTTTTATTTGTCTATATTTTTGACACTTGTAAAAATGTTGAATGATTTTTGTGGCACATGTAGTTCGGAAGAAGCGCTCAGGGTAACCGCAAGGTACCACTGGAGCGCATCTTGCAAACACACCACTCATTGGATTGCCAATCCCTTACATTTTTACCAGTGCGGGGATAAAAGTTCCCCATTCCGAACCCACTTTTTTACAAATTTTACTGATTTTTCAAAAGTATAAGTGAGATAGTTAATCCTAAAATTTGGGTGGGGGTATTTTGAGGGGGGTTTATTATTTCCTCTGCAAAATTTTAGCGGGGGTATTTCGAGGGGGGTCAATTCAAGGGGGGGGGGGGTTGATTCTGGGTACACGATATTAAAAATACACTAGGGACAGCAAATATGAAAAAGAATGGATGTGATCAAACATACCAAAAATCCTCGAATAAGTCCCCAGGAGAGTTATTTTTTCGTCAAAATTTTTTGAGGGGGGACTTATTCGAGGGGGGTGGGTTATTCGAGGGGGGAGTTATTTTTTCCTCAGTCAGCTAACAGGGGGGACTTATTCGTGGGGGGAGTTATTTGAGGGGGAGGACTTATTTGAGGATTTACAGTATTTTACGAATTCTTGCATTTTTTAAAAAGTACACCAGGTGCCGGTTCCGCAAGTGGAAAAGTTAAGAGTAAAGAGTTAAGAGTTGAGTAAAATGATAAATGATAAGTTAAGAGTAAAGTTAAAAGTTAAGAGTTGAGTAAAATCATTTGTTGTTTTATTCAACTCTTAACTCTTAACTTTACTCATAATTTGTCATTTGTCATTTTACTCAACTCTCAAGTTTTAACTCTTAACTCTTCCACTTGCGGAACTGGCCCCTGCTTTTCAAATTTTTTTAAACAATTTTTGCCACCATTCCCCAATGTTATATTACGCAACAATTTTTTCACTGTTTTCTTTTCTTATCATTAGTTTGTGAAAAGCAAACTAACTATTTAACAAAATTGCGTAGGTAATGACAGGAGTACCGTATTTCGCCGTTTATAACACCCCGGTGTTATACATATTATAATTGGAGCCATTTTCAGCCATCTTTTTCAAAACTTGTATAACACCCGGGTGTTAGGTCAAGGGGGGTGTGATACACGATACACATGGTTTTACACTTTATTTACATTGTATCTATGGCTTTTTGTAATAAGCAATGGAAAAGCGCAAGAAAAAATGGCGCCAAATGCCAGCGTGCAAGGTTCCCAGCGCGCAGGCGCGCAGATAATTCAATTGAAAAGTGTGCGCGCCACGGAATTACAATGAGTGGCATCACGCACAATATTAAAACTGTTGAATACAAGCCTATGTTTTTTAAACCTAGCATAGCACACCCAGGGTGCTATAAAACAGTGTAACATTCCGGGTGTTATGCACGGGGGTGCTATAAACGGAGAATTACGGTACTGCTCCCTTCGAACTCAGGTATTTTACAACAATTCATCTGAGAACATTTATGTTTTTCCTGGCAAATTTTGGGTGGAAGTTATGTTTGGGGTGTCTTTCGTGTACCTCAATATCATCGTTCACATTCTTGACACAATTTACTACATAAACGATACTCCACAATCCAATCTCAATTTATTGGGCTGTCGGAAAAGTTCGTTCCGTTTTTGCATCGTCTTCCGTTGAATCGTCCTGGACAAACCTAGTGGGTTTCAGTCGGAGTATAAAAGCTGGAGTTAATTCAAGCGTATCATTTTACAGCAAAATTGATTGCATTTAAGTGGATCCAGTACTAATATATCTCTTAATTGAGTCCAAAACTTGACATGCACCATCCAATGTTACAGTAGTTATCGATTTTTCAACGATATCACGATGTAAAATCAGTTGGAAACATAAAGTTAGAGACATGTAGTACCATCCACTTTTGTGTGACTATTTTTGCGGTAAAATTGCGCTTTTGGCGCTTGGCGCCTTTTTGCTGTGGCGCCATTGGCGCTTGGCGCTGGGATTTGGAAAAGCGCCGTGGCGCTTTTGGCGCTTGGCGCTATGACACCGTGGCGCCATTGGCGCTGGGCGCTAGTGTTTTAAAAAGCGCCAAAAAAGCGCCAAGAAGATCTAAAAATTCATTATTATTTAATGCAAAAAAACCTTGTAAGTAAAATTTACATGCGAATATGTGCTACTGTAAACGTATTCCAGGATCAACATACCCTATTGTTGATTTCTTTGTAAACAATGTCCGTTTGATTGCATGGGTATTTATAACACTTTTCCCATCTAACCCGATTTTTGTAAGACTTTTCGTGACTAGGTATTCATCAGAAGACTTGTAACACTCTTGACATATTTAGGTTTTAGCTCAATCACTATACTGAGCTCGTTCCTTGCAGTTTTGTTTGAGCAGGGTAAAAGGACCCTGTAAATTGTAAAGTTAACTGACAAACCTCATGCAAAATTTCGTAAATACAACTTTGTAAAGTGTTATGCGTCATGTCAAAAGTTCGATCCTACTCACGATCCAATGGGAGACGATGTAGAAACGGAACGAACTTTCCCGACAGACCAGTACTTCCATTAAATACCAATCATAAAATAAAATACCATGCAAATACATCCTTCACTAAAATCACTTCCTTCCCGGCTCATAATCAGTCTTCATATTGAAACATGAATCACACTCACTCCTGGGGGCAGTCCCAGACCCTGTAAAAAGCCCTGTAAAATGTCTAATGTCATGCAAAGTGTCAAAAGTCATGGAAAATGCCCTGCAAAATGGCAACAGAGTTGACATTTTTCAGGGCATTTTCCATGAGTTTTCACACTTTGCATGACATTTGATATTTTACAGGACATTTTACAGGGTCTGGGACTGGCACCTGTTCAGATAGGGGCCCTGTTTGACGCATTTCCACGAAGGCAATATCAAACCGGTGTCTTGCATCTGGCAGCACATGAATGATTTGCCCTGCTTTTGTGCCGCAAGGTAGTGGCTTATGTAGCTGAAATAGGCGGGGCTTATTTTTGATTCGATTGGATATACCTTCCCAAATATTTACTCTGTCATGTAGGGTGTCAACTTTCGGTTTTCCGTTTTCCATTTCTGTTTTCCGATGGACGACTTTTTACATTTGCACCGTCCGTGTTGCACTTTCTTTAAATTGTTTTGACACCCTATACTGGCTGGTATCGCATTTAAGTACCATAATTCCTTGTAATACCCCCGGGGGGATATTTCGAGGAGGGTCTATAAATTCATAGTGGTCATTTTGAGGGGGCATTTCGATTTTCGAGGGGGGCATTTTGAGGGGGGGGGTATTTCAAGCAAATCCGGTATCTAGTTTTTCGTTCTGTTTTAAAAAAAAGTGGAATGAACACAGCGAGCGTCGTTTCAGCCGTAATTTTTCAGCGAGCTGCAAAATGGCGCTTTACCTGGAGCACTGGCCTTGCGAGGGAATTTTGAAGCACTGCATCTCGCCGTCGGGAATCGAACTGAAACGTCCGATCACGTTCTTCTCAAACTTATCGCTGGAGGGCCTCAACCCATCTGGGTCGCCGTTTGGTGTCGCATGGCCTGTGACGTTTATAAGTACCGTATTACCCCCAAGTAGTGATGGAATGGCGCCACGCTCTTGGCGCTGGGCGCCGCTTTTCTGTGGCGCCCTTCCCAAAAAGGGCGCCAAAATGGCGCCAGCAGGGTTTCAAGGCGAGTGTAGCGTAAATGGAAAAATAAAATAAAAATAAAAAAAGCGCATGCGTTGACAATGGGAATACGCCACAAAAATGCGAGTGGACGTCCAACAGTTTATCAGATAAATACATCTGACAGGTCAGAAGTTTGTTGCCTATCTCGTTTTTCCTGGATACATCATGGACAAAGTGAATGATCAAATTTATGCCTTCGGTCCATTGATTTTGTTCTATTTCAAGACTAAATATTATATAAACCTATGTACCTATCGTAATTCTGTGAATCGTATGTGACGATTTGACACTCTGAAAAACTTTGGCAAAACTTGCCTGAAAAAATTTTGAAGAATATAGAACAGTGGCTTTCAATAGAAAGGCGTCTCTAATAGAAGGACAGGTAAAAAAGTTGACAAAAAATAGAAGAGCGCTCTTCTATTAGAAGAAATACGGTATGTATTCTGGCGCCATTGGCGCCTGGCGCCCTATTTTCCAATTGGCGCCCTGGCGCCCTTGGCGCTTGGCGTTCTCTTTCCGTGGCGCCCTTGGCGCCTGGCGCGCACTTTCCGAATGGCGCCATGGCGCCATTGGCGCTTGGCGCCCTTTTTTCTGGCGCTTTTCCATCACTACCCCCAAGTACAGGTATACCTCCAATATAAGGTACCCTTGCACAATGTGTAGATCGTAAAAACTGTGGCCGAACGTTATGGACAAGGATGAAAACGTGAGACATCTCCGTGTCACTGTCAACTCGTATTATATTATTACACCTGATTCACCATTTTGTTACATTCCAGGTTGATAAAATGAATTGAGTTGTTGTTCACTGTTGGTAATTTTTTTGTAAAATCTTGCAAAAAAAAAAGAAGGTACTCTCTAATATTTAGAATGTGCTCTCTAAAGGGAGATTACAGCTCAGCGTGAATTTGACGTAAAATGACCACGTAAAATTATGTTGTAAAATTGATTACATGAGTGTGGATGATGCTACAGGTCTACAATTTTTTATGGGTAATATATGAATCAATACCTTAATCGTGTCCAATACTGAGTGTTGTCAGCCGCAGCTAGAACAAATTTGAAAATTCAATTTTTTTAATTTTACGCCATCATTTTACGTCAGGGAATTAATCTTACATTTCACGTCAATGATTGCATGCAACCATTGACATAAAATGTAAATTACCTGGTTCCCTGATGTAAAATGATGACATCAAATGAAAAAATTGAATGTTTCAATTTGCTCTAGCTGTGGCTGATAACACTCAGCATTGAACATGATTAAGGTATTGATTCATAGATTATCCATAAAAAATTGTAGGCCTGTAGCATGATCCACACTCATGTAATTTATCTTATGATGTAATTTTATGCTGTCATTTTATGTCAAATTAACGCTGAGCTGTAATCTTGTCTCAAAGCCAAGACTAGAGCTCAGTGTAATTTGATGACGTAAAATGAAGACTTAAAATTAATTTAAATGAGTGTGGATGATACTCTGGGTTTCCAATTTTTTATGGATAATATATGTATCAATACTTTTATTGTGACCAATGCTGAGTGTTATCAGCCACAGCTAGAGCAAATTGTAAAATTCATTTTCTTTCATTTTACGTCATCATTTTATGTCAGGGAACTAATTTTACATTTTATGTCATAGGTTGGATGAAATCATTGATGTAAAATGTAAAATTAATTCCCTGATGGAAAATTATGATGTAAAATGAAAAAAAATTGAGTTTTACAATTTGTTCTAGCTGTGGATAATAACACTCAGTATCGGTGACAATTAAGGTATTGATACATATATTATCCATAAAAAATTGGAGACCCACAGCATCATCCACACTCATTTAAATTTATTTATGTCTTCATTTTATGTGATCATTTTACACTGAACTCTAATCTCAGCTTTAAGCCAAGATGACATAAAATGAAATGATAAAATGTGGATGGTGCTACAGGTCTCCAATTTTTTTTGATAATATATGTATCAATATCTTAATTGTGACTAGTGATGGAATGGCGCCATGGCGCTGGCGCCCTTTAATGGCGCCATTGGCGCTTGGCGCCGTTTTCTCTGGCGCCATTATTTCGAATGGCGCCATGGCGCCCTTGGCGCTTGGCGCCGTTTTCGCTGGCGCCAATTTGGCGCCCGGCGCCATTGTTTTGGATGGCGCCAGAAGTAGCGCCAAAATTTCGCGATGAGTGTTAATGTTGTTCCGTTTCCAAGTGCCATATCCGCTAAATGACATGATTGAACATATTTAACTATTTGCTAGCATTGCGGGTTTGGGTTGTTTATTTGGGGATTGCAGGGTAGACAGTAGATTGCAAAGCAATTTTTTGTGGATGATGTCATGCATTTGGTTGGGCTATTCTTGGCTGGAATGTCGAATGTGTGGTGAAACTGATCCAGATTTCATAGTATTTGGTGGTTCAATAAACTGGTTGGGGATGTCTGGGGAGATGTTGGCAGGGTTTACTTGGTTGTGAGGGTTCTTTATAGTTGGGTGTGTGGGTCTTGCCAGTGTGGCTGATTGATAGCGAGAGTGGTGTTTTTATTTACTGGTGTCACTGATTGACAGCCAGCATGCTGTTTTGGGTTCCCAGTGTCGCTGTGTGACAGCTGGGATGGTTGGGCTGTTGGTGTCTTTGCTTGACTGCCGACCTATTTGCCTCAGTTCCTGGTGTCGCTGCTTAATGGCCGGGGTTAGGCTGTCAGTGTCTCTGTTGGACTGCTGACCTGTTTGCCTCTGTTCACAGTTGCTGCTTTGACGGCCAGAGTTTTTGGGCTGTTGGTGTTGTTGCTTGATGACTGGGATGGTTAGGCTGTCGGTGTCATTGCTTGACGGCCAACCTGTTTGCCTAAATTCCTGGTGTCGCTGCTTGATGGCCGGGGTTAGGCTGTCGGTGTCTCTGTTGGACTGTCGACCTGTTTGCCTCTGTTCCCGGTTGCTGCTTTGACGGCCAGGGTTTTTGCGTTTGACATCGTTCATGTCATGCATGCGCTCTTGTGGCGTGCTGCTCTTGCTGGCAGGTGCTGCTGCAGGTTTGATTTGGGTGCCACCAATGTCATTGTGGAACAGTCGGGGGTGGGCAGGTTCACATAAGCTTGAGAAGTTTCAAGCAAGTGTGGTCACCATGTTGTGCACATGGGAAACAGGGCTCCAGTGAACTGAGTTCGTGATGCACAGATAAGAAACGTAGTTGAGATGGGTTTAGCTGGATTGGCATGTGGACCTTGGGCAAGAGGCAAAGCCAAGTCCACTAAGCCAACAACCAGAGGAGATTTGCATTTGAGATGTGGTGTCATTGCGTTTTGGTGTCATCGCTCGGCAACACGGGTCTCAAAGTCTTGCATCTCATATTCATTGATGGTCACCCCCCGAAGGGGACATGAATGATGAGGGTAAATGAGTCAATGTACATCAACTAACCTAAACACGCAAGTGGTCACTACTCAAGATTGGTTGAAACATAAAAGTTAACGGTTCAGACCAATCACTCAAAACCTACTTAGAATTGAATACAGAGTAGAAGTAAGGAATAGAGTATGGAAGAGTGTGTAATGTAGTGTGACTACAACAGTCCCCCCCCAAGTTCACCCTACCAGGGGGAACTGACAAAAAGCTAACCATCAAAATCCTGCAAAAATAAAATAAGACAAATTACCAATCTGAAAATAACACAATCCATCAATCACAGAAATGTATCAAAATTTTGCCATATCACCCAGCCTTCGGATGTTTCCTGTTCTTCCTGTTGTTGTTCCTGTGTCCATCCAATGTCAGAACCAGTGTGATGATTGGGGATTGCAGGGTAGACAGTAGATTGCAAAGCCATTTTTTGTGGATGATGTCATGCATTTGGTTGGGCTATTCTTGGCTGGAATGTCGAATGTGCGGTGAAACTGATCCAGATTTCATAGTATTTGGTGGTTCAATAAACTGGTTGGGGATGTCAGGGGAGATGTTGGCAGGGTTTACTTGGTTGTGAGTAGGGTGTCAAATTTCCGTTTTCCGTTTTCCGTTTCCGTTTTCCGCAGGCAAATTTTTTCCGTTTTCCGTTCCGTTTTCCGGCTGCTGAATTTTTTTTCCGTTTTCCGTTCCGTTTTCCGGCAACTTTTTTTCCGTTTCCGTTTTTCCGGCTCATTTTCCGTTTTCCGGCTAAATTTTCAGTTTTTCCGCCTTTTTGCCGTTTTCCGCCTCAATTTCCAGTTTTTCCACCTTTTCTCCATTTTACACTTCAATTTTCCATTTTTCCGCCTCATTTTACCTTTTTCTGGCTCAACTTTCTGTTTTCTGATCAGCCAAACTGGTAAAAATTCATGCAGATTGTCAATGATGTGAAAAATTTTCTGTTTCTAGCAAAATTACTGCAAATTTTTTCCACTTCCAGCAAAATTTCACCAAATTTTACCCATTTTCCAGCAAAATTTCAGCAAGTTTTTCCATTTTTGTACTAATTTGATTTTTCCGTTTCCGTTTTTCCGGCCTATTTTTCCGTTTTCCGGCTGCTGAAATTTTTTTTTCCGTTTCCGTTTCCGTTTTCCGCCAAGTGCAAATTTTTTTCCGTTTTCCGTTCCATTTTCCGGCCGCTGAAAATTTTTTTCCGTTTCCGTTTCCGTCTTCCGTAAAAAAATTTTTTTGACACCCTAGTTGTGAGGGTTCTTTATAGTTGGGTGTGTGGGTCTTGCCAGTGTGGCTGATTGATAGCCAGAGTGGTGTTTTTATTTACTGGTGTCACTGATTGACCGCCAGCATGCTGTTTTGGGTTCCCAGTGTCGCTGTGTGACAGCTGGGATGGTTGGGCTGTTGGTGTCTTTGCTTGACTGCCGACCTATTTGCCTCAGTTCCTGGTGTCGCTGCTTAATGGCCGGGGTTAGGCTGTCAGTGTCTCTGTTGGACTGCTGACCTGTTTGCCTCTGTTCCCAGTTGCTGCTTTGACGGCCAGGGTTTTTGGGCTGTTGGTGTTGTTGCTTGATGACTGGGATGGTTAGGCTGTCGGTGTCATTGCTTGACGGCCGACCTGTTTGCCTAAATTCCTGGTGTCGCTGCTTGATGGCCGGGGTTAGGCTGTCGGTGTCTCTGTTGGACTGTCAACCTGTTTGCCTCTGTTCCCGGTTGCTGCTTTGACGGCCAGGGTTTTTGCGTTTGACATCGTTCATGTCATGCATGCGCTCTTGTGGCGTGCTGCTCTTGCTGGCAGGTGCTGCTGCAGGTTTGATTTGGGTGCCACCGATGTCATTGTGGAACAGTCGGGGGTGGGCAGGTTCACATAAGCTTGAGAAGTTTCAAGCAAGTGTGGTCACCATGTTGTGCACATGGGAAACAGGGCTCCAGCAAACTGAGTCCGTGATGCACAGATAAGAAACGTAGTTGAGATGGGTTTAGCTGGATTGGCATGTGGACCTTGGGCAAGAGGCAAAGCCAAGTCCACTAAGCCAACAACCAGAGGAGATTTGCGTTTGAGATGTGGTGTCATTGCGTTTTGGTGTCATCGCTCGGCAACACGGGTCTCAAAGTCTTGCATCTCATATTCATTGATGGTCACCCCCCGAAGGGGACATGAATGATGAGGGTAAATGAGTCAATGTACATCAACTGACCTAAACATGCAAGTGGTCAGTACTCAAGATTGGTTGAAACATAAAAGTTAACGGTTCAGACCAATCACTCAAAACCTACTTAGAATTGAATACAGAGTTGAAGTAAGGAATAGAGTATGGAAAAGTGTGTAATGTAGTGTGACTACAACAGCGTGTTTATTCAAGGGATGCATTTCGACAAAATACGGTAACATATTGGTGTTCCATAAATGCTTCTACACGTGAACATAGGGACTTCTATTGTTGGCACCATTGTGGCACCTGGCGCCATTTTTTCTGGTGCCCTTTGGTTTCTGTTTTCCATTTTCTGCCTTCTGCAGGCAATTTTTTTTTGGTTTTCTGTTGTTTTCTGGCAAGTGCAAAAAAATTTTGTTTCCATTTCCGTTTTCTGGCAAGTGCAAATTTTTTTCTGTTTTCCATTTTCTGCTTGCTGCAGGCAAATTTTTTTCTGTTTCCTTTTCAATTTTCCATAAAAAAATTTGTTGACACTGTGGGATGTTGTGATTGAGGGATTTGATGGATTCACACTCTGATGGTGATTCCTGTCATGATAGTATTTATGTTGATATATGACACGTTATAAGGGTCGATCGGTTGCAGTAAATACATCAACAAATCCTCCTGCTGACGTTCCCATACATTATTGGTGGACGTGCTGTTGTCGACTACCCACTGCTAATTTTCCTGTGCAGCATTTTTGAGGTCTAAGATTATTATTGTCTAAACCCGATTCTGACACTACCTGATTACACATGTCTAGTCACGGCAGTGAAATCTCTACAAATACGGCCGTTACGCCGCGACGCCACACACACTCACATCCTGTGAATGAGTTACCACCACCCGGGCTACATCCCGATGTTGCTAGGCTCTTCCAGGATGTGCGCCTGTCTCGCGCTCAGCAACCACAATTTCCGGTGGCACAGTATTCACTACCACCTCAGTCTACATTGACTCCCATTCGCGCACACATTGTGCAATTTCCTACCAACTGGCAGCCACACCCAGCAAGTGCACCTGTGGATCGGTCAACTCTAGCACCACGGCAGACCGTTTTTCAGCAGTACCCATTGCACGCCATGTTGAATTTTGTCAAGCAAAGGGCACCGGCAATGTGCGAAAAAATGCAGTTTTTGCAGGTCGATAAACCCAGGGTGCAGATGGTGCACCTGGTTGATACGGCCGAATTTTTCAGAGCCGACCCGACTGAGGCAGTTCCTTTCACAGATAAGCTGACAGGTAAGGTTCACCTAGGCTTCAACGAATTTGACAAGTACTGGCGCGGAAATGTTGATTGCCAGGGAATGGAAGCGTCTAAAAGGAAGGCATTCATGGCTGCAGAACAATTGATGTTGGTAAAAGGCGCGCTCACTGAGCCAGGTGCAAATGCCGCGGTCCAGAGTCACAATGCGAAATTTGCCATTCAACCGGCATTGGCTCCAGATCCAAAACCTATTGTTACCACCAGTGAAGATGAACAGTCATTCAAAGAAGCATTCGGGGAATTATTAGCTAGATTCAACCACCTGCAAGTCAAAAAAGATGAAGTACAGCCACAGCCAGAGAATGTGGACAAAACAGAACCAGAGAAAAAGGTAAGTGAGTCAAAGAAAAATTCATTGTTCGATCCAATCTCGTTTGCACCTGCAACAAGCCATGACCCGTGGCACATGAAGGATTTCTCAAAGCTACCAGCGGCAGCAGCGCAAAGCTCTAAAGTCGAATTGCTGAATTATTGGCTGCTCGCTAAGCACCACATCTTAGATAAGATTCCTATTTTCAAATCTAACATCGATAATTTGAATTTTTCCGAGTGGCGGAGGGCGGTGCAGATTGCTTCTTTGTCTGTTTCTGCGCCGGAATTACTGCCACAGTTTTTGCTTGAGGTTTTCACTACAAAGCTGGCAGGTGAGGCTTCTAAAGTGCTGACTACGTTGTTCAAGCCCGAGGATTTGTCGGACTTTAAGCGTGTGCTGAGTGAATTGGAGAGTATTTTCAGGGAACCCAAGAAAGTTTACACGTACTCAGAATGGGAGGGGGCGTCAATGTTACGCTCAGAGACACTTTTGCAGTTTTATTTGAGGCTGATTTCAAAATTACCTAATGAAATTCGGGAGTCTGTGGGATATGACTCCACGCTGATCGACAAGTTGGTGTCAGCTAAATTGTGGGCCAGGTTTGATGATTCACGCTATGACCGTTTTGTCATTGCAAATTTCAAAAATATCGCACAACCTAAAAATTTAAAATTAATACAAGCTGTGCAACTCGTAGAGGAGTACTACAGAGGAGTGAAATTAGCCCTCGTGGACGCTGCTTCAAGAAATTGTCCGCGGATGACACAGGGGAGTAGATTTACTATGAAGAATTTTGTTAATGAATCCATTTCTGACCCATGGTGCCCACGATTGAATCATGCAGGGTGTAGGGTCAGCAAGTGTAGAATCACTCAACGGGAAAAGGAGGGGGGTGCTAAGGGGGTGCAAACCCCACAAACCCCATTTACTGGACAAGTTTCACCTAAATCAGATGGTTTTGGGCAGGTAAAACGTTACAGCCCACCGCACACAAGTAACACAGCACCCCCAAGACCGCAGACATTTGCGAAAGCAGCATTTACCACAGATGAACTGGAAATCTATTCAGAGGGGGGGGATTCTCTAAGTAAGACAGCTAATGATGAAGGGGTGAATCTGGATGACAAGTGGTCAGTGTACTGTAATGTGTTAAAACACAGGCTGGCATCCTTGGCTGAAACAGACCCAGGTCATTTAAAAAATTTGGAAAGAAAATTTTGGACATTGCTTCACAACACATTTCCTATTTCGCAGACGCAGCAGAATCGGGTGTCTTGCGCTTCTTCACGGACCTGTTTCCCGAGCACGACACTGACATACAGGGAAGTGATGGAGACACCTGAAATGCTTGATTCTCATGCTGATTTTCAAAGTGATGTGTTACTAGTTGGAAGTGTATGTAATAAAATTTAATCAAATGTGGATAATTTTGGTATTGATAGTCAATTGATGCAAACCAGAGCATTCACGTCAGTAGGTGAGTAGGTCAGAAAAGCAGCAACTAAATATTAGAATAGAAAAGCGAAATGGACCACAGTTATTTGCTTCAGTTAGAATAGAGGGTGTACTATGCCAAGTTGTGCTAGATTCAGGTTGTACTCATACAATCATTCCAGTGGCACTATTAGAAAAAATAGCTAAACAAACCAGTTTAGATTTGGAAAAATTTATGCGACCATCAGTGGCAGAAGTCTACATGCTATCAGGTAAAACTCAACCTGGTATGATGCAAGAAGTACCTTTATATTTTGAACACACATCTCCAGTAGATCGAGTGCTACGTAAAGTATTGGTGGTATGTTTGGTAAATATGGAAAAAGAGGCAATGAATGAGATTTTAGTGGGAACAGATATCATGTCGTTTCTAAAACTTGCATGGTTGATACCCCTAGCTTTAGATCGGCTTTCAAAAAAACGAACTACAACAGATGCATGTGCTGAAGAGCAATTTTTACATTTAGAAAACCAGTTTGCAGAGTTGTTATCTCAGAGGGTAATTGTTGAAAAACCGCTATTCATCCCAGCACATGGAACAGCATCCGTAGGTCAGCATTACCCAAAAAAACCCAAGGTGATCCCTGATCTAATTTGGCAAAATTCATCAGCAATTTATTCAAATGAAGATTTAGAAAACAAGGTAGAAATGTACAATACCATTGTACCAAGGATTGAACAGAAGAAATTCTCACTTGTTGTGTTTAATCCAACAGATACACCAGTTTACCTTGAAGCCGGAGAACACATTGGTACCTGCACAGTTACACCAACCAACACACTCTTTCAACCAAGTCATCATTTTTCCAAAATGCTAGTAGAAACTCTGGAAACAAATGCCGCTACGTGTGCTAATGCCGTTACTGTGGCAACGCCGCCAAAAACAGAATTTGATCAAAATTCAGTGGAAAAAATTAAAATGTCCAAGGAGGAGCGAGTCAAATTTATATTAGCCAACTTACCTTCACCTAATAGATTGATTTTGTCTCCTAAACAAACACAAGAGTTTCATGATTTGTTAACCGAATTCCATGACATTTTCTCATGCCATGACTATGACGTGGGATGCACAACTTTGGTTGAGCATGCAATCATCACCGATCCAAATCCCCAGCCAATTAAACAGGCACCAAGATACGAACCGCCATGCAAACGCAATTTTATTCACAAAACAATTCAATCAATGTTAAAAGAAGGAATAATAGAACACTCAGATGGGCCATGGACATCACCCATAACTATTGCTCCTAAAGGAACCAATGATTACCGGTTTTGTGTGGATTTTAAGATGATTAATTTGATTATGAAAATAGATAGTTACCCGCTTCCAAGGATTGGTGAAATACTTGCTGAGTTTGCAGGTAGGAAGATTTTCACAGCTATTGACATCAGGCATGGTTACTATAATGTGCCACTTGCGGACGAGGACTCGCGTGAAAAGACGTTGTTTGTGTGTAGTCTAGGACAATTTAGATACACAAGAATGCCGTTTGGCTCATGCAATAGTGGGGCGTCTTTCCAACGTCTCATGAATATCATGCTCATGGATTTAAATGAAGATTTAAGTAGAGCATGGGTGCGTGCTTACATAGATGACATTCTATGTTGCAGCGACACTGTTGAAGAGCATTTGATTCATTTGAGACGTCTATTCTTGAGGCTCCGATGGGCCAATTTAAAAATGCAACCTAAAAAATGTAATATTTTCACCACGGGCTTGAAGTACCTAGGGCATGAAATATCTGCTGAGGGCATATTGGCTACGCCTTCCCATGTGACAGCTATGCTAGAGCTCCCAAAAGTGCACACAAAGCAGGCATTACGCAAATTTTTGGGAAAATGTGTTTACTATTCACATTTCATACCTAATTATAGTCGGATTGCAGCACCCCTCTACGACGTGCTCAAGGGAAAAACACCAAAGTTTGGAGAGACACCATTCAAATGGACCGAAACTATGTTGGACTCTTGGTCTACTTTGAAATACTGTTTGGCATCATCTCCAGTGCTGATGCATCCCATTTGTGACGGGCGCCCTTTCTATCTTGAAACAGATGCGAGTGCTCAGGGGCTGGGTGCGGTGCTATTGCAAAAAGCTGATGATGGGAAAATGCACCCCATTTCATTTATCTCGAAGCGGTTACCTCATCCCCACAAAACATTCTCGGCAGCAGAACTGGAAAGCCTATGTATTGCATGGGCAATACGGCGCTTAGCCGATTTTGTCGAAGGGCAGAAATTAGTTGTGATTACAGATAATACTGGAATAGCCCAGGTGTTACGCTCACATCATCATTCTAAATTAGAACGTTGGGTTATGTGGATTAATCAGAAGGTCACTGAGTTCATACACAGGGCAGGTCGATTCAACCAGGTGGCAGATGCGCTATCACGCAATCCAGTTGATGACCCGCATTTTGATGATGATGAGTTGGTGGAACCAACTGATTTGGTTCTGGGTCTTAGCGCCCAGATGATGACTATGGGAATTCCTGAAAAAATATTGAATTCACACTCGAAACAAGTGGCTTCTATTATGCCTGATATTGACTGGCACCAGCTTCAGTTGGCAGACCCAGAATTATCAGGATACATGTCTCAGTTAGAACTTCAGCCGGATAGTATCCCAAGGGCACAGTTGATTAATGGGATATTATATTATAAAAGCTTTTCAGATGATAATAGTTACACAGTCTGGCCACCAAAGACATGGCAGCAGGCTTGTTTGCAACAAGCCCATATGGGCATCTATGCCAGCCATGGGAGCCAAATACATACAATAGATTTACTATGTCAATACTTTTCATGGCCTACTCTAAAAGATGATGTCACAACTTTCTGTGCAGCTTGTGCCAGCTGCATGCAATTTAAAAGACATGCACTCCACCCTGGAACACCTGGAGGGGTAGAAACACCATTACAACCATTTGACACTATCCACATTGATTCATTACAACTGGTTGATTCTGACCCAAAGTCGAAGGTAATTGTTGCCATCGATTTGCTAACTAGATATGTGATCACGTTCCCTGTTTCAAGCTTAAAGGGGCCGGCGGTAGCGAAGGGAGTTTTGCGGAATATTTTCATGCTTTTTGGTGCGCCAAGGGTAATTGTATCTGACCAGGGTACTGAATACCTAAATTCTGAATTTCGCGCATTATGCGAACAATTTGGGGTGAGCCACCTACCTACTTTATCACACAATCCATCTGCGAATGGGATGGTGGAAGCTGTAAATGGGAGGTTGCGCGAATTGTTTGCTATCACCCGGTCTGAAATGAAAAATTTGAACTGGCGGGATTTACTACCACTGATTACTCTTAAGCATAATATGGCTTTCAATAAAAATGTACATTGTTGCCCATTCTATTTAAATTTTGGCAACTTCCACATTGGAATTTGTTTTTCACAGCTACCAAAAATTTGAATTTGCATGATGCAAGATATGCGGCAAAAACTCACAGTGACAGAAGCAGGGCAGCATATCAGAGATATTTCACATCAAAACACCCAATTAATATTAATGCTGGTGACACAGTAATGGTAAAAATAGCAAACCAGAATAGAATGACACCGAAATTTTCCGGTCCCCATACAGTTATTGCTGTAGAAGGCCCCAGCATTTATTTACAATTTGGTAAAGTGCCACATCGGTATTGCTGGCGAGTCACCACATTTTCTGCATAAAATTTATTCACTTCCCACACAAGCTACTGGTTTCCCAATTTATTCTTCAAATTACCGGTTTACGCACAATCAATTGAATGAAATAAATGTTCAACGCTTTTTGAACATTAAAAAAAACTTCACTGCTTAAAAAAAGTAAAACAAATGCATTTTGCAACTTTTGGGCTGTGCATTTGGATGTGCTTTAATTTGAGCCGAGTTGAAGCTGGGCGAAAGAAAACTACTACCTCTCGCCGCCCTACACATTGTCAGCCCTCAAATTTGGACCCTGCCATCCAGTCGGTGTCTCGTGACTCGACACTGGAAGCTCGTGACCAAACTCACGCTCAGGTTGCATAATTGCTTGTTCTAGGTTTCGCGTTGCATTTTCGCGGTTCTATGGTAATTTTATTTGATTTCTAAGGTGCAAGAGGAAGAACTAGAACCAGAAACATTGGACTACAATGAAGATGGTGTTGGTGATGTACCTCTGGCTGATGAAGTCACAGCTGCCACTGGTGCTAATGACTTTGTGTTTGCGACAATGCCCCCTGCTTTGGGACCTTCTGACAATGCTGCAGAAACGGCCGCTGTGGCAGCTACTGCCGCTGCGCGTGTGGGGGATTTTGCTACGACTTATTTGAATACTAAGACAGTATATACACGTATGAGCATGGATATGGCAACATTTGGCACTAAATTTCAAGCCGTTCAAACAAGTTTAGATGAAATGCAAGCAACGGCGGATGAGCGCCATCACACTATTGTTGGCTATAAAGTTTGCTTTATTATAGCCAACTTTTGTTAATTTTTCATTTGTTTAGTCAGTATTTTCTTTTAAGCTCGAATGCGATCATCTTCAATCACTTACGGATGAACAAGGGAATACAATCAGTAATTTAACTAGGGAGCTTCAACACCACCGCGATTTAGCAGAACGCCGCGGTAACATGCAAGATCTGTTCACGCAAACTGAGACCACGATTTTTCCCACTGTGGGCTATATTTTACAAAAGATTTTTCTAGGCAACTCAAATTTTCTTTCAAGTAATTCTTGCTCTTTTATTTTAGTGCACACCCGTAAATTTGGATGAGAACAACATATTCTACCGTCGTCATGATTACGCTATGGCGTTTAATGTGCAAGCCACGCGTGTGGTGAATCCTGTTGAAGTGAGGCGTGCGTGATTCGGGTTGTTGCCTGACGAGGTCATGGGGAACAGGCAGGAACATTTCAACACGGTTCCTGACATACCCAGTGTAGGCTAATTTCTGTTAACTTTCTTTTTCTACTAGTCAAATTGCTTATTTAATGGCTAAAATTCCTACAAATTTGAAATTCTAATCACACAGTGGCAACAGTTTTTCATTTCTGATTCTTTGTTTTTAACAATTGAAAACCCGTCACTCAATCATGAATAGTGAAATTTTGCATGCAGAGTTCGTCTTGTGTCGCGAATGCGCACCCTGAACCAGCCCGGCATGGTCGACATGCACGCAGACCATCTCCTACAGCGGTTTTCCGTAACACAGCTGCATGCGTGTCTCATGAACCATACAGGCGTCGTCATAGGCATAGCCGCTCTCGTTCTCCGTCAGCACGCATGTAAAGTTGACTAAAAAAAAAAATTAGGAGAGGAGTGTTTCCTGTTTTGGAATGTTTCCTGATTTGAAAATTGAGAGAGGGATTATGTGGGATGTTGTGATCTAGGGATTTGACGGATTCACACTCTGATGGTGATTCCTGTCGCGATAGTATTTATGTTGATATATGACGCGTTATAAGGGTCGATTGGTTGCAGTAAATACATCAACAAATCCTCCTGCTGATCCTTCCCATCCATTAACACCCTGGTGAGAGTGCATACACCTAATACCCATAAATTCTGTGTGATGCATGGCACTCACACACTATCCACTGAGGAGTGTGATATCACAAAAAGCCAAGCTGAGAGAATTGCAAATGAAAAGCTGGCAAGGTAGGGTACACAACATTGATTGTGACCAGGAGGGTGAACCTCCCAATGCTGTGAATCGTGTGCAATCAAGCCAAAAACTGGCTCAAATGTCAATCAGCCATGTGCCTATTTGAATGGCACACAATTCGACACCTGTCACTTGGACAGTGGTACTGATGTGACTGTAGTGACTGAAAATGTGGTCAAAAGGCTTGGTTTGGTGTCAAGGCCTACCAATAGGGCTTGAAACGAGATTTTTTTAAACTCGAGTTCGAGTCTCAACCCCAAAATTTTTCCGGTTGAGTCGGGCGAGTCAGTGAAAGCTCGAGTCGAGTCAGGCAAAAATCTTGAGTCTCAAGTCGGGTCGGATGCGTTACTTTTTCACATGATACTTGCAGAAATTTCAGATACTGGTTCGTCAACCAATGTTTTCATACACACTCTAATGCCAACAGTTGATTTTAATATCAAGATAAAGCAAAAATATAACATTTTGTCACAAATGTTCACTTTCTTGATGTTGCCACAAACAAAAATGAAGCCAGCCTGGGGATGGAAAACAACATCTTTAAATGACCTGGTTTTTATGGCAGAGATTTTTCCAGTTATACCTATTTTAACGGGAGTGTTTGTTTACAGAGGCTGGTGACCCTGTAAAATGCCATGTAAAATGTCATGCAAAGTGTTGAGGTGGTGACAAAGACACATACTGCCTAGACATTGTTGTATTCATATTCATTCATTCATTCCAATCCAATAGTGAAGTTAAATAAACTACATTACATCTTTTTGGGTCAGTGCATGTGGAATGTACATTGTGGAAAGTATTTGACATGGTGTGTGTGTTTCATTCTGTAGAATTGTATAGCAACTTGAGTTTAGAAACTTGACTTTAGACATCATTGAATAGACATGACAAGCAATTATATATGCTGCATGCTGTGCGGAAATGCGTGCTTCCGTGCAAAATTTTTGAAATTAATTTGAATTTTTGAAAATATGTTTAAAAGTCATATTAAAATTGATATTTTTGATATGATTCAATGGGAAACCCAACTCGAAATTTGCTGAATTTTTGAGTCGAGTCGGGCAAAAACCTCAAGTCTTGAGTCTGGGCCATATTTTTCTGGTCGAGTCAGTCGAGTCGAGTCGGCACCCCATTTTACCCTCAAGTCACAAGTCGAGTCACGTCAAGTCGAGTCAAGTCAAGTTTGAGCCCTACCTACCAAGCACAAATTGCTTGCTGCCAATCAAACGCCAATTGACACAAAAGGATGTGTGGACATGTGTGGCACAGGCATGCACAGATGTCAAATTTCAAATGACATTGATCATGATGTCCTGTTGGGACAAGATGTGATGCCAAAGTTGGGCATTTACATGAGAGCTGCAGATGGCAGTAGCATTTTACCAGAGGCCAGAAATGTGCCTGTCACCGGTGACATTCAAAGGCAGTTGATTAAACACAGCAAATTGGACAGTGATGACCAGTCAGAAATGGTCATATTTTCTTACAAACAGGGCCAGTCAATGCATGCTGCTTACGTGCCACTGAACAAAAATGAGCCACCAACTGAAGTGCTCAAAGGTCAAGTGCAAAAGTTAGACAAAAGTAAATGGGTGAAAATGTTCAATAGGGGCAACTGCACAAATACACAAAATACCATGCTAGTTGATGCACTGCATAAGCTGTGCCATGCATTCAGCGCAATGCACAACAGAGTTGCATGCCAAAATGTTGATGAAATTTGATGGCAAAATGCGGAGCATGACAGTGACACAGGTAATGCCCAGCCATGCAAAATTCCACCAAAACCCAAACCACTGTGGGAAGTTAAATACTTAGGTACAGGTACTTAGGTAAGGATCAACATGAGACCAGTCAAGAAATTCAGGATCAAAACAGGTGATATGGTGATTTAATGTAGTTTAAGTATTTGAGGCCAAATACTTTTTGAGGATTGAGGATTGAGACTGTTACTTCAATACAATTAATTTTATGTGATTCTAAATTTTTTTGTGTTTCAATTGAACCCAGATGTTGCTGCATGTGTGCAATGGCTGATTTTTTATTCATACCGTATTTCCTCGAAATACCCCTCGGGGGGTGATTGTTTCATAGTGGTCCCGTGAGGGGGGGGGGGGTTTAAACGAGGGGGGGGGGTATTTTGAGGGGGGGGGGTTAATATTTCACAAGAAAATTTTTGAAAACCAAGTACGAAATTGTCGTCTGAAACGTACGCAGACGTCGAAAAATGCAACAAAAACTGCCATTAATAAGGTTCTGTAGACTAATATTAGTATGTAGATGGTATGTACACTGTTGTAACGTGACACCGACATTGTTTTAACGTGTGTTCTGCAGTACACAGCACACAAACTACAGTTATTGTCATGTACGTTCCATTTACACTCAATTTGGGGGGGGGGTATTTCGAGGGGGGGTGATTGTTTCATAGTGGTCCCGAGATGGGGGGGGGGTATTTCGAGGGGGGGGGGTATTTCGAGGAAATACGGTATATATTTCTTGTGAATACTCATTTGTGTTTGCATATTTTTTTCATAGTTTTCATCTGTGTCTCACACAGAGAATGCCACAAAAATTTTATATGGCGGCCACTTCGATGTTATTGCTGCCACAGTGCGAAAACCAAATAGAGTTTTCACAGAGAAGTCACAGTGATAACTAGTGTGTGAAGGGCCAATTGAGTTTGGGTTTGCAAAATTTTCAAAAAAAATAAAAATAAAACAAAATGGAAGATTGGAGAATAAAATAAAATAAAATAGATAAAATGAAGAATAAAATTTGTACAATTTTACTACAATTTTATTAAACAAATTTTACTCAAATGAACCCTATTTTTGACATTCTCATCAACACAATTGCCTATGGAAATTGACAAATGCTTTCAGATATTTAAGACGTGTGTATAACATAAAAATATAACATGAAAATGGGATAGACATGAAGATTTTTTCAATTTCAATGCAAATATTATCAGATAATAGCATTTCTGCAAATAATGGGACTATTAAATGCTGGTAGATCAATAGAACTATAGAAATTATAGAAATATAGAACAAAGTAATAGAATAGAATGGAATAGAATCCAATAGAAAGAAAAGAAAGAAAACAATGTAGAGTTGAGAACATTATATTTTAAGCACATTTAAAAATGCAATCTGTAACCCAGTTGCCACAGTATAAAATACTGGCAAAAGCATAAACCGTTTTATTCAACTTCAGAAATTCACATCTTGTTGATGATAAGAAATTTAAAAAATGCTTATCCAAATTGTTTGTATCATGTGTGCATTGGCAAGCTACCACTCCGCACAAAGCTACTACTCCGCGGGGCCACTCCCAGACCCTGGAAAAAGCCCTGAAAGAAGTCAAATGTCATGCAAAGTTTCAAAAGTCATAGAAAATGCCCTGCAAAATGGCAACCGATTTGCCATTTTGCATGACATTTGACATTTTACAGCGCTTTTTACAGGGTGTGGGAGGGGCACCAGGGCAGCTGCGTCAGGCTGCCCACGTCACCCGGCAGCCCCTTTCCCGAGGTGAACTGGCAATGTGCGCGCCACTGGAGTCTGCTGCCACTTGCACACGCTGTAGAATGTAAAATGTCATGTACAGTGGCTAAAGTCATGTAAAATAGCGTGTAAAATGGCAAGCGAAAATGTGCTGCGGTTGCTTAAAAAGCGGTTTTTCAAGTGAAACCCCAGTTTTATCGCAGCTCATGACCGAGTTGCAGTCGGACGGCAAGGTGTTATGCGTGGTGTGCGGCACGGCGCCATGGTGCAACGGATACAATTGCCCAAAAGACTATCCAAGGAAAATTCGCAATACCTGCCGTAAGTGAGATTAGCATTAAAATAATCACCCGTGATTTTTATTTTTGAAAATCACAATAAATATAAGTATATGAAAGATATATTAGATGAAAGATATATTAGATGAAAGATATATATATATATATATATATACCTATATATATATATATATATATACCGTATTACCTCGAAATACCCCCAGGGGGTTTATTGTTTCGTCAGCAAAATTTGAGGGGGGGACAATTCGAGGGGGGTTTATTCGAGGGGGGGGGTCTATTATTTCGCCAGAAATTGTCAAAAATCCCCCATACTCGGACGTAGAAAAATCGAACAATTACATAGAAGTATATGTCTTTATAGGTATATATAACTGTATATACACATAAACCCTTCCCTAACGTCACTCAATGTTTAGTTTTAACGTGTGTTCTGCATTGTACAGATCACAAACTGCGGTATTTGTCATGTACGTTCTCTTTACACTCAATGTTAGGGGGGGTATTTCGAGGGGGGGGGGGTTTATTATTTCCTCAGCCGAATTTTAGGGGGGTATTTCGAGGGGGGGGGGGGTTAATTCAAGGGGGGATAATTCGAGGTAATACGGTATATAATTTTTCCAGTTTTCAGTCATATATTTATACATACCTATTTTTGAAATTGAAAAATAATCACTGAGAAAATCACTCAGACTCAATACATTGCAGTGAAAAAAATGTGTAAATATAGATGTAAGCGAAAAATTGTAAGCAGCTACCGTATTACCTCGAATTATCCCCCCCCACTTGAATTAACCCCCCCCACTTGAATTAACCTCCCCCCCTCCCTCGAAATACCCCCCTAAAATTCGGCTGAGGAAATAATTAACCCCCCCTCGAAATACCCCCCCTAACATTGAGTGTAAAGAGAACATACAGGACAAATACCGCAGTTTGTGATCTGTACAATGCGGAACACACGTAAAAAATGATGATTGAGTGATGTTAGGGAATGGTTTATGTGTAGATACAGTTATACTGTATTACCTCGAAATACCCCCAGGGGGTTTATTATTTCGCCAGCAAAATTTGAGGGGGGGGGGGATAATTCGAGGGGGGGGTTATTC